>CM023457.1:30397910-30997910 GCA_013339765.2 Haemaphysalis longicornis
TTACTGTGAATCAGTGAAATTTTGTGTAAGAAGTTATTTAGTTACGGTTTTCGGAGACAAATTTTATTTCTCCTATGTGGACTGCGTGTTACACGTTCGCAAATTGTATGTCTTGGGCGTGAGCAGAGTGCAGAGCTTTATTTGCGGACGGAGTCCCCCAGGGCTCCTAATTTATAGCCACTTTTGTTTAAATTTAACTTATCTAAATGATATTGTTGACGTGACCGCATCCTCTAAAATATTTCAGTCCGCCGACGATACTTTGCTTGTGTCTCGCAGCACCAATTACTTCCGAAAGATGCTGTTAATCTGAGTGGTTGGTTCGAAGCAAACCTAATTAAAGTTGACCCTCAATAAAGCAAGCTGATATGTTTTCGAAACGCCTGTAAGGTAGTACCGAATAATGATTAATGTTTATCTGCACACGTCCGAATTCGACAATTTGCTATTGCAGCCATGTAACGCCTGTAGCCTTCGGTAAAATATCTCCGTGCGTTCATAGACAGTAAGCTGTCCTGGAACACACACATAGGATATATCTTAAGAAATCGCGAAGCGTTGCGCGTTTACTGTACAGTGCGAAGGTATTTCTGCCCTTCCCAATTAGGAAGTTATTGGCCCAAGCTCTATAGGTTACAGTATTCTTCATTATGGCATGAGCTGTTTTTTCAATTGTTCTTCAACATGAAACGAACAGGGTTAATCGAATTCTAAAAAAAAATATTCCAGAAAGTGTTCTCTATAAGGTTGCTCGAGATAAATCAATCAGTGTCTACCAATCAGCAGGATTGCTTAGTTTTGATAATGTACTTAAACAATGTGTCATTTTGAAATATTTTTGGGAAAGTCATTACAAGGTTTGTAACAAAAAATATTTACCTCTACGACATGTGTCTCATTATGTGATACCAACAATTCAAACGCCGTACGGGAGAGCCATACTTTCAAGGTATGTTCCCAGCATGTTTTAATGAGCTTCTAGATTATCTGTTTTCGACAACTTCGCAAGGTAAGCTAAGAGCTGAGGACGGCTGAGCTCAAGTGTTGAGCAACGTTTTGTTTTTGTTGCACTTTTGTTATTTGTTTGGTGTTTCCTGTGTTTTTGCATTTGTATTTCCTGTAAACCTTCCTCGGGTATTGTTTTGTATCTTTTCTTACGTGCCACAACCGCACGTTGTACGCAGTCTGTGAAACCATCACTGCTGCAGGGCGTGGCTTAGGCTTTCCCGCGACTATGTACATTGATTAGTTAAATAAATCTTATCTTATCTTACATCCAGGTCTATATTTCTCTTCTTTATTTTTTTAAAGCGCAAGCTTTTTTAGTGGGACCAATGGCGCCCTGTCAAAAAACTAACGCATTTCCCCATAGACAGGTTGGTCCACCGAAAAGCTCTAAGAAGATCTCTGGACACACAGCGCATGCGTGAAACAGAGCTTCTATTGTGTCAAAACGGTTACTCAAAAATCGCGAAAAAGGGACGGTTCTAGATAAGACAATACACGTATTTATCATGAGGAAGGAGTGAAATGGTGCACCTTTACCTCAGAAACCCCATATCTGTATACATTTAGATCGTTCTTAGATACCTTTACTGAGTTCGCGAGAAATCGTGGCATGGGCTGTTTCTTCGTTTGCGATTTGGGTCTTTCAAGATTTGACGATCGAGTGGACGCACTTTCAGCGAGGGTTGGACGCAATTTTAGCGAAAGTTTTGACGCACTTTTGACGCACTTTTGGTGCCAGAAAGCCTTCGCTCTTTTCTCAATTTTCTTTAGGAATGAATGGTAAAGCTTTTTTTTGTTGTTGTTTTATCCAATTTTCCACCCTTATCTGAAGTGGCCGACCTCTACAGTTTTCAATACAGTTTTCCCGCTTCCATACCCGATTTTCTGAATGTAAAGAAAGTTGTGGTAGTCGTTACAATGGTGAATAAAAAACACTTCATAATATGACTGAGCCTAAGCGCGCACAAGCATTCCAGCGACAATTGCCCGCTGTGGTCCTGAAAGTGTCGTGCGTGACACTATTTTGATGATATAAGTACGGTCACTTCCAGCTTCTTATTCCATGCCTTTGCGATGGTACAATCGTCATTCCATTTCGTTCCATAGATCCAGTGTGTTGTCTTCGCGAGCAACGACACCGATGGGTTTTCGACCGCACGCTTCACTCGAACCTGACGCTGCTATACACGAGCTTCCGCGGGGATTTCAATTTCCAGCAACGCCTTAGACGGGTGCCTCCAACGCTACCGACTGCTCAATCGAGACGACAGCGCAGTTGAGACAAGGACAAAAGGAAGGTTTGACAAGCACGAGCGCTCGTGTGTGGCAAGCTTTGTTTGTGACCGGTGCCTCAGCTCCGCTGTCGATTGCGCCCAAACAACACGCCCGAATAGACACGTTAGTACCAACTGCGTCGCGTCTCTAAAGACACTGACGATCAAGGCCCATCTGTTTTTACAACCAAGCTGTGTATGGCCAGATTCCGACCAAACCTGCGTTCGTCGACCGAGCGCGTAGAATAAGAATTTTGGTCTCCACATCTATGGTGTAAAATGTTTATTTATTTATGTATTTCTAATACCTCAAGGGCCCCAGTCAAGGAGTGTTACATGAGGGGGTAGACAGTTCACAAACAGATGATTTGTTCGATGGCTTCTTTGAAATGGGCGATGCTGGTGTGGTGCACGATGTCAGCAGGAAGATCGTTCCATTCTGTTGATGTTTGCACAAAAAATGAAGAGTGATAAGCTGGAACGATAACATGGTTTAGGTGCAATGCATGATAAAATTTATGAAACAAACACAGTCTTTAAATGTTCTGTAGCTCTCAGCCTAATGTGGGTATCTTGGGAAAACTTCCTAATGAAATCGTCCGCTAAGACGACCCTGTCATTACGTGGAGTGGAGTCACAGCGATGTTGCAAATGTGGCACAATTCCAGCCTGCTATTCATACACTGCCGTCAACGAAGGGAGAGTGGTTACAGATAACGGCTGTAACTCTTCACTTTGTATTGGAATGAGCCGCTGAAAAAATTATAAACTTTCACGCCGATTTTCATTCCGCTTTCATAATTACGTAGATCTGAGCTAAGTTGTAAATATTGTAGGATTCCCGTCTGGTGTCAGCAAGCGAGCTTCTACAGGTGCGAAAGGGACGGCGCCCATGTTTGTCTGCTAGAATAAAACTCTAGTCCTTACAAGTTTCATGCAGGTAATTAACTAGGAAGTGTGCTCAATCGCAAAATTAAACACTAACGTGTTTTTGTGTGCACTTTTTGAAAAGGCTCAGCTTCGCTGGTCCTCCTTCTTCACAAACCGATAGGGCACTCTTTTTCTTTTACTAAACGACGCCGCCTTTCCGCGTTTGCGGTCACTCAGAGCTGCCTAAAGTTCATGCCACAAGCTACGTGCAGCACTGTGGAGACTGTATTGTTGTCAACAATCCCACCCCTGAGGGCGCCTAACACACCGTGAAGGGGGCCTTGAAAGGTAATTTCCTTCGCCGCTCTCGGCAGGTGGAACCGCAAGGCCCCGGCGCCTTTTGTCGCTTTCTTCGCGGCGAGTTAGGCGCCCTCAGTGGGCGGACTGTTGACAGCAATATAGTCTCCACAGTGCTGCACGCAGCTTGTGGTATGAACTGTAGGTGACGTCCTTGTAGCCTAAGCGCGAGGCAGACACAGGACGAGACAAGAGATGGGACGAGGACGAGCGAGGACGAGGATAGCGCTCGTCTTCGTCCCATCTCTTGTCTCGTCCTGTGTCTGCCTCGCGGTTAGCCTACAAGAATGCATCACCAACAAGCCCAACTTCACACTCTCGTCAAGTATAGGTGACGCCCTTTTCCCTTCGTCGCACACGATAACTTACACAACACATAACAGCGCCAAAGTTGGACGATGACTTCGAGGGCAAGTGTTCGTGCAACTTTCGCCTTATTATGTGTTCTATAACTGAGTAAAAACTTGCCCCAACAACGTGTTAGAGCGAAAGCCCTACTACGCCATGTCTCGCATGGTAATTCATCGAGTCGCAACGACCTTGAACCACCAGAGTGCCAGTGTGACATCTGTGACATCACACCACGTGAGGCACTGCGGAGAGGCGCCGCAGCTGCACTCGGTTTGTCCCTCGCCGCTGCGGTACCACGTGGCTAGGAGAGGGTGTAACGGACTTGTGCTTAGGCAGCGCTTGGTCGCTCAGTATCACCATGGATGGCTCGCCGGCTGGGCCGTGTGTGCGTGCGTTTCCCGATTCGCTCGTGATAACTAAGTTTATACAAGCGTTAGACCTGACCAATTTTTCTTTTACATGATCCCCTCTCCAGTTTCGGCGAACACCATCGCAGCATCAACTGTGGACATTCCTGCATCCTCGGCGTATGATGATGATGATTATTGATTATTGATAGAGAGAGAGACAACCTTTAATAGAAAAGGATGACCACTGGTCACGATGGGGGAAAGGAATGGGGAGGGAGGGTAAGAGAAAATCATCATCATCATCATCACCAGCCTATCTACGCCCACTGCAGGGCAAAGGACTCTCCCATTATTCTCCAATTACCTCGGTCCTGTGCCTACTGTGACCAATTTATCCCCGCAAACTTCTTGATCTCATCTGCCCATCTAACTTTCTGCCGCCCCCTGCAACGCTTGCCTTCTCTAGGGATCCACTCTGTTACCCTTAATGACCAGCGGTTATCTTGCCTTCGCATTACATGCCCTGCCCACGTCCATTTCTTCTTCTTAATTTCTACTAATATGTCTTTAACACCAGTTTGCTCCCTGACCCACTCCGCTCTCTTCTTGTCCCTTAATGTTACACCTATCATTTTTGCTCCATTGCCCGCTGAGTCGTTCTCAATTTAAGTTGAACCCTCTTAGTGAGCCTCCAAGTTTCTGCCCCGTAGGTGAGTACCGGTAAGATGCAGCTGTCATACACTTTCTTCTTCAGCGACAATGGTAGGCTGCTGTTCATTATCTGAGAATGTCTGCCATATGCACCCCACCCCATTCTGATCCTTCTAATTATCTCTGCCTCATGGTTGGGATCTGGGGTCACAACTTGGCCTAAGTATATATATTCGCTTACCACTTCCACTGCCTCGCCATCTATCTCAAACTGCTGTGCTGTCCCGAGGTTATTGATCATTGCTTTAGTTTTCTGCATATTAATTTTCAGGCCCACGGTTCTACTCTGTTCGCCCAGTGCGGAAAGCATGCTTTGCAATTCGTCCCCCCGAGTTACTTAGCACTTCTCTTAGTAAGAGAAAATAAACAAATAACTGCTGGTCGTTCTCGGTAGACTCAATAACTGGGCCAGTTCTTGTAACCTGCAATTCATGGGCCAGTTCATGGTGATCGCAATAGGGTTTGTGCACATACACCAGTTCGTTCGGGGAAGGACCCGCTCAAACAACCCGTGCCAGACCGCTTCTAATTGAATAAACCGCTATTTCATATAATAGTTGTGCATCAGTTTGTTGTGGATCGGGATGCGGTTGGGGAAATTTAAATGTACGGTGCGTGGCGAAAGCTGGGCACCACCAAACTAGGTGTGTGAGGTCTGATGGAGTGGTGGTACGGCAGTAAGGACATGGAGGGGGCAGGTGAGGGGTATACCACTTGCGAAGTGTTTCAGGTGTGTACGCTGAATTTGCAATATATTTGTTAATAAAAATTTCGCCTGAGCGGGGAATAGGAGGTAGGCGGCCGAGGTAGCCAGCTGGAGTTAGGGCTTTTAGACGTGTGCGTCGGTCCTTCTTGTGCTGATGAATACGCATCGCTGGGGAGGGAGAGGGGGACCGCGACGGCCTTACCCCAGGCACCAGTGGAGGATAAGAGGGGGAACTCTCCTGAGCGGCCACATGAGCCGCCTGGTTGCCTGAAGAAAATGGTTCGTGGCCAGGTACCCAGTCGACGCTGATGTTGGTGTTGTTCCGTTTGAGGAGTTGAATTTGAAACAGAATTTCGTGGACGACAGGGTGGGTTGAATCATACGATCGCAAAGCTGTGAGGGCCTCGTACGAATCTGTGAGTATGCGTATGGAGAGAGAGAGAGGAATTATATTGAAATGAAATACGGTAGAGGTGGGTCACAGTCAAAGGCGATAGCTGACACTGCGTTGTTAATAGCGTACAGCTCCGCATCGAGGCTGGAAAGTTCTTTGCCAAGTATGGTAGTGTACCCTGAGAGAACCGGTGCCTCAGGGCATGTCCAAGCAAGGCCCGCGCCGTACTGGTTTACGCTTGCGTCCGTGAAAATGTCCAGTTCGTTCTGAAGGCGATCCCTTCGGAGGCGTCGGATTCGTCGCTGTCGCAATAGACTATTAGTACGCTCTATAGGTCTGCTATGCGTAGAAGTATCAATTGCTGGTCGCTGCCAGGGTGCTATGGGGACTGGGCAATCGGAAAGTACTGGTGGTCTTCTGGCGTCCCACGCTGCTAAGGCGTGTCCCTGGTGTGTAAGGGGTCTTTTGAAGTCCGCCTGGGCTTTGGCCTCCTGAATGATGACTTCAGTAGGAGGAAGAGGCACAGCTTGCTCCAGTTTACCAATGGGTGTGTGCTTTGGTAAGCCAGTGACTGTCCTGAGGGTCGCCCGATGTAGCACCTGAATGGTTTTGGTGTTGGTCTTGTTGAGGTCGTAAGCCGTTGCACCGTACGTGAGGGTGCTCACAGTGACAGCCCTGCCATATTCAAGATGGCTTTCTGCGATGCTCCACCATATTTATTCGACAATCGACGAATGGAGTGCAGTATGACATTCCATTTCTGTTTTAATCTTTTGAGCCAAATGCCAGGACTGTTTTTTGTTCCAACTGGAAGGCCTAGGAGTGTATTGGGCTCAGTTGAAGCAGATACATCGCAGTTGACTAGGTTGACTACAATTTCTTGGTGCGGGTCATGTGGCTTACAACCATATACTGCCAAAAATTCGGTTTTTTCAGGTGCGAGTTCTAGACCTAGCTGAGCCAGAGTGAGCTCAAGGCTATTAGCCGCGGCCTGTAGCTCAACAACCTGGCCCTCTAAAGAATCAAAGTCGGCCGATTCAGTCCAGACCGTGATATCATCGGCGTATATGGTGAAGCGGGCGCCTGAGTCCATTTCAAGTTGTCGAGCTACTCTGGTCATGGCCAGGTTGAAAAGTAGAGGGCCTAAAATCGACCCTTGGGGAACACCGCGGTCGAGGTAGTAACACCGGTCATGACGGTGTCACGTGGCAGCACCTCCGAAACCTCCCGTCTGAGGCCTTGGAACACCTTTTATGTCATATCAATGACCTCTGGGAGCGCGGAGAAGTGCCAGAACACCTTAAACTAACACTTATTTTTCCTATCCCCAAACCCAACAAGCATTCCAGTGAAATCAAGAACCTTAGGCCGATATCCCTCACGCCCGTTATTTGCAAATTGATTGAGCGCCTTATCAACAATATTGATAGTGGTATTCCCTTTGTAGCGGGGTGATGACGCGTCATCTTACCAAAAAAAAACCTGAAAAGAAACTAATCTACCTATGTTTTACACTCTTCGTTTAATACTAAAGTGCTCTTAGGGCAGGCCCAAGAAGTTATTAGGAACAAAATACTTACTTTTTTCTGTTACAGGTGGTGGTTGTCCTAGGCAATATTCCCTTCTCTGCTTTTCGTCCACCAGCATTCTAATCTTCTTTTCGTCGGCTCCACAGCCTTGAAGTTAACTGCTTCTGTGCTACCCTTAAATCCTAGGGCTTGTGGAAGCCGAATATTCCCCTCATGTAGATTTGGATGGATACCCTCGCATTCCAACACTATGTGCCGCATAGTTGGTTTCTTTCCGCAGACCACTCATATTCGCATGACTCTCATATTCTTTCCCGGCCTTCTCATCCGATATGTCTCGTTACCAGCTGGCTATTCATATAGCATTTGCCATCACAGGCTTGCCTGTGATGACAGTTCGTTGCTTAATCTATCATGTGTCCTTCTTATCACCAGGAGTTACACCCATTATCTTCCTTTACGTGTCTGTCTAGGCTTATCGCAGTTCAGGGTGGCCTTCTTCGGGAGGACGAAACTGGGGTCATCACTATGCATGGAACAAAAAACCCAATTGAGAATTACGGGCTCAATCAGTTACTAAATAAAGCAGACCAAGCACCTAAAACGTCAAGTGAAACGTGTATGGGGCTAGTTTATCATTTTATTTTTGTGTCTGAAATGAAGGTGAGTGGTGCAAAAGATGTCAGAAAAAAGACGAAAGCGATATGCTCCTTCGCGTTAGGGGATACGAACCCACGACTTCCGTGTTACTGTGAAAATATTTGCTCACAGAAAATAAGCTGTACACCTAAGCTTCGCTGCTTGGTATCTCACGTCACCTACTCAGGCGAATCTCCTGTCAGCATATCCTTAATTTTCAGGTTAAAGGGACACTGAAGTGATTTGTAAACATTGCGGGATTACATGTAGTCCGGAGTCTATAGGCCATGTTTCGACCACTCTGCGCGTGTTTACGCGAATTTATTTAGTAGAAAAATCAATTCGAAAATGCTGTCCTCCTCTCTGCACCCTCGCCCATTTTCTGTGGCGTTTTCGTGTGACGTCAGGAGGAGATGAACTGGCAATTGGCTGCGCTACTGCACGGCTCGCTGACCTTCCGACAGAGTCAGTCGGCCCAGCGTTAAAGTCCACCGGCCGCCGACAAGTCGTCGCAATTCGCTTGCTAAGTTGAAACTAAGCCACAACACGTTTGTGAATGGAAGAATGTGCCTTTCTTTACTTTGTTAGTTTGTACATTGTATCAAGCTCCGAGTCCGGGTCGCTCCACACAAGCGCTGCACAAGTGCACATGCGACGCTTAGCTGACTGGTCCCCAGTAGGAAAATCTAAGGCCACTTGAAGGCGGGAGAAGAGTCAGCAAAGTCAATATAGGTGCTAAGGAAATAAATTCAACTGAGACTTTTACCATACAGCGCAAAACTAGGGAGCAGGAAGCACTTTTTTGCGCTGGGTGAACAAGCACAGCGGTCTGCAGCACGACCGCACATCTGCCAACGCTTTTCCGTCTAAGAAATGCAATTGCTAGACGTGAGATATTGTGGAAATTTGTGGGACGCGTACTGCACGATCGCTACACAACAAATAGTCACCTAAGGTACTTCAAATTCTAAAACCAAATAAAAGTGTAAACTGGTACCTTATATATCTAAATAACTTCGGCAGCGCTGGCTCGTGGCCGAGTGGTCTGAACCTCTAGGATTGAAGCTTTGGAAGTCGCAAGTTCGAACCCCCGGGGTACGTGCTTTTTTTTTGTAAGTTGACTTTTTCTTTTGCGGCCGATGTTGTACTAAACAGAGTTCATCACCCATTTTGGGCCGTAAACAGTTCACTGCTTCTGCGAAGCAAGTTCGCAAGAACGCGCGCAGACTGACACTGACCGCGCTAGCGAGTTCCCGTTGTCGTGTCTGGCTGCCCAACAAAGCACCGACTACTTGCGGGCAGTGCGCAGAGGACAGGAATTCAAAAGACCCTTGGGCCTGGGGCGAACACGCTTTTGACGATACAGGCATGAGTGAGTGAGACTAAGCTCCGAATATGCAGGAAAAGCGGGCATGGCAATTTGATGCGTCCTGCATGTGACGCGGAGGGAGTTCAATCCACGGCGTAGGCCTCGGCTAGTGAAACGATTCCAAGCCGTGCCTGGGAGGCTCTCTTAGGCATTTTACACAGCAGCCGGACAGGACATGGCAGAAACGCGGTACGCTGACGATTACTGAGATATCGAGCAATGGATTCATCTAACGATGCCGTCGGATGTCAAGCATCTTTTTACAGAACCGAAACTGAAACTTGTTTAAAATGCTAACCTTGGTGACATCGTCCATCAAGGCTGCATCTCCTTCTGTCGTCACACGCATTTAGTTGGTGCGGCCAGCCACAGACCCGCATGGTAGTTTTTCTCTTTCCCGATTTATAATAATAATTACCGACTTATCAACCGGATAAACGATGAAAAGTGTGGTAATTGAGCCAGTCAACGCAGTGCAAGCAAAACCGGGAGCTTGACAAATTCACTTCAGTGTCCCTTTAATTCTCTCCAATAGTGCTGGCCCACCCTCAGAATGTTCTAACAGAAGCTTCTAACACTAAGTAGCCACACCACTTTCAAAATTACAGAAGCCTACTAGCTTTTCTTGCGACAAAATAAGATTTACTCTATGTGCACTGCACGAATCGCTGCTCTCAAAACCCGCGTCACGCAGTGCCTCCCTGGAAGACGTCTGCAGAATAGCTGCGAAACCGACCGTAAACGAGGGCGGTCAGGTGCACTGGGGCGCGGGCGACAAAGCGGCCGCAGTGTGGACTGCCAAGAGGCCTACAGGCTGGCACTCGAAAGTTGCAGCGCACGTTCAGCGCAGCAGCTCACGCGTGACGGCCGTCTGCGACCTTCGACTCTAAATAGGTCCTTCATGGACGGGCCGAATGCGGCCATTAGATTACGGCATTTCCTTTCCTGTAGTTCTTGGCTAAAAACATCCCGCAAAAAGGCCCGCAATTCCTGCTAAGCATCACGGCACCAGATGCGCCACCCTGAATTACGCCAGCTTCGTCCTCCCAAAAGACAACGCCGCAGACCCTTTGGGCGCCAATGCGGGTTTCCGACACCGCAGAGGGAGCCTGATTGGGTAAAGTTCCTTAAACAGCATCTAGGTCAGGGTAGAACCCGACCCACTCGCGAAAGTTTACGGTCTTCTCGCAGCAACATAAAGCGGTCGATCGAAGCGCATCCAGGATGGTGCACGCTGCAGGAGTCGGAGGAACCGCAGCGGGAAAAGGGAACGAGCAAACCGCGCGAGCTGTTTTTGGCGCCCGCCATAAAGGTTTCATGAATCTTTGAGGATGCCTCGGAAACGTGTTGCGAAACTAAAGAAAGCTCTTCCGGCGCCTCCTCCAGGGAAGGAAGTGAGGCAGCGACGGCAGCGCCGCCGCAGCGGCCCGCGGGCAGCGCGGATCGATCGCAGGCAAGGCTGCTGCTGCTGCCGGGTGGTGGTGGGGCCGGCCCGGGCCCGCGATGCCTGACGAGCGGCTGTGGTGAGTCGCTGGCGGGCCGAGTGGTGCGCGATGCCCTGGCCGGCGCCCGGAGGACAGCTGAGGGCCGAGGCCGCCTGGCAGGCGCGGGATGGTGGCCGCGGCGTTGGCCGCTGCCATCGGACCGCCCCCCGCGCCCGACGAGTCGCCTCACGCGGCAGACACGACGACAGCGGCGGTCGACACCGCCGCGGAGACGTCCTCCCCGACGCGTAGGCAGCCGAGAACGTCGGGGGCGCCACCCTGGAGCCTGTTACCAGCCTGCTGTGCCGTGGTCTGAGCGAGCATGGCGTCCGCTCCAGAGGCACCAGAACTGCCGCCGCCGCCGCTGCCGTGCCTTCCTAGCGCCTGCATCCAGGTAAGTATGACACGTCCGCTGACACCGCTAGCGAAGCTTGGGCTGGCCTTTTGTAGACAAGGCGGCCATTCGCAGTGGGTTGTCACTAAAGGGCAGAGGTGACGAGGGCGCGCTGAGAGCCAGGAAGGGTGACAGTTGCCGATCACATGGACACCACGTTGGAGTAAGTCCACGAGCCGAGGCTGAACGCGCCGCGTGGGGGTGAGGCCTGTAAGAAAAAGACGTAGAACTGAAAGAGAATGAAAGGAAGAGATGAACGTGCTTGACATGCAGTAATAAGTTAAGGCGTCAAATGCGGTGAGCCGATTGATGGCAAGACACGACAACGACACGCTTTCTTTGAAAAACAAATAAGGTGTTGTACACTTTCTGCTTCTGCAAATACCTCATGCAGGCCAGCGTTTAGGCAGCTATGACAAAAACGTGCGTAGCAATTAACACGTTTTTTTTGGAAGAGCTGGCAGACAGTTCTTCAACCATTCCGACTGTAGGAGTCGCAGAAAAACCTGTGCATCGTAGGTCAGACGGAACGCGTCGAAACGAGAGAGAGAGAGAGAGAGAGAGAGAGAGAGAGAGAGAGAGAGAGAGAGAGAGAGAGAGAGAGAAGAGAGAGAGAGAGAGAGAGAGAGAGAGAGAAACGAGACACACATGTGACAGGCCGTTCGGCCTGTCGGTAGAAACGCGCTGTGGTTATGTCGATGTTTATTTTAAGGACAGCATTTTTGTGGATGGTGCGTTTGCCGTCATCCGAAACTGAGAAAGGCAAAAATGATTTGGTAGAAATTTAACAAGGAGTAAATTAATATTTAGATATTCACTTGGGATGGAGTAAATAAGGTTCGGCCGCACGAGAGAAAAGAAATTAATTGAACGAAAAAAAAATCAATGTGCCGGGCTCGATGCCGCTACCCTAACCAGGACATTTTAGTCCTAATTTAACTCTAATTAGGACTTCAATAAGACATCTGTGACTACTGAAGGCTCTGAACGGGCTTCCAAACTCTGCTATATTTGGATCGCACTTACCATCTTCTCATCACGTTTTGCCGCCACGTTATACTCGGTGGCTCCTCTAGAAAAGCGGGGCTTCAGTCCATCACCTGAAAATTTTCAGTCCATCACAAAAGTAAAAGCATATTTTAATAGAAAACCATACAAGAAAGGGCGCTACACAAACGCTTCAAAATAGTTATCTAACGGGCTGCGTCGTTCATTACATTTCCGCTGCCTCCTTCCTTGGTCCTCCGGTGAAGATCGATGTATTCACCGCATGCAGCTGTCTTCCCAGAGCTTGTAGTAACCAGCCGTAAAAAATACTTGCATTCATTGCCAGCTGTTAGTCATTTCTTTACAACTTTGGCCCAAGCTGCATTACTTTCTGGCGGATTTAGGACATTTCAGTACAGCACCATACATCCATCCGCGTCCATTTTGCTGAATGGCACCGTTACGTGTTGCTGCATGTCACCAGGAACGTTGTACGGTCTCTCATTCCTTTTGGTCTTGCTATTTCTTTTGCCGTACGATGTACCAACCGAAATAACACCACCATTGCAAGATTTTTATTTTGTAACGTGTACCGGAGCTAAAGGATTTTGGTTTGTTGGGCATTCACTTGTAGAACATAAACCGCAACATTGGAGCTACTTAGGCGAATTTAATGTAGCGATTCGCTTACATCCAACTTTAACTGGAATACAGCTTCGTGTTAAAGCACTGTATGTGCGAACCATTGCGTGAACTCTGCTTAAAGGAACGGAAGCAACACTCCCAGGACCAATGGTCCAGGAGTCATGACGCGGGCGAGGTCCCAGACGCAGCCCTCGACTTCCAACCGTGCTAATAACCGCCGGTGACAACGTCTCAGAGCAAACAGCAGCTCCTTGCAAGCCGGGAAGGACGGCCAGCTATACAGCTCGATCAGTCATCATCATCAATCATTATCGTCATCGTCGTCAACATATGTTTTTTAAGTCCTCTGCCCGATGAACGCCTCTCCCACGGGCTTCGCACCACCTTCCTGTTATCCTGCGCTGTCCTCATCCAGTCTTTGCCACCAAGTTTTCTCATCCGATCCCTCTTTCGAGTTATCAGTTATTCCCCTAGCTTTCCCTAATTCTAATTCAACTCCGTTTCTTTCTCTTGATCTGAGCTAGGATGAACGTGCCCGTGCTAAGACGAGGAGTGTATCAGAGTACCGCCTTCTAGGACATACCACTGCTTCTTCTTGCAGCTCCCAGGGTACCACCACCACGGAGGACAGCACCCCGCGGTTCCGGTCAGCCCCTGCACTACGTAGAGAAGAAGCTTGCACAGCCCACGGCAGCGTGGACCCTGCCCAAGACGAGGCCCGACCGTGCCGCGGACCCTCCTCGCCATGCAAACTGTCATCCGGCGGCTGCCGCCGCGAGCCGCCCCAATACTATGCGGAAACGCCATGTTCGGGGCCCGCCTCCGCCCCGCTGCCTGCGTGTGTAAATAAATGTAAATATAGGTTGGCTGCTATTACGCTGTCCGGCTGTGTCGTCATGCATACGTGGGGTCACGGAACCCGCCCTTCGAAAGCAGAGTACGATGGGCAGGGCTTCTTTCTGCCAATGTCCTGCGTCCCGTCTGTAATGTGCGCGGGGAACGGGCCGTAGGCACCAATAGCGCTGTACCTCGTACAGAGGGCAACACACTTGTCTACAACACAGGTTTGGTGCTTATAGCCTTATCTTGCCTCGGCCGAAAAGCATTTGAAGAAAACTATTGTGTCATTCTGAAGTCTTAACCATATATTTTGACCTCAACGTTTTTGTGAAAAAGTTTAGGTCCGCAGTTTTGAGAGGTGACTAGTTGAAGTTGAACTCAGTGTTATAGACGAGGGTGTTGCGCATTGTACAAGGCAGCTTGTTTAGAAATGAAAACAAAATCACGGACTACCACTTCAAGGTGCTAGCCTTCTGCGATAGCTACCGGCATACAGATATGCGAACCATTCTCCAAGGACAACGTTTCACGCATTACGCCCTAAAGTGCTGCATGTTTTTTAAATTAAAATGATTAGGAGGAACCTTGAGCCGCCGTGTATTATTATACTGGGGCAAATGACATCTCCTGGCCTCCAGAGCGTAGGCCTTCTGCTCATAATTCTTGGAATAGGGAAGCACTCCAACTTCAAACGGCTCAATAGGATGTTTTACTATACTTCTACTACTACTACTACTACTACTACTACTACTACTACTACTACTACTACAATTTCATATATATGGCTTGACCAACATTTGCCAATCCCCCATCTGAATATGTTCCAAGTGTGCGCGGGCATGGATAAGCCTGGATCAACGACTGCGTGTATTTCTGGCGTTCCTGTTTCCAGATGCGCCGAAATCTACAGGCCATGAGGAATTCCACTTCTGCAGCTTAGACCTTAAAACATGGCACAAAATGTGAATGCGGGAACCTGTAATTACAGTTTATTATCAGCGTGCACTTGTTTTCTCCGTGGTAATCACTCCTGCCTCGGAAGCAGAAACAGCCTTGGTTCAATTCTTGACACTTGAAAACAGGCCAGAGCATTTCTCTTTGCGGATCAGTGTTCGGCAGCGAATGCGTAGTGATAGCTGCGACAGACACACAGCGAGAAAAAGCCACCACCACCAGCCCCTCTGTAAAAAAAAACCGCCTCAACGAACCATTGTCATTGCTGTAAAATTCCGAGTTAAGGGCTTTTCGAAGGAATTGGTAAGAACGACATAACGACATAATAGGATGGCATGTGATGGAGCGTCACAGGCCCTAGCTACCTAATCTTGGGGAGAGGAAAACCCCGCTCCTTGCGGGCCACGATGGTGATGGTGATGATTATGATGACAATGATTCACGTGAAGTACTTAAAGGAGCCATGAAGAGAAAATACAACTTCGTTTAATTTGAAAGAACTAGGATTCAGTATCTCACTCAGCTCCATTACAGCCACAAAAGAATGTGTTTAACGAAAAAAAAGCAAGAAGTAATTTAAAAAACTGTCAAATTTTTCGCCACAGTGACGTGTTTATGAGCAATAAGACGTCATACGGGCCAACAATAAAACATAATTTTCAGTGCGTTAACTGCACGTTAGCATTCAAGTGATGCGGTCTAATGGAACTAGAGGCCCCATTACAGACGTCCAGTCATGTGTCGTCGCGATACGTCAGTTAGGCGGCCGCCAATCGCACAAAACAACGTTCTCCGTGACCCGGTCATAGAAAAGTTTGCGGGAAATCGGGCTGGGGGGGGCGCGACTGCTTCACACGTTTTCTTTCATATCTCCGTTATTTGTTCGAAGATTGCGATGATATTGGTATCATTGTTATCGGGACTAAGCACTCTTTCTAATAAATCCAACTTGTATTTTGTCTTCATGGCTCCTTTAAGTACCTGCGAAAGAGAGAGAATAAACGCTAATTTAATTGACGAGATATGAACTTGGCTTGAAGCGTTAACGAGGGACCGTCTCCTACTCCAAGAATGCCTTGAACGCGGACAGCATCGACTACGCTTTGGGCCAGACGAAAATGGTCGTCCCTGTTCGGTGCTCGCCAGGGCTCCCTCCTAAAGCCTGTAAGCTGAAAATCGCAGGACATGATTAGAATAGGGACACTTGTCGTGCTTCCCATGCACGCTTCTCATTGGCTGAGTTCATAGAGCTGCTTCAAAAGAGGTCTTTAAACCTGAATAGCTACAACAGCACGACCAGAGGGGAGGCCTTGTTTTCCAGCCGGCACCTGACCACAACATACATGAGTATCCAAGCTGGAATTCACCAATATTTCAACATAGTGATGCCATATCAACGAAGCAGATGCAGATGGAAAAAATCACGTTCGGCATTACAACAGCGCAAAAGGAACGTGAACACTGAAAGCCACATAGACAGGGCGGGCTAACGGCCACCCTTACAATATGTTTCGTTTCTGGGCTCACGATCCTTTGTGTTTGTTATCATGGCGAGTTTCTTTAATCAACTGGCCAAACTCTTGCCTTGAAACAAAAATGAAACTTCGTCAGAGTTTTTAGATGTTGTATCTACTGGGGAATGTACCATTGCGCTTAGCCTGTTAATTAGGCGGTATCATGTACCCGGCGTTTAATGTCGCCTTGAATGCTCGGGCGTCAATTCGAAAAACTAAAAGGTTGTCGAATCCTCGTTATAGACATCCTACTGAGATGTTCGAAATTAGATACAATTAGCAAATTCGAGTACACGTACAATACACAATCCCCGCCCATATATAGACACTTATTTCGCCCTTGGTAACTGCAGCTTCTTCCTTGCTTGTCTCTTATCTTTTCACCTTTTCACTTTTCAAAAAGCCCCTTCTTTCTTAATAAGCGCAGTACAAATTTGGGGAAAGGACACCTCATCTCAGAACGACCATAGACAAGAGAATATGCCTATGAGTAAACATATCACATATGCCATGCGGCATCTTATGCTTGTGCAGCTTATTATACGCGGCACAGCTCCTCCTGGCGGCTATATTTTTAGAACACGGCACTAAACGCTCAGGAGCGACACGCCGGTGTCGAGTTTAGGGCCCATAAACGTCTCCCCCCTACGAATTTGCGACTGAGCGGCCTGTAATGGTCTCGGGGAATATTCCCAAACGTAAGCATAATCGAAAAAATGTACCTGACCTGTTTACCAGTCTCGAAGTATTATAACGCGCAACCGCATTCACTTGCAGCGAGGCGATTACACATCAGATGCGGGGATTATACAACGAGTATGAACGCGGGTGGTTTCTTTGCCCTGCGACTGCTTCGACATTTAATAAGTATGTTGCCTAATAGCGCCTTAGAGGCTCGGCAGAACGTTCAAGAAAAATCACCCCCGATACGACAGGTATATTAGCACGAGAGAAAAATACGACCGCGCCATCAAGCGACGTCGCAAAAACTCATTTAATGGCGGCGAAATATTGCGGCTCGGAGAGAAGAGAAAGCAATACACCACGCTCCCCGCTGACACGAGATTATTGTATCCCACAACTAGAAAGTAGCGGCGAGGATTAAAAAAACTCATTCCGTAGTGAGTGTAAGCAAGTACGTTCAAAATTTTCCCCAGGACGCCAGGAAAGGGAGTAAACGGACGTCGTCAGAGAGTTATCTCACAGTCGCGGCGGATATTACGGCCTTGCTGGGCCGTAACCGCCGGAGGCGGGGTCGATGTTCGTACGGCGATAGCGCCTCGAGACCACTTCATATAAGGATATCAGGCCCTCGAGCAGCGGTCCGAATTATCAAGCGGTCCGTCGCTAGACGATCCAGACACTTTCGAGCTTATTTTTTTCCTTCCGCCTTTAGCTTTTTTTTTTCACGTTTCCGGGCAGCATTTTTCATGCTGCCTGTTAGGTGAGAACGCAAACAAAAGCGTTCCGGAGAAGCTCTCATCTTATACTCCAAGACGGCAGTACGAGAAGATTGGCACGAGCGTTCTTCGTGAGCACTATCTTTAGATCGGAGCACTACAAACTCGAAAGATGCACAAACCAAAGATCGCGTTCCACCTCCACGCAGTCACGCGAACACGCCACGGATGATAGCTTGAGTGTTTAACCCTTGGCCTCGGTCGATTTGTCGAGCGTGTGATTGCTTCCTGGAGTAATAATACGAGCGCCCTCCTCCTACGATGGAGGATCGAGTCATGTCTATATTGGGTCGCGCCATAGCACGGACGACTTTCCAGAAAATAGAGATGTATTTTTTTTAACAAGCACTTCGATCTGATCGATCCGGGCGAACGTCCCACGCCTCGACATCAAATATGAATTCTGGTACAAATATGTTTGCACTCGCGACATTTTTACGGCTACTTTCGGTTGTTTTTCACAGACTATATCATGGCGCGTTTTTTTTTTTACTTTATTATCCAGGGGGTGCGTACGACAACGAAAAATCAATGCTACAGATGACGCTTGCCTACTCAAGCGATCTTGCCTAAGCTTATACCGGAACAACTTATGGCGTACGTCATTGCTTCCGAGTCAAATAAAATTGGGAAAGGCAAGGAAGTTAAAACAGATTCCCCGTAACACGTTTTTTTATCGTAAGTGAAAATGGCGAGGAGAAATATCCGCCAAGTTCGAACAATGGCTTGATATTAAAATCACAGGTACTGCTCGGGTTATCAGAATGATCACCCATGCGAGCCATTTTCTGCGTAATTATCTTGTTTAATTACCTTTTTACATTTTTCTTATTTTAAATCCAAACATCCATTTTCAATGTATTTAATTTCCCCGTTATACCTCGGTGGAACGGGAAGGGTTTCAGTTCATGAGCCCGTTTTTAATAAAGTTAGTTACGTGAGCTGGTCGAGTAGATGGGATGCAGATGCAAAGTATATGACGCAGTGGGAAATGAAAACCCCAGATAAATATTTGTTTATTTGTTGGGCACACACAATATCGCCTGAGTTCCCGTAGAAAAGCGCCGCTTTCCCGCTCATTGCAGTCCTTTGGACAGCGATTACTCTGTAGCTATTTAGCGAATGTAAAATATTTTCTCACAGCTAATTTTGGGGGTGAACACGTGCTTTGTGTACAGGTTCAACTGTAGCACGTTGCGCGACTAAGGTTCAGAGCCATGGAAACTATCCCATACAAATGCATGGGGAGTAAGATTTGACAATAAATTACACAAAAAATATTCAGAATCCTAGGAAGTTATTTTAGAGTTTTCATCTCCACGTTGACTTCTTGCATTTATGCCAAATATCACTTTCCTGCAGTGGTTTTTTTTATGTTCCTGAGAGGTCGGAATTTTGAGCGAGAAAGCTGTGGATGTGTGCAACCAACCACTCATGCGCCACGTGGTGTACATTTCGTCCCCATTGAGAAGCGTCAGCTACGGATGTCACATTGTTTGCGATCTGCTGACTCCATTCGTGGATTGCTGCTGTGGCACATAAGCATTGCCATAGCGAACCTTCATTCTACGATGAATTTTGATAAATTTCACAACTTCATGCATGTAAAAACGGCGTAACAGAACGCCGTTACGCTCTGGTGCAAGTTACTGGCCATTCTTAAAGAGCACTCCTACAGAAAGGCAAGTTTCATCTCAACAAGACCACGCCCATGCTTGTATACGTCCGTGTGAAGTAAGCGTCAGCGTGACTTTGAAGGTTATGTGCACCGTTGGACTTTTGCTTGGCCACTGATTCATCGACACGTATCGCGTTACTGGAACTGTTTTGTGAAGACATCTCGAGGGGCTGCCTGCGTTGAAGTCAGAGCTGTAGGAATGAGGCTCAATTTAGGCTAAGATAGTTGCTGCGTTGACACTTACGTCCTTGTCTCCAGTAGTGTGCAGCTAATAATGCCGCTTTCCATTGTGCGTGCGTGCGTGTGTGTGTGTGTGTGTGGATAAGTGGGTGGGACGGTTGTCCCTATTGATGAAGTTGTGCGCCAGAAAGATCCTGTAAGTGAAAATATGCAACTTTTCAGTAAACACATTTATTCCAATCCCCCCCCCCTCCCACACACACACACATACACCACAAAATCCCTTTGCGCGGTCGTACTATGCACTAAAGAAATTAACGGAATGTGCAAGGACCAGCCCTTGAAGGAAGGCCTTGACGTAAGACCTTCAAGAAAGACCTTCGGTGAAGGAAAAACCAATCCACCGTTTTTACCGACTCTTTGGAGGTCCTAAAAGATCTGACGAGGACACCAAGAGCCGGCACTTTGGCGCACAACGTGAAAGTTGCTTGTGCAACCCTTCACGAGCTCTACGGCGTGACGGTGCCAGTGGTCTGGGTCCCGGGGCATACGGGCACAGCATCGGTAACGGCGCCGCCCATGAAGTGGCGAGTGAGCTGTACGTTTCCGCTCGCCCCCACCCCCCCCCCACTCTGATGCAATCCCCTTGACGTAATCCCTCAGGCTCCGCTGCTCATTGACCCGGACGAGGAACGCGAGCGGATAAAAGTGCAAGCTAAACGGGAACTGAGGGCGAATGTGCCGCCGAATCCCCACCCACTTCCCAAAGGGCTTCCGCGCGGTGCGGAAGTGCTACTCTACAGGGCTAGGGCAGGGCAGGTTCTGCCCTTACGGAAGATGTTCTGGCAAAGTGGGGAGCACACGCCGCATCCACAAGGACTCGTGGCGCTGACACCTCACCACTGGCGGACAACACCGATCAAAACAAGGAGGGGGACCACACCGCTACTTCGACATCCTGCCCGTGCAATACCGGTGCCTCCCCAACGTTAAAGCACCTACTGGGGGATTGCCCTGGCCTTTCACCGCTGAGAATAAAGACACAAGGGTGCCGGCGTTACCTCATTGGAGGAATGGACAACCCCACCCCCTCACTTGGACGCAGCGAGCACGATCCTTTCCTTGTGGGAGTTCGTGCGTGAGGCAGACCTGGCCGGACGACTCTGACGGCCATCCCGCTCCCTTTCCCCTTCCCCAACGAGGCTACCAGGCCTTCCGAATCGTCAATAAAGTTTCATTCAGTCATTCAGAAGAAAGTGTATGACAGCTGCATCTTACCGGTACTCACCTACGGGGCAGAAACTTGGCCACTAAGAGGGTTTCAACTTAATTGAGGACGCCTCAGTCGAGCAATGGAACGGAAGATGATAGGTGTAATATTAAGGACCGAGAGAGCGGAGTGGATCAGGGAACAAACGCGTGTTACGACATATTAGTAGAAATTAAGAAGAAGAAATGGACGTGGGCAGGGCTGTAATGCGAAGGCAGATAAACCGTTTGCATAAGGTAACAGAGTGGAATCCCTAGAGAAGGCAAGCAGTGCAGGAGGGGCGGCAGAAAGTTAGATGGGCAGATGAGATCAAGAAGTTTGCGGGGATAAATTGGTCGCAGTTATCACAGGACCGGGATAATTGTAGATTTATTGGGAAAGGCGTTTGCCCTGCAGTGGGCGTAGATAGGCTGGTGATGACGATGATGATGACTCCGTTCTAGGAACTTCACGGCCATCAAGCACCGCCACGGGTTGGTTTTCCGTCTATGGAAACACAAACCCTTTGTGAAGACTTTCCTGGACGGGGAAATCCCAACAGCGATCACTCCCACATCAAAGCTGCGGCGGCCCTCAAGAGATCGAGAGACAAAGTTCACCGAAGGCGGCGAAGCCTTGCAGGTGCGTCAGGGGACGCGCGGAGCGGCCTACAGCCCCAGTTTGTCCGTTACTCCGATAACATCGTTGGCGAGCGGCCGAAAGACAAAACGCGCTGGAAGAATGCCTGGGAAAACCGGCACCATTCGTTCATGGTCGACTGCTACCGAGGGGCGCGTGTCCGTTGAATCTTGCGTGCTCAACGGCTGCAGCCATTTCCGGGTTACGCGATGCACAGCTGCTCGTTATTCCGTGCCCGATTGAGGGCGGAAGGTTGGGATAGTCGGGTACATGGCACTGAATATATGCTGTAAGCGCCGAAAGGCGGTGCACGGCATAGGAATACACGGTACGAAGGCTAGACATTAACCGATTTTTAAATAGACACGTTAGGTCAGGGGTAGTGTTTCTTTCCCTTTGAGTGAAGGGCGATGCGGGTTGGGTAGTTCAAGTCGTTAATGAGGTAGAGGTCGGCTTCATTTGCTTCGTCTTCGAGGTTCTGGCCGCGAACCGTAGTGTTCTTATACCCCCCCCCCCCCCCCCCCCGGTGGTGCTCACAGCATTGAAGTCTCCACCTATTACAATTTCGTAGTTTGGGCACAAGGTCCTAATTCTGCTTATCCACTCGAAGCTGACTCTGCACCGCCGCCCAGTATCAGGGCGGACGTAGACGGAGATAATCAGCAACGTGCACCCCTGCGCAATTCGAGTGCGCACGGCCACCACTTCTATAAATTCGGTACCAGAACTCTTTCGTGTCTATTTGACAGTGCCTGACATCATTTCGGACATAGACCCCTGCCTGTGCGATAATTTCCTTTGTGCCCTCAACTGGTTCGTGTACAATGCTTGGAGTGAAGTACCCTTTGTATCCACACAATCCTGGCCCTGTGCCACGCGTCTCCTGCAGAGTAGTGCGTAGGGTTTCTCTTCAGCTGTATGTAATCTTTCACTGAGTTCGGCAGCGTTAGCTTGGAGCTTCTGCAGTTCCACTGTAACAGTTGAATATTATTCGAAGCCATGCTGAATGGAAGAGGCTGTGGAAGCAGGGCCTGTTGGCGGGGTCAGTTGAATGAGCTGGAATACTCGGCCATCAATGTGGGTAGTCGCGTGCGTAGTATTTTAATCACTATCTCATCGATTTCACTCTTGATGCCAGAAGCATCTGAGATTGCTTGAGTTACGGGTGTGGATAGCCTTATGGACGCCGGTGACTGGGACTGACGCCGCCGCTCTGCTAGCAGTGTTTGCCTGCGCCGCCGCTGCTCTTCAGCCTGGCGTTGCGGTTGGCATGCCTCTTCCTTTTCAGCTCTTTCATTGTCTCGTAGTTCTAACTTGAGGCAGTCGATCTCACGCTGGAGGTCCTGTATGCGCTGACGAAGCTCAGGCGATGTTGCTTTCTTCTTCTTTGACTTGACACTGTCGTTCTTGTGGCACCCATGTCAGGTTGGTTACCACGAGGTGGCGCTTTGAAGGTAACGGTCTTGACCGGGCCGGGGCTGATGCCTCTGACGGCAGTGTCAGCAGTTGCGGGTGCAGGCAACGGGGGAAATTCGTTGAGGTCGTTCAGTTGTGTGTCTATGGTGCGCTTGCCGGAACGGCTGCGTGACTTCCTTTTGACTCGTTCCGTGTTACGCTGCAGTCTTCGTTCCCGTTCTGGGCACTTCAGGTCAGTGGCGAGATGACCAACCTCTTTGCACAACGTGCGGAATGTAGCTAAGGGCACACAAGCACCCTCTGCGTGGGTCCTTCCGCATGTCTTGCACACGCCCTCATTGGGGCAGTGGCGTTGCAGGTGTCCAACACGGTGGCATCTGTAGCACACCAGTGTTCGGGGAATGTAGGCGCCACTTTGCACAGTTCCTTATAATTTCTCACTACTTTTGGCGCATGAGTTGTGTCAAAAGTCACAAAGGCGAAATGACTACGTCCCATTCGCTTAACATACAATATGGTAGCAGTTTCACAGGTTAGATGTGGTTAGATGTTAGAAGTACTCCAAGCAGCCTAACTTTCTCGCCGCCCCAGTGTAGTGTGTGCTTGGCCGCCCAGCCGGCCAGCATGTGTCACCTGGTGTGGGACTGTGAAGGACTGAAGGACGCACGTGACAAACATCGCCCGTCATCCGTATCTACATACGAGGACTGGATCCGGCCAACACACGACCACAAGAGAATTCTACTCTCACTGTTGACATTTGCGTGTGAAGCCTCCATAGTGAGACGCACTAATCCCCTTCCCTTTTCCCCCTCGCACCGCAGCAGGCCTAGTGCCATCCTATTCATAATAAATTTTACAACAATAACAACAATAAGATAGACACGCATTACAGGGTACAGAACGGCGCATGCCCAAAGAAATTGAAACCATTTTGTTCTTATGCGTGCGCAGTGATTTGTTCAAGAAACATACTTCTTTGCTCGACAATGCGCAGGTCATACAACTAACGCCAAAGAGAAGTCTTGGAAGCGTTCCTTATCGCTGAAGAATACGAGTGCGTTAGTACCCCGTCCGTGGCGTTGTCGAGCAAGGAAGTGTATTTCTTGACGAACAGATTAACGCGCACGCATGAAGAATTGATTTTTTTTTTTTCCTTGGCGCATGCGCCGTTATTGTACCCGTAACGCACGTCTAGTAGAAATCGGTTGATGTCTGGCGTTCATTACCGTGTATTCGCATCCTGTATGTCCTGCCTTTGATTGATTGATTGTAGGGTTAACGCGCCGACGCAACGCAGGCGATGAGGCGCGCCGTAGTGGAGGGCTCCGGATTAATTGTGACCACCTGGGGATCTTTATCGTGCGCCGAAATCTCGTACACACGGGCGTTTTTGCTTTTCGCCTCCATCAGAAAAGCGGCCGCCGCGGCCGGGAAATGTCCTGCCTTTCAGTGCTAACAATGTACCAAATATCCGTACCAGAGCAATCGACCCGCCGCTCTTCGGTCGCTTGAGCTCGGTCACATTAGCAGGAGAGGAGGAGGAGGAGGAGGAGGAGGGGAGGAGGGGAGGAGGAGGAGGAAAACTTTTTCATATCAAATAAGAGCGCTGTGAGTGGAGTCCTCAGTCCAGGACCCCAGAAGAGCTTGCTGCCGCCTTCGCCCTCTCGACGACCGAAGCTGACGATCAGGATCTGAGCTGGCCAGCTCTCGCTCCCACTGCTCTAAAGTTGCCTTTCGTATTCTGTCTATATTCTTATTAAGCAGGAAGATCGACCGTTGAGTGCCATCCGACTCGTGTCACCCTGGTTCACCCTCAGCCGCCTGTAGAACGTCCGGAGTAAACCATTGTAGTGCGGAAACTACCGTGTAACGTACTTTGAGGGATATAAAAGATGCCGGACTTTCTCCAACCACTAACAAAAACTTTATTCCGCAGCTTCCTTCTACCGGGGACGCGAGTTATCAGGGGTTAATTCGCCATTTGGCCGGTGCACTACCGCTTGCTTTGTGATTGTATGTGAACCATACCGCCCTGCAGGTCAACGTGTTCACGCGTGCGGCGAACAGTCACGCTTTCCACGCCTTCGTGTCCACATTTTAAGCCACACAAGCATAGCCGTCCTCTGGTATTTTGATAGCTGACACCGCCGTCCCGTATACCATTCAACGCTTTGCGCGTTTTGATAAGGCGGCGCGATTACTTTGATTAGATGGAACCGACAAAGATTTTATCGTCATACTATCGACAGAAAAGTGCGGCCTTCACTAAAAAAAAAAAAAAAAAAAGAAACTTTGAACATCCGCCCCTTGCCATGCGCAGGAAATTTTCCAGATTAACACACTTGAACTCCTTGCGTCATAGCACCCACTCACGTTCGCCCCGCCCCTATGTTTCATCTCGCCTTGATCATGCGCATAAAGTCAACCCGGTATTCGTTAGAACAAACATTTATCGAAATTCCCCGCTCTTGCTCAGTAGCGCCGAATGGAATTCGCTGCCATCACGCGTAGCCAACTTAACCGAGATCTACTCATTTCAAACTGCCCTTTTGATTGATTGATTGATTGATTGATTGATTGATTGTAGGAACGCGCCGACGCAACGCAGACGATGAGGCACGCCGTAGTAGGGGGCTCCGGATTAATTTTGACCACCTGGGGATCTTTAACGTGCGCCGAAATCTCGTACACACGGGCGTTTTCTGCTTTTCGCCTCCATCAGAAAAGCGGCCGCCGCGGCCGGGAATCGAACCCGCGACCTCGTGCTCAGCAGCGCAACGCCTTAGCCACTGAGCCACCGCGGCGGGTCAAACTGCCCTTTTAGTATGGTCCCTGGAAATATTTCTAGGGACCATAATTTTAGCCTTCCTTGGAAATGAATTCTTGTGATGCTTAATGATGTATTGCGGTT
This sequence comes from Haemaphysalis longicornis, assembly GCA_013339765.2. Lineage (NCBI taxonomy): Eukaryota > Metazoa > Arthropoda > Arachnida > Ixodida > Ixodidae > Haemaphysalis > Haemaphysalis longicornis. Next base: position 30,423,823 of record CM023457.1, read on the forward strand.
TTCTGTGCGTGTATTTTTGCTGTTTCGACGCTTTGTCTCCTACGTTATTTTGCCTTTCTTTTTTTAATGTTGTTCTTAGTGCTCGTACTGACATATTTCTCAGACCGTTGCTGTCAAGAGGTGTTTTTTTTTTCTGTGTAGTAAGCTAATCCCCCTACTACGTAATGCCCCAGGTGCGTCTTAGGAGGTCTATTATCATAAAAATAAATAAATAACGCGGCACTTAATTCTACACATACACCTCACCAGCCTCTAAAGTTATCAGCGCCGTTTATCATAGTGCGGTTTTATTGCTTCCCCGATTGCTGCTCCTGACGAATTCTCATTTGGAGATCCTTTTTGTTATTATCTATTGCATTACCAACTGATACCGCATTCGTTCATTTCCGATCGCTAGGAAGAACAGATATGGCGGTAAGCAAGCAGAAAAACATCCCCATCGGAAAACACCCTGTTGGAGCTTCGACGCATATAAGATCCGGGTTCACGCTTATCGTACCGACGGTGCATCTGGCGCTATTATAATTGGTCACGCGCAAAGCTTCATTACCGTAATTGCTTCCGAGCAGATTAAAAACCACCGTCCTTTGTTATCGGCCAATTCAGTGCTTTGTTTTAACGTGTCGCTTCATTTGTTTTCGTACGGGGCCCTGGACAAATGAAACGAGAACATGAAAATATTAACCATAACACGCAAAACCAAAGAATTTGGATTGTGGAAATGAAATAACGGCGCGTTGTAGTGGTATGCGTGCAATTTGAAAGAACTAGGATTCAGTATCTCACTCAGCTCCATTACAGCCCCAAAAAATGTTTTTTAACGAAAAAAAAAACACGAAGTGTTTAAAAACTTTCAAATTTTGCGCCACAGTGACGTGTTATGAGCAAGAATGACGTCATACGGGCCAACAATAAAACATAATTTTGAGTGCGTTAACTGCACGTTAGCATTCAAGTGATGCGGTCAAATGCAACTAGAGGCCCCATTACAGACGTCCAGTCATGTGTCGTCGCGACAGGTCAGTTAGGCGGCCGCCAATCGCACAAGTTTCCGGTGACGTCATAGAAAGTTGCGGGAAATTGCTAGGGGTCGCGACTGCTTCACAGTTTTCTTTAATATCTCCGTTGTTTGTTCGAAGATTGCGATGATATTGGTATCATGTATCGGGACTAAGCAGTCTTTCTAATAAACCCAACTTGTATTTTGTCTTCATGGCTCCTTGAAAGACACTTTTCCAAACCTTGTTGCTGTAATAAAGCCAGGCGACAAATTGGCTTGAATGGAAGGAAATCGCGCTAGTTGTGTGTTCTGGTCCACATTTTTGTGTTCCCATTTCATTGGTCCATGACTGTACAGGTGCCCCCAAAAGTAAACGGAGCACGGGTTCGATATTTTTAGGGGATTTTTCCGCCATGTGCCTCGCCAGCAACGTCTAAGTGGCTTTTCGAGACAGTCATTCTAGAATAAAGTCGGGCCGCACGAATTCTATTTATGCTGGCAGCCGCAAAAAATAGAAATTATTATAATTTCACGAAGCCGTGCTCCGTTTACTTTTTGGGGCACGTGTACATTGCCTAACTTTTGTACGCATTCTTGTTAGAATTTTTTTTTGTTTAAATAAAACCAAACTTCAAACTAACTTATCAGCGTGGTGCCAGCAGCTACCTGAAACGTTACAACCATACACAACCGGGGCTTATTACTGCGGGTTCCAAGGTTCAAACCTTCGTTATTTCGAGTTTCTTTCGTCTCCAACACCGCAGACGGCGTGTGACACAAACGAATGCGTGCGACACAGGAACTCTGCTCTCTATACCTGCACACGCCGCTCGCTTACGTTTCACGCTGCCGGGGCCCGAAAGTAATCAGGCCACAGTGGCCCGTCATGAAAAGGCCCCGACGTGCCTCCCACAACGGCGTATACGTTCGACGTACTGCAATCAATCAGCCCGCAGGTTTCTTTTTCGTTGCCTTGTACGAGGTAGAGGTGGAAGCGGTGTATTGTTAATGGGATCGTTTTTTGGTACGTCTGACGCTGAAGTTTGAGAGAGAGAGAGAGAGAGAGAGAGAGAGAGAGAGAGAGAGAGAGAGAGAGAGAGAGAGAGAGAGAGAGAGAGAGAGAGAGAGAGAGAGAGAGAGAGAGAAGGCGAAGGTTCCCAGTATACGTGTCGTCATGGCGCATGCGATTGATGGTTCCGTGCGGACCACAGCCATCTATCTACACGTCTAAATTTAGCCTTCCTTACTATGAGAAAAAAAAGTTAAACGATGCTATCAGAACATTAACGGAGGCAGTGATCGTGAAGCGACTACACTCGTTTTCCAACGCCTCGCGCTTGAAGGTTTCACCTGCGGGGGCAAAAACGCGCACTGAAAGAACACACCGGGACACTGCAGTTTTTCTTTCGCGCTTGCTTGCTTTTATTTCGCTTCGTACTCGCTTTAACTTCGAAATTTGCAGTTCTCCGTTTCGAATTTCACCTCTCCTCCGTCTTCGTAATTGGGACGCCACGTATGTCAGCGCGCGCTGTGTGGCGAGAGAGAAGAGACTTACAATCTTTGAATACACTTATACACTGCATGCCTCGTCCCCTCCACAAGTTTCACGCTGGTGGAGAGATGGCCCGGTTTTTTTTTTTTTTCTTTTCTGGGGGAAGGGGAAGGGTAGGGGTAACGGCACTCCCAAGGACACCAACTCTGGAGTAATCGATTAGGCCCACTCGCGGCGGCCAGCCCGCCGCTGTCACGCAAGCCACCTTCGCCGAAGCTATCGACCTTTCGTGAATTACACAACGCAGAGTTGACTGAACGCGAATGGTACGTAATACTTGAATTTTTTTTTTAAAAAAAAGGGCGGGAGCTTTGTACAGTCGTGAACGGATGCGTACTGAAACACGTGCACAAAAATGTGAACCAGAACGCACGAAGTCGCGCGATTTCTTGCACGAAAGCTGAATATCGCGTGCCTACGCTTAAATTTACGAAGTCCGGAAATAACGCTTTTTTTTAAAAAAAAAGCAGTTATTCGATCCGATTAAACGAAAATTCGCGCAAAACTGCTACATCATAGTACTGCTGCATTGTGACCTTTCGCCATTACGTCAATTTGTCTGCTACGTTATGTTATGGCGACAGTTTCTGCATCCGGCCTATTTGTCACGTGGGCTTGTCCCGTGGGCATCAGCTTCACCTTTCGAATTCACTCTCTCCCTTCTGCTTTTTTTTTTTTTACTTCGTAAGTATGGAAGCAACAGATAGTGAGTGCAGAACGCAAAGATGGCCACGAACTTCGATAGGTTTTCGAGTCTACAGGTATGCATGCAGTCCATTTGCGTGCAGAAAGTCCATCAGCGACCTGCAGTATCTATCTTCCCTCTGGTTTATCGCACCACACACCAACCTTTCTGAGCGCGTCGTCCCGAGCTGCCCTTGTTCCCGCGCATATGTCTCCGTTCTTTCGCACTGCGATTAGTGATGGAATTACCGTCTGGCGCGCCCAGTCTAAGCTTGGCCACGGAGTAATTGCTGCACTCAGTTGTTCTTCACAGCGCACTGTTAAAGGAAATTTGCACCCTTAAGGGTGTAATTCCCTGCCTATATCCAGCACCTTACACCTTAGCAGAAAAAAATTGGCTGGCGATTACGATGCTTGCTCATGCCATATTTTTGGGCGCAGCAGCACTGCGCTGAGGCAGCACTCACCCGTGGGTTCTCTCGACGGCAGCGATGATGAGCCTCCGCGTCGGCGGCGCTAAGTGCGTCTCCGGAAGCATGGCTTCCGTGATCACCCCGCGCGCGTTTTGCACACGCACACCCCCTCACGTTTTAGCCGAGCGTCGCGCGGTCGAGTGCCTCGTGCAGACACAGCATATTGTCCCTTCCCCTCCCTTACCGGACACTTTCGGAGAGCGCAGGCTCGCGCCGCCACGGCGAACCGCCCTCCCCTCCCAATTTCGCCACTCTCTCCTCCTTCGCTTTCTTTCATCGTTCGCTTTTTCTTTCACTTGTCGGTGTTGCCATCGTTCACTCGGTTACGTCGACAACCGGCTCAGCCCAGAGACGGCTGCCAAAGGGCTGTGCCCTAAAACAGAGGAGGGTGCTTTGTCGTTTATAGCACCGTCACACCGTAGCAAACGCACAAAAATACACCCTTTTAAAGGCTATTTTCTCGGTAATTACGCCCTTGTAAAGGGTGTGTTTCCTAGTTTTTTTATAAGGTTTAAGGGTTTTAGTTGTAGACACAAAAGGTGCAAATCAATTTGCAGTGTGCTGCCAACACGCCCAATGCCCTCCTTCCCCGACGGTCCTGCCCGGGGGCAGGCGAGTGATGAGGTGTGCGTGCAAAAAAGCCTATTTATTTCGCGCGCCGCGCAGGCAGGGGGTCGAGTGAGCGATCACTGCTCCTGGCATTCCCCCATGGTGAGCCTCTTCATGGCCATCTCGGTGATGCCGTGGTAGTGGACGAAGGCCGCCGCTATCACCAGGATGTGGAAGATCTGGTGGCTGTGGAACTGCGAGGGGAAGGAGAAGAACGCAAACGCGTAGGTTCAGCTCACGGAGAATGGCGAAGCCTGCACAAAAACAGCTCTCCGCACAAGTATCGCGAAACAGGCGCGGAATGCTGGTCGCGACCAAACTTGTACACGTTACAGAAAATAAGTAACCGATTACAATTACTTCCCTTGAAACGTAAATGATTACAGTGGTCAATTACAGCCCCAGAAAAGTAACTGAGCAATTACAGAAATGTAATTAATCGATTACTTTTGCGTTACTTGTAAGACAATACACAAGTTTACTCAAACTACAACGAAATGCTGTGGCTTGCATGGTAGAGAGAAGGCTGGAGGCTTGCATGAAAGATGGGGGGCTTACTGCGGCTTCTGTGATACAGCGCTGCACGTTAACTTTCAACTCCCCTTTGCGACACGGCGTGTACAATTCTGCACGCGACTTTGAAGAGCATTTTTGTGAGTTACAACCGCCGTCATCCCCCCTTGAACCGCTCAGTCAGCAATCGCATTTCCCGCTCTATGGAAAGGTGCTGCCATTTCGCCAATGCTGCGTCGAATGCTTTACCAAAACAAGAGAGCAGAGATGGACGCGCCGGCGTTCTCGCGCGCGTCGAGTAGGTGTTCTTGGTTTTACGTTTTCTTTTTTTCTCTCCAGTCAAAGCGTTTACTAAAGCAAAACTGAAGCTGTTACACTAATATATAAGGGCTACAGATCACAATAACGTGTATACGTTTTCTATTGTAGCAATGGTTAGGAAACGACGGTCACGTTCACGATGGCGTTATTTAAGGACACGACTTAATTTATTACCTACTTATGAAATCCAGTTGGTTATGGTTTTTAAGTGAAATTTGGGGTACCAAAAGCATGTACAGGAAGTTACAAATTTTTCTGACGGCTACAATCTAATGCGTGTCGCAAAGGTTTAAAGTTGTCGCTGATTTTCCCACGTTCCCTCGTTAAGAGGTCAGCTGCTGCACTGACTCTCTCTCAATGCACGCGCACCTGCTCGTAGTTGCGCAAATACTGTTATACTGTTTGGTCGACAATGTTCTCGTCTAATTCGACGTTTCTGGAAAGGAGAGAACTCGCGATGAATGCGCGGACAGAACATGGCGCGGCATTCGACCCGCCGACGTTCGTCCGTGCACGTCATTTTGCAGACTGCTTCTTCCACGTTTGTGTTTTGTTCTACTTTATTGCCACGCACACGTTCGCTCCAATAAACGTTATTTTTACGAGAATCTTGTATGCTCCCTGCTTCACTGCGAGTCTGCGGGTCATTTTTCTGAAGACATTTGATCCCCCGCATGTATATATATAGCTTTAGCGTTTAAGCCTTACACGCAGTATTTTGCGCAATTTCTTGATGCTTTGTGATGCCAGTCAGCGCCGTTTACCAATTCCTGCTCGTGCTCAATTCGAACATCTTCCTCCACATGGTTTCTGCCCACCGTGCGGCCCGTTAGACGAGCAAACGAAAAATTGGACTTTATCACAACATCGAAAGTTCTCAAAGCCTTAGTACGCAGGATCGGTGCCTAAAGCATAAACGATAGCCCATTTTTGTTTGAAAAATAATACCAGAACGAACAGCTTTTCTTCGAAGTGGAAAAGCGGAACGCAGACGAGTAAGCAATCATCCTGTTTTCACATAAACAAGTTAGAGAACAAGGCAAAATAAAAAAAAAAACACTGATAACATAGTGCCTCCGGCATTTCAAAAACTATATTCGGGGTTTCAAGCAAACGTCGGTTGCAGAAGTCAATGCACACGGCACAACAAGCAAAGAATCCAAAGTACCAGCGATGTTCACCCCAGTATTTTCGGAGGCGGCTGTCCCTTGCCTTCCAATTTACTTGCCCTAATCGTATACAGCACGAGCGTCTGTTCGAAATAAACGTAAAAGGAAGCACGGGTACAATAGAAGACGACCTCCGAAAGAACTCGAAAGCAGATGCAGCCAGTTTTTTCGTTTCATATCATCTGCCTTTGAAAGACAGCCCAGACAACAAACAAGCGGCTCAGTGGATTCGTTTCGCCCTCGGCGTGGCGGGGATCTAAAAGCAAAGCAACCGAACGAACAATCCCTCGAAAACTGTACTCGTGGTTCCCGCCGTCCAAAGACTCAAGAATGCACTCCCTGATTTAACAACAACAAAAAGAAACCTATAAAGTGAAAACTACCGGGGCTTGGCTCTCGACAAAAAAAAACCACTCGAAAATAGGTGATGCCAACGTGCTGCCTTTAATTGTCTGCGGGATCTTCTCCAATTGTCTCGCCACGCTCAATGAAAGCGTTTTCGCTTTGCCCCACGATGAAGTCTAATAAATAACGCAGCAGCTTAAAAACGATTCAAACGGTAATTAGTTACACACCCCTGTAATAGTGCTACTGGCTTTCTTCACTCAAAGCAAACCTAAAACCTTCGCAGTCTGACACCCACGGACGGCAACCCAAAAACGAAGCGCCTGCGTTAACATCGAAACTTCAATGCGAAAGAGCGCATATTTTCGAATACGCCGGAGAATTCGTACTACTGATTAAGAAGGAAAAAAGACGTGTCAATGGAACCAAGGAAAAATTGCTATCTAACCGAGGTCTTTTTTTTGCGCATGTGGAGAGAGAGAGATGATTGCGACCGCATAATGCAGCAGGATCTTAAGAACCTCCAACATTCATTCGCAATACCATTCGTGCATTGCCTCTTAAAACAACAACAAGAACAAAAATCTACAATTCAAGGAGACAGCCCCAACAATATCACGAATATCCGTAACAGACCAAGTTCATCAGATTCATTACAATGCTTTGAAGCTGACATTTTTTTTCTCTATTTTTACGCGAGAATGGAGCATCGGACTGCTCACGTAACGGAGGACGCATACGGCAGATGAGCAACTTTTATCAGGCATAGCAAGCGTCCTACAGTCGTCCACACTCTTAACTGGAGCAGCAACACTTCGCCCACTTATCGTCTCCTCCGGCTTTGCTGCAAGGCAGTTTAGTCCCAACTGCTGCATTTCTTTCAAGTTTCAGGGGTACCCTAATACCCGCGCCACACGTACACGAAAAATGACATTAAGTGCTTAATTCCTTAAGTTTTAATGCATTAATTCGCTGCAACACGCAAAAATCTAATGTCATTCGCTCTAGTGTCATTTTTGGTTTAAAGGAGCCACGGAGAGAAAATACAACTTCGTTTAATTTGAAAGAACTAGATTCAGTATCTCACTCAGCTCGATTACAGCCACAAAAGATGTTTTTTTAGGGAAAAAAAAAAGAAAGTAGTATTTAAGAACTTTCAAATTTTGCGCCACAGTGACGTGTTATGAGCAAGAATGACGTCATACGGGCCAACAAATAAACATAATTTTCAGTGCGTTAACAGCACGTTAGCATTCAAGTGATGCGGTCAAATGAAACTAGGAGGCCCCATTACAGACGTCCAGTCATGTGTCGTCGCGACAGGTCAGTTAGGCGGCCGCCAATCGCACAAACAATGTTCCGTGACGTCATAGAAAAGTTGCGGGAAATTGGCTAGGGGGTCGCGACTGCTTCACACGTTTTCTTCAATATCTCCGTTATTCGTTCGAAGATTGCGATGGTATTGGTATCATTGTTATCGGGACTAAGTAGTCTTTCTAATAAACCAAACTTATATTTTGTCTTCATGGCTCCTTTAAGAAGTTCCGCACAACTCGACCGCCTTCACGAACTCCTTAAATCTGCTACTCTAGAACGCGATGGGCCCCAAATAAAACCAACGAAACTCTCAGCCCCAGAGTATTGACGCGGAAACGTAGCTGAACTTCGAAATAAGATATTTGGTACACTCTTGGTGGCGAAGTTCCGAAGTATAGACGAAGTTCACTTAAAACAGCGGCAAAAGGCAGAACGTCATGCTACTCGTCGTTTTGAATTGTTTGGACTTGGCTACCGCTGGCAGGCGATGGAAGCTGCTGAAGACACTTTTAGAAACGGCTCACACCATTTCTTGAGAAAGCACTATTTCGCATAACGTGTTCTTTCACAAAAAAAAAAAAAATTTAACCCTTATAAGACGTTTTTCTCCACGTTGATAACTTCTAAAATATGAGTGCATTTCTCTTTTTGGGCATTATCACCGTCATGCCGTGCACATTTATTGCCTTCGCAGTTCGGCGTGTAGCACGTACCGCCCAAATGCCATTCGGTTTCGCAAGGCCTTAAGCACTTAATGTCATTTTTCGTGCACGTGTGGCACGGGTTTATATAAGTCCTCCACATTCGTTCGAACAATTTTTGTTGGAAGCTTTCGAGATATTCCACGCTAAAGTCAAATATGATGCCCCAACTAAGTCTATGGACGACTGCACCAAGAGCTGTGATAAAACCGCCCGCGCGGCATAATGCCAGATTAAGACAAATAATCTTCTTTCCACCACCCTTGAGTACATACCCTTATATACAAAATAGAGTCAGGCCTGCTACGCAAAATACAGTCGTCTGTCGTTCAATACGTTGTCTCTCATTTTCCTCGCGCGATGAGTTTTTTGTCGACTGGCGGATCGTAATCGTATTGGCTCTCGTTTAAAGCCGTACCCGCCACTTACGACACCACCGCCTTTACTTTGTTTTTTTGCGATTTTTTATTTGCCAGCAAAAAAATTGTAGTCAAGTGTTTAGCTTTTTCTCATTGCAGTAGATTTCAGCCGCTACCTCTGTCGATCGCTAAGCCTTTTTATGTTGTTCCTTTCGACTGTTCGCGCTTTTTTCTTGTTTGCATTTCCTCGTCACTTACGCCAACGCCCGCACGCAATGCCCCTCTTTGGAAGGGGCCGCTCGAAAAAGGAAAAAGAAAGAAGAAATAACAGTACTATAATGATAAAAATGGAGATATGAAAGGAAGAAATAAATAAACTGCCCTACGGCACGGAGGACAGAATAGCGTAAGGGAGGCACGACGTCATGCTTCATGAAGCCGGAAGCGCCACCAGGGCCCAACCGGTGGACTAGTTGGTGTTGACTTGAAAACATGTTTACGGCTGCGGAAAAAGGTCGAAGGGGAGGAGCACAGAGTACATTCAACACACTTCAACCGAAATTTTGTCTGGAAAACGCGAAAGACGAAGTGACAACAGTATTTCCCTCGCAGGAATCTCACTTTTTGTACGTGCATATTGAGTTCGCAGGAGCCGACGTATAGCTTGTCGCGTGGGGGGTTGTGTATGCATCCGCACCGGCGTAATCGAATTTCTACAAAAGCTGTTGTCATTTCGCGTGTTCGAGGTAAAATTTTAGTTGAAGTGCGGCGAGTAGTAGTGTCTGCTTCTTCCTTCGTCCTTTTCCGAACAAACATGTTTTCAAGTTCCCTACTCGCATTTTGCATGCCCTCTACCTTTATTCGCTCAGGTCGTCTGCGCTGGCTAACCATTGGATACTGGCGCCGCTGCTATATAGCTGTTGCCGTGGCTAAAGTCCCTTGAAGGGACTGAAGCCGTGGCCAGGGCCGTAGCCAGTTTTTTTCGGGAGGAAGAGGAGGAGGGAAGGGGGGGGGGGGGGTTTGCGGGCACCACGGCGGCAACGCTGAAAATTCATATTGGCTTATCCTCGCATATGAACTCGTGCACATCGGTGACATAAAATAGAAAGTTATAAAATGTTGGAGCCAGAAAATATTTCGGGGGAAGGAGGGGGTCACAACGGCCTAACGACCCCCCTCCTTTGGTTTACGGCCAGGGCCATCCGCTGGCCGTCGAATACTCTTGCGCATTCCTTGCTATGCCCTGGAATAGCTATGGTCCTTTTCCAAGCACTTTTGTTACCTCCAATCTAATGGCCTAGCACGATGATTGGGCCTAGTCGAGGACTATCTCTTGCGACCGTTTTATTATTTGCTCATGTCACGAAGAGAAGTTCTTGTGTCCAAGGAACATTCATCATCACCTTCACTAACGATATGGCGAGACGTTTAAAAGCCGAGAATAATCTAAACAACAAGAATAAAAGCTCACTTCGGCGCCTTCTTGGTATCTAACGGAGGCGATCAACACACCACAGCGCTTTCGTAGCCAAACTAGCCAGCTCGTAGAATTCTAAAAAACTGGCCTTAAACAAAGAACCAATTCTTTCAAGATTAACGTTATGCAATGCGCTCGACGCTGTTTCATGTCTGTCGGTCCGTCCGTTTTCCAACACGCCTTTTTACAGTCGCGTGACAGAAGAGCTTTAGAATGCGCCTTATCCACCGATGCGATAACTCCGTCGCTACTACTCCGCTGACCGCAACGCATTTTACAAAGCGAACGCCCTTTTTTAAACGTCCCCAAGGCGGCCGCGGACCGGTTTTGGAAACGACGTCACGGCGGGATAACCTCGCGGGGGGATATCCCATTCACGGTTTGCGCAAACGTCGTGTGCGCTAGCCTTCACCCGGCATGGTTTTACCCGGTGCGTCCGGAGATCTTATGATCCTGCCGACAGACTCTCGCCCTGCGTGGTCGCATTATCCTGTTTTCTGCAGTAGCCGCATACATTCACGCACACGGCGCTTTTCTCGGTGAAGTGCGCACGAAATGCCAGAAGGTGATACAGCAAGTGCGGCTCGCGGGAACAGCGGTGCATGATGACAGGCGGTCGGCAACCCTGTCACACGGCATATCTAAATGCTAATGGCATTTAGGAGCAATGTCATTCGCTCAAAATGTCATGAATTCTGGGCTACACGAGACATTCGAGGCGAATGGCATTTAGCGGCTAAGTGAGGTTGGGGCGCGCATTCAGTGGCAAAATAGCATCGACAGCAGTGGCGCGTTTCTAGACAGAAAATTTCAGTAATAAATCAAGGAATACTGTTTCTGAAAACTGACAGTAAACTTCATATTGTTATTCGAGAAAACAAAATCAAATAAGCACTTACAAAAAGAACAGCTCGTTCCCGATGCGCGTGCTACCCTGATACGGACTTCCTGCGGACTTGTCTGGTCTTATGACGCATACTAATGTCACCTTAAATGGTGATTTTCTTCTTTTTAATTTAAAACAAAAACTTACTTGTCTTGTTTTAAAAAACTTCCGTATGAAAACATTCCAGACGCACTTGAACTATAATTTTGCAATTTTTGCGAGCTTGCTAATCGTCACCGCTATCACTATCAAATGGCATCTGTTTCGCCGAATCGCCGAATTCACTTTGAATGCCATTAGATTAGCCGTGTGACAGGGGTATAAAAAGCGCTCAGTTTGGCCGCGCCCGTGCACGACACACCTGATAGCAAGCGGCGGATACTACAAGATAACACAGGGCTCTCTTACATCGAGAAAAAGGGGGTAAAAATATTGCTACACGGCATCCCTTCTCCCCTTGGCAACAACCAAGAGGTCGTACACAAACATGAGTCCTCCCCCTGAGCCAGCTTAGCGAAGGCACCATTAACGGTGTTTAGCCGTTCCCGCAGGCATATAGTTAATTATTTAGGGTTGGAGATCATTGCATAATGTTTTAGGGCAGGCAGCTTGGGTGCAAGACGCAGTCTTGGCAACCGCCGGGCTGGGTGACCGTGGTGGCAGCCCTCCAGTTCACGATCTCAGCCTCATTACTTAGTAATGTCCCCACAGGTGGACCAAGCTTAAAGCAGATTTTATTCTAAACAGTCGACCGTTGGGATAGTTCGCAAACTGTGAGCGTAATGAAAACTGCTGCACACGGAAAAAAAAAATAATACAAAGGCACAAGGCTGGGCAGAGATGAAAATGGGAAACGCACTACACATTTCCCCGCCCCGTATTTCTTTCTTGTTCGAGCTAAAAAACAAGAACAATCAACGTAATGGATCGGCCTCGTTGGTATTCCATACGTTGCGCTTTTGTGTCCCCGTCTTTCGGTTCTTCCCTCTCTTCTTTCCCACTCAATTTTGCGGAGTAGTCGGACTCTTAAAAGCAGAATCTGTGCCCTTTCGGCCTTTGTACTTTGTTTATGCAATTAGTCTGCTACCAGTGGTCAAACAGATCGATCCAAGGATTAATCCGTTCAGTTATGTATTACACCGTCCCCATCTTGTTTTCGTTTTCCACACTCAGCCAGTGCAGAAAAGACCTTTTGCACAATGTCATGCACAACGTAGAGGAATTGGTGCGTTTCATGATAGACGGACGAAACACTGTATTCACCAGCCCAAGGCCAGTATGATAATTATAAGAGGTTTATAACTGGACCTAAAACACAACACCACTGACCCACACTTCAACGACGAGCTGCCCAGGAGTTGCGTATGTTTGTGCATGAAACTGGCACTGTAATGACAACCTCTAACACAAGCGAAACAGCATCCCCGCATTGCCCAACAAAACCTGGAAATCAATAAATCACACAGTTTGGCCTAAAGGGGTCAGGGGCATGAGCTGTGAACAGTTTACGCCATTGCGAGAGCAGTTCAAGATGTAGTACATGCCTTTTCTTGCCTGTTTCAATTTGTTATTAGCTAATTCGTCACCTTTGGGCTATATGGTGTTAATTTGTTCATTGTGTTAAATAATTTGTTGAATTGATTGTTGACTTGCTTGCGCAGTAGTTTTTAGTGTTCTTTTGTAAACCGTTAGTATTTAATTGTGTATAATGATAATTTGCTTTCTGAATGCCTTTTTTATGTACATAGCTTAATATTTTAGCAAACTCTATATGGAAACCATGTTCTTGCTTATTTGTTTCCTTCACTAATGTTTTATTGTACTTGTTTTTACTTCCACTGCTGCTTCTGTAACCTTTTTCGTGTACTTCACCATCGAGGGTCCCAGTGCAGTCACCGACTGACTTCGGGAACCTTGTCTAAATATTTCTTTGTAACTGTTTACTTTTGATGAATAAACTTCAACTTAAATGTGCCACTTCATTAAACACATCTGTTAAGCAAGTTGGTGCATTATGACTGAAAAAAAAATTGAGCGCGACTTAGACAATGACAGTAAAGGAGGACCGGGGACAATTTTGTGTTCGCATGCTATCAGCTGCAGATATGTAATAAAAGAAATCTCATAGTCATCCTTTTTTTGGCAGCGTGCCTAACACTGCGTGTACAGTTATCTTTCATGTTTTCTAGGCAAAAACAGCGCAAAAAGAAGACAAGGACATAGAAAGATACACATGATAGGGACTGCGCTGATCTTTCTTGCATCTTTCTCTGTCCTCTTCTTTTTTTCCCGCTGTTTTGGCTAGATTACGTACCAACACGCCCACTTTTCCACGTTAATCATTTTCATGTTGTCATTGCAAAAAAATGCTGTTTTATTACTCTGTTCAATTTTACGCATCACACCAATGAAGGGGGCCTGCGGCACTGTCAAGCTGACTTCTTGCAGATTTTTCCGCAGGTTTCCTGCATCGTGTGAATGATGTGAAATAAAATTGTTATATTCTAAAAGAAAAACAAAAAACAAGAGGGACCTGTCATTTCTTCACCCTTCACTACACCGTGTTGCCCTGTGCCAGCGGTTCTTAAAAGCCCCAAGGTGTCCAAAACATGTCTCTACAGAGTCCTCATGCCTCCCTCAACCCCCTTTTCATAGCACAGGTTTTTCAACTAAGCCCACGACTTCTACCGACGGCATAAGCTATCTCAAAGCCCCACATGATTCCGAACTGATCACTCATTGTTTTCCCCGCATACAGGAGCTGTACTTATTATTTGCGTAGACAACAGACGGGGCAAGTCGGCAAAATCTTTGTTGGTCTGTCAACGGAGCGCGGACGGCAGAAGAGCAGGGAACGAGAGTGTGGAGAAGCCTGCCCTCACAACGTTGGCAACACTGTTAGGGAGACGTCAAGTCGAAGCGTGGCTTGTGACCTGCCCCCGCGGACGTGCCAGTTGCACGTTGTCCCCAGCGACTCCTGCCACAGCTTATTAAACGCTGTAGTATGAACTGTGCAGCCAGTGCTGGACAGCAAAAGGTGAAAGAATGGAAATGAATGCGACAAAATGCCGATACCGGAGGACAACAAAAAGAGTGACAGGCAGCGAGCAAGCTGTGACCACTGAAACAGAGTGCTAAGCACGATTGGCCTGCCTTGTGGGGGACGTGCGAGAAACGCTGCATTGTGGATTTCTGAAGACAAAGCAAGGCATGTGCATCATTACTAACCTCAAGTTCGCAAAGGGAGTGGAACGACATTCCCATGCAATTGTAAGGATCCATCAATCAGATTTAGAACTAACTGTTTTGGTGTCCATTGTGGGACAAAGTCCTCACCCAAAGATTGCTTCTATCGTGAGTTTGCTGAGCCCATTCTCGATGCCTGAATATATAAGCGAAATTTGGCTGTTAATGATGATGATTAAAGGCATCACATTTCTTGGTTAAGAGGAGAAACTTTGCATTATTCTGGGATAGTGACAATGCCCGTGGCCCTTTTCACTTTCCTATTACAAATGCCAGCTTCGGAACACAGGAATGTTGCTTTCAACTGCCGGACAGCAAGACAGGTATAATAGCAAAGGTACTGCAGTTATTCCGAGGAAATGGCGCTGGTTTGCAAATCAGACTTTGAGGACACCCAATTTCTCGCTGCCTCACTGTGCGAGCCGACTCCTCTCCGGTGCTGTCAAGAATATCAGGTGAAAAGAGGCACTCGCCGACTTCGCAACAATGCAAACTGTAGTGACATGGTTCCATGTGAATGGGCCTGCAAAGCAGGCACAGTTTGGCAAATGAGCGTTGTTGTTGACAGGGTTGTGCAGAAGTCCCAGAAGGCAGGAAAGACACATACCCACACGCCTCAACGGCAGCACTAGCCACAGCGCATGCGTTTCGCGCAGAAATATTCTCAAACCTAGTTCTCTATAAGAACTGAAAAAAACCAAATGGAGAACGAACTTATACTCAGCAACAAAGATGTCGATATTATCATTTCCAATAACTGTTTGCAGCCTCCACTCCTGATTGCGGAGTCAACAGCCTACAGGACATCTTGATCTGAGGCAGACTCAAAAAACGCCATAACGTACGACTCAACGAGCTCGCTTTCGCACGCTCAGGAGAAGATGTCTCAGCGGCGCCTGCTCACCAGGATGTCGCACTTTCCGGGGAACCAGCGCTCGGGCACGCGCAGGGCGTAGAAGAGCGCGCCGAGGATGTACAGGGAGCCCATGAGGCAGAGCCAGCCGAAGGAGGCCTCGTACACGGCGCTGAGGAAGCCCTCGGTGAAGAGGTAGTGCAGCGCGGGCACCACGCCGCTGAGGCCGAAGCCCGTGAAGACGCCCGCACGCAGCGGCCGGAACCGCGGCTCGCCGAACTTGTCCCACAGCGAGACCACCACGGCGGCGATGCCGAGCACGATGACGACGGTGAGGTAGATGAGCTTGGGCTGCGTGTCGCAGTAGAAGCCGTAGTAGAGCCACGGCACGAAGGAGCCGATGATGAGCAGCGCGATTCCGCAGTAGTCCAGCTTGCTGAACAGCTTGCCCACCTTCTCCGAGTGGCAGCTGACCGTGTGGAAGGTGAAGGACATGCCCATGCACATGATGGCTCCTAGGAAGAAGCTGGCGAAGACCACCTTCTCCTGCCACTGGATCTCGACGGGCGGCCGCGTCAGGAAGTACACGGCCATGCCCACGAAGGCCAGGCAGCCCAGGAGGTGCGTCCAGATGTTGCCCGTCTCGGTGTGGATGCGGAAGATGGAGCGGAAGCAGGCCGAGAAGGACGGCAGCGGGGGCCGGTGGCCCCGGTGCAGGAAGTCGTTATCCTGCAGCCACTGCGGCAGCGAGCTGAAGTGGCACACCTTCCACGCCTCCTCCCACACCTTGCGCACAAGCTGCTCGGCCTGCTCGGCCTCTTCCAACACCTTGCGCACCAGGTGCTCGGCCTGCTCGGCGGCGCGCGCCGGCAGCGACAGTTCCTCATCCTCGACGGGCTCCTCATCGGGCGTGCCCGGCGGCGCCAGCGAGGACACGTCCTCGTCCAGGCACGGGTCGTCCAGGAAGCCCTCGAGCTCGGCCGCGGCGGCCCTGGTACCCCGCCGGACCACCACGACCCCGCCGCCGCCAGCAAGCGCGGCCGAGGCGCCCGCACCACGACGTTCGCGCACCTCCATCATTGTTGACGCTCTGCAGTAGCAGTGACGGTAGCGACTGATCGGGGAGGCAACGCCGCCAAGGTCACCGGCCGCTTCCAATCACCGGGGCCCCTTCGCCATGTGATTTGTAAGGGATTGTGACGTGTCCTGATAGCACGGTCACTCCTGTCACCTGCGACCTTTGGTGCGCCGAATGTATGGAGGGGGAGCAGCACTGTTGCGCAAACCTAATCTTCGGAACAGCAATGAAAATGGGACGTGCGAACAGCACTTTTCTAATCTTGACGTCTACTACACCAGGGGGGAAAACAATAAACTCACAAATTTGGGAGCCACAAGGACGCGCAGTGCAGTGCTAAGGTGGACGAGGAATTTCTCGAGCGCGAATGTTTCACCGATTGACCCAGGCACTCTCGTGATCACGCAGTCCTGCACACAAAAAAAGTAATAAACAGAATGACGCAGTGGCGCAGCCTTACGGCAAAATGCACTAGGGGAGCTTGTTTTGTAATACACGAGCAAATATTGCATGTCAATTTGAACTTGCATCTAACTTTTAAAAATCAATTTGTTTAACGTTGCATTTTTAACTCCAACACTTATTAAAATAATGTACATTGAGTGCATTTTAAAAATCTTGCGCTCAAAGCGCCCTCAAGTTTCAATTTAAACAGGCATTTGTGAAACGCGTCTTGCTGAGCTTGAAAGTTTTATAAACTGCCGTTAGGTTACGCTACAATCGCACCATTCTGCGGCAGAGCTGCTGCGCAAAGTTGATCGAAGTCGCCATGCCAGTTCCCGCACACGTGCTCTGTGATGCTTTCAGTGCTGATTTCGGAGAGACCTCTTCGCCCGTACTCTCACGGAAGTAAGTGAACCGTTATTAATATATTGTAATGGCTGCTGTTGAAAAGTGCGTGCTGGACAATCCATTTCGAGCAACTCTTGCCAAAGAAGACACATTGTCACCTAGTCCATGTGTCAACGGCGCCAGGTTCAACGCATCCACCGACCGCGGCCGCGCTGGTAGAGGTGGTCGAGGCCAGCACCGCCCAGGGCAGCGAGGGCCTAAGCGTCCGTTCCCAGATGCGTGCGATTTCTACTGCGATTCGTGCGAGCAAGGTTTCGCCGACCACGCCGAACTGGCCAACCACTACTCAGAGCACGTTCCGTGTCCGCGCGACGGCTGCGACTTCGCCGCGAGTCCAACTCTTGTTTCGCTTCACGAAAAGCTCCAGCACGACAACCCACTGATCCGGCGGTGCGCAAACGTCGCCGTGACCATCGAAGACGTCGAGGAGTGGCGGCGACAGCGGCGTCTGCGCTACCCAACTCTCCAGAATATCGAGGCCAAGAAAGCGGCCGTGGCCGAACAGCAAATGCGCCGTGAAGTCCTCAAGGAGGATTCTAAACGCCGTCGCTTTAAGAAGCGGCGTCATGGACGTCGCAACGCGTCTGCATCGAACCGGGCACCGCAACAACAGCCGCCTCCTCCACCACCACCACCACCTCCTCCCGCGATAGAGGCTTCACCGCGCGAAGCTTCCCCAGTTAAGCCTTCGCCGAACGAACCTGACCAGATAACCGACTCGGAGTCGGATGTTGAACAGAAGGCGCCTGCACCGCCATCGCCGCCGGCCGTGAGCTCCGCTTTGGCGTCCCTAATGGCCTGTTACAACAGTGATAGTGACGACGAGGCGCCGGTGGAGATTCCGCAAGCTGTTCCGAGCGCAGTGGTGACGGACCAGGCGTCTCCCAACGAGGTCACAACTCCGCCCATGCCAATTGAGACGACGCCCGTCAACTCAACGCAGCCACCGCCACCGACTCGGACTACGGATAAAGCACCTCCGCGACAGAAACCTACCTACCGTCCGCCTCCACGCAGACTGACGCTTCTGCAGAAGCTGCTGGCGTCTGAAGTACGCCATGAGCGCAATGTGAATTCTCCAGTGTGCACACCTACGTTGTGGAGAACGACTTCTTCGGCGAGTCCGGACCCAAGAGCGACGAGCGCGGCTAGCGTGCGAGTGACGGACACGGACACCTTGTTTTGGCAAACAAGAAAACACTTGTGGGTTTTATTTGTGTTCAGTGCCCTTGGTGGTTTTGCCGCACAATAGAAAAATAACAGCAAAGCTTCCAACATAGTCAGTATAAAGCCCCATACGTTAAAACAGCATGGAGGAACACAATGTCAACAACAACACAGACCCGCCAGGCGGTAAGGCAGGTCAAATTGAGAGAGAGACAGAGCATGGCGTATCTTATTCTTTTTTCTTTTTTGGCAAAGGAGTGGCGGATTCAGCACACACCGGGCCTCTGAGCAAGAAGAGCGGGCAGCTATTGTTATTGTGTGGGAAATTTGTTCGTTGTTCGTGCGTGCCCCACTGCATGCAGCCGACACAAAAATATCACACGTGATTGGCTTTGCCAGACGGGGAGGGGGACAGAGTGCTCTAGCCTTTGCATATGGGAAATGAACCAGAATTACGGTGCCTACCGCCCCCCGAGCGGAGGCGGCGGCGGCCCTGACTGTCAGTTACACAGGATACACTTAATGGGCCAAGCAATTTCGTTATTGGGAGACTACGCCAGTGCTACCTCTCTACGGTTTCGGAAAGGGGCCTTGCCATCACATTTGAGCTTTACACAACACCCTATTTCCTTCTTACGTTGCACCACTACGCGCATTCTCTGAATAATAAACAACTTTCAGCAGACGCTTCTCTCACAAGAGATGGCATGCCCTTGCACCCCTTTGGTTGACCCACTATGCATATCCGACATAACTATAACTCGCCGTCTCGGCCTGCGTATGGCTGGAGGCAAGCCTAGGTGTGCCAGTATTACACGTCACCTACGCTGCTTCTGTTTTCAGCAATGGAAGCCCTAGCCGCGGTCGCACACTCTGTTCCAGGTTCACTCGAACAAACCTCCCATCTAGAAAGCGTAATTGTCGACTCTTGACTTCAGTTTTGCAGCATGAATTTGAAAATCCGAAGCATCGATGATAAGGCCCAGCTTGGACGAATACAGGTTTGTTTACTGCTACAGAACGCCCTCTCCCCAATTTCGGAATGCCGCTCAAAGGAACCTGGAGCGAAGTGTGCCGGGAGGGATTCCCGCTGCCCCGAGCCAGACGCAAGCCGACGCGGTCCGTGCAACAATCCGGATAGTGGCCCGTCCTGTGGCCTGAGCGCAGCCTAGTGTGTAGTGGGGGGTGTAGTGGGGGAGAGGGGGCCTCTCTTGATTCTGCTCTAGTGTTGAGTGGACCAGCGCTACGTGAAAGACTGCTGGCTACTTGTCTACGCACGGCGAGAAGAGTTTGGCACACGCGCACGCGAGCGCCCTCTCAGGAGGGGGCGCCTTGCGCAGAGGGGCCCGGCCCGGGCTTGATGTGGTTCTTGAGCATGTAGCTGGTGACCTGGTCGGGGATTTCGGCCAGCACTTCCTTGGCGAGCCGCATCTGGTTGCTCTGCCACGGCCCGCCCTGAAGGAAGTTGCGGAAGGGCACGAACTGCACGATGTCCCGGTCGGCCGCACGGCCTCGCGAGCTCACTCGCACCACGTCCCCGTCCAGCACCTCCATGGCTGCAGCACAATCCAAGATGAGCCAAGGCAGTCCGAAATGAGCTAGATTTATCACTTATCAGATTTTGTTAAGGGGCTTTTTTATTCTCACTGGAGCACACCTTCCTTTTGCAAGCATGCTTACAGCTGTGAATGACAAAGCCAACAATATCTAAGACAAGCCAAAGCGATCCAAGATGCACCAGGTTGATCGATTTCAGCCTTTTCTGTTGGCTGCCCACCCCTACTTATTCGATCAGGCATACAGGGTGTTCCACCGATAATTGGAACACTTTAAATTTTTTTCCTGAGTGAACCGCTGCTCGGTTTGCGCCCAAACTTTGCACGAAGGTCGCAGTTTGTGGTCTGTTTTGTTTGACAATGAAAACGACGACGGTAGTTACCTGTTTATTCTGAAAATAAATAAAAATGATTTTTGCATATGGGAGAACGGCAGCCAATTTGGATGTGCCAGCCAGTGCAAGCTGATCTCGGAACGATGGCGCCACCTGGGGTATGCAGAGCTAAACGGACGATGGGGATTCACGCTCCTTCCATGGCAGGAAGGAACCAAATGGCGTAGCAGACGATCAGAAAATGTGAAAGCAGGTGAGGAAACAAACCCATCCGTTTATTGGCAATAATGAACCGTGCAAGCATTTTATGTTTGGTATCAGCTGGTATGCAACTATTTGTGATTGTTGAAAGATTGTTGAAAAACTAGGCACGAAAGAGATTTTCTGATCGTCTGCTACACCAGTTGACGGGTGGCGCCGTCATTCCAAGATCAACTTGTGCTGGCTCGCATGTTCAAATCGGCCGCCATTTTCCCATAAGCGAAAATCGGTTCTATTTACTTTCAGAATAAACAGGTAACTACCGTCTTCATTTCCGTTGTCAAACAAAACAGACCACAAACTGCGACCTTCGTGTAAAGTTTGAGCGCAAACCAAGCAGCGGTTCACTCAGGAAAACCTTTTAGTGTTCCAATTATCGCCATAACACCCTGTACTTTCTCCCACTCACATACCTTCCCCGTGCAGCATGGCCACAGCAGTGAATGCCAAGGCCAACACAATCCAAAGCAATCTGAGATGAGCTAGTTTGATTATGGCTGGCTTTTATTTTATTACTCTCCCCCTCATCACTATCCACTCAGGCTACCTCTCTCCCGCTAGAATTCCCTCCTTGTGTAGCATGCTTACACTTCCAAAGGTAAAGCCAGCACAATCACAAATGAGGCAGCTCTCCACCTTCGCTTGTAGCGCCCTTGTATCACTTTGGCCGGCTCTTTTTCATTTGCAGATTCCACATTGGTTGCCTTCTACAGAAGCCAACAGGCAGTTTGCTATAAAACTACTCTAACGTGAGCTTTGTCATTCTGGGCGACAGCCTCTATCAATTCGGTATTGGCAGAAGCTGTGGGCGCAGTTATTGCAGAAGACCATCGCTGACAGCGAACCCAGCGCCCTAATTGGTTGCCACTCCCCGAGCACGCTCTCCCTATTGGCTGGTCCCCGTCACTGCTTTTCCAATGCCACGTGCAATTATAGTGACGCTGAACCAATGTGTTCAAGCTCGCTATACAAGTATTTTATTGTTTTTATTTTTTCCTGATTTTATCGGCCTTCTCAAAGGTACTGTCACGCTGTATCCCTCGTTTTAATCGCATTGTACAGTCGTCATTGAGCTGCCAATTTGGCTCCCTGGCCCCGTCAAGCTGTAGCAACAGCTTTCTTGCCAGGGAGACCATCGACATTGTATTATGTTGAGAGAAAAAATAAATTTGAGTTTGAATTTGAACACAGCTGTAATGCATCCAGGAAGCAACTGGACTACATACAAGGAGAGCCATAGTGTAGGGCTATAGACAAGCTTAGTTCCAAGAAGAAAAGAAACTGCCATTGCTGGGAACAGCACCTGTGACCCCCTGACCCATTTCTGTGATAAGCAAATTGTAAACTGCAATTTCTCTTTCCTTATTTCCCCTACTTCAAGGGCACGCTTCTATAGAACTTGTCTCTCTCTCAGTGAGACAGCCTCCGA
Organism: Haemaphysalis longicornis; assembly: GCA_013339765.2. Lineage (NCBI taxonomy): Eukaryota > Metazoa > Arthropoda > Arachnida > Ixodida > Ixodidae > Haemaphysalis > Haemaphysalis longicornis. Next base: position 30,446,006 of record CM023457.1, read on the forward strand.
GATGCCTGGCGAAGACGGCCAAGCAGCCGCAGCCAGCACTCGCCTGAGAAGTCGGCGTTTCCCACGCCGACGATGATGATGGACATGGGCAAGGTGGAGGCCTGTACGACGGCCTCCTGGGTCTGCGGCATGTCGCTGATCACACCGTCCGTGATGATGAGCAGCACAAAGTAACTCGTGCCGTCACGGTACGTCCTCGCAAACCTGGGCCACACAGGACAGAGGCAGAAGTGGCGCTCTCTAGGGGGTTCGCAAACACAATTTCTTTCTTTGCTCTTTTATTCCGAGAACATGGAGCGCATTTGGATTCAGGCAAACATTTGTCTGAGTGAACAATGGTACAGCAGAATGATATTCTGTTGTACAGTGGGCCACAAACTCAGCACGAATGATAGAAAATCGTGGCCTGGACTGTCGCCACTGCCACAATGCAATAATCACAGGGTGTGAAATAATGCTCTCGGTACTACTATGTTTACGGCGGCTGACGATAAAACGTGCATAAACTGCTTTAACTGCTTCACACCTCCACCCAATTATTAGGTAGAAAGCGCAACAGCTGTGCAAGCTTTTCTACGCTTTTTGCTTGCAGATGCAACCTCATGCGCCCCAACAGCACGTTGCACCTTTCTGATCACAGGCTGCACCTTCGAGGCTGCATTTGTGAACAAAACACATCCGCACAACAAGCACCCTTTCTACACAGCGATCGAGCACAGGCAAAGCAGTCAGCGCAATCTGTGCATTAGGTATAACCCATCACCAAAGCTATGCCGTGTGCACTATCTTGTACCCAATGACTATCGCTTCGTGGCTTTAGCGGTAGCCCAGGCAGTGCTTTAAAGGGAGCCTGCAACACTCTTTGAGCAGTGCAAGTAAACCTGCACGACATTTAGATTACACTTCCAGGAATACCCGAGCCAAATATTACATGTACACGTGATGCGGTGAGAGTGCAAATCGCCTGAAAAACGTGGAAAAACTAACCGCGCTCGCTTCAGTTTTCCTCAGTATGCACCCCTGGCAAGGCCTAAATGACATCTATGCAGCTATGGCTGTCCTATTAGCTGTCGCTGGTCAACTTTGAGGCTTATTCCTCTCATTTCCTGTGACGATCTGCCGTCGTCGTCGATGTGTACCAACCTCTTCTATGCCTGAACCTGTATGCACAGTTTTGGCGTTTCTTTTGTGTTTTGAGTGCGCGCGGAGTTTGAGCGACGAACTCAATACTCCCCTTTCAACGAGACCACTCAACAACGAACGTTTATTGCTTCAAAAATGCCCTGCCAGCCTGAGCACCCGCTTGTGAGCAGGCAGCCATGGCTGCTTTTTTGTGGCTTTAGACTTGTTGCGGAGAAAAAGGAGAAAACTCCCAGTCCTGTGATATATCGAAGGCCACCAAAGAGAACACCGCGAGCCGCCCTTCTCTCCGGGAGAGAGTGCGCAGCTTTCATCGTGTTGTCCGCGGTCGGGTTGAGAGGGAACAATTAGGAGCGATTTCTCATCATGCGTAGTTTTGGTGATAGTAAACAGATTTTCATAATTCTTGTGGGAGGAAATTGCTGGGACAATAGACTTTACCCCGAAATACATTCCGAGTAGTCGATGGTAAGTGCCGCAGGGTCGCTTTAAAGCTGGAGCTAGCATACGAAGTGACAAAAAAAAACTGCTTCGGCATTGTAACAGAAAAACGGCTCTTCCGTGTTGCTGCACTGCACGCACGCTAGATGGCTGTGAACTTGTCTGCCACTCTTATCTCGAGCAGAGCTGAGAAAACCGAAAGTGCTGCACCAGAAAGGGAAATGGTGCCATCATGTGCAAGCCATACATACCATCACGAAATGTTCTACAGTACAAGCTTGAGCAAGAAACACAGCGCCCAGCATTGGCATCTCTAACAGAAAAGTGGCCCCTTGATGAGGTGTTCAACAATGCAAACTCAAACTTGGCAGTAGAAGCAGGCGGTCGTCCCCACCAGTATACTGCAGACAAAGGGAGGGGAAGGGAAGAAGAAGCAGCAAAGTTCACCAATTCTCCTATTATACGGCGGCATAAACGAGTGGCGGCGCAACATGTAGGAGATGGACAGAAGCCATTTGAAAGCGTCAAGGCGGGTTTCCAAAGCAAACTGTCCCCAAACGCAAGATTGCAAAGCCATTCAAAAACACGAGGCGAAAGAGGGTTTCAGGCACTCAGCTGGACATTCATGCTTTTGTATTCACAAACCATGACAACTGCTTAGGTGCCCTCAGCTCATTTTAGCAAACTTGCAGTCAGAGCATCTCAGCACGAGTGAGAGAGAAGCTTTTTTTATTAAAGATGAAAATGCAGAGACGTTTGCCGACATGCTACTCCGCAAGAAGGAAATAAAGAAAATATAGTAGATTAGTAAGGACAGGAGTACAGTGTAGACTGCTTATAACTTACGTCGTGGGAGCCACAAAAAGCCAGAATGGGTCCCAGCGACCGTGAAAATTTTCAGAAACGCCGATTAGCCTAGCCAAAGCCAGCGCATATCGAGACACGAATTGTCGGATCAGCTGTAATGTAGCTAGGATGAGGTAAATGCGCCGAATGTCTGGCGCTTTACGTTTGCATTTATTTATCTCGATCGTAGATGTGGCGACGACGTTTCTCGCTTCCGACGGCGCGTTTCGACGAGCGGCGTGTGGCACCACCGCTCACCACCCGTTTCAATTTGCCGCTGCGGCGTCTTGGAAGCAGACGACGCGCCTCCGTTGCTATAGTGACGGGGCGCATGCGCAGAGAGCAGTGGAAGTGCGATCAAGTGCGAAACATCCCCCTCACGAGGGGCACGATCAAATGCAGAGCGTTTCCGGGGGCGCACGACGTTAAGTAGTTTGCATTACGTTAATGTTGTTGCACTTGTGGCAACTGCTGATGAGAGAGCGCTCGTCAGCAGTAATTTGAATGAGTCAACGATATAAGGCGCGTTCGTAGCGTCCCATTCTGTGTCGGCTTTGTGGCGCAGTGGGTAGAGCACCATGTACATTGCGTTCTGCCCGCAGGGTCGAGGGATCGAAACCTGGCGCCGGATAGTATTTTCTTTTATATAGTGTAGGGGGAGGGGTGCGGACTACGACTACAGACGTCAACGCGGGTGACATCGCGAGTTACTGAAATGCTCTGCATTTAAAATCCACACTAGCAGTACCACACTATAAATGAAACACGCATGAATCCAACCGCATCCCAACCTACATTTCAATCATTCTTCGTTTTATCATCCTCAAACGAAGGCCTCTTAAAAACGGAGGTGCAGTCTTTATTTCGTATTTTCTTTTCCCACATCAACCACTGCTACACAGTCTCACAAACTGCAAGCATGGTTTTAACTTCCTTTGTGTTTGTGTTTTGAGGGAGCATGGCTGCATTTCGTAGCATCTATGAATGGATTCCATGGGGCAATGCATCACGAACGCAAGCAGTTTTTTTTTTTTTTTCACACCACCTTGTATTTGCGATGCCAAAGACACAACGTACAGGTAGTGGAAACCTCCGGCGTTGCTGCTCGCTATCTCTACATGTTTGAAAAGGGAAAGGGCGGCTGCTTATCTGCACAGCGTTCTAAAATAAACATCTTACTGTACGGTTGTGGGGGGGGGGAATAAGGGGGGGGGGGGGGGGCTATCTTCCACGGTGCATCAAGCGCAAGGGCAGTTGTGGTTATCACGTGAGTTCAAATGGAACACACAAACTAAAGGGTGCCTGTTTCTTTTGTGTGTCTCGCTTAGAGGAGAGAAGGGAACGTGCATTACATCAGATGGCTGATTCAGTCTTTTTTTTTTCCCCTCATGACCCTGAAGCAATGCCCCAGCTGCGCCTGTCGATCAGCGGACCTGCCCAACAACCGCATTATAAATGGTATTTTTTCTTATTTGCGGCTTTTTATTTGCTGTACTGCACTTCGAGCAGCTGTGTTTTAAGCGGTATGCTTATGCACTGAGTTTTATGGGAGGCAAACTGGTGGTCACAAAACCCACGTTACATACGGTCCCACACTATACCGTATTTAAATGATTGTAAGTCGACTGGAATGTAGGTTGACCCCTTTAAAATTGCATCTTTCAAAAAACAAAAAAACATGCGAGCGACGCCTAAAAAATTGTATCACAAAGAGAAGCTCTTCCGTCAACTAGCAAAACCCCCCATACTGCGGCTCTTCCATCAATGATCGAAGCTCCCACAAGAGCTGTGCGGTCGTGGTGCGCGCAGTAGATGTTAAAAAAGAAAAGATTTTGTGCAAGCACGCGGGATAATCATGCATAGTGGGTTGAGCGAAAAACTTCATTCGCAATTATGAGAACACATTAGCTGCGAGATGACAACCATCGAAAGCAACCGGCAGCGGCCACTGCCGTGAGATACCAAAACAAACATGGTGGCTGCCGGAAGCGGCCACTCGCGATTTCTTCGCGAGCACGTTACTCGCATTCAAAAAGTGTTTCGTTTATCTCTAATAAACAAAAATAAGTATTATCGAATCCCTTGATTCAATGCATGGCGCTAACGTAGCCACAATCACATCATATTGTTCAGCATACTTCCGAACGCGATGGTGGGAGGGTAGTTGCTCTGAGTACGGTGGACAAAGGGCACCGATCGGGAACGCCAGCTTTCAAAGTCGGCATCACATCACCTTTATTTCATTTCATTTCACTTATTTCCACCGCCATGAAGACAAAATACAAGTTGGGTTTATTAGAAAGACTGCTTCGTTCCGATAACAATGATACCGATATCATCGCAATCTTGGAACAAATAACGGAGATATTAAAGAAAACGTGTGAAGCAGTAGCGACCCCCTAGCAAATTTCCCGCAACTTTTCTATGACGTCACGGAACCTTGTTCGTGCGATTGGCGGCCGGCTAACTGACCTGTCATGACGACACATGACTGGACGTCTGTAATGGTGCCTCTAGTTTCATTTCACCGCATCACTTGAATGCTAACGTGTAGTTAACGCCTTGAAAATTATGTTTTATTGTTGGCCCGTATGACGTCATTCTTGCTCATAACACGTCACTGTGGCGCAAAATTTGAAAGTTTTTAAATACTTCTTGCTTTTTTTTCGTTAAAAAACATCTTTTGGGACTGTAATGGAGCTGAGTGAGATACTGAATCCTAGTTCTTTCAAATTACACGAAGTTGTATTTTCTCTTCATGGCTCCTTTAAAGGCCCAAAGGCATAAGGGGGGGGGGCATTACATAAGGTACAAGGTATGATTTACAGCTCAACCATGAACACAAACAGCAGAAAAAAGGAAAAAAACAGAAAAACAGAATGGTACAAAAAGTGTTGCAGTAAAAATGAACGCAAAAAAACAGGGCTCCAACAAAGTAATCTACGAGGGCATAGGTTTGCTGCATTCACTCAGATTGTGACATGTGACTGTTCAGTTTATTTCGGAAGGTTTGGCGGTTGCCGCACGTGACTATATATCAGGCAGGTTGTTCCATTGGTTGTTCCATTGGGAAAAAAAGAGTTGCTCATGGCTGAGGTGCGGCCGTTGATTAGTGCTATAGAGTGGCTGTGGTTAATGCGGGATGAAGTTCTGTGTGAAGGTTGTGAGAGGATGTGCCGTGATTGTGGGCGATAGAAAAAAGCGTGGATGAGGCAGAGTCGACAACCTAATCGACGTGATTCAAGTGACGGTAAGTGCAATGATTCTTTTAATGCGGTGACGCTGATATTGTTAGAGCACTGGGAGGAAATAAAACGGGCGGCGCGGTTTTGGATTCTTTCCAGATGGATAGTAAGATGTGTTTGCAGGAGTGCCAAATTGAACACGCATACTTGAGTTTCGGTCTCACACGGATGCCAGAATGTATGCAATGGTAAATTAACACGCTATGCTTCGACCATAACCATGGAAACGAGGGTGCAAAGCTGTCCCCACCTCGTAGCACCCCTGATTTCTCGTTTCTCTTGTCGTTAGTAGCGATACACAGTTCGATTTCAATTTTAAGTCGACCCCCCAACATTGGATTGTCAAATTTTAAAAAGAGAGTCGGCTTACAACCCTGTAAATATGGTAACCGGTTGCGTTATAAATGGTCTACACTGTAGTGGAAGAAAGGAGAAACAAATAAGTGATAGCACCCTGTTTAGGGGCATTGAATATAAGTGGAACTGCAGGCACAAAGGATGTCCTTTAATGTCGTGGTGATGCCAATATCCTCAAGGTAGTCAAACAATGCGTCCAGGAATCTTGACTAAGAGGAGAGGGAGTGCAACGGTGGAACAAGCCGTGGCCCCTCAAATGCACGCAGGTACGGCCCCCCGCCCACTCACTTTGCCACGTGGTTGATGACCGGTGCAAAGTTCGTGGGCCCGTACAGCTGCACGGACCGGAGCGTCCTCCGGTAGGCCTCGAGGACGCCGTCGATGCCCGCGCAGTACGGGTCCGTCGGGTGCCCGTTGAGGAAGAACTCGTGCGACACCACGCCGTCGGGCGGCAGCCGCGCCCCGAAGCCCAGCGCGGGGAACATCTTGTCGTAGTCGTAGTCCTGGATCACCTCCCCCACGGCCCGGATGGCCATCATGTACGCGTTGGGCTGCGACGCGTCCAGGAAGTGCAGCGACCCGGGGTCCCGCGGGTCCCCGTTAGACGCCGTGAAGTCCACCGCCACCGTGAAGTGCATCTGCAGGCTGGCGACCCACGACGTGGGGGCGGACAGACGGACAGATGTCAACATCACCTCCATCTTCCCGTTTCTCTCTCACCCTACAGATGTTATGCTGTGATTACAGACATTTTTCTCTCTTTTTTTTTTTCATATGACACTGGCTGTGTGATGATGTACGGCTGCAGACGTGATGTATGATAACGTTAATGTACAGCTCAACAGGCAACAACCTATTTAGTCTTTGCTCAACGACACCTCAGCTCCATCGTTTTAAACCTTGCTTTGAAAAGTAAGATGCAAATGAATGAGCTGAAGAGACACACATTTTAACATTAAAATGCCGCGAGCAATTAAAAGTATTCTAGGTTCGAAAACAAGTGGCATGCACCGTGCTGTACAAGAAATTGCGGCCTGGTGCAGCTAGGTTACACAGAAGTGGTCCCTTGGCAAAGGAGTGGCCATAGTGACAAGACCGGGCTGCACACCTGGCCGACTACACCTTTCTTCGCCTAAGTTTGGCCACAGAGACTGAGAAACTAAGGTGGCCACACCCACCACAGAACACGACATGCCACAATGCACACCTGCACTGGCTCACGTCCCTGACGGACAGAGTGAGCGAGCGTACCAGTTCAACGACAGCTACGTCTAGCAGGATCGAAGCAGTCACCAAACGTTGTCCACACACGCTGCTGTCCACAATCTGCACGCTCTAGACGGGGGTCACGTGCCCGCCGTGTGCACTATTCTACACAATTGTTCTGAGCTGCAACCACAGTGGGAACATGCGTACGTGACCAGCCTTAATCGGTGTACTCACAGCGTGTGTCTAGCGTCGCAACAAAGTCCTGACAAATAAACACACAGGACACACGATTAGTTAGGTTACACGTCTGCGCAAAGCTCCCCCTCGATCAACATGTGACAATATATACTAAAAGAATGTTAGCACCTCCCCCCACAAGGTATTGTAAGCAGCAAGCATTGTAGTGTCCTGTCAGCGTTCCTAAACCATTTCCACAATTGATCTGCAACGAGAAGCCTTTACCCTGCAATATTAGAACCTGGTGGCACCAGTATCCAGTGAGACCTGCTGTAACATCCTCGAAACCTTGCAAGCCCCTGCTATTTGCTCAAAGAAGCAATGCGGTTAAAAATGAATTAAAAAAAAAATACGAAACAGCAATTGATGCACTGATTTCCACTTTTCCGATAAACGCCAGCATTTCGCAACTTTTGTTGCTCACTAAATCCACGAAAGCTTTAAGCACACATAATGATCTCTCCCCGATTGTTTGTCACACTGGACAAGTTACTTGAAGGCCAGTGATGCCAGTGCACAAAGCTACAACCGCGCTAGAAACTAGCCAAGAGACACTATTTTGCAGCTAAGGATCAACGCCATTAGCAGAACATCGATACAAATGTGGCAAAAAATCTTGTCTGCTTGTGGAGACTGGCACCCAACACATCAAGAAACCTGCAGTTGCAAGAAGTTAGAGACAATTCAATAACTATAAGGACTGTAAATATGGCAATATACAACCTTGAGACAGGAATGTCTTCCTATAAATTCATGGTTACCTTCCTGTAAAACTCCCTATAGTACATAACATTGCACACAATGTTAAACTTTGTACTTTCAACCCAAACCCAATGTACCAATATTTTTAAATATTTCTGGTAATATTTTCAAAATTCACAGAAATTATTACGAGCAATTAAAAAACGAGTATTTTTAACCACTGTATCATGAATGCACCCCCCCCCCTCTGGGGTGGGGGTGGGGGGGTGCAGTAAGAGATACTGAATCATGATGGCTTATCCAATCTCTCTTTGCTCATACACTTCAATAGCATGTTTTGTACATTTGACTTCAACGCAATGCTTAGGTGTCTTGCAGAAAAGCAAGCTTAAAGGCCAACTGCACTCAAATTTTACCTCGACCAAAATTTATTTTTAATGTGTAGTAAGTACCACCGAATCAGCTGGGACATAAGTGGTGGCCCCGTGAAACGCTTTGTTAGTCAGTCAGAAGCATTTAAAAAAGCTCCAATGCAGACCACGCTGCACCTGCCGGCAAATCGCAAAAAACAGCCAAGACGCGCCTATAACAATCCAGCCGATGGGGGCTTCTTCCTCTGGCCAGCCACGCAGCTGGAGAAACGGTCGAGCTCTGCTGTGAATGCTTCACCATTTGCTGCCCCGTGCGCATATAGAGCTTGCGTGCAGGCTTGCTCCCAAGCTGCTGACCATCCGGCTTCTCGCTGGATGGCTGCAACGTCACTTTAATGGCCGTGCTCTCCTGGATTTCGGTTTAAAAATCGCCGATTTTCACTGACCGCTTGCGGCGTCCACGCGCATATTTCAGCTGTTGTATTTTGAATCTTGCTTTCTTTTTCAGCAGACTCTACAGAAATAGTGTTTTCAAGAGGTCTAAATTTTGAGTGCAGTTAGCCTTTGACAGCCACGAGGAAAATCCAGAAGTAGGATGCATGTGTTTAACATGCCTTGAAGCAAATAAACTCTTTGTAAAGACACCAAGCTTGACAGAGAGAAAAGCACGTGGCAGGGGAGTTTGACGGCGCACATGGGGCTTCGGGAGCCCCTGAAATGCCTTGGCAGTCTCATTCGAGAACCCACTCACCCGCCCCGGATGTAGTCAAGGAAAGTGGCCTCCTCTCGAATTCCAAAGGACATTAGCTTCACCTGCAGGCACGAGCGACAGGCATTAGAAGACGTGACGCCTCACCCGCCCAGCGTGCTCGACTTACCACGCCCGAGTTTTTGTACTTCTTCTTTTTCGCCTGCTTCTTCTTGTTGATGAGCTACAAGAGAAGACATCAGGTGAGCATGGCCAATGAGCCAGTAGTTGCGACTCTGCCTCCATGACAGATTGCAAGTTCATTCCCATTTACTGTGTGATAGGTTGAGGGCAGGTAGGTTGTTGCGTGCTTACAATGTAACAGCACAGCGTTCTTTTAAGCACGTACTACTGTGCACGTGCTGTAGCTAATACGATGCACATCCTGCCGTTCGGTGTGCACACCTTATGCGTTGCATTCTAACTCCGACATTTTAACAAAATGAGACCCTGTGCCATCTTCTTGCTCTTTCCCAGTGTCAAAAAAAAAAGCATTTTTTTTACAGCCACTCCAGGGGTTTTTTAAACCGTGTGTGACGCAAGAGAAGAACACAGCAAACACAACGGCAGAACAGCTTAATTAAGCAAAGAATGAAGATAAGTTCAGACTTTTGAATCTAAGCTGCAAAACAAGCAAGCACACTACAGCCCACTTGTAGAAGGAACGTGAGAGCATGAGCCCCGCGATTCACACTAGCCTTTGATTCCCCCCCGTGGTTGTAACATACGTTCTAAACCATGTTTTCGTGTGCAGTAAAGCCCAATTTAACAGCCAAAGCTGTAACGAATGCTCAGTTACGATGAACAAGCGTGGCATAACCGTGCCAGTATGCACTAAGCCAACAGCGTTTTGTTTCAGAGAGAACAAACGTGTGAGAGAGTGCGGCATGAGTGGCGCAAATGCACGAGGACATTTGGGGGTTGCCACTTTGACTGGCTTTCAGTGCTTGTGAAGTGTCAGGGGTACCGCCCGGGATCACATTGTCTTCTCACTTTCCCTTCCCAGCTGTACTGGCAGCCAACAAACAAAAACAAGGTTGAAAGAAAAAACAGTCGCGTATCTGCTCCCTTTGTTGCAAATGTTGACAAAAGACGATAGTCGACAGGCGCCCCTGCCAAGTAAATGCCTCCCTCCGCTTTCCCGCTCACCTCTCATGCTGTTCCTCTCCCGTCTCGTTCCTCCCAAGATAACACGCTAAAGTTTTGCTCAAGTCAATTTAAATTTACCGTGTTCCACTGCTCCAAGTAAGGTACCTCGATGCCAGCGCTGCCGTACGGTGGAGACGCGCGTGAATCGAGGCACCCTACTACAACGTTTACAGAACCACGTTGCCCTTCTCCACGAGCGTTCTAAGCGAAACGTGGATCCTATCTAGTGAAACCTTTAGTTGCCGTTGCCGTTTGATTTCTTAAATGCCGCCAGGAGGTATAGTAGCACTGGCCACAGCAGGCGATGATTTTCTGCAATTGGTGCAGTATTTCATTTGCTATCGCAAAAACCAAGCATCCATGAATTTTTCTGTAAAGGAACACTGCAGATATCACTTATGTATTGATTTTCTGCCTTATATTTGCATAATGTTGTGTTCATGTTCAACAATGTTGACAAGCATGAACACTGACACCGGACTTAGACGTTTGATTTGCCTGTGGGTATACAAAACAATTTCGCAGCATCTGTTTCACTTTGGCCGGGTGGCTGAATCGAGTCACAGACAGACATGCAGACAGACCAAAAGTCCTGCATTTAACTAGCCCAAGAAAGACTGTCGTCTTTAAAGTAACAAGAAGGGACGTCCTCGTCGCAGGTTTCAGGTTGCCCTGATGCAGGGAGCGGCAGCGACGATGAGGAGAAAGGGGAGGCGAGATATTGAGCCATGCAAAAAGTTTGCAATGGGCTGAGTCAACACCTACGGAGCCCCTGTCACTGGCCTCTGACTGCCCTTGGGTGGACTAAGCGACAGGAGAGTGGGTTTCAAGCATTTTTGTTCATGTTGTCAGCACTACCTTTTCCAAGTTTGGCCGGAAAAAGAGAGAATTAAATTTTAAAAAAGCTTCTGCAGGTAATGCAGCGTTCGTGGCAATAACGACGAAGTTACATCGTGTTCAACATGTTCCTATGATACAGTGTCACCAGACGTGCTTTTTGGACATCGCTGTGCCCGTCTTTCAAGTTTCTCAGAGAACATGCTGCCTTTTAAGCTCTTCACGTATTTGCACATCGGACGTTAATTTGTCCATTGGCGGTTATGCATGTCCTTGGGTAGAACGCATACGTTTTGGGTGTCCCTACTAGTCAGAGTACATCGAGCAGGCATATAGCCTCACTACTAGTGTCATCAAGGAGGGTGCGACAGTGATAGCGGTTTCAAGGCATCCGGAGCGGCTAGGCCTTCCTGCCTGGAGAGAAGGTTTTGGCTGCCATTCCAGCTAATAAGTTAATGACCGCTTTCAATAGCTGTGGGGACGAATATTCATAGCACAATTTTCACCTGAATCATCTAGCCATGTTCCCACGCCTGTTACATTGTTCGCACCAGGAGTTCCACTCTCGCAAGTGGCAACAGGCTGTAGCTAAAGCTATCCTGCATCGTTTCACGGCTTCCCTCTTGTGCTTATGAACTGCGGATATATTGAACAAATGCAGCTGTGACAGTCAAGTTTAGTATAAAGTGGGCTCGGCTGTAGTCCTCCCTTCTGTCGTTCCCATACCTGCCTAAAAACATCGAAATAACACTACCCTAAAGTTCCGAAAGAACGCCCACCTAAAGTACAGCGATATCAAGTGAAAAATATGGGATGAGCGAACTTTCGGGACAGCTGCGAAAAACTACAAAAAAAGGGGCCCCTGGAACCGCCAACCAAATTGTGGATAAAAAAAAAAAAACCAATTGTTCGCGCAAACTTTTGGAGTGGGACGGAAAACAGGTGAACAATCGACACATAAATAGATGATTCGCATTTCCTTTTGTTCCTCATCAGCGCTAAAGCTCAAAATTTTAAGGGGTGGGTTAATCTTTGGGGTCTTTAGTAAATTGAATATTTCACTTGTACAGAGGGGGGGGTGGACGATGTTTCGGGGGAGGGCATTCTCTCAGAACTTTACGGTAGTACTGCTTTTCATTATCGTAAAGCTAGCCTCTAGAGATGGGCTGTATTATCAGGTACAAACACTTCATACGGTGTGCATTCTTTGCTACAGAAAACGTGCAGCCAGCAGTATGTGTGTTGTGTGTGGTGTGAGAGAGATAGAGGAAAGAGAGATGAGAGGGGGAGAGAGAGAGAGAGAGGAGAGAGAGAGAGAGAGAGAGAGAGAGAGAGAGAGAGAGGAGCAGAGCGAGAGAGAGAGAGCAGCGGGGCTCACCTCATACTCGTTGGCGGGCCCCGGTCCCTGGGCGAGGGTTCGGACGTTGGTGTAGAACTCGCCGATATGATCGTGGCTGCGAGACACGCTGTGGTATGCAACGCAGCGTGGAGGAGGGAGGCTCTCAGCCCGGGACTAGCTAGGGGACGAGGCCTACTCACCCGCCGTCAAAGTCCCAGTCGTAGCAGACGACGCGATGGTGCGGTCCTCGTCGCCGCCGCTCAGCTGCCGCATCTGGATGGCGAAGGGCCGCCACGTCGGGTTGAGCGACTTCTTGACCACCTCCGTGCGGAAGACGGCCGTGTAGCTGTTGTCCTCGCTCACCCGGTAGAACTCCAGGAACGGGTCCGACTTGCCAAACCAGTCCTTCTTGTCCAGCTTCTGGCCGTACCACTGCATGTCGATGACCCGCTGGCAACAACAGGGGGGTCAATGAGTCGCACATCAACCAGGAAGCTCCAGGAGCATGTTTTGGACGCTCACAGCATTCTCCGACAACAGAGCATGCTCTGTCGTCATCTCATCATTTCCCAACTAACTCGTTAGACTGCACGGTTGCCATCATAACCATAGCGTTCTGGTCAACCGCATATGATGGTTAGGTCTCCAGTCAATAGGGCTAACGAACAGCTTGTGCATTTCCCTCTTGCAAAAGGTGCCCTCATTACACAGCAGAGCTGTGTGAAGTACATTCGTGTTGAAAGAAGGAGGCAAAGTTGCACAATGTCCAGCGGCACGTGGGCTGCCAAAGTAAGAGAAATAGATACCAAAGAACAGAATACCAGGGACAGTAGAACACAAAGTGAAGAGGCAGGGTTCAGTAGTAGCTTCAGGGGCAAAGATATGTAGATAAAGCTCTATGGGATAACAGCACTGGGAAATCATCGAGGACAGTAGTGAACAATCAGCTGCTCATGCTGCGGCTGATGATGATATGTTGCAGCTGCTTTGGGCCTCACCTTGCAGTCGAGCACCTCCTCAACAGTCACTGAAAAATGAGACACAAGTTTTGTAGTGGCGAGCAAGCGCAGCGCTTCCGCCCAAAACTGGTTCATGAAACTCACACAAGATGGTGCCACAATTGCCCGGGAGTCCCCTGGAACAAAAGAAAAGAAAATTGGCTGTTTATCTGCTCCTTTCGTTGCAAATGTTGGCGAAAGATGATAGTCGACTGGCGCCCCTAGTAAATAAATGCCTCCCTTCCGTTTCCCACTCACCACTCATCTGTTCTTCTCCCGTCTCATTCCTCCCAAGATGGACACGCTAGAGGTTTTCTCCAGTCAATTTAAATTTACTGCGTTCTAATGCTCCAGGCCAGGTGTTTTTATGCCAGCGCTGCCGTACGGTGGAGACGCACGTGAATTAAAGGCACCCTACTTCAACATTTATAGAACCACATTTCCTTATTTCACGTGCTTTCCAAGCGGAACGTGGAACCTATCTAGTGGAACCTTTTGTAACTGTTGCCGTTTGATTTCTTAAAATGCCACCAAAAGTTATAGTGGCGTGGGCGACAGCAGGCGACGGAGTGAATTTTTTTTCTGCCGTGGACATTGTACATATTTCATTTGCTGTCGCAGAAATCAAGGATCCATGAAGGAACACTGCAAATATCCCTTGTGTATTGATTTTCTGCCTCATATTTGTGTAATGTTTTGTTCTTGTTCAACAACGTTGACCAGTATATAAACATTGCCACTGGACTTAGATGTTCATATGTGGCTGTGAGTATATAAGACTATTGCGCACAATTTGTTTCACTTTGGCCGGCTGGCTGAATAGAGTGACAGACAGACAGACAGACAGACAAAAATTTTCCCGTTCAAATAGCTTACAAAAGACTATCGTCTTTAAAAAACATTATGATAAACTTTGTCAGAACGTAACCTCTCAGCCCGCAGTTTATGGTTCACTAGCAGTCTCATTATGAGCCCTGAGGACACCATTACCAGCTATGTTAGAACAGGTTAGGTCGTACTTGCGTTTTGTGGCAGTGTTTTTCGCTTAATGAAGTCGCGCTTTAAATATTGTTCTCTGTCTAAAAGAAGCAAACATTATCCATCCAGAGACTGGGCCACTTCGTACCTACAACTTTTTACAAGAAAATGTGTCTGCTTTAACAAAAGCTTATGTCCACTTGCACCCTCATTATAAGCTACAAGTGAACAAGAGCCACGCATATGATGTGTTCATCAATACTCACATAAAAAGTTAGTTAGCGACGAGCTTGTCAACTACAAAGTAGCACTCACAACTTTTAAGTGAATCCAGACAGCAATAGGCTGCCATGAAATTCACAGTCTGGGATCTCTAAAACTAAGGCGGCAACTGAAAAAATCAGGTACAGTGTCTGTCAAAATTTTCTAGGCCACGTAACAAGTTTCTGCATTACAAATAAACCAAAGCGAAAGCGAAAGCTCACCAGTGATGTGGAGGGGAAAAGAAAAGCATGGAGGGGAAAAGCAAAAACGCCCGTGTGCTTGAGATTTCCGTGCATGTTAAAGATAACCAAGTGGTCAAAACTAATCCAGAGCCCTCCAGTACGGCGCACCTCCTTTCCTGAGTAGTGTTGGCACGATTAACCTCGTAATCAATCAATCAATCAAGTGCGTATGAATTATTATATGACAGTAAGACAGAATGGTGCCTTTGCCAGCTCTGGCGCAAAAAATTTCAGTCTCCATTGAAGAGTAAAGTTGTACTTCGAATTCTTTGTGGGCTATGCACTTTTGGCATGGCCTAGAAACTTTTGACAATGACTGCATACACTCCAGGGAGTTCCTTATTATGTAATTGGTACAAGTGGCTTCAACTGTAACGAAAACCCAGCAGGTGTAAGAAGGAGGCACTCACGAGAGCTGAAACTTCATCTGTGTGCCCTGGTAGGCAACCAACTCTCCCAGCGTGCAGCTCGCCTGGCCAAGAAAGTCCTGCAATGCACGATAACCACCATCACCACACTATCACGTGCGTCGCCCGCACGCGAGTAGCACTCACATGATTTTGAAGGTCTACACTGGGACTGTCAATGTCGTACCTGCGTGGAACGAGAGCATGAGTCTAGCGCACGTGTTCCGGTGCGATCACTTTAGCAAGCACAATGTTCGGTTCTTACACTTTAAACATAAGTTGTTGCCGTTCCTCAAAATAGTAGTCTACTATAAACTTGGTCACAAAATCAGGATTGAGGCAGTTGTCTATCGTTTCTGTGCGGCCAACCTGTGAAGGGAGAGAAACGGGGGGGGGGAGCAGTTGAGTGCTGTTAATCCGCTGCAGACTGTTTCCATCACTTACCTCCCTCCATCTGTCACTGTCAGATTCCCGCATAAACAAAACACACATGGGATCGGACTTGGAGAAGAAGTCCATGTCTTTGAGTTGCCTGCGAGAAAAACAAAACGTGAGCTTGCTACTATCGCAAAAAAAAAGAACTGTCACAATATCTAGGACTGCAATGCATGCCATAAGAGAGTGCTCTGGGTTAACTTAGACTCCCTGAGGTTATTCACCAGTTTCCCAACATTTTGTAAGCCAGCAAGCCAGTCTACCAGTAGATTAGAGTATCACGAATATAAACATACCACTTGCAGCAGCGCCAATTGCTTATTAATGCAGAAAATGCCACAACTGTGAAAACAGGTGTCACCGCACCACACAATTTCCCGCCCTACAATTTGGCATCATGTATCTTGGATAGTTAAGTGCGATTAAACGAGTTAACCTAAATGTTTTTCCAGAGCAAACAGGGAGGCCGGGACATGTAAACATCAAATGTATACGGGAACTTTCGATGACTCTGTGCTTCTTAAAAGACGCAAACTTCAACTAGCAAACATTATAAAATGTGAGGCCTTAGTGCAGGCAGTAGGTGTTGCTTCAGTTTTAATTTGTTGAAATGTTTAACCTTGCAAGGAAGTGCAGTCAAACGATACAAAAGCCTACCGTACCAACTGAATCCTAGTGCACCACATGTGCAGCAGTGATTATAATAATCAGATATTATTAATGCAATCCACTTGAAACAAACCGGAGTCAACTTCATTAGTCAACTGTGCCTGTATTTTACATTTGCTCCCAGACAGCAGTACTACCAGGAAAGCTCTACCAAGGGCAGAACAGGAAGACATGGTTTGATGACCAATTTTGTTCGGCATAAAAAAAATCCTTTTCGATCGGTTTGCAATCTACAAAAGTGAAAACCAATGAGAACAGGCACTCACAAAGATGACAACAATAGCCGAGCCTTTTTGATACAACACGATATAAACACTTTCCAGAACTACACAGATAACTTTCCGCTGCATCCAGCATACCTACTGGGAGATGACCCCATGTTTTCTGTTAAACGTACTTTTAAATTTTTGACAGAGATTTTTTGAACTCATCTCATATCATGTGTGATCACCAAATGGCCCTATACACCAGCCATCCTCATTAGTATTTTATTTTGCTTCACTTTTGTTTTGTTTTTACTGAAATAATTTGGTATTTACACTTACAACTGTGTCACTAAATAACTATGTCTTTGGCACTCTCTGCCCTAGCTGGCCTTGCGCCAATAAACACAAATCATCATCATCATCATCATCATCAATAGCCGAGCCTTGACTCCCGCTGGGCACTACGTGACGTGCTGAAGACAAAACATGACATCATGAAGAGAAAACACAAGTTCAATTTGAAAGAACTGGCCTTGGGTGACTTAGCCAGCGCCATTTCAGCCACAAAAGATGCCCAATTGTTTTGCCAAAAAATGCAAATGTTGAAAAACTTTCGAATTTAGCGCTACAGCAACGCATTATTGGCAGGAGTGATTTAATATGGGCCAGCATTAAAAATGCAGTTATAGTGTGCCAACTGGAAATCAGCGTTCAAGTGACATGATCAAACGGAACAAGAGGCACCGCTACAGTTGCCCAACCTCGTTTCTTGTTGGTGGCCACTAATCATGCAAACAAGATTGTGACATCATAAAGAAACGGCCGGGAAGTGGCCGGGGCATCGCCACTGCTTCGCATGCTTTCTTTAATATCTCCACTATTTGTTTGAAGTTTGCAATAAAATTGGTATCATTGTTATCGGGACAAAACAGCCTCTCTAATGAACCAAACTTGTATTTTGTCTTCACAGCCCCTTTAATGTCGCTGCAATACGAAAGGGAGGCGGGAAACAAACACCAGCTGTAATTATTTCTCAGCAAACAAGGCTTCATAGGCCTTCAAATTAAAGCTGAGAGAGGTATGAACCGCGTGATCTTTCAGTCAAAACAAAGAATAGTTCAGGCTTAAGTCTGTCCCCATGTTCGGTTCCCATCCCTGCCACTAACTTCTCATTTAATCGAATGACGGGGCATGAATTTTCCGATACCGAAGCTGCCCACAACACCATGTTTTTTACCTTATGGGCAAATCTGCCAACCTTTTAAAGAGAAATATACAGAACAACAGATGTGAAGCTGACATGTTCTGGTGCTGGAAGTGTTATTAGTATGCTTGTCAAAGGATTTCAGCTGTCAGTGGGTGTGTGAGCAGAGTTGTCTCTCAAAGAGAGCAAATTCATTACTGCCCACCTTGTAATGGCTGGCAATAAAGATAACGATGGGTCGTGACGCATAGGTACGGACAAATTTTCACTTAGAGCCATGTATGTCACACATCCTGTGATAAAAAATCACCATAGCGACGTTTTGAAACGGAGCTTTTTAAACCATGTGGTACACCATTGCTCCGAGTCAGCTTGTTACCCACTTGTTTTTCACACTGATAAACAATGTTTACCTTTATGTAAGTCCGACGTTTCTTTTTTTCTACGTCTTTACCTACAGTGAGTGACGATGCAAATTTCCTCCCAACATCACCTAATTTCCAATCAAGTAACGTTGGGACGGAAAGTATGACATCACTCACCACAACCAACTTTATTCTTCTTGTACACAATGAACAGCTGCCTTGCAGTATGTTTAACCTGTTTTAGTTTTGCTGCATGTTTCATATCTGGCAACTCCCTTGTTTGCAACAGAACAGCTGGTAGTACGGGAAGTCTATTTAGAAACAGATCAAAATAGCGCACACTCGCAGACAACGAAGGTACGTCGCTGCTCGCTGTATCGGGTGCGCACGCTGTCACGCGTATTCTAATGAACGCATATCATTTTCCCCGGCTTACGGGTTCATCAAGCGGCGCACCTTTTCCTGCAAGCTCGGATTCCGATCGCCAAACAGGAAACACAGACCTAGTTTCTGATACCGCGGGCGTCAGACATGCAGGCAGGGGCAGTTTCGAATTCCATCTACAGGGATATTGCACCAAATATTTGCACCATTCGCAGGAACGCACACTAAGCGAGCCGAAGCGGGCATTCAATCGTCACGTTCCCGGCGGAGCCGCCAATATCTGCGGCGTTTTTATTGCCAGGGAGACGAAGTGTCACGCCAAACGGGGGACGCGCAAGACGCGCCTGCGCCCTGCCCCCCTACGAGAGAGCAATCATCTGTGGAGCTCGGATCAATGACGGCGATGGCGGCACGCAAATCGACCCGGGGCGCGCACTGCTTCTAGATGAATCGAGCCGCGGACTTGTTGGACATGCTCACGTCGCACACCATGCAACCAACGGGACGCGAGAAGGGGGCAGAGCAGCGGCAAATGGCCTGCGTGCTTAGCGGGACTCCGTGGCCGCACCCACCTGCAGGAGACACTTATCTCCACCTTGGTGACCGGCGCGCAGGCCACAGCCGGGGCGAAGGGCAGCGCTGCCTTCGCCATTCGGCGGTCTCTCCCTTGAACCGGCTGGCGACGAGCCCCTTTGCTGACGATGCTTCTAAGTCACCATGGTCGACGGCCTCGCGG
The DNA here is from genome assembly GCA_013339765.2 of Haemaphysalis longicornis. Lineage (NCBI taxonomy): Eukaryota > Metazoa > Arthropoda > Arachnida > Ixodida > Ixodidae > Haemaphysalis > Haemaphysalis longicornis. The sequence continues at coordinate 30,465,515 of CM023457.1, forward strand.
CCTCACGTCAACATAAACGCAACCCCATCGCGGCAAATCCCCCCTGCGCAAACAGCGCTCGCCAAGGCCCGCGTAGCCCCGCGCCCGCCTGGCGGGAGCTGATCCGGTAGCGCTCGCCCCGCCCGATCCATCCTCATCCCCCACCGCAAGGCCTCATCACGTTATACGATCCCCCCCCCCCGAAATTACACCCTGAAAATTATCAAGTGCTAGCGGACACCTCGCTTCGCGGCCCAGTTTCCCTGCTTCGCCGCTTTGACGAGAAAATAAAACAAGATTTCGTTTTGAGCGGCAACGTCTCTCACAAAATTGAAATCGACTCAGAACCCGTTTGATGACTCGGCTGCTCTCTCTTTTTTTTTTCTTTTTGTTCTTTTTCAGCGATGCCAGGAGCGCCAATCGCGTGGCAATAATGACGCGCGGAAGTTCTTCGCCAATACGACGTTGCTGTACAGGACAGCGATGGGAGAATTTCACATCCACCTGAAATGCAAGAGAAATTTGCTCCGCCTTGGAGACTTCCCGTAAAACGGTCGTCACAGTGTAGGAAAGCTTTCGTATATCGAGAAAGCTTATTTGCAGCTGAGCGAACACGAAAGTATGAACAATTAAACATTACGATTAAAATCCGACTTGCGTGAATTGCCTGCAGTGTTATGTGTATTTTTCATTTTAAAATGTCTGTGAGCGATGGTTTGTTTCTTCGCGTTCCTATGCGCCCAGTGCGCCCCTTATGGGTAATGACTATTTTAATGCGTAGCATTCTTGGCATTCTTTGCCGAGTACCCCCACATGCGGGGAACCGTGCAACGCCCTCATTTGCCCAAAAATGGGTAGCTGGCGAAGAAACTGGCGGAATCAAAAATATATCCATCTTATACATCTAAAAAAAAAAAACGAAGACTCAACTAAAATACTTCTTTAATTAAAAAAAAACATCCTTCTTGGCCAATCCCCTTGAATGGGTATGTGCCAGTTTATGACCCACCACCACCACCACCGAAAAGAACGTCGGGAATATAAATATAGCGAAAACGAGCCAACTCTGCACTACGCCGTGCATCGGGAAAAAATGCATAATTAAATAGGCGCCTAATTGCTGTGATGGGGTAAATTATGCATCGTTTGAGAAAATAAACAAAAGAATAATCAAAAACAATAAAGAAACCCAACATATTTGGCTACTTATAGCTTACTCTGACTATAAATTTGAACTCGCATGTACACAAGTGGCGTGAAAATAGTGAACAATTCTCTGAATTTCTGCAGATTTTTTTTTCTTGCGCGTTATATATCCCATGGGCCTACCATTATTGTTCAGCTAAAATGTCAGACACGAATCCATGAGGATCTCCCCCCCTTGCTGGCCGCACCCTTCAAATCTCGATTTCGGCGCTCCTCGGAACGGCAAGTTCGCTACCCCTAACATAAATATATCTATTGGAAAATACGCCTCACGTACGTTCTTCCAGTGGTTGCGGCTGTTGAGGAAATAAAAATCGAGGGCACCTAAGTATATTTTGTGAATGCAAAGCATCAATGTCCAGTTGAACGCCGCTGAGTGGTCCGATCAGTTTTGCGATGCGGGTAACGTTTTGGCGTTTTGCGATTAAGTTGGCTCGGGTTATTTTTTAGAATTCCTACGTTAACATGTTGGAAGTAGACCTGAATCGTTTCTACGCGCCCACCGGTAACTTGGCTGATCATCCCGTCAGCGAGGTTGAAGGGAAAAATTAAGAGAACGAGGGCGCTCCCCCGCTGCAGAAAGTTTTATCAACGCACTATCATTCATCTTGGCCCCGCTTTGCCTTGTCAACCTACTGCAAATAATAATCCATCACGTAAAAATACTACTGTAAACTCTACAGCCGCGCAGAGCAGTCTGGCTCTCTGGTGACTGTTGCTTGCAGGGTGAGCCCAACGCGGCTCATGCTTGCTGACGTGTCGATGCCGCCGGACGCCCAATCGGCCGCAGCCACCGCAGCATTCCGCTTTCCACGCGGCTCTGAGCTTGCCCAGGTGTTGCCTATCAGTCCGGCCGTGTTCTTGCGTTTTATTAAGCGCTATGCATCGCTTCGTAGTCTCATGTGTTTTGCTGTATCGTAAAATAGAACTCAGAGCATCAGCCATGGGTACAATGCGACAAAATGGAAAACGGTATATTTCAGCAGTCGTTTGCTGATGGTAATTAGGGTCGCGTGGTTTTGTTGACTGCCGATGATGACGTCTCATCTCGGACACGCATCACAAGTCACGCAACTCTAGCGATACTCTCACATCAGAAAAGCGGTAACTGTTGCTCCTGACGTTGTCGGGAGATAGAATGCCAGGCCTGCCAGGCAAGCGCTACAGCTACAGTTCTTCCTGGTTTGAAAATTCTTGTTACAAGGACAGAACGTGGTTACAACATGGCCAACATGTGTAGGAGGAGGAAGAGGAGTAACTTTATTCAGCCGACAAAAATAAAACGAAATAAAGGTGGGTGACCTCCTCTTATCTCAGAAAGACGCGAACGATCACTGCTGCTCCCATCAGGAGATGGGAAAATATTTTGCGCGATTGAGTCGCTGGTTACCAGAGGCGGAAAAACATATAGTGGGAAATACAATATCAAATATGAACCAAAAAAGCAGCGCAAATAATAAATTCTTGTATTTTGAGCGGGGCTCCCGACCACTTCCCCCCATAACGCGTGCACTTAATTTTAATCACGGAGGCATACGGATCATCAAACATTCGCCGGCAATGAAACTGAGATACAAGAGCCCTCATTAGGTGAAAATATATGAAAAATGTTTTGTAACGCACTTGACAACAATGCGTCCCTCCTTGGTTCGCTAAGCATTGCGAACTGAAAGCATCGACATGCGGGGCACAGTACAGATCACAATCACGGCATGAACAAAAGCCGAGGCTCTGGAAGGCGTGGTGTGGCAAACTCCCTTTCACTAGTGGGCAGAGCGACGAGTTTGTCACGCATATTGCCGCTTAACGCGAACCTCAAGCAAACTGGTTCAGCCCAGGCTTGATGCCATTCTTGGACATGTAGCCGGTCACTTGGCCGGGAATCTCGGCTAGCACCTCCTTTGCGAGTCGTGCCTGGTTCAGTTGCCAGTTGCTGTCCTGGATGAACTTGTTGAAAGGAACGAACTGCACGATGTCGCGCTCAGCCTGGCGGCCGCTTGAACTGACCCGCATCACGTCGCCATCCAGAAAGTTCATATCTGCAAGTGTATTTTGGTATACATGTGAATGAAACAGCGTTGTTCCCAGCACTGCACCCTTGGGCACGCCACTCTCCAAAGCACCAGAATTCTCGCATTCACGCTTCGGAATTAACTTGTAGACACCAATCATCAAAAACAATGAACGTGACAAAGTTTTGTAGAAACAAGGTGAGAGAAATTCTGGAGAAGCTGGCCTCGAAAAAAATTCCTGCGCGAAGTCGGTGTATAAACTGTCCGTAAACTTTAAAAATATCTCAGTTATTTACTTTTAAAGTGAACCGTCTTAACCGATCACATTCGAGCCCCTGCTACACGAGGACAACGAGGCTCACTTGAGAAGTCGGCGTTTCCCACACCCACGATGATGATGGACATGGGAAGGGTGGATGCTTCCACAATGGCCTCTAAGGTCTCTTGCATGTCGGAAATGACGCCATCCGTGATGATGAGCAGCACGAAATAGTTCTTGCCATCACGGTACGAGCTCGCAAACCTGGTGCACAGGGATAAAAGTGTTTCTCAACTCATGAATGAGCATGGTTTTTCGAACACCACAAACATTACCAAATGGTACCGCACGTGACACTCCAACATTCATCTGAATTTGGCACACCTCGTAACAGATTAGCAAGGTTAGTAGAGAAGTCAGTTAGTACATTTAGCAGTTGGTTGGTACGGATAGAGTTACACCAGCATCCCGGAATTAAAGTGTATTCGAACGGGCATGTTGCTGGTCCCAAATCCTTTCCTTAACCTCTGCATCAATATAATGTACCAACACTCTAAACTTGTAACGTTACCTATTCAATTCGATTCACAGCGGATTTTCACTGCTTGAAGAACAATATATTTTTTAAACATTCAAGAACGGCGTAATAAACGTAAAAGTTGGCTTTGCCGCAACGCACGAACAATTTTTGAACATCACAGCGCGGCACGCGTTTCTCTTGGGTTGTTTGATGTCTGCAATTATAAAATATTTCTGATTTGTTGCGCCTACAAGAGGCTGACATAATCCCATGACTCCTGCGAAATAAATTCAATTTTGAGATTTCAAGTTTGATAACCAGTTTACTTAGTTGCCAACAGCGATGACCTCAAGGTATGAAAATTAATGAAATTCGAAGTATGCATTATTGCATCTCCATTGCAAAATAACATAAACAACAACAAATTAGAACAATAACAAGAATAAAAATAAAAATACTTTGTGAACAAAATTTATTATTGCTCGTATAAGAACCCTTTGCTGGGTCAAGAGTAATGCTATGCTGCTGTCCCTTCTCTTATCGTAGAGATGCTCGTTAATAGTAACTTTTTTTTGCATATTGTATGCAGTGTGTTTTTAAACGGCTAGAAAAATGGGAATCACCGTAACACTCTTGTGATCGACAAAACTGACAATCTTCGAAGCTTACTTCTGCTGCCATCACGAATTAAACCACAAGCCCTCAAAACATCCACGAAGCTGCCAGGAGCCCAGCAGCGAGCTTTCAGGACTACTTGCCCGAGCCCATATATGTCGCGGCCATCAATACTGCATTTACTCTTGTGTAATCCACTACATCTAAATGCGGCAAAGCATGGAATGAAGACTTTCCGCTATGAATTAATCGGGGAACAAAAAAAGGAAATGAACCTGAAATATCTGTGAACGCGATGCAGTGATTCCTATAACGTTCGCGCAGACTTAAAGGCAAAAATTATTGCAAGGATGCACGCAGAGGGGGTGGAATTTTTATAGATGGTATTCGCTGGAAAGTTTAGCTGTCAATTTCTTCGCTTAGCAACACTGGAAACGGCCACGGATATGGCCGAAGCGCCACGGACATGGCGCGGTTTGTGCTACCGCGCCCGCACGCTCGATAAAAAACAACAACAACAACAAAAAAAAACACCGGCATGCGTCGTCTGCTCCGTTTCAACCCGATTCTCAACTGTGGTGTCGACAGAGGTGTTATTACCCGACCTCACACTGGAGTCGAGGCATTACTTTGCATTTGGTGAGGTAGAGTTTGGAACGCCCAACACACACCGTGTGCTTAGCACGGACAAGTAACGCCAGTCCCGCGGAAAGCAACGGTGCACGCCACACACATGGGTACCCGCATATGTGCCTCGCCAGTGAATACAAGCTATATGAGCCACACTCATATTTGTTACAAAGATGGATATTAAGAGTTTATGCCGGGTCAATGTGCTTATGCGCAAATGGACTGCGGAGAGAAGTTTACTTGCACTCGTCGTTTTGGGCAAGTGTTTTAATGTATACATATAGCCCACCCCCCTTCCCGCCGTGTCACATAGCGACGTTTCTCCGAGCCAGTTACACGGAACCACCAAGTCGAAGGAAATAAGGCTGCGATGACGTCCGTACATCAAAAACACCTAATACTTCAGGAAAATGAACTGAACTGATCTGAAATATTCCATGATCACTTCAAGTGCTTGAAACCACTTCAGCTTCCCCCCACGACGTGTACAGCAAGACTCACCTCACCACGTGGTGGATGACCGGAGAAAAGTTGGTCGGCCCAAACAGCTCGACGCACTGGAGAGCCCTCTGGTAGGCTTCCAGTACCCCCTGGATGCCAGCGCAGTACGGGTTCGTCGGACTCCCATTGAGGAAGAACTCGTGCGACACCCGGCCGTCTGGCGGAAGCCGTGCGCCGAAGCCGAGCGCCGGGAACATCTTGTCCGTGTCGTAGTCCTGGATAACCTCGCCCACCGCCCGAATGGCCATGGCGTACGCGTTGGGCCGCATGGGGTCCATGAAGTGCAGGGACGCCGGGTCGCGCGGGTCACCGTTGGAGGCCGTGAAGTCCACGGCCACTGTGAAGTGCATCTGTAGGCTGTCCGCCCCATTGACCCATCGACTTAGTCCAAATTTAGGTTTCCTTCCTTCTTTCACTGCCCACATTTATCGTCAAAGGAAGACATAGACTAGCACCGGCTGTTTGAAGGCCAGTACCGGCTGTTTGAATTCAAATTTCGCGCCCAGGTTGCATTTTAGCCTGTCCGGTTAACCTGTAATATCCGCGACTACACTCAGCCGGTTACTTTGCACTCGAATAACATTACGCTTTCGTCTGCTTCCGTGGCTTCCACAGCGTCAATTTGGGTGTCTCCAAGGGCTCTCTTACACCCTCCTACCAAGCGCAACTAAGCCCAACCCACCCCGCATGCAACATGAATCAAAATACGTGACTGCATAGCAAATCAAGCGAGCAATGCAGAAATTCCAACTTGCGTGTTCTACCGGGTTACGGCGTAATTAGTACAGAGGAAGAAAACCCGGGAAATTTCCTGGAACATGTTCTGTAAACTGCGAACCACGCACGGAATCGCAGAGGAAGATTGTGCGGTAAGAAAAATGGTCTATAACAACCACGAGCAGGTAGTCGACATAAGATATATCAGGTGTTCAAAACAACCCCGCCTGAATGAATGATAGATAACACTTTGTACAGTACACAATAGAATGCGAAGAGGGGACTGAAGGAAAAAAGCTGCCCTTTGCAGTTTGACCAAACGCCCCACGTAAGACAAAAGCAGCGCCGTAGCACGCAGAGACTGAACGATGAGATTTATTCACATTTTTACACAATTGAATATCAACATTGTACATTATCATAAAAAAAGCAGCCTTAGAAAAAGGAAATTGATGCAAAAAAAAAAACTGGTAAACCGAGAAACTCGTAAGAAAATTACATGAAAATTCTCAGTAATAAATAAACCCGATTACAACAAACGCTCAAAGTGTAAATCAGCTTCATTAACATTTATTTTACATTATCGATAGAGAAACATTATTATCTTTCCAGTGTGTTTAAAAGTCTCTGTAAGGTGTACAAAACGGGCTGAAACGTAGACAGCATGGTACTGTCATTGGCAACTACAGCAGCTTTGTATACATTGAAAGAATGTTAGGTTCACCTAAGTATTTCACGGTACTCGCATTCTACTCAAAATTAACAATAAGCCTTATTGCTCGTTTTTACGCTACAAGAACTTTCAATTTATTTTGCTTAGTTGTTGGTACCCAGAGTGCATGGCAGTAGCTAATAACTGGCAGAATAAATGCATTGTAAATTAATAATTTAACCACGTCTAGGAAGGGTGTATCGGTGTCGCCATATCACGCCATTTATCCTATTCACTTTTGTACGTGAGCTGTCAATTTACCCATCCCAGTTTAGTGTTTCTGAAAATATAATACCCAAGCATTTTGTACTTGGGTACTATATGCGTCAACCTGGGTTGCTGAAGAGTTCGCTATCGCCTTATCTCTCATATATGCGAAGCACCCAATCATTACCACGGATTCTCAAGCTGCCTGCAGAAGTTTTTTAGCAGGGAGGGTGGCTCCTTTAAAGTTACTCACGCCACATCAGCTGCGTCGGAAAGACAACATCATCTGGACTCCTGGCCATTCCTCACCGACAGACAACAACTGAAATCGGTTCTAAGACTATTTTTCAGTTCGTCAAGAGCGGTTGTGAGAATATGACAGTGCTTGCAATGACAGCAGTTACACCCAACGACCAGCAGCAACCACCGATAACAGAGACGGTTGATTCGCAGTCCCACCTGCACCCAGCACGCCACCAGTGGCATGTGAAGAAACGTTGTCGGCAATTCCGATCTCACAGCTGTGGGGTTGACAACGTCCCATGCTGCATCTTGCAGCTGGGAACGTTACCTACTATTCAACTATATGCAATTCCTTGTTTAGCTCTTTCGTACCTCCATCCGCCGCGATTCGATTGATTGGGTTGAGGTTTGATTGGATTGGATTGGATTGGATTGGTCGGATTGTACACAGGCGCCTCATCGCCTGCGTAGCCGAAGCTTCATAGGCGATGAGATGCGCCGTAGTGGAGGGCTCCGGAGTAATTTTGACCACCTGGCGATCTCATCCTCTGCGGTACAAAACGCACCACCAAGATCACTCACCCTGCACGGATGAAGTCGAGAAACGTGAACACCTCATGGACGATGATCGACATCAGTTTTACCTGCATGCACGCACGCACGCACGCGCTGTCAGCAGATGCGTCGACGAGTCATGGAGGCCGCATAAAGAACTCACCACACCCGAGTTTTTGTACCTCCTCTTCTTAGCTTGCTTCTCCAGGTTTATGAGCTGGAAATGCGCAATGCGTCAAACTGTAGGTATCAATAGTGAACACCGTTAAACTAACCAGCATTGTTTCTTCCAAAGACGAAATGTCATACCGCCCAGTAAACCACAAAACAACGAAAGACACCACGAGTATGTGTCTCTTGACATTTTGTGGGTGGGCTGTATAACGTAAAAAAATGAAAACAAATCAAGCACGTTCTATTTTGAAAATATTTAATTAGATTCATAGTCAGTTCTTTTCAATTGGTATTCGATCCCCACTACCAAAGTTGGTACAAGCACACCACTAAAAAAATAACGTGGCATCTTGGCATTCGATGGGGGCAAGCTTGAACAGCGAATAAGAACGTACTTTTGGGCTAGTTAGTACATTTCTACTTGATTTCGTATGTGTGCACCTTCTGTCTCGACATCCTTCGTCTTCGTAAATGTCAACTTAGCGCAAAGTTTCATAAGCAGAACAGCGAAGTCTCTTCCGAAAGGTTATATCAAACAACAGCGTAGCCGCTCACCTGGTACTCGTTGGTCGGGCCGGGACCTTGGGACAGGGTCCGGACGTTGGTGTAAGAATTCACCGATGAGGTCGTGGCTGCGAGTCACGCCGCAATTGCAAACGTAGAAAAGAGCAACGAAACGGCGAAAGTTAGTACTCGGCCCCTCTACGTCGGACGCATGCGCAGTGCGGTTGGTTGTACTCACCCTCCGTCCGAGTCCCAGTCGTAGCAGGCCACCTTGATGGTGCGCTCCTCGTCTCCTCCGCTCAGCTGGCGTGTGTGTATTGTAAACGGTCGCCATGTCGGATTCAGAGTCCACTTGATCACCTCAGTGCGGTGCACTGCGGAGTAGCTGTTGTCCTTATTCAGGCGGTAAAAGGCGAGGAAAGGGTCCGACTTGCTGCACCAGTCCTTCCTGTCCAGCTTCCGCCCCTGCCACTGCATCTCGAGTACCTTCTGCAAGGAGGAACATGGCCGGTCGGAGTTTGCTTCCAGTGCTTCGAAGTTACCGTATTTTCACCAGAAATGCAAAAATTTTAGTGGCAAAGTAGGGGTGCGGATAATACGCGGAGGTTTTTTCCTTAGTGCAGCTTCATGGCAATGCACGTTGTGCCGTGAAGCTCCTACGCAGTAAAACTGACTAAGCCTTCCATGGCAGTGATTCCGCAAAACATACAAGGACAAGGAAGAAAAAACAAGGACGAGCGCACTTTAACAACTGAACTTTAGAGATTATATGCAAGGGTGGGTTATACGCACGAAAATACGGTACACTGTATAATTATTTACATTTTTAAGGGTGTAAATACTCTCAAAAACTAACACCCTTACACCCTAGCAAAAAAACAACAACAAAGTAAACACCCTTTAAGTTGTTTTGTCGTTTGTGACACCTTTACACACTAGCAAAAACACAAGAAAGCACCCATTTAAGGGGTGTTTTAACGTTAATTACCCCTTATCAAAGGGTGTTTTTTGTTTTTTATAGGGTGTAAGGGTGTTAGTTATAGACGAAAAGGGCGTAAGTATTGAATTGTGCAGTGTAGGCTGAGGTTATGAAAATTGTCTAGGAAAGATGTGCCTTGTGAGAACTCGGAAAGGACAAGTCCGCGAACTACAAGGGTCGCAAAGCCTCTTCCACCCATATTACGGAGACACAGAGTCCCAGACTGCACAGTTGTGCCTAATCTACTCCCGCAATAAATTTTGTTGATGCGATCAGTATTAACAAAGTTAATGCATATAAAAAAATTACACCATCTTCCCGTAGGGGAACCCTGAGCAGTATGCGAAGCAGCCATGGGGTCGATTGAAGTTCCCGTTAGTTTTCCGTTCGTCGTTTTCATTGACGTTCAGCTTCGCGTGCCTTCGTTGTATCAGTAGCTTCTTGACGTAGTTTGAATGAGTGAAGGACATAAGGCGCGTTCGTAGCACTTGCTCCCGTCTCGGTTTGTAGCGCAGTGGGAGAGAGTCGCCACGTATACCTCCCGTTGCGGCCAGAGAGTCGTGGGATCGAAACCGGGCGCCGCCTAACTATTTCTTTTTATAGTGGACTGCGCTGACGTCAGCCCAAGCGCTGACATCAGCCCAAATGCTGACGGGGCTGAAGAGAGCGCGCATGCGCAGTAGAGTGCGGACGGCGGACGACAAGGGAGGGAGGGACACAGACCCGAGCATGAGATGCTTCGCATCTAAAAGTGTCCATATCTTCCCTTCTCCTTCGTTCCCTTCGCAACGATGAGCAAGATACCATCGCACTCTCTAGGCAGGCGACTGGCCTTGTCGTGTGGACACTAGTGATCGACTTCTGGCTCCACGTACGGATTAACAAACCTCGTTTCCCATGAAAATTTACACAGGGAAACCACAGCGTGGACGCAGTGTTGCGTTTTAGCAGTTCTTCATGACTTTCTGACGTCACCAGCGTATGCTATGCTGAGCCCTTGTGGTTATTTTCAGCGTTTCTGTGCTTCGCAGCAAGACCACATGATGTTGCTGCAGCAATAGACGAGCCCATCAACGTAGCGAGTGCTTTAAGGTATTTCTGAAATATGCTACGCCGCATTCATAAGGAAAAAGAGGGTGGCTGACAGTAGCAGTTTGTGTTTCTGTAAATGCGCTAATGTACTTTCGTCCTTTTGGACTTCATCGCACGCATTACTCGATGAGATGTTCGAAAGTGCGCAGCTGTAACTGCAAAGCATCTGCAAAACCCGAGCACCCTAGACAACTCATTAGGACAAAGAAAACTAATTAACTTAACGTGTGAGTGTAGATGTGCAGCTGAAGATGCAACGTAGACAATTGGCGTTACCGGAAGGACACCAAAAAAGCTGACCAGAAAAGCCTGACCAGAAAAATCAGACCCCTTTCACTTTTTGATCAGGTAACTCCAGCGAGGCTAGCGGTTTGGGGGGGGGGGGGTTAACTGTTGGGGTTTAACTATATTAGGGATTTGCTGTATTGAATTATTGGGGAAGTAGCGCGATCTCTACATCCCGAACTAAGGACGTACACCACTAGGCGGGGCAGGCAATGACGTTTTATTATAGCCCGGCTACGGCAATCATAGCGACCTCTATAGTGCATCGCACGGGTAGCCCGTGAAGAGCGCGCGGCATTGCGCAATGTCGGGGGCGGGGGCAAAGGGGGGGGGGAGAGAGAGATGCCGCGCGTGCCGAGGAGTACACGACATGGTGAAGAGGAGGCGGCAGTAGGTAGGAGCATAAAGTTTCGCAGTAATTATACTCCCTCTGTATTGGCCATGCTTCACTTTACAGCAACAATGTGGGAAAGCCAGCTTACTAAGAACCAAGCTTGCGCCGATCTCCCGTTAAAGTCGGCTTCTCCTCCAAACACAGTAGCATTGCTTGGAAGACATTTTGCGGGGGCAATATACGCCGTCTCGTATCAAAATGTGCAGGCCATAGGGCCTTTTCGTTTCTTTTAAAGACGATAGCCCTTCTTGGGCTACTTAAACGAAAAATTTTGTTGTCTGTATGTCTGTCCGTCTGTGACTCGATTCAGCCACCCGGCCAAAGTGAAACAGAAGCTGCGCAATAGTCTTATATACCCACAGGCAAATCTGAACGTCTAAGTCCGGCGGCAATGTTCATACTTGTCAACATTGTTGAACAAGAACAAGACATTACGCAAATATAAGGCAGAAAATCAACACATAGGTAATATTTGCAGTGTTCCTTAATTAAAAAATCATGGATACTTGGTTTTTGCGATAGCAGATGAAATACTACATTAACTGCAGAAAACTGTCGCCTGCTGTCGCGCGCGCCACTATAGCTCCTGACAGCATTTTAAGAAATCAAACGACAACAGCAACGAAAGGTTCCACTAGATAGGTTCCACGCTTCCCCGCTTGAAACACAGGAGCAGGAGGGCAACGGGGTTCTATAAACGTTGAAGTAGGGCGCCTCGATTCACGCGCGTCTCCACCGTACGGCAGCGTTGGCATCGAGGCACCCGACATGAAGCAGTGAACGCGGTAAATTAATTTAATTGGACTTGAGCAAACCTCTAGCGTGTTTATCTTTGGAGGAGCGAGACGGGAGACGAACAAGCATGAGAGGTGAGCGGGGAATAGAAGAGAGGAATTTATTGCAGGGGTGCCAGTCGACTATCGTCTTTCGTCGACATTTGCAACGAAAGGAGCAGATACGGGGTCATTTTTTATGATGTTTTTTTTTTCAAAAACCTTTGGTCTACGCTAGGTTTTTTCGCCGCAGACTATCTGCTGTATCTGAGGGGTGAGGGGGGGGGAGGTGCAAACTGGTCACCTCCCAGCAGATCTATACAAACTTCCGTATCATTAAATAAATAAGCAGAAGCAAGTACAAGATCACCGACTCAAACAAATGTTCGTAGTAAGGCCTCTGCTGTCTACTGAACAATTTAAGCATAGCCCACGCACTACTCTCGACATCCAGGAAGTAAGCGTAAGGAGTTCGCATAAATGCCGACTTTCATTTTCCTTGTTTCAACCTCTATGTAAGCATTGTCACAAAAGCATAGCTGTATAGGGCGCTAGTTACACTCTTCTCGAAGTCAGGGAACCCGTGGCACGGTTTGAAGAGTACGCAATAAGAAGGGGTTGGTGGAGATCTTACCTTACAGTCAAGCACCTCCTCAACGGTCACTGCAAGCAAGATGCGGTAACTAGTAAGTACAGCAGCCAGCAACATTGAACTCTTATCACGGAGAACACTCACGTAAGATGAAGCCAGAGTTTTTGGGCAGTCCCCTAGAAAAGAAGGAAAATGGCAGACAAAGCTACGAATGAACCAAACACTTCAAGCAGCGTTGATTATGGCAGATTTCTGGCAGCGGATGCCGGAAGTTAATAGTCGCATCGTTACCACCTGGTCACAAACTCGCAAACCAGATAAGGTGCATGTGTGTGCTCACGAGAGTTGGTACTTGGCCTGTTTCCCCTGGTAGGCTACCAGTTCACCCAGTGTGCAGTTTGCACTTCCCAGGAAATCCTGCACAGATCATAAGACACATTATTGCCGGGTGCGGCATACGACACAAGGAGCAAACACCTCACGATGACTTTCTGTTCCTCACAACGCGTTCCATGAAACATTGATCTCCAAGTCTTTCGCATTATAATATCTAATGAATATAAAATATTTTTTTACAAACATGACCACATTTCTTTTTTGTACCAGTTTACAAAGAGTTTGTGCCGTACGAAGTAGGCGCCCAGTCCAAAATGACGACAACAACAATTTGTGTAGTCTGTCGTATTTTCGCGCGCCCTACTGTCGTCTTGTCGTATTCTTGTCGTGTAATGATTCTGATGTTCTGTCGGGTGTCGTATTCCTGTACTGATTTTGATGTTCCGTAGTGCCGAATTCCGGTCTTGTCGTGATCCTGATGTTCCATCAGCAGGTCCACGCGGTTTGAATGTCATTCCCCATTGTGAAGAATAGCGTAAGTGGCAGTTCTGTTCTACAGGAATGTTTGCCGTTGAGAAAATTGGCTTTGTAGTTACGACAGAAATGTGTGTCGTAACAACAGGACTTCTCTTGTCGGAACAAATTTTTTTGTCGTACGACAGGAATTCTTGTTAGATTTTTGCGGTATTCCTGTTGTGATTTTAGAATGGGCGTAGCTGAAGAGCACCATTAACCTCGCTATACCGGCCTAAATGTAATCGCTTAGGTGCACCTATGCCTAAATTTCCACAATAAAAGGGTAACAACTCATGGAGCGACAGCGACGAGCGACGCGAAATACGTAACTCAATGGATACAGCAAAAAGGTAGTGTTGAAACAGCGACAAGCGAAAAATATTGGCTACAACCCACGCTGTGAAGGTGGTTGGAAAGGAAAGCTTTAAACGACACTTCAACATTTGCTCATGCGACGTCACTTTTAATTCACACAAGTGGCTCTACAAAGAGTAAAACCAGGAATTCTGCCAGCCATTACTTGGAATTCGCGGGAGCGGCGTCACGAACGCAGCAGCGTCGGCCACGGCCGGGCTGGAGCGGCGGACGCCGCCGCTGTAGCCCGGCCGTGCGTTGGCCGAAAGAAAACGAGAGGAGCGTCTTTCGAATGGTGAGACAGCGGAACCGATCCATCCTGATGTGCTAGGTCGGGGCTACACCACGCGCGACACAAAGTGCAGACACCGAAACAATTCGGCATGTGAGCCTAGTGATTCCCATTTATGCCGATTTAAACTAGTTAGTTTAGTACGTTTGAGAATTGCGATAAAGCTGAGGGAACTTTTATAATCGCTATTCATCAGAAGCAGTTGCTCCTTTCGCCTTTTGCAATACCTCTTAAAACACAACCGAATTGGTATTCACCAATTTAGAAAACGGAGCAGTGGCAAGCAGTGCGCAAGCTGTGCGCAAAAGGTATAGCGTTTCTCTAGCGGCCAGGTGTTTTGGGGGTAGATGTCTTGGGGGGGAACCATTGGGGGTAGAGGTATACAGCTTTGCTGTAAAAGTCTCTTGTCTTTGAAGCAGGGAGCTCTCTAGCACAAGGTGTAAACGAGTGTCCCGGTGTTTTTTTTTTTAGTACGCGTTACTTTCTAGCGCGAGGCGTAAACGAGCTTCCTGGTGTTTCAGTAGCGCGACTACATAAAAATACGATTACGGCAACGATTGCGACGACGACGACGACGACGACAGGAGACGCCAACAGCCCGATCCCCTATGGGGCTTCGCCCTTAAAATTTCGCGCTTAGGTATAGCCCAAGAAAGAGTACCGCATTTAAAACCAACTTTGTGCATGAGACGCCTACACGGTGAGCAATACCTCGATTACGGCTATGCATAAAAGGCCGAACCACCTCCGAGTCCCGCTCCTGCCGCCAATAGGTGACCGGTAAAAAGCGCAAAGGCTCATGGGTACGTCGTCTGCTCCCGCAACTTCCGGTTCGAGATCTCGCCTGGCCTCCCGTACGCCGGCGCCTTTCACGCGCGTGTGTGCGTATTGTTTATTTTTCACAGACGTACCTTTCAGAGAAGTCTTCATCGTTGTTATACATGTAACGCGCGGTACATGAGCGTTTTTTTTTTCGGTGGAAACATATAAACAACAAGCACACGCGTGCGTGAAAGCTGCCGGCGTACGGGAGGCCAGGAGAGCCTTCGAACAGGAAGTGGCGATACTTCGCGGGAGCAGACAATGTACCCATGAGCCTCTGCGCTTTTTACCGGTCACCTATCAAGGGGGAGCGAAACCAAAACCAACTGGCTGCCAGGACTACTTGGCGCAGTAACACAAATGCACGGGCTCTGCGACCTACCTTTGCCTATATTACCACTGAAAGGGAAAGCGTTAGCTGTACGCGTCTGACTGAAACGTAAAAATGACGCACCCCTCCGTCTAACGATGGCGATAGTTGAACGCGAAGCTTTCTCGTGAGGGATTCCTCTGTTGAAAGCTTCGATTTAAAAAATGGAAAACCTAAAGTAGGCTTAACCTGTGAAAGAGTACATTTGAAGCAGAGTACGCTTTACAGGTGGAAGTTGGCTTTACTGCAGTGTGTTTTGAGGTGGACTACAGACGCCTTCAATGAGACAGAATACTTCGACCGGGTCGGAATGGCGCATCGGATAAATCTCGGTTCCCTAAAAGTTCGATTCCGACCACAGGGATCATTTTTTCTTTCACTTCACCCACAATCATTCTGCAGTGGGTTTTTTAGGTGGACTACAGACGCCATGAGTGAGACGTAAAAAGCTTCTTCGCTTTAAAACACGTCATTTCACGCAAAATCAGAGTGCGCTTCACTTATTTCCAGAGGAATGCACCAGTCAAAACTACAGTGACGCGTTGGTGCGCAAGCAACTCACATGATGGTAAAGTTCCGGTTTTTCGCTGTCGACGTCGAAACTGCACAAAAGGGAGGAGGGAGGTTATACACGCCGGCGGTGAACACAGCAGCAAGAGAACTAGGCATTAATTCCTCTTTCGAAGAAATCAGTGAGGTGTAGAATGCGATGAGAAGTGATGGGAGTAGTTTTGGGATGTGCCAATGTTTCTCTTGCCGTAGGAGGACCATGTCTTCGAACCTGATTCCACTGGACGACATATCGCTGCGACTATGAGGAGACGGTATTATGATCAAACTTTCCAGGAGGCAGAATGAATTGCCATTCCAATCTACTGTTTACACATGAACAACACTTTTCTCCATACCATGCGACTTGTTTTCTCTTTACGAAGTTTTGGGGTTTTTCGGATCTCAACGCTTCGGTGTTCTACCACCAGGGGGCTGTGACCTGGTTATAAAAGGTGACGCTGTATTGAATAAACTCTATTTAGATTTCCCCCTTCAATGAGCGCACATCTCTCTGTTGGACCATTCGGGGCCGTCGCCATCGCGACACTACAGGAAAGAATGACTCAGCGTTGGTTTTCATGAGGAGTGCTCACTAGTGATAATCCTCCTATTAGTGAGAAACGGCCAATGACGATGGTGGTAATCTATATGCATATCATCATCGTCATCATAGGCTGTTTACATACACTACAGGACGAGGGCCTCGCCCATAGATTTCCACCCACTTCAATCGTTAGCCTGTCGAATCGATTCTTTGGCCACAATTTCCTTAGTTGAACTCTCCGCCGAATCCTTGGTCGCGCCCCGATTACATACATACAGGTACAAATGATAGCTTGGAGTCGAGCGTGCATCATATTGTATGGTAAAGAGAGGAGCCCTTACACTTTGAACATAAGCTGTTGGCGTTCTTCGAAGTAGTAGTCCACCTGGAGTTTGGTCACGAAGTCCGGGTCGTGACAGTCTTGCATCGTTTCCGTGCGCGCCACCTGGAAAAAGAGAAGGGATGGGACATTTGGGGGCGCAGTTTGCTCCACCCATTTTGAAAATAGCGAGCATAAATCCAATCCAATCCAAAAGTGAGGCAGAGAGCAGGACGTGGGGTAGACTCACCTCCTGCCAAGCTTCGCTGTCCCATGGTCGCATGAACATCACGCACATGGGGTCAGATTTGGAGAGAATGTCTTTCTTCGCGAGTTCCCTGGGGATCAGAAATTGGAGCCTCAATAGTTTTGAAAGTTAGTGCTGTGAAGCTGTCAGATAACTTGCTGGCTTCCTTAGCAGAGAACTTAAAGGGACCCTGCAACACTTCTTTACGTTTTCTTGAAATCTTAAATGCTTGCAGGACATAGTCACCCAACACACCAGTACTTAGATTAGGGGATTGCAAAGCACAGCTTCCCAAATTTCTAATAATATATCGGGAGCGACGACCGGTCGGCATGTCAGCGCCTTATCACGGTGTTCAGCAGCGAAATAGGCGAGAGTACGCGCACGGGCATAGGGTCATCTGCTGTACGAGTGTCGTCTGCTACGCTGTTTCCTTGAGAGTGGCACACCCCCTGCCACTGCATCTGAATGACTTTGTGCCCCACGCTGCTTAGTACCTGTGGCGATAGCGAAATGGCCTTGCAAGATAACAAAAAAAGGGGGTGTGTTGCCCTGAGAAGAACAGCGGAGCGGACGACGCTCCCACAACAGATAGTCCCATGCGCGTGCGCGTCCCCTCGCCTATTGTGCCAGTGAACACCGTGATAAGGCGCTGACAGTCCGATCGGTCGTCGCTCCCCCTATATTATTAAAAATTTGGGAGGCTGTACCTCAGCCAAATATTACTGCTCTACGCCCATCAGATAACTTGGAAACTTGCTCAGGAATTTTTTTCTCTTTTCCGGTCTTTACGTACTTCGACGGTTCGATTTACGTCACTAAGGCCATGTTGCGGCTGTTGGCCGATTTTCCGTTAGTTGCAGCTATGAACGCTTTTCGATAACGACTTAAAAAAAAAAAGCCACAGAAACCAAGCAGAAATGGAAGGCGTATCTGGTGCGACGAGCAAATCACGTAGTGCCGCTCCGTGCTGGCGATAACTGTAGCTTTCGCAGTGCTTTCAGACGCGACGGAAAAAGTGAAAGCGCTTATCGAAAGTGTTGCAGGGTCCCTTTAAGGGGGACTCACCTGTTAAAATTCCTATGGGACTTACTACTCCATCACCCACTCATTTAAAAACCACCGTGCAAAAGTAGGAGAAGCTTTGCAGGGTACATGAAAGTGCTCTAAACGGTCTAGTTTACTTATTTTGGAAATATGTCGCTTCTGTACCGAAATAAATAAATAAAACTCCCACTTGCAGGACAGCTAGCGCCATCTAATGAAAGCTAGATAAACCAAAATGTGTTTCTTGCTTAATGCTTAATGATATAAGTGAGAGAGAGAGAGAGAGAGAGAGAGAGAACAACTTTATTGAAAGCCTGCAGTTATGAAGACGCGGCCACGACGTCGTAGCAGTCTACCCCGTGCCGTGGCCTACTCGCGCTCCCCCCGGAGAGATTGCACTTTCGAGCCGTTGGCGAGCGAGGGCGGCTGCCACCTGCTGGACGGCCTGGAGTTGGGTAGTATATATAGTATATAGTCACATGAGTTCATGGCGGTTGTGATGCTGGGAGGGAGCTCCTCTTGCAGAGCTTCGATGGGGTGCGATTGACAGTTCCATAGGAGGTGGGCGGTCGTCGCGCGGGCACTGGAGCACAAACGGCACGTATCTGTTTCATAGACACTGGAACACACGTGTTTAGCTAACACTGGGGTGAGGAGAGATCCTGTCTGTAATTGTCTGTAGAGCACAGATTCTTCTCTGGAAAGCCGCGGGTGAGGGTGGGCGAAGGCGTCGGGTGAGACGGTACCAGTCCAGGATGTCCCCGTAGGTCGTAAGAGGGGCGGGTTCGGCAAAAGTGGATGACGCAGGTGGGGAGGCCGGACTTGTGGGCGCCGCGCCACCGCTGAGCTCGCGCGCAGCGGAGTCGGCCTCCTCGTTGCGATTGTCCAGTCCGGTGCGGAGACCCAGACGGCCTACATGTGCGGGGAACCACCGAAGGGACACTGGTAACACACGGGAACGCGTAGCACTTAACATTTTCACCGCACGGGCACACACTTGGTTCGTAGCGTAGCGGAGTACTGCCGTCCGCGAGTCGCTGAGGACCGTGGTACAGTCGGGGTTGGTGAGGGCCAGGGCGATACACTTCTTCTGCTTGATGGGGGTCCACTGCCGGGAAGCTGCCAGCCGTGCGCATTGCACCGGTGGTGGCAGCAATGGTCACGGCGACATAGTTGTTGGGTCGGTGTGGGTAGGCAGCCACGTCGACGTAGAATGCTCCGGTGTCGGAGGCGTGGGTAGTAAGGGCCTTGGCCCGGGCGAGCCGTCGTTCGGGGTTGTGGTCCGGATGCATGTGCTTGGGGATCGGATGGACGTGAAGCTGCTGGAGCAGATTCGGCGGGAGAGAGGTCGAAGTGGACGGGGGCTGCTGTCGTGGGCAGATGCCGAGGCGCTGTAGAATGTGACGGCCTGTCCGGGTCTGGGAGAGCCGTTCGAGCTTAGCTGTGCGCTGAGCCTCTGCAAACTCGTCGAGGGCGTTGTGGAGTCCCAGCTCAAAAAAGTTTGGCGGTGCTAGTGTGGAGGTAGAGTCCCAGGGCGGCTTGTAGGCTTTGCGGGTGAGGGCGTCGATTTTGGTGCGCTCGGAGACGTGCCAGTTGTGGAAGGCGGCAACGTAGGCGACATGGCTAAGGACGAACGACTGCACGAGGCGGAGAAGGCTAGATTCCTTCATACCAGCGTAGCGGGTAGAGATCCGACGTATGAGGCGGATTGCCGCGGTTGTTTTGGTGGCAAGCTTGGTGACGGTGAGTCCGTTGCGGCGATGGGAGTCGAGATGGAGGCCCAGGACGCACAGGGTCTGGACGTGGCGGGAAATTGCGGTGCCGTCTTGTGTGTGGAGAGTGATGCTGTCGGCCGCAGAGGCGCAGGGCCGGCGACCGTGGGAAGGTAATATCAGTAGTTCGGACTTGGCTGGGGAGCAGACCAGGCCCGTGCCGCTAGCAAGCTTCAACAACGTCGATGGCGCGTTGTAGTGTGGCTTAAATATTTTTATAAGAAGCAAGCTAGGCAGTTTGGAACATTTTCAGGTATCTGTAAAAAAAGTTTCGTATCGGCACACGATGCTTTTTAACTCCGTGGGTCATGAAGTATCTCATAGGAATGTGGTCAGGTGAGTACCCCTTAAGTACATCTTTTTTTGTTTGATTTTACAATGCGGGAAGCACTTACTCAACTACTCGCAGGAAGATTCAATTGCGCATGTGCGCCTTCGCCTCCGTAGGACTAACAGGACAGTGTAGTAGTGTAATACCACAGGGGTATACGCTTTGTCGTGTTTCCTTTTTTTCTTGTTTCCCCATAGTCGGCGTGACGTGAATTCCTCTACACGGAACCTCACGGTATCCAGGGGTCTAACAGGGGTGGTTTCCACGTGTATGTTAAGGTAGCCAAACGATTGTATGGCCGTTCGGTACTGCCATAGCGACCGCTATTAATGTAAATTCGGCATATACAATTTGGCAGGTTCTATGCCCGTCGCATATATCCATGTGTGTACGCCATAAATTCAACATCAGGCGCAATAAGCTTTCCGTGGAGTCTCGCCACTCCCGTAAAAACGATGATCGGCAGAATATCTCGTTTGTTCCTTCGAATGCTTTCGGACGTAAGCATCATTTCTCAGATGAAATTAGGCAATCCCCCTTGGACATTTTTTATGACGCCGGTAGACTAATCATTAATTTAATTGATTGATTGATTGATTGATTGATTGATTGATTGATTGATTGATTGATTGATTGGTTGGTTTAATTACGCGCTGAAACTACACCTAAGCTATGAGGCGTGACGAAGTGGAGGGCTCCCGATTAATTGTGGCGACCTGAGGGTCTTTAATGTGCGCTGAAATCTCGATACGCCGGCGTTCTCTCTGCTCGGCTCCATTTAGAAAAGCAGCCACAGCGCGCGGGATCGAACCCGCGTCCTTGGATTCAGCAGCACAATGCCTTAGCCACTGAGACACCGCGGCGGCTCATGACGGCGGTAACGTGAGAGGCAAAGACCTCTTCCAGCGTAGACGTACTTACCGACAAGACACGCTGATTTCCACCTTCGTGGCGGGAGCGCCGGCTCCCGCCGGAATGAAGTTCTGCATTGGGGACTGCATAGACCGCCGCCCTCCTCAGCACGCAGTTGCGTACGGGGACGTTGACCGATCACTATAATGCTCGTCCTGATATAACCGAGCACCTGCTGGAACGGAGCTTGTCTCAGAGCTTAAAATCCCGGCTCACGTAAGCCATGTCTGGCAAAAAAACTAGACACTTGCGCCCCCTGGCGCCTTCTGAATCAGGAATTCAAATTTCTGTGACTAAAAATTGAATTGGAAAAACTTTATTGCGAAAGAGGATAGCCTGTGCTCCGCGACTGATAAAAAATACAGAAGACACTCAGCCGGCATACCGAGAATCTCTAAAGCAGTTCTTCCAATTGTATGGCATTTAACCCACACCACCACATGCCAAACGACTAGGGGGGACTGGCCAGGAAGAGGCCGCTATACGAAAGAAGCAATTGCGGTAGTTAAGAAAAAAAAAAGGAAGGTGTTACAAATAGGCATTGCGGAAAATTAAATTATGGAGGAAAAAGAAAACAAAGGTATGTAAACTACGTCAAACTGGGACGCGAAAGGAGCAGGTAGAAAGATGCTCTGGGAAAGAAAGGAAAAAAAGGTTTATTCCTCTGTCATAGCAACCAGTAAAACACGACAGTGAAAGTAGTGCCAGACGCGGCATTTTTTCATCAAAACGGCTGTGGACGTCGCTTTAGTGGAGGGCTTATGGTACCGTCGGACGGCACTCTAGACACAGCCCTTTTGAAATGATTGAAAGCCCGGCAGGACTACATTGTAGCAGATTGTAGCTAGCACACAAAACGGCCAGATTCAAAATGAAATAAGTGGACGGCGTGGCAAAGATCCCGTTGGCAGAAACGCAGTGATTTCGCCCCGGATGATAAAATTTGATGCACGAATAAGAAGCGGGATGTTTGCTTGAACGGTTTTTTTAGCATCGTAAGGAAGAAAGCCGTCGGCAGGTGAGGAAAAAAAGCTCCACTGTGTTCACATCATTGTGAAACAAAGTTACGAACCGGTCAGCCCACAAAGGTCAGCCCACAACAAACGGGTCAGCCCACAATAACAACTGGCGAAAAAGATCTCGAAAACTGACGAGTGACTTATTAGGCACCTTTTGTGTACGGAGAGAGAGAGAGAGAGAGAGAGGAGAGAGAGAGAGAGAGAGAGAGAGAGAGAGAGAGAGAGAGAGAGAGAGAGAGAGAGAGAGAGAGAGAGAGAGAGAGAGAGAGAGAGAGAGAGAGATAGAGCTTTTATTGCCCCAAGGGCTAGCTAATTTAGGGGAAGGGTGGTGGCCGAAAGAGGAAGGTCCCGGTTATGCATCCCGACATGGCTTCTTGCACGGCCGAACACGACGTGCACAGCGCCCTCGCCCAGTGCTCACCGACCGGAGGTGCTCGAGCTCTGTATCTACGTGAGCGGATTCAGCCACGCATTGGAGGAGGCCAAAACTGGCAACGACGCGCCTTAGTTATGAACTGTACAGGCAAAAGGAAGGTGAAGATTGTTAGGACGCCAGCTCACTCGAGCATCTAGAGCACGTGGCTGCCCACAAAATCACCCAAAATCTTTCCCACCAGGTCCCCGAAGACTTGGGTAGAGACGGCGCATCCTTCGGCTAATTACCAAGAAATCCCACAGCGTTTTAAATACTAAAGGAGCTCATATTCCCCCGCACACAACTGCTTAAGCAAGAGCCCAACCCTATATTCTGCTCCTGTAAACAAATACCTTTAGTCAGCGATCAACTTTCCACGTGCTTTATCTTACGCAGTTCTCTTTGTGTAATTTCCGCAATGCCCCGGGCACCCTGTACCTCATGATAGGGGAGTGTTCTGCAAACACTAATATTGTTAGAATTCGAAAAAGAAAACTGCGAATAAAAATTAAGTTAAAATTCAAACCCGTCCACATGATCCCGAACAGATCCCGAACCCACCCGGCGGGAGTAAGAGCTGCCCAGCTCCGGTCTCGACTCTCGGGCTTGCCTGTTTGAAAACGCCGTTGCAGCAGCAGTGTTTATTGGAGTCTTGGCTCCACATATTGATTGATTGATTGATTGATTGATTGATTGATTGATTGATTGATTGATTGATTGATTGATTGATTGATTGATTGATTGATTGATTGATTGATTGATTGAACGTTTATTATCATTTGTCACATGAATTTTACACACACTGATTGGACCCATAGCCAGAGGCTAGTGCAGGGTCCAATAAGAAAAGTAATGGACAGAAGCGGGAAATATCAATTGCAGTTATCAATCATGTAACACAGGTATAGCTCTACAGACACTAAATATCACTTCCGTGTAATTATGAGCATACACTTTTACACAGTAGAGAAGTGTTCATCTCCTTAAACAATCGGGTCACAGAAAAACAAAACTACACGTGCGCATACAATCAAAAAGTTCCGACAGGGTACCTTGTGGACACACGCGGGAACATGAGAGTTAAAATACAAAGAACACGATAACTATCACATTCTCACGCTATCACGTCAGTAAAGTTAATCTCTCTCTTTCTCTAAAGGCGGGAGAACTTCCTTCATCAGACCTTACGATAAAAAATCCTTCAGAGAGAGATAGAGAGATAGATCGAGAGATAGATAGAGACTTCAATAGAAACAGAGGAAAGGCTCCAGAGAAGTGTCCTCATTCAGGATGCCTTGAGCTCGGGTCGGGTTGATCTTCGAGGCCGGAGCTGGCCGACGCTCTCCCCCAAAGCTCTGTGCGAACGGGGGTGTTGGGGGGTCTACGTTAGATTTTCTGCAGCCACCCACCATGTTTTTGAGGGCCCTGTGCTCTCCACTGAAGCGTCAAAACGGAGAAAATTGCGGGGGGTCAAAAGAGGTGCATTGTGGGGAGGTGAGTGACCGTCCAACTAATTATTGAGATTTCTGCATGTCCCGGCAGCCAGAGAAACGGAAGTTCACATAGGGAGGATGACGATACCAATGTAAGGGCCCAAGCAATGCCATTTGCGCTGCATCTCTTTGTCTGTGTGTATAACTCTCTCCTGCAAACTGTTGAGCAGCTAGCGGTTTGCAACCTGGTCCCAAATGGCGCTGATTTAAAAATTGGGGTCGTACCCTTGTAGTCAGGCTTTACGACGGGAGGTGCCTATCCGAGAGTGTGGATACCAGAACTCTGCGCCAAGAGATGTCTGGGTGCTCATTCAAGTCCAGATGCTCATCATACGAACAGGGCGAAGGTCATGCGAAGTAGACATGCAGAAGACGCTCTCTTCAGCCCACGTAATGAAGCACTAGAAGAAGTGGTTAAATGTAACTACGCTGAACAAGTTGTCAGGGACAATCCCAAACCCCGAGAATGATATCAGGCCTAGAATTACAATGGGATGAGTTGCTTTCGGCAAGAACTCTGAAGTAATGAACTGTAGGCTACCTGTGTCAATAAGAAAAAAAGGTACGCAAGAAATATGCACGGCTTGTGATGTCTTATGAGGCAAAAACTTGAAGAACACTTACCATTTTACACGCCTATAAATGTTTGAGCCAAAGTCTCCTCTTAGTTCCCGCCATGCACTTGTGGCAACCTTGACGTTTCATTTTTTTTTTTTTTTTGCTGAATCTTGATAGCGTTGCTTTTTT
Source organism: Haemaphysalis longicornis (assembly GCA_013339765.2). Classification (NCBI taxonomy): domain Eukaryota; kingdom Metazoa; phylum Arthropoda; class Arachnida; order Ixodida; family Ixodidae; genus Haemaphysalis; species Haemaphysalis longicornis. Next base: position 30,490,552 of record CM023457.1, read on the forward strand.
ATTTCCTTTCGGAGTGCGTGTGAGAAGGGGCCGAAATCAGAAGCTTTTTCTGATCTATTCGGCGAATTCATTCTTCTTTCGTTCCTTCAAATGTACCGAGATATGCAAACAGAAATGAAGAATAGCTTTGTCAATAGAGCAAACGATGACTCATTGAAAGCGATCGCTCAACGTTAATTTGAAGGGCGTGGTCCTTCGTAAGCTATTTGTTCCTCACCTACGGAGAATATGATTCTGTTAAGAGCAATAGGAATTGTTCCCTGATATAATATGTGGCAGCTAAAAATAGACGAGCAATGCACCCAAACTCTTTCTTTTTTTCTACTGCGGTTGTTTTCTCTGTTAGTGCAATGACGCAGAATTCAGTTTCACGCGCTTGGTGCGTCAATCTGTGTTAATAGACGGAAGAAATGATAGCCTAAATGGTACCACAAGGTCGTTGTGCACTAACCTTATTATTTGCGCGGATGACGCTATTGAGTTTTCTTTTAACGGTGTCTGTCATCAGGCTGGGAGTACGTGATTCCAACCCAGTGTAAATTGTTGAAACACGGCGCACATCTTGGTTCCTCTTTCAACGTAGCTGTCGCGATACGAGAATATGATGACGTTTGGTGGGTTGACAGGACGTAGATGGCAGAAACAAACCAGAGACTCTTCCTCGGCGCGGGTTGCCGTCGGGAGCCCGCCGCTACCTTGCCACAGTATTACGGAGATTTATCGATCACCCGGTTGATGATTCTTTGTTGAGTACCCATTCGGAATCGCCGCCCTTTGTCTTTGCCTAATCAGGGTGCTCTTGATATGGCCACGTTACCTTTGATTACCGTTTTGTAAGTAAGATGGGCTATGGTCTTTGGATTTATGGAGCTTTATATAAGGGGCCTAACAAACTTTGATAAGCGCTTTCTCTTTCCCTTCGCGCTGGAACCAACTGCGAAATATAGTTTCGCCGGAGCGGCATCGTGTTCGTCGGCACAGATACCTATCCAATATGGTTTTTTTGTGGCATTTTTTAAGTTGCTATCGAAAAGGCATTGGGAACTGCCAACAAAAAAAACCGGCCAACAGCCGCTTCATGGCCTTGTACGAATTCGAGCATGGGGTTTAAGGGCCCGAGAAAGAGAAAAAGAATCTTTGGGGGGTTATAACCGTTACTTGCGATAGGAATTTAGACAGGTTAATTTTTGTTGAAAACTTGAACCCCCTAATTAGTTAGGGTGTGTTTGGGGGGCAACTGTTCCATTGTTTTACCGTTTTTAAGTTGGCTGGAAACTTTGGTGGAGAGCTTTCATATTAACTTTTTGGTTTATTATATTTCATTAGAGATTTATTTAAATTCTGGCACCTTTGAAGGCCTGCGGCATTCTGCGAATTTTTTACAAGCTTCACATCGCCTCCAACAGCTAATAGATCCGCAGTTACTGCGTCATCTCCTGCAGCATTACCTACTTTCACCTCTTCCAGCACTTTTTTCTCTTCGTGTGTGGTTAACCCTAATGTGCCAATTAGCCTCTGTCGGCACTGTTACTTGGCCTTGCGTTTTCTACCAAGCCCAGTACGGTCGCAAAAAGATGGACCATTGCGCTGTTGTTGTGAGAAACGTTTATTTAGCTGAAAAAAAATCCAGGAGGTGTGTCAGCTATAATAGGCCTCCCGTGGCAACAAAATTGGGTGGGCTGTAGGCAGCTAACGATCTGAAAAGACAGGTCGACAGGTGCTTCATGAAAGAAACTTGGGCCGTTCGGATCACCGGTCGATTCTAATCTGGTTCGCGTAATTGGCACGCGTAGGTCCCGACGGGAGACGTGTTGTCCCGGCTTGGCCGGGCTTGATGCCATTCTTGGTCATGTAGCTGATGACCTGCCCGGGGATTTCGGCCAGCACCTCCTTGGCGATCAATGCCCGGTTGATCTGACAGTTGCTCCCTTGGATGAACTTGTTGAAAGCAACAAACTGCACAATGTCCCGTTCGGCCAGCCGACTTCCGGAGCTCAATCGGGTCTCGTCACCGTCCAGAACCTCCATTGCTGCAAATATATCAGGTAAACGTAAACATACAGACTCGTTATGCAGTTTTACCTACAACTGGCCAAACTGCAGCACTTTCGCCATTCCCTTACGTACAGCCTAGAAATGCCTACTGACCCAGCGAGGACTTGCATCAGGGCCAGTGAAACCTGATACAACGGGCCACCCGAGCAGCGAAAGCACGTGCTACCTGGACTAAGGAGCTTAAATAAAGTTTATCCAATCCAATCCAATCCAATTTCATCCAATCCAATCTAATGGACTAGGGAGGCCACTTAGCTGCTCTTCATCTAGAACCTGTTTGATAAACATCCATTCCGCATCCTCATCAGTGGTTAAAAAGAACGCAGATATCGCTATTTCACTTCCTGTCAAAGCAAACTTCCCCAGCGGATGGGTTTATTTACGACGAGTGAGATGTTGTTCTGGCTGTAAGGAAAAAGCCCGTCTGGACACGTTCACTCCACATTGCATCATCGTCGTCATCATCATCCTTACCCGCTCCTCACTTAACGTTGCTGAGGGCGGGAGACAGTTGTGGATGAGCAGACATAACAGTAAAATGAAATGTCCTTTCATGGATCGAACTCATTATTCCTGCGTCGTGACAGACAGTGATGGGTGTGTGATACATGAGGATGAGTGCAGTCGTTATCCCTGGAACAAAAGCATGTCATCCTCTGCTTATAAAAAAAAGAGAACCTTTCTGATGTGGCTTGCGTACGAATACGCCAGTCATGGGCCGTCACATCGTTACCAATTATTTAAAGACAAAGAAATGACCAGGCATTTATGTCACTGGCTATCTTTTCGCGCTCCGAAGGCTGAAATGGGCAAGCACGTTAGGCCGACGTACGCTGTCTATCACGATGTAAACAATTCAAAAATCGATCCACGGGATTCTAACCTGCGCCGTCGCGGTCGCGAAACGAGTGCAATTTACAGGGCTCGCGGTCAATGAAAGAGCGCGGGGAAATAACTTCTCCTGATGGCAGTGGCACGCGCTAGTTGGTCAAGAACATAGTTTTATACTAATATATGCTAGAGGGAGATCTGGCGCCACTGTCTAAGCGAGCCGCGCTTCAGCGAGCGTTCCGTCATGTACAGGCAGGAACGTTCCGCTTGTCCTTGGCATGACTCATGAACAGGCTGAAAAGTTGCCTCTGACTGCAAAAAAGCAACAATACTAGTGTAGAAGATTAATCAAATTTCTTTTGTTATTATAAAATTGAAGTTCCAAAAGGATTTATTTGTCAGGGATTACTTAGAAGCTTAATGCAAGATGAACAAGTAAAAGATGTTACCCTGTTTTGTTGATTTTGGCTTCGAGACAAAAAAGGAGCCTTGTGGCTAGCCAAGCCAAGTAGGCGGGGAACGTCGCTAGCTGCAACGACGGCGCCCACGGCGGCCCGCGATTGCAGCGCCACATTTCCCTGTAGTGTATATTAGTATGAAACTGTACGGTTAAGAAGCCCTAAATTGCCATGAGAACTGATGCCATCAGACCGTCAGGATAGTATACTCCATAAACGTGAGCATCGACAGGAACACCACGCTTTACCAACGCGGTTCTTGCGCTTTCCGGTCTTTGCATGATTCAGCCCCGAGAAATTTTCACCAAGGACAAGCGTCGAAGCGGCGTTTTACTCCTGCGTTCGATGCGTTTCAATACATTGAAAAACCCGCAGGTGCCCGAGGCAGAAGCGAAAGTCGAATGCACGAGTTGATTTGGCGTTCTGGTAAGGTTCGCGAAAAGAGTCACACGACACACACACACACACAATGAACTAAAAGTGAGATGAAGGAACGACCACGCTATGTGCACGTTGTCTTGGATTTCCGGCGGATCTCAGGAAATTTGTCAGTACAGCTCAAGCGGGTTTACCCTTTCAGCGTTTGAAATGACAACACGGTAAGGCCTAGGTGCATGCAGGACAGCAGCCGCGCCCATCTTTGGAAATGTGAGTACTCCACGTACGGTATTAGCCCTTCTAACGCCCGCGATTCCATGGCCCACCCCCGTGTATGTGGCCAGGTAGCGGCCGGCAGCGCTTCAATTCCCCCCGTTGCTAAGGAAGAAGAGCGGCGAACCGCAGCGTTTTCACTCCGGCGGAATTCGGCGTTAAACATTGAAAAACGAGGTAAGGTAGGTGCAGTGCAGGTACAGCTACAGAACCAGCAGCGGACCGGGGTGCTCCCGGCGTTGTGGGTAAGGATGGGGTGAGGGTCCGAAGGCGACGAATGGCGACGGATGGGTGTGGATGGAATGGGTGAGGATGAGAATGGCGACGGACGGGGTGATGGTCCGATGGCATCCGTGCAGTCTAGGCAGCGCTAATTCGAAGGCGCTTCAGATAGCTCACCTTTGTATGCGCAACTGCTAAAACACACAAACCAATTTCACTCATTAGCGGAAGGCGTTAAAAAAGGTCTGGTGGTCCTTGGGGATCACATGTACACCCGCCCAATTTTTTTACCAATATCACCAGCGTCGAGTTCGGTCGATCAAGGCCCGTGTGGAGTGGATACGGCAAACTCGGCGGGTAGCCGCACGCACAAGCAAAGGCCGCTGCTGTCGTAGTCTGCTAGGCTGTTCCAAGAGCAGAGGCCGCCCCCGATTTTTGTTATTCGCTTATCACTCTGCCTAGCCATACTCGAGATCTTTCTTCAGTGCCAATTTCGTGGCACCAACAGAAAACGGTAATCAGCGTTGCCGAACGATCCTTGCGCTGAACGAACCTTGCGTTCGGCAACGCTGATAACTGTTTTCAGTTGGCGCAACGTGCCTGGTCTTGAAGAAAAATTTCGAGTATGCAGGCAGTGTGATAAGCGAATAACAAAAATCGGGGGTGGCCCTCTACTCTTGGAACAGCCTAGCAGATGACGGCAGCAGCGGCCTTTGCTTAGTGCGCATGCGGCTACTTTTGCCGAGTTTGCCGGTATCACTCCATCCCGCGGCGCTGATCTACCGAACGGTCGACGCTCCCGTGATATTGGTAAAAATTGGGCGGGTGTACATGGATGTCACATCCTGTGAAACAGCACTGCTAAGTGCACTTGCTTGCTTTTGTACGTCGGCGGACCAAGTTACCACCCCGAATAAGCAAACAGTCGTCACGCACCGTGAATGGGTGGTAACATTACCCTGCTCACATACATCGGCAAAAGTAGGCACGAGAATTCCCGTGTCGTGTACCGGGATAGGTATTTTGCAAGCCATTTAGTTTATTTCACAAACAGCCGAGATGAGCTGTGAGGTTTTAAAGCGCCCTTACAACGGCCGCCGTGTATAGAGTGTCACGCAAGTAAGAAATTCTGCTACATGGCGACAGGCGCTCACCTGAAAAGTCGGCGTTGCCGACGCCCACAATGATGATAGACATCGGCAGGGAGGAGGCGTCCACGATGGCCTCCAGTGTGTTTTCCATGTCGTTGATCACGCCGTCCGTGAGGATGAGCAGCACGTAATACCTATTGCCGTCGGAATACATGCTTGCGAACCTGAGGCGCAGATGCGGGAACATATGAACATCGGTAGCTTTTCTAGGAAAGCTTCGGCTCAAAAGTTCAAATTTTATTCCCTCGTTACCTCTTCCTTACCTACTCCTCCCTCTCTCTCTCTCTCTCTCTCTCTGTATGTAGTTGTCTACAAAAACAATTCGGCGTGATATTCAAACTCATATGCACACGCATGCGCATCAGCCTGCATCGATGCGCTTTCTAATGCCTGGCGTGAGAGGTAGAAGTAAGAACTGAAGTAGCGTAGAAAACCGGGCTAGTTGGTACACATTCATATTCACAGCACAAAAAATAACGGTACAACGGGAAGGAACACACTGGACAGGCGCTGAATAGTAGAAGGAAGAAGTAGCGAGTGGAATCAGAGCATTAGGCAGCGCTCCAAACGCCCTTTTTTCACGTGCACCCCCGCCAACGCGATGTTCTGTAACCTAATATTGAATAGTGTAACCCTTCTATACGTAGTGTTTAGTGAGTAGTGCGTGCAGTAAATGAAAGATCGATGCCGCAGGCGGCCCGTGACTAATTTTGGGTTGAACGTTAGGGTGGTACTGTGTTAGCAGATCTTCTGCTGCGTAGGGCAGGTGTCACCACAGAAACGACCAGCACGCTTGTCTGCCTCATGCTTTCAAGATTATGCGTCCCGACCCAGTGCACTGCTCGTTCTATCGCTATCATTAGAGAGTTTTAGCATAGCGGCTCCCGTACGCTACGCTAAGGTTAGCGGGTAGCGGGACGGACTGCGCATGCGCGCGCGGGGAGTGCGAGGAGGTTGCCCCTCAGCGGAGGAAAGAGCGGGCGGGCGAAGGCAGGCCGCGCGGAACTAATCCACCCCCACCGTGACGAATTTGCTCTCCCCAGTCGCGCCCCGCTCCGCCGCCGTAGCGTTAGCGGACGGAGCACGTACCCCGCTCTTACGTTCCTCAGTGCTGCCTTTTCCCGGCTGCTACGTTGTTTTTGTCTAGTCCCGGCGCAGCTCACATAGAGTCCCATGTATTAAAATCCTCACTGTTACGTCGTGGCTCACAGTACGTTCCCGGATCATTCATCGCAACCTGACACTCCGAACCAGCCCGGGCAAATGTGCGGACCGCCACTTTGACGTTTGATGAGAATTGGCCAGGCTTGGCTACGGAACTGGCTGCATGAAGCCGCACGCGGGTGCGATTCGTCACCACTAGATAACCATATGTTACTGCATGCTATCACCATCATCACTGTGCTTAGAACGGAAGTTTCATTTCGGAATGCCGAAAGTGCGTGTTGGCCATAAAAGCACCACTGCAAGAATAGCACGCGCTCTCGCCGTCATCGTGCGCCTCAAGCTTTGAGAACACCGTTGAACTTGCAACGGCGAACTTCGTCATGCCTTGATGGCGTCGCGAAAACGGGGGCACTTTCCCTTCAGGAAAAGCTTGACGTACTAAACGCAGTAGACAAGCAGCCAACGCGGAAGAGAGTCGACATCGCTAGTGACCTTGCACTGCCACGCGTGGTGTTTTCCAGCGATCGCAAAAAGCGGCAATCCTACATTCTCGAGTTTTTTAAGCTTCGAAAGTTGCAGAAATACATGGTTAAAAGTCAAAGCTACACTGTTTTCGTTCATTTTGGAAGGTTTCCTCACTGCTGCGCTTTTCCTGGTTGTTATGTTTTGTTTTCCCGGTACGGTGAAAACGCCTGAATTCGGTTCCACTGTACTTAGGCAGCAATAAGACGTGCACAACGAGAGTTGTCTTAAACGGCTTCCACGGCTGTGCAAAGTATAAAATGAAGTAGGTCAAGTAGCAGAGACTTGTCAATAAAAACCATTAGTTGTGAACTGCAGCGAAAACTCTGCTACAAATAATTCATGAATTTCTCCTCTGACATGCATTGCAAGTGTGCTGCTGATCTTCCTCCGCCGTTTCTTGATATAAACCGACAGCAAAGCATCAACGATCGCTCGGTGCTTAAGAAACCACATGTGCAAAGCTGCGTATGCCTGGTACAGTCGTATGTACCACTTGGGTACCCATATTATCTAAGGAAGTGACAGCACTTGTCATCAACAATAACGAAAAAACAGTGAACATCCCACGCTTTCGTACTGCCCAGAACCAGAATCCCATTAGAATAGCATGTCAGCGACTTTTTCACTAAGCTCTGGTACGATAACGGACCGAAGTATAGCACGCAGAGATCCCGTAATCATTGTAAACTGCGGTAATCAATATTCCGGGCATCCTTAGAAATGAATCGGGGTAATAAAGAACCCTCATTACGTCACCATGACTGTTGTGTAAACATATTCGCTCCTCGTCATTTTTTTTTGCCACAGCTGGGCTACAGGCACGCATCGATAAATACACATGCTTACTAAACACTTGCTTGTTATCATTCATGCATAAGGAAAACGAGCTCACTTTGCCACGTGACGGATAACTGGTGCGAACTTGGTAGGTCCGCTAAGCTGAATACGCTTGAAGGTATTCCGGTACGCCTGCAGGACGCCCTCGACGCCAACGCAGTGCGGGTCCGTATCACTTCCGTTGAGGAAGAACTCGTGTGACACCCGGCCGTCGGGCGGAAGCCGTGCGCCGAAGCCGAGCGCCGGGAACCTCTTGTCCGAGTCGTAGTCCTGAATCACCTCTCCCACGGCCTGGATGGCCAGCTTATGCATTCGGCCGCACGGGGTCCATGAAGTGCAGGGACGTGGGCTTCTGGGGGTCTCCGTTCGAGGAGGTGAAGTCCACCGCAACGGTGAAGTGCATCTGCAAGCTGCCCTCCCAAGACATGAAATAAGATTTCATTATCATCATCCCCACCAGCCTATCTACCCCCCACTGCAGGGCCAAGGCCTCTCCCATAGATCTCCAATCATCCGGGCCCTGTGCAAACTGCGACCAATGTTTTCCCGCAAACTTCTTGATCTCATCTGCCCATCTAACTTACTGCCGCCCCCTGCCACGCTTGCCTTCTCTAGGGATCCGCTCTGTTACCCTTAATGACCAATGGTTATCTTGCCTTCGCATTACATGCCCCGCCCACACCCATTTCTTCTTCTTAATTTCTACTAATATGTCCTTAACACGGGTTTGTTCCCTGATCCGCTCCGCTCTCTTCTTGCCCTTTAATGTTACACCCATCATCTTTCGTTCCATTGCTCACTGAGTCGTCCTCAATTTAAGTTGAACACTCTTAGGAAGGGGAAAAAAAGGGTTTGCGCGCCAGTTATTCACGAGGATCAGAAATGGGTATTCTTTACGAAGTATTTCGTTATCGCCAGAAGATTATTCTGGTAAAGCGCATACGAAATGGTTTTCCGCAGCCAGATCATAGCGAGGTGAGGCAGTAGCAAGCTACAGTCTTCATTTGCACTGACTACCATTTTTCCATTTCTTCATTCTCTGAAGTACATCGTACAACAATTAAAAGCTCTTCTGCCATGAGTCACCGAATCCATGCCTTTCCCCTAACACTCCTTTTCTTTGAAAATCTGCAGTGTAGGGTTAACAGAACCTACAAGGTTTGAATAACAGGTTCAGTGTTTCCAAGTGTGTATAATGGATAAAGTTTGGCTGATGTTTTAGAGGGGTACGTGCTGTACATTTTTCTTCCAATCAAATGCAGACAATCAGATTGGTTTAATAGCAGAGCCATGATTGACATTATACGTTTACGGCATCAGTTACTACGGTTGCATGTTAAGTATTTCGATGTCTTTTATAGCTTATAATTTTGCCTTTTGAATTTGTTAAACATTTGAAATTACTTTTTATGTAAAGAAATTCTCCTTTCATATTTCTTGCATCATACTGCAAGGAGCCAATTTGCAGTGCCTATGACGGGAAGCAGGGCAGAGGACGGTTATTTAACAACGAGCATCCATGTAGTAATAAATTTATTTACATATACCAGTTGAACCAAAACAGAAATCTGGGCGAGTTGGTTTAAAATTATGTTAGCAAAGGCACAAAAAGACACGGACGAAAGACTAAGTTATACACAAACAGGGCTCCGTGTTTATGCGTACCTCACTCTTTCGTCCGTGCCTTGTTGCGCTTTTGTAAGCATACCGGACGAAAATCTACCGGCTCCGCGTAACGCGTGGCGAGCATTTTACGCTCAAAAGCACACCTTCTTTCATTGTTTGCCCCAGCAAGCAGTAAATAGCGGCTAATCATGACAACCAGCATGAACTTCCCTATAAACTTGTTTCGTAGCTGCCGCATATGCCTTAATACGCGCACCAACTGTGGCGAGTGCTGACGCGACTCGCCGGCGGACTTTCCCGTGGAGGCCCATTTTTCTGCGGCAAAGTCCGCATACCAAAAGAACAGGGCAGGTCCGCACTTGCCTGGCTGCGCAGGCGGCCTCGAAGGACCGTTCAGCCAACACCACCTAGGAGGTGGCGTTGATTCAGCGCACGCGGTGTCTGATTCATCGTATCACTGTCTCGGTGAAGTGTTTTTGCTTGTTGGTGCTTGGCTATCTCTTCGTTTTAAAACTTGTTAACCTCCTGTTCTGGCCGTTGTAGTCGACTATAAGAGCACTCGTCTTTGGGAGAGCCAGCAGTACGCTGTTTAGGTTAGGCCGGAGGACGTTACTCTGCCCGTTGGAGTTTTCATGTTTTCGCACGCCAGTGTGCTACCTTATCGCCATTTTTTCTATACTCTCCCAGCATAAAACAGTTTAAGTTTGACCTTTGGCTAGTTATATATAGAACGAGGGCGAGCTAGCCTGTCACGCTACCCCGACGGGATGGGTCGTACTCTCACGCCTTGATCTCAACGGCCTTGTTCGTCGCGATTTGGAACGCACTCCAAAGAATGCTCACCCGCTCCTGATGTAGTCAAAAAAGCTGACCTCTTCGCGGACGGCAAAGGACACCAGTTCCACCTGCAGAGACACGTAAGCCATTAGCAGCGCTTTGACACGTCGTGGAGGGACGCCAGTAGTACTCACCACTCCAGAGTTTGCGTAGTTCTTCTTCTTGGTTTTCATCTCCGGGTTGATGAGCTACACAAAAGACTTCGTGTAAGAGGAGTCTGACCAATCGGTGTATCTAGTATGCCCCCTACTCACGGGTCGCGCAAATTGAATCCAAGAACGAGTGATTGGGTATGTACATAGTGGACAGTACAATGGGCTGTTGTGACTGTGGCAGACGCGTTGTTTGGCCCATGGGTATCTTTACTGCTTCAGCTGCACAGCTTTTGTCATTCCAAGTGGCGGACTTTGCGAGAATCGCACGGTGTTATTCGTGTTGATTCCAGCATCATAGCCATGCCGCATCTTCGTTGCTTTTATTCTTTTTTAAGAGTGGACGCGTACAGTCATGGACCAATGAAATGCTAACGCATGCCCCGAAAACCACTTCTGTTGTCGAAAGACCTATCGGCCGCTCCGGGTGGCATCAAACCTGCTAGATAGTATGCCGCGCCGCGTAGGAAACCAGCTTGCTCGGACATGCGCGAGTCTCGCCCTTTACACGGACCGTGGTAGCAGGGACACGGACATGTAAGCATGTAAGCGCGCCCTCTAGCAGCCGCAAACAATGGTTCAGCAATCACTCGGCTTGACATTGGTGCCTAGCGCACTGGGATGGACAACAGGACATCCAAGATAGGTTTTGACACTTAAGTCACGAACCTGCAATAATCTACCTCTACAGAAGGAAATTTTTCATTTTCGGTGCGATGGTGTACACGCACGGACACAGAAACTTTGCTTTCGCGGCGGCGACCTACAGCGGCCATTTCGAGGCAGAATGATGCGCCAGAAAGCAGTTAACAACTTTCCCTTACCTCGTACTGGTTTTCCGAGCCTGGTCCCTTGGAAAGGGCGCGGACACTGGTGCAAAACCCTCCGATCAGGTTGTGGCTGGAATAGACGCTTGCTTGTAACGTTAAGTGCTACTAAGAGGCTCAGTCTCGTAATGTGGACACTCACCTTCCATTCGAATTCCAGTCGTAGCACTCTACTTTGATGGTTCTGCCATCGTCACCACCACTGAGTTGGTCCATGTGAATTGTAAAGGGCCGCCAGGTTGGGTTAGAGGACTTCTTGACCACTTCCGAACGATACACCGCTGAGAAGCTGTTTTCTTTACTGGCGCGGTAGAAGCTTAGGAATGGATGCGACTTGTCTAGAGTAGTGGCTTTCCACTGCATGTCGACCACTTTCTGCAAATTAACAATCGAGCAATTCTGACTCTCGCGTGGTGGTTAGTTGCACATATTGTTGCAGTTGTTCTTTATAATTGATAACCAACCATAACAGACACATTGTCGTGCAGTTTTGCGCCTCTGACAACTACGCAGAGCTCAAGAGACAATCATAAAAATTAGAGGTGGCCCATCGCTGCTATACGCCTCGAGCGCTGCCTCTGGGGGCGCCACTAAAATCCCCCTAGCGGCCCGTTTCGAAAGCACCTGCGGGAAATCTGGCCGCTATCTACTGTCGCCGCTGCTTTTGCGGCACGTTCATGATTGAGATTTACCGTTTGTATGCGCTGGAAACACATTTATGTGCAGCAGTCACTCTGTTCGCAAATATGGAGCATTTAAAATATTTCTAACGCGATCTCAGTAGGCTTAATTCCGTTTGTACAAGTGCCAACGTGTGTGTCAGAGGCCGGCGTCGCAAAACCGGCATATGCACGGAGCTGGTTGTAATTCCACTGTCATAACATTTACTAACAGTGTAAACGCCAGCAGCGCTTCCTCAGATGTTCAAGCTACGGTTATACACTACTGTGTACATCGGTTTTGTGCGCTTGCATAACCTAGCGGAGCGCTGATACCTGACAGCGTGCCAGTTACGCTTGCCCATGTCATACCCCAGATATTGATCACTACCCCTGGCAAGCCAGTCTGGCATAAATTTCACGATCTATGAAATAAATACGGTGGACAATGGGAAATTATACTCAGGGATCCGCACACGACAAAACATCGTATGTCGTGAGATGAGCGCCGGGGCAAACATCCATTATCTGCTGCATATATCATCCGCGAGCAGCACGGCAACAGGCTTATACTGTAATCCGGGTCCGCGACTCAACGCTTTTTCAAAACATACAGGTATACTCGGTTACAACTGAAGAGCAGCAGCACCTCATGTAGTGTATCACTCCGCCAAAGCGCCGGACCCGTGACGGCAGTGCGCGCGCGTTTTGAAAGGGGTTTGCTATGAATGCGTGATATCGTCTGCCTTGTCTCACGCAGTTTGTTTGTCGTCACTGAAGTCGTTTATAAGCATATTAAGTCCAAAAAATCACGGGAACAGCTCACGCCATGTTCAAAATATCCCCAGTAACGCCCTACTTGCGCCGCGCGGAGAAACATCCGGCTACGGTGATAAAGCACAGCGGCAACTTCCGGTGCCGTTCTTAAGTTGTCACCGAGTATAGTGTGCAGAATCTAGCTCGAACTGAAATCACAGGGCGTTATCAGACACCACACTTTCCCAACGACACCTTTGATCGCTTGTGAACTGCCCACCTTATGCTTCCAAAAACGCGACCGCCGAGTGATCAACTGTCCGTTTAAGCGGGAAAAAAAAAAAATGAATTTAACTCGCAGATTCTGTGTGTGGTTAGTAAAACATTCGTTCCTTGATTTCGCTTAGCATTCGCACCCTACGATAGTTAAGCGTACTCTCCTCCATGTTCTCCGATATAACAGTGCATTTCGCATATAATTGATCTGGTTATTCCTACCTGGCTTACGTTTAGGCGAACTTCTTTCGCATTTCCGAAGCTTAAATGGGTTTTGCATTCCCGTACAAGCTATTCTGTTTTTCCCGACTTGCAGACCATTTATTTTTCTGTGTTTTCAAACTTTACTTTGGGTTTTTCTTACGGGTGAGTGGCCAAAAAAAGATATTGTCAGGTTTTCGATAATCATATCCACGAAACATATTTTTATATGACGTTTTTTCAAGCCAAGCCGCATTTGTTGTCCACGCTGCAAAAAAAAATCAACCTCTCACTGTGCCAGTATCACGTCTAAAAGAGGCGATAATAGAATTCATTTGTGCCTGACGTATTGGAGGTGACACTGGTGATATGCTGCTGCCGTCACCGACGCCGGACGGCCAAGTAGCCCGCACAACCGCGTCCCCGGATAACTCTTGTTGGCGTTCGAGCACTCGACCAAGACGCAGCTGTTTTTTGTACTGCCATAAACGTACTATTTTCTAAGAGACGTGGCCATAGCAAGTTGTTTTGGGCGCGAAAAGGCAGAAAGAAGCGAAAGAGAACCGAAACATTGCATGAGCCCCTGTCAGCCACGCAGTGCCAATCCCGCAAAAGCCGCAGAGAAGCGGCGGCAGGCGGCGCAGCGATCGCGAAGCTCGAGGTGTATAGAGTATTTAGTGAACGCGCTATGTTTTCGGCATGCTGAATATAAAAAATTGCACAAACTTTGGTAAGCATGGCGATTGTGAAGCAGTGAGTGTCTTGTGGGTGCACGTTCTTTGTAGATCACCCAGCACGAGCTCTGAGTTAGCAAAATTTAAAGGGACAGACAACCGATTTTTGTCGAGTATATATTCTCTATCCCAAATGAAATGGCATCACTCAAAGCACCTTGACGAGAAACGGTTTTGCTGATAACGCCCTAGAACTTTTTAAATCGAAATTTTTAGATCTACGACCCGTATGTGTCACTCCCAAAAATAGTGCTGGCAACCATGACATAGAGTAGCTCGGCAACATACTTTTACCTGTATGCGAAATGAAAAACGATATTTAAAAACTTGTCCCCAGCTAAAAAAGTTTGAATCGCGGACTTTCCATTTCCTTTATGTGTTTTTTTAATGCAACGGTCTATTTTGCATGAATGCGCCATCTGTTGGGATAGACGATAGGTAGAATCTGGCTTCACGTTGTGGTGGTGGGAAGTTCGATTCTCCCCGGCGCGACGTTTTTTTTTTTTTTTTTTAAGCTGCCGTTGGCGTATTTGGTAGCTGGAATCAAATATTTTGGCAGAAAAAACGCCCCTGACTCAGGCATAATCGTCAAAGCTCCTTCACTGGGTCTGTTTACTGAACGCTGCCGTTGATTCTGGGCATGGAGGCTCAGTTAGCCACACTGAGAGCAACCCAGCGACGGCGGGCGGCCTGTGTTTAAAATTTTCAAAAAATGTTTAGAAATACATATACATTTTAACCTTGCACAAATACTTGTGTTAAAAGGTTTTCAATAACTAAATAAAGTATCAGCAGTTACAGTAGCTGCTAGGTTTGCAGGTCACATGACAGGGACACATATTGTATTGTCAAGTTTCGACACTACGAACCGCCACCCTTCCGATTTCAGGAAGTTTGCTGCCAAATTAAAATTATTTCCGCCAATTTGTTCAGAAATTGCTTGTCGTTGCCGGTCTATATAAAACGCTGGCTTTCATATGAGCTAGAGAACATATCGCGACAAAAATTGGTTGCCTGTCCCTTTAAGGATGCCATGCTAGAGCTTTAACTCAACTTGTTGAGGCAAGTCTGGAAAGTCTAACATATATGCTACCAGCCTTTGACAACGACTTTCGTTGCCAAAGCCAGACCTTACCATTGAGTTGACCACCTCTTCAACGGTCACTGAAAGCCGAGGGAAAGAACTGTTTAGAGAACAATTCCAAAGGCACCTAACTGCTTCAAAGAAGACTTACAAAGTATTGTTCCGGAGTTCTTCTTCAGTCCACTGTTGAGGGAAAAAATAACAGCAATGATTAGCAATTATTGTAACGGTGGCTCGACTCAGTATGTTGCTTTTCTCTGTAACATGAAAGGAACTAGGAAAAAAGGAGATTTAGCTGGGCAGACTATTTTGAAGGCTCCCAACCATTTCATTCCTTACTCCATTTTGGGCACAAATAAAGTTTACCTCTTCCTTTTTCTCTGTGGGAAAAATGACGGTTAAATATTCTTATAAAAGGACTAACTATTGGCCTCCCCCTCTCCCCTACCCACACACAATCACGCAGTCTTCTTGAGTCCACTATTGCATAATGTGAAAAGCGAACTGTAACACATCTTTTTTCTCTTACAAAGGGCATCTCTATTTTCGCGGCATCTCTTTCTCGGATAAGAAAACAGATCATGCACGTCCCCCCTCTCCTTAAAGAGATTTAAATACTCTCCTTTAATCCAAGTAGTTATTATTTTACGGTTATTCGTTCTAGACTCCCCCGGTAACGATAATCTGTTTGTGTCAAACAGCTCTCCTCACAATCACTAAATCTCCTTCTTCATCTTGTGGAAACGTCGCAGTAGTTGCTGCACACGTCATTACAAAATTAGCCGGTAGGCAGTACCGGGTGCGTTAGCTTAGTACAACGTTTTTAAAATTAAGAAATAAAGCGCAGATACGAAGGTACACCTTTGCCACCTAAAGACACTGCTCTTGTTCACTACATCTTCATCATTGTTCCCCACATCTGCATCAACACCGGCTGTCATTCACGTTTTCTGCATTCTTCCACGTCTAAGCCTATCGGGAAACCTATATACACCACGCTCAATTAGCCGCTGGTGTTTAGTAGCATACCTTGCGTACATGTTATAGTTGCTGATGCCTCAAGCTTATCCTCATCAATACCATACCGAAGCCGAAAAGGGCCCAAGAGTCACCACCAATTTTCGGCCCTTCTCTCTGACAATTGAACTGTGCAAGTTAACTGAACGCCGAATCATCACCAGACCGCAATATTATCAGGAATACACAAGCCCGTGTTCCACCCGATCCAAACATACATTCGTCCTATATAAGACTGTGTTTAGCTCCTCAAACTGTTCATAAACAGATCGACCAGATGTACATCTATGTGCTTTGTAGGTGTGTGCCAATGAGTGTTGTGGTAAACATAATGTGCGTACACATAAATCAAGCAACCAGATTTCCGCCTAGCTCAACGCCACAAGAACATGAAAGGCACTTACGTCAGTTGATACTTGGTCTGCTTACCCGGGCTGGCAGCAAGCTCTCCCAGCGTGCAGGTCGCTTGTCCAAGGAATGCCTGCAGCGCACAAGGCAGATATATTTGGCCGTGCTCTTTGACCTCGGCTTTTAATCGTTCTAGTGTAGGGATCACGATAGTGTGACCGAAAATTCGACGCACCTCAGTGCTCAGCGCCAAACTCCAGACGGTTCGTCCAGACGGTTTTGTGAGGATCCCGTATATGGAATCCGTGCACATAAGTATGCCATTCCGCCGAAAACTTCCTTTCTTCATGGCCGCAACCCACGCATTCACGGAAGCCACGACTGGCGTGAGCCACAACAGAACTTACCCTCGCTAGCCGGCATATCTCAGACGCCTGACCAATTGATGCGGCCAAATATACCGTATTGGTACGATTTTTATGGGCACCTGTTTTTCCTTGTAACTTTCAAATTCGCGTGCGTACTGCAATCGGGCCCAAAGCCAGTTTCGGCTTCAAAGCGGCCAGCAGCTCGTTCATGTTGTTGATTCTCGATCGCGGGAAAGCGCTTGCGTGGTCACTTGGAAGAAGAGAGAAAGAAGTGCGCGGGGTTGGGCTCGCGCTCGTGCTTAATCGGAAGAAATAAAAGTGGAATGTGTTCCGAACGGTAGCGCGGCGTCGGGTCTTCTCGAGTTAATATTTCTGGTGCCGAAACCCAGGAGAAGACCGGCATCGTGTCCGAACCGATGGGCAAGCTACGCCGTCAGCGAGGCGCTCTGCGTGGAGCCGTCACGACGCTGCTCAAGGCAGCCACCGAGCTCTACGAAAGCCCCTCGCCGTCTCCGCATGACCTTCAAGAGGCCATAGACCAGCTGGCAAGTAAAGAACGCTCACTTAAAGAACTTGATGACAAGATCGGGGAAGCACTCGAAGGCGATGAGTTCGACCAGGATATTGCCGACGTGATAGAATACCAAGAAAACATATGCCATGCGATCAGTCGGCTGCGCTCGGCCTTGAATGAGCTTCGGGCGCCCGGAATGAGAGCTCCCGGCGGAGGAACTGCAGGGGAACCACAACCAGTTCAACCACAGAGAGCATGGTGCTCGAAGGCGTTCGCCCTGCAGCCCATCCGAACCCGCCGTCGCACGTCGGCTCTCGTCCATTGACATCGCGGGTTGTCCTGCCGACGCTGCAAGTCCCCCACTTTTCTGGCGAGCCACGCGAATGGCAGGGCTTTTGGGGCCATTTTGAGGCGACCATTCATAGCCACCCGGACCTACCCGACATAGAAAAATTTAAGTATTTAAGGTCTTACCTTACCGGAGACACAAAATGCGACATTCTCTTCTTGTCCCTTAACGTTACACCTATCATGTGCCGTTCCATTGCTCGTTGAGTCGCCCTCAATTAAACACGCACAGTTAAACACTCAGGATCAGTTAAACACGCACGAATGTTGCCGTTGGTTAAATAGAGGAGGAATTTTGTCTGACGGGGGTGGTGTGGATGCCAAAGGTATACAACTCGTTCCATCCTCATTAGCAGCTGTCATGTGACTCCCTGCTGTTTAGAGAGCTAGTTCTGTACGAAATGTGGAGTCGAAGCGGTAAAGAAAGGATGAAGTGTAGCTGGCGGGGATGCCGCACGGTACAAACCGACACTAGACATCACGAAAGCGCCAAGTTTGTCGCTGCTCTGGTCATGACTATGACGCCGCGTAGTAGCCTTCGGTTCACTCACGTGCTTACGAAGGTCGGGGCTCTTGCTGTCAACATCGTACCTGCACAGCAAAGAGAGAGAAATATTTCGATCACTGAATTGCCGAGAGGAGGGAAAGCGTAGGCATTTACAATTTGAACATGAGCTGCTTGCGCTCCTCAAAGCGGTATTCCACCAAGAACTTGGTCACGAAGTCCGGGTTCAGGCAGTCTTGAATCGTCTCCGTGCGCGCAACCTGAAATGAGAGTCAATGGGCAACACACGCGATCAAGACGAGCGCGGTTATGTTGAAATTCTTTCATTCTTTCATTTCTTTCCATTAGCTGCCATTGGTGAGAGCAGAAGTGTATGTGTAGCCATAGCTCGGGCCGCGGCCACTGGAAGCGGGTGGAATAAAAAATTGGTCACCATGCCGCCCTGCGGAAGTGGATGTCTATCAAAGCTGTTGTAAACCACTACAAATGGGGATAGAGGAAGGTATGAAATGTTCCTTGTCGTCTCAACGGGCTTGTCGCTTGCGCTCGGCTAGTGTCATGGTACAGAGTATGGGCACTCTTTTCTCCCATTGTTCCGTGTCGTTTTCATTGGTCACTTCTCATCACGTGACATTTGTTCACACAGCGACGGCTCATCCAAGGCGCCGCCATTTTGTTTATCCGTTTTAGTCGCTCAACTCGGGTAGGCTTAGCTTAGCAACTCGGGTAGGCTTAGCAACTCGGTAGGTAGGCTTAGCAACTCGTAGGTAGGCTTAGCAACTCGGGTAGGCTTAGTGGGTAGGCTTAGCGTGCGAGTGACGTCGTTCCGAACGCGAATCAAAGATAAAGCGTGTAACAGCATTTCGGCAGCAGAAGTGTGTCCAAAGGTGCCGTTCTGCTGCATCTTCGGTAGCGTCATTACAAACGACCCGGTCGAAGTTAGCGGCGAGGCCGTAAATCGGCGATCTCGCAACACTGATGAACGTCAAAATGGCCGCCGTTGCTGACTTGCGTGCTTCAGTGGCGGTATTCTAATGCCTTATCTACTGACACCACGCTCGGCTTTTCTGGCGGCAAATGCTGGGCCCTGCCTAGCCTGACGCATGCACTCGGCGTCTTGGGCAGGAACTGCTCAATTTAGCGACACTAGTCCTGCCTAGCATTCAAAGATAATCTGCAAACATAATCTTTGCCAGGAACACATGGTGGGAAAGACCCATTGTTCACGGACGCCTTATCATCCATAATGTGGTTTCGATGCTTGTTTTGTGGCTTCCTTAAACGAATTCTGAGCGCTATGCTGTATGTCTGGTTAGCCTAACGCATGCGCTCGGTGTCTTAGGCCTTGGCGACTTGGTGTTTTGGCCCATGGAGGTCGTTTTTGCCCACGGCGATGAAACTTTTTTTTGGGTAGAGGTATACGGCTTTGCTGTAAAATGACTCAATGAAGTGTGGGTACGAGCTAGTTGGTATTCCGAGATAACGCTTGCAAGCGCCAAATTATTTAGATGAAGGACGTAACGGTCAGACGCATGCGCTAAAACAACACACATATAGGCAACAGCACTAGCAAAAGAAAAAAAAAACTAAGCAAAGTAGATTCGCAGCGTGCAGGCGCACTCTTCTTCCTCACCCCCTGTGTCATGGACGCACCCAGGCAGGCCAACTATTTCGCAGACAAAGATAAGGATGTCATGCTGACGCAATCTTCGCCCTCGCGATGCATTTGAGCTGCATCCACAATCTCCGGTGTGCGCTAACCGGGGTCACGGAACGCAACCGTGCATCCTTCAAGCAGAGGCAAACACTTGCAATCATGGCAACGACTGGCGAAGTTACCATCTGTGTCCTCCTCCCTTCGATTGGCATGTTCACGAAGGCGTTGATTACAGCACCGTCCCATTATCCCACTGTAAGCCCTATGGCCCGACAGGGGCAGCTTATAGTCGATTGCCTCAGTGCATTCCACTTAGTGGTTTTCCTCAGTAACGCTCTTTTTATTTCCTCTTGCAACCGGACAAGTATCAGCGCATAGCTTGCCCAGTTTTTCGGGTGCATACATGACCACTTTAACACCGACCCTTCCACCAATCTTTTTAAGACTGTGTAAAATGCCGTGCAAATTGGTGGCTACCGCTACCTTCTTACGTTGGTGGGTCGCCTGATTATCTACGTTGCCCTGTCCGATGTGGGCCTTTCTTTGCTTTATGCAAATTACGTCGACCTCCCCCACGATCCCGTTTGCGGGGTAATCCGCCGACGTAGGGAGATACACTTGCAATTAGAAACTGGTGTCCATGAGGTGCTGACATTTTTCTTTTATGCACTGTTAAGACAGCTGCTGGCAATGGCTCTTTTCAACGGTTTTGTGTGAATGGACCTGAACGGTAGTAGCGACTTCCAGGCTACGCAAGGCTCAGGGCTCAGGTCTGGAAACTCCACTGCTGAGGGACTTGACTTACCCTGGTATTCTGAATCCTTCCTCCACCCGAACCTCCAGTGGAGGAGGTCCTTGAAATCGATTTCCGTAAGCATTGGGGAATCCTTCCCTTCAGCCGAGAGGAGGGAGCAATGGGAGCGGAGGAGAGACTCAGAATACGACCCGTACCCCCGTATTCTGAGTCCCTCCTCCACTCGAGTGTCTACTCCAACAACGGAGGAGCCGCTCGGCGATTGGGAGGAGCCACTCCAAGGTGTCGTGTGTGCTACCTTGAAACAGACCTCCAGTACTATTTTCAAGATGGCCGCCTACGCCCCTCTCGGTTCAAACCGGCTGTGCTCGCTCGCCTCTTTCCCGGAGTTCGCGGAGCATGTATGCCGCATTGACGAGGCATTTAATGAAGGCTTAGAGCATTTCCGCACCGTGAATTTGCCATGTCAGCGCATAACGAACGGGCTGAATACGCTTGAGCACTTCAGCAAGGGCGAATTCGTGTCGCGGTGCCGGTTTACCTAATTGATCACTGCTGGAGCTGCCGAGGTGGCTACCCTTCAACCCAAACGCCAGCAACCGCGGCCACCCACTTCTCGCTGCGTTGTGGCTGCTGGTTACGTTGCGATGTTACGGCGCCGGGACATTTCACGTTGTGATGGGTGCCTTCGCCAACGTTTCGCCGCCGACGAGCCGCGTCGTCAGGCGTTGGTTGGAACTCGTAATTAGAAGCGTCGTAATGTTTTCTGCGACAGCGGGTGAGCTCCGAGATATCTGTGCGGACTTGCCTTTATCCTCGCAATGACAAGGTTGTCGCTGTCATGTACCGCAAGTTGTGACACACTAACCTATAACACGGCTACCGTAATCTGGTTACAGTGCGTGTGAAGCAGACGATCGCTGTCGCGAAGCGAGCGAGCGTCTCGTCTGCTCCAAAGCGCAGCTTTCTTTTTTCCTTTTTCTTCGCGTCGCCTGCGCTGCGAGGCTCCACCCCCTCCAAGTGCCCTTCGCTTCGTGCTCGTCTGCTACCTCGCGCTCGCGTGCTGTCGAACGTAAACATTTCTACCGGGTTTACCGTAGTGCCATCTAAATTACCTTCTAGAATGGAATAGTGCCATATAGAATAGAAATTTGCAATAACCTCGCCTCCAGATGCCTTTCGCTCCCCCTCAGAAACTGCCATCTCGAGGGTGGCTCGAAATGCTCGGAGGATCGACCTTACCACGTTTATAAAATACGTTGAGACCTCGAGTGCAGGTGTTGCCCTATCCTCCACTCGACTGAGTGGAGGAAACACATGGAGTGGAGGGGCGATTCAGAATACGGGGGTTAGAGTGTAACCTCCAAGGCCATAAGACGCTGTTTGAATATCGCTAACGTCCACGCCACATTCAGGGGAAAAACCTCTTCGCCACTTGCAAGCAAGACCAAAAAATTGTCCAGGCTATGCACTCATTCCTGCCCAATTACGAGGGAACAGAAAAAGTGCGGTGTTAGTCGCCAAAATCAGTACGTGGACTGCACTGAGGGAATCGAATATAAGCTGCCCCTGTCGTGCCATAGTGCTTTGCTCAGAAGGGTTGCTGCATTAATCAAGGCCTTCGTGAACATGCCAGTCAAGGGAAGGACACATGTGGGAACTCGGCCAGTCATTGCCACGACCGCAAGTGCTGGCCTATGTTTCAAGAATGCACGGTTGCGTTCCATATCAACGATCAGTGCACACAAGAGATTGTGAAGCCAGCTCAAATACGTTGCGAGGATGAGGATTGAGTCACCGTGACTTCCATCTTCGACCGCGAAAGAGCTGGCCCTTGTGGGTGCGCGCATAACAGGGCATGAGGAACGAGTGCGCCCTTGTACACTGCGAATCTACTTTGCTTAGTTTTCATTGTGTTAGTGTTGTTGCCTAAATGTGTATCGTTTTAGTGCATGCCTGTGTCCTTAGCGTCTTTCGTCTAACTATTTAGACGCTTTAAAGTGTTATCGAAAAATAACATAAGTTTCTCCAGAATGTAGCCTCATGTCTTGCATACCTCTTTCCACTCGTCGCTGTCGCTGGTGTTGCAATCACTCTCGAACAGGACGCACATGGGGTCGGATTTGGAGAAGACGTCCGCATTTTTTAGTTGCCTGTGAAAGAACGGCTATTAGGTCATTTTAAAAGGGCATGCACACACCGATTTTATATGATATATTATATATATATGATATATAATATATATATATATAGATAATATATAGATAGATATATATATATCATAGAATATAGACATATAATAAAATTAGAGTAATATATACCTCGATCGATTAGGTTGATATATTATATATATATATATATATATATAGATATATTATCCGATATATATATATATATATATATATATATATTGTAAGCTATGACTAAGGCAGACATTAGCAGCCGTATGTGGACATTCCCCTCAGATGCTATGTGCCACCAGCCTCGCTCGCCGCGCACATCGTCGTTCACGTTATCATCATCGGCATGTTCGGGAATCTCTGCGCTCGACCTGAGCTCGCTAGCCTGTCGCTCTCTGCGGGATTAGTTTAATAAACCGGTGCCCGACGACTCCTGGCCTGTGCCTCACAAGTGGTGGAGGTAAAGCGCGGTCTGATCCTTCGTACCCCGGCCCCCGACTTACCCCTGGAGCTCCGTTCGTCTTACCACAAGAGGCCATGCCGATGACATCTGAACTAGCCAGCGCGGCGGGTTCTGCCGTTCCACCGTGCTTCGTAACCAGCCGCGAGCGGGACCCTCCCTTCTTCACTGGGCTTCCCGGCGATGACGTCGAGGATTGGCTGGATGAATACAACCGAATCAGCTCCTTCAATCGGTGGGACGATGCCTTCAAGCTCCGTAACGTCTCCCTTTCCCTCAGAAAGTAGCAAGGACGTGGTTCTACAACCACGAGCGCGACTTCACTGACTGGCAGCGATTTACTTCAGGAGCTGCCGTGCTATTATTCGGCACGTCGTCTACGCGTACGGAAGCCGCCAGAAAGAAATTGGATGAGCGCATACAAAGACCTGGTGAGTCGTACAATCCTACATTGAGGACGTTCTCGCATTATGCCACCGTGCCAACAAAGATATGACGGAGGACAGCCGAGTGCGCCATGTCCTGAAAGGAATTTCTCCCTTCGCATTTAACGCGCTGGTCGCACAGAACCCCAGTAGCGTTAACCAAGTCATAACGATGTGTCAGCGCCTCGACGACCTGCAGTCCCTCCGTGTGCAGCCAACACAATGGGACTCCCGCGCTTCCATCGACGAAGCGGACTTGCGCTCCATGATAATGATAAGATCAATTATCCGCGAGGAACTGGGAGTGCAGACACCGCTCGGTTTTTCAGAATCACGACGCGAGACATCTCCTCCGGATCTGCGCGAGATGATCAAACAAGAGTTTGGCCTACCTTATGCCGGCCTCCCCATCAGCAACAGATATTCATCCCGGCTCAACTCAAGCCGCATTGGCTTCGCTGCCTTATGCTTCCAATGCCACGATTTCGACACCTCTCTCCGACTCGGTATGTTCGCCTTTGGCACCTGTGTCTACCCCTGTCTCTCGACCGCCCATGCTCACCCGGTCTGACCACGTGCATCCTCACCCAGTGCCGCCTGCTGGTCCCGTTCAGTTTCTGCCAGGTCCTCCTCAGTTCGCGTATGGCTACCCTGCTTGGCGTCCGTCCCGCCCAACCTGTTCTATTGTGGCATCGGGGGCATATTCATTCTGCCGAAGACGCCAACAAGATGAAAGGCTCGCGTACTCCCCCGTTCCACAAAGCAGGAGTCAACCGTCTTACGACTATTATTCTCAAAGGTTCCCGTACGCACAACGTTCGCCGTCACCCGCAGACTACCAGGACCAGCACCGCAGCTCCCGCCCGCCGAGACGATCTTCCCCAACGCCCTTCCGCCGCCGCTCTACCTCGCCGCTTCGTCCTGCCTCCCAGAAAACGGAAAACTAAAGGCGGCAGTTTCTGGGGGCGAAACTGCGTCACTTCGGAATTCTGGAAGTCCTCCTCATCGACCATCGAACACGTTATCAGTTTTAGTTGAAGGAATTCGTGTTGAAGCTCTTGTGGACACTGGTGCGAGCATTTCGATAATTCACGAAAGTTTATGCTCTCTACTGCGAAAAGTAAAACTCCATATTCTGGCCCGGCTCTACGAGGTGCGAACTCCGCTGCTATTCAACCATCTGGACTGTGTACAGCTCGTGTTTTTATCGACGGCATTCGACACCACATTCAGTTCGCAGTACTGGCTTCATGCGTTCACCAAATGATATTAGGCTGGGATTTTTCTAAATCGGCGTCTGCTGTGATTTCTTGTGGTGAACCGATGATTCATATGAATGATACAGATTGGCCAGTGTTTCGGATACTGCAGACTTGCGATTGGTGGAGTCCTGCGACTTAACTCTTCGCCCTGCTCAAGAAACTATACTCTCGGTTAATTCGGACAAAATTCTCGACGGTGATGTACTCATTGCTCCCGACAGGAAACTCCCCCTTCATGGCGTAGTCATATCCCCCTGCCTCGTCCGTTTTTCTGCGGGAACTGCTCTTCTGGCCGCAGCGAATACTACAGCCGAAGCGGGTTTCTTGCCCCGAGGGACACCGTTGCTTGTGCTCCGCGCGACGATGCAGTGAATGTTGTCTCATTGGGATCTGTTACGTCAGACGATCATTCGGTGAGCACGAAGCCTTCATCCTTTCCCATTAGTGCAACAATCAGTTCGGATCTTGACCCAGAGCAACAGAAATGCTATTGGCTCTTCTGGGAAACACGAAAATTTATTTGATTCTTCTTCTACCATCTTACGGCAGACCTCCGCAGCCCCACCGAATTGACACAGATGGCTCGTGTATTATTCGACGTCGCCCGTATCGCGTCTCACTGAAGGAGCGTCAAATCATTCAGGAACATGTCGACGACATGCTGAAGAAAAACATAGTTCGCCATTCAACCAGCTCCTGGTCATCGCCCGTTGTTCTAGTCCAGAAGACGGATACTATTGATTTTGTGTGGATTACCGGGCGCTTAACAACATAACTCGCAAAGATGTCTATCCGATGCCTAGAATTGATGATGCTTTGGGACACCTTGCAAGGAGCCGAATACTTCTCAGTCTGGATTTGAGATCGGGATACTGGCAAATTCCCATGCACGAGCAAGACAAAGAAAAACAGCTTTCAGCCACGCCTGACGGTCTTTACGAATTTAACGTAATGCCGTTCGGGTTGTGTAACGCTCCGGCCACATTTGAACGCATGATCGATACGGTTTTACGCGGCTTAAAGTGGAAGACGTGCCTATGTTACCTTGACGACATAGTCGTATTTTCTTTTACTTTTCCCGAACATCTCCGTCGGCTAACGAAGTGTTAACTTGCCTTTCAAACGCCGGCCTGACCCTTAACACAAAGAAATGCCACTTTGCAAGCAAGTCAATCAAGGTATTAGGTCACCTGTGAGCAAAGAAGGAATCCGGCCCGACCTGACAAAATCAATGCCGTACTAAATTTTTCTCGCCCCAACCGTCAAAAAGAACTTCGCAGTTCTTAGGATTGGCTCCTACTTCCGCCGCTTCATTCGAAACTTCGTCAATCGCTTCCCCTCTACATAAACTGCTGTCTTCTAACACCGTTTCTATGGTCCGACGACTGCGAAGCTGCCTTTCAGAAACTGAAGTGTGCCCTAACCTCTGATCCCGTACTCGGCCATTTTGATGAAACAGCGCCCACTATACTACACACGACGCCAGCGGACTCGGCATTGGGGCTGTTCTGTTACAGCGCAGGACATCTTCTGTTGAGCAGGTAATTGCCTACGCCAGCCGGACATTGACACCTGCTGAGAAAAATTACACAATAACAGAGCAGGAGTGCCTCGCTCTAGTAGTTGGGCAGTTCAAAAGTTTCGTCCGTATCTGTACGGGCGTCACTTTACTGTGGTCACGGACCATCACGCCCTTTGTTGGATATCTTCCCTAAGAGAACTTGACCGGGCGGCTAGGCCGTTGGGTACTGCGCTTACAAGAGTACAGCTTTACCGTCGTCTACAAGACTGGCAAAAAGCACGGGGATGCAGACGCTCTTTCACGCTGCCCGTTATCCCCCGCTCAAGATGACATTCAAGCGCTTTCTGAATCAACGACAGCCTTACGGATCGCCGCTGTGGACACTTGCACGGAACCACTTCCTGAATTGGCCTCTCAGCAAAGGTCCGACACTTACTGTCGCAACCTCATTGACCTGTTAGACGGTCCGCTCAACCACGCAATAGTCGTTCACGCCGCCAGCTCCGCCAATTTCGACTCAGTAATGGAACCCTTCACCGGTACACTACCACCCAACAGGCGACAGATGGGTGCCCGTCATTCCCCGTGCCCTCCAACGCAAAATTTTAGAGACATTTCACGACGACGCTACCGCGGGCCACCTTGCCTTCCACAAAACGTATGACCGTATCAAAGCCGATTCTTCTGGCCCGGCCTATCGACCTCTGTTGCCAAACACGTTGCATCGTGCGCATTGTGTCAGCGCCGCAAACGTCCAACTTCGGGACCTGCAGGCACACTGCAACCACTGCCGTGCCCCTCCTCTCCTTTCGAAGTCGTTGGCATCGATCTCTACGGTCCTCTTCCCGTCACCTTCGGCTGGACATCGGTGGGTCATTACCGCAGTGGACCACTTGACACGATACGCGGAAACAGCTCCTATTCGCACGGGCTGCGCTTTAGAGGTGGCTGAATTCTTTTTGAAGACGATATTTCTGCGACATGGACCGCACCAAAGTGCTTCTTAGTGACCGAGGCCGGGTATTTCTTTCGGCCGTGCTTGCAGAAGTTCTTCGCGCCACCAAAACTGTACATAGAAACCACGTCCAGCTACCACCCCAAACTAATGGTTTGACCGAACGTTTTCATCGCACGCTCTCGGATATGATTTCCTGTTACATTCAGCCCGACCATAAAAACTGGGACGTCATTCTCCCCTTCGTCACCTACGCCTATAATACAGCGGTTCAACGAACACGGGATTTTCGCCATTTTTCCTTGTTCATGGGCGCCCACCTTCAACTGTTCTCGATAATTCTTTCTTGACGGCGCCTGTGGCCTCTGCATCTAACAGTATCGATGACTTATTTCTCGGCTGTCTTACAGCCGCCATCTCGCTCGTCTCGGGACGACAGCCTCACAGGAAGACCGCAAGTCAAACTACGACGCTTCGCACCGCGTTGTCTCGTTTCGAGCCGGCGATCAGGTCTTACTTTCCACTCCGCTCCGGACCCCAGGACTGTGCGAGAAGTTCCTTCCCCGCCTTCGTAGGCCCTTACACTATCCAGGAACAGACTTCACCGGTAATTACCGCGTTACACCCACCTCTACTGTCACCGACCGCCGTTGTCGTGGCACTGAAGTTGTACACGTTTCCCGGCTGAAGCCTTTCAACTCCCGGAATCCGCCTTAAGCGCCCGAGTCGGCCGCTTCAGCCCCGAGGGAAATGTTGTAAGCTATGACTAAGGCAGACATTAGCAGCCGTATGTGGATATTCCCCTCAGTGGCTATGTGCCAGATGCTATGTGCCACCAGCCTCGCTCGCCGCGCACATCGTCGTTCACGTTATCATCATCGGCATGTTCGGGAATCTCTGCGCTCGACCTGAGCTCGCTAGCCTGTCGCTCTCTGCGGGGTTAGTTTAATAAACCGGTGCCCGACGACTCCTGGCCTGTGCCTCACAATATATATATATATATAAATTATATATATATATATATATATATATTATAAATATATATATATATATATCCTTGTCGATGTCTATCGAGGGCTCCTTGTTTTCGAATGCTGCAACAGTGGCCGCTATGCCGTCTTGATGTAGGATATTCGTATAGAGTGAGCAAACACCCATGGTCACGAGAAGGCTTTCCGGAAGAATTTCTAGGTTTAAAATTTCGCGGAGAAAGTTCCGAACTTTCGAAACCGTTGGGTATTAAATAATGTAAGAGATCGGACAACACGCTATCGTCTCCCTCACTATATATATATAAGTTATATATATATATATATATATATACGAGAGAGTAGACACATGTGTATGAAAACGATGATTGAACTAACGTTTCGACCGGACCCCGGTCGAAACGTAAGTTCAATCATCGTTTTCATACGTGTGTCTACTCTCTCGTGTATTTTTGAACACCAATTCCAGAACTTATTCATCGCTACACACACACACACACACATATATATATAGGGAGTAGTAGAACTTAGAAGATCGGTTAGTCGTCAACCGTTGAAAAGCTTTTTTTTTTTTTTCGAAAAGCATAATGGGCCGCCGTTGTGGCTTGTCCGTTCTTGATGATAAATAAGCGAACATAGAAGTGAGAAATCGCGCGTTTTCGGGGAGCGGGACTCGAAACATCTCCGCATACCGGTGCGGTGCGTTAGCCCATACGCTATCCCCACAGTCCGACTTTAAAGCGGGGGTTATATTTACAAGAGGTCTGGGGAGAATAGCGTTGCCCCTCGACTACCGCGAGACGTAGAACATCTTCTTTGCGGGCCGCCACGTAGAACGTTGGTCAGATAGCAAGATACCGAACTGCTGAAGTGGCGGTAAGAATGTAGCAGAACAGAGAGAAACCGACTCGGAAAGTACATAAAGCAGGTGGCATATGCGGAATTTGTTCGATAGAAGAGCATGACGTGTGCTTGTCACGTTTTTTGATTCATTGATAAAAGCGAAATCAGGTGAAAAAATCCGCCGTTTCGTCACATCTCCGCATACCCGGTGCGGGCCAATTGCTATCCCACAGCGGCTTCTCCTACTTTAAAGCGGGGGTTATATTTACATCTGAGGTCAACTACCGCCCCTCGACTAAGGAGACGTAAACGTCTTCTTTCCGAGCGGCCGCGGACTAAGCGGCGTCCCTGATATAATATATATATATATAATATAAGTCATATGATATAATATCTATATATATATATACTATATTATATATAGTATATAAAGATATATATATAGATTAGGAGTAGATAGCAACTTGAAGATCGAGCCAAGAGAGAGAAAACTTCGAACATAGGTAGCCATTGTGGCCTACGTTTCAGCAAAGAGAACATATATATCTATATATATATATGTAACGAATCCGAAATGAAATGAGGGGCTCGGTGATTAAGACAGAAAAGACAGAATAAGGGGTGGCAGTCCAGAAAACCTCCGAAAGTCAAGGGAGGAATCGCGGTTGGTCATAGAAAAGATAAAGAATTTTTGAGGCAGAAAGAAAGTGGTGAAAAAATCGGTTATCGGGATTTCTGCACCACTTCTTATATATGAGAGAACGATAAAATATCCAGATAATATAAGTAGTGGCATACACAGCAAGAACAATCGAACATACCTTTGGGCAATGCCTACATACAGTAGGTACAGTTAATGTTACAGTTCAGTTGGCATCATGTCGGTCTCTGATGAAGGCAAGTCGTTGAGTACGTAAGTAAACTTGTTTGTTATTGTTATTGAGGTGTTCCTCTTACAATATATAATATATCTGTACATTTGCAATCACCGGCACCTCAGTCTCTTAGGGGATCATCGATATAAGTGCTTCCTCTTCATACATTATACATCATAGCGAAACTCACTTTTTCCTCATCTCTGTGAATACTCATCATCATAGTGTGTACTCGGGCGTTCCCTGCTCGAGCCTCCGGATAAACGGTCGCCCGAACATCGCCCTCCGGTGAAACAGTGTCTCTCGAAGTATGATATATATATATATATATATATATATAATATATATATATATATATATATAAGTATAGTAATGATAAGCGAATAAATGGGAAATGAGGGGCTCGGTGAAATAAAACAGCAATAAAGGGTTGGCAGTCAACAAACCTAAAGGGGAGGTTGTGGTGGGTCATAGAAACAGATGAAGAATTTTTTGAGTCGGAAAGAAAGTGGTGAAAAATGCCCGCCGGTTGGGATCCGAACCCACGACCTCCAGAATACGGTCTGGTGCGATAACCACTACGCTACCGGCGGGGCTGTTTCCCCACCACCTCCTCGGCTATTTATGTTAAGGTATTTTTTGTTTCTTGCACTTGGGGGTGGTATTCTGGAGGCATTCTGGAGGTCGTGGGTTCGGATCCCACCCGGCGGGCATTTTTTCACCACTTTCTTTCTGACTCAAAATCTTCATCTGTTTCTATGACCCACCACAACCTCCCCTTTGCTTTCGGAGGTTTTCTTGACTGCCAACCCTTTATTTCTGTCCTATATATATATATATATATACAGTAATCCCTCGTTAACTCAAAGGCATCAAAT
Organism: Haemaphysalis longicornis; assembly: GCA_013339765.2. Classification (NCBI taxonomy): domain Eukaryota; kingdom Metazoa; phylum Arthropoda; class Arachnida; order Ixodida; family Ixodidae; genus Haemaphysalis; species Haemaphysalis longicornis. The sequence continues at coordinate 30,521,501 of CM023457.1, forward strand.
CTGGGAAACATTTCGAGATAAGCGGTATTTCGAGTTAAGCGAAACGCCAAAAATGTTTGGCCAGGTCACTGTAAAATAAAAGCCAGTGCTGCCAGGAAATGCTCCACTGCACGAGAGAGCTACCGTAGTAAAGACACAAGAATTCGCAGGGGAAAAAATTTATTACCGAGGATCAAAAAAGTTTTAGTTCGGTCCACGTTCTAGTTCGGTCCGAGAAAGGCGTTCTCCAGTCGCTCAACACATCGCATGAGCCGTTGGTCGCCACCGCTGCATTCGACCTTGTTGCATTCGAACGTGTTTCTGTCGTCGCAGGCACTTCTCGAGGCTCTTCCTCGTCTGCATTGTCATCTGCGTCGTTCACGGCCATCTCAACGATATCGGCGTCCGACAGCATTCCGGTAACGGGCACGTCCGCCTCGTAGAGCGCATACTCCTCAAATGCGATATCGCCGCCTTCAGTATCGCTCACGCAGCCAGTTGCCTTGCGCACTTCATTGCACAGCTCATCAGCGCGAGAAGTGGACTTTGCCTTCTGCCCTCCCGGTCAAGATTTCGAGATATCCGCTGTCCCCTCCGAAAAGCGTTTCGAGATAAGAGGGCGCAAATACATAGCACCTATGGGAGGTTAATGCACGGCGAAAAAAAGTTTCGACTGGACCTAGATTTCTAGATATGCGAGTTCGAGTTAACAAGAGTTTACTGTATACACACACACACACACACACACACCACACACACACATATATATATATATATATTAATAATTGTACACTTGGAAAACTATAAATACTTATATATCGACAGTTATCGACATGGTCTGGTCTGCTTAGATAAATTACTATAGTGACTTGTAATTTTTGAAATGACGCCTGGGAAATGACGAAAGAAATTTCACGGTCCAAGTGGTACGAACCCAGTTTTAAGATTTAAGCAGTAGCCAAGAATTCTGATTAACTATTATTATTATTACCGTTATGACGTTACATTATTTTTTAATATTATGAGATATAATATAGAAAATATACGCGTTTGACCATGAGTGGGCTCGTTGGGAATACAAAGAAACAGTCTCAACGCAAAGAAGGCTGTATGATTAGACTCGAACCGTTGCTGCGCTCTAAATACAGTGAGAAAGCCAAAAATTCGACGCGCCCGTTAGTGGGTCACCGAACACGTTCATATTAGATCCGCGCCAGTTGCCGCTCTAAATACATGCAGGAGTCTATGGTAGCGACAAAATCTCGGTTAATTGGGTGGCCCCACAAAATGCAGGTTATAGAGCGAAACTCCGTTAATTTCTTTAGCCTCACGTTTTGACCTGTCGAGCCTGCGAGTCCAGTGGATGCGCAGAGGCGAAATGGGCCAAAACAGCTGCTTCTGTAATCGCAAATTGCTTCCGGAATAGCGGCTTTGTGCAACCGAACTGTTGCGCAGGGAAACTGCCAATCGCAACAGCTGATGCAACCGCAACCACCGAATACATATGCATCGATGATAGTGTCGCCATTGCCGGGTAGCTGGTCGAGGAAGAAATAATTCAGGACGTGACAGGCCGCGACAAGGATGATTCATCGGAAGATGACGATTGTGACCAACTGCCCCAACCAGTGAAGATGCAGGTTAGAGAAGCCGCAGACACCTTTTTCGTGCTGCAGGACTTTTGTGAGCAAATTCCGCATGGTACCTGTACTAGGGATCATCCGCCAGCTATTACAGCTATTGTCGCCGCTCAGACTCGCCACCCCCCCCCCCCCCCCCCCACCAAAAAAAAAAAAAAAAAGACGGACGAAGATTGATTTGATTGATTGTAGGGTTTAACGCGCCGACGCAACGCAGGCGATGAGGCGCGCCGTAGTGGAGGGCTCCGGATTAATTTTGACCACCTGGGGATCTTTAACGTGCGCCGAAATCTCGTACACACGGGCATTTTTGCTTTTCGCCTCCATCAGAAAAGCGACCGCCGCGGCCGGGAAACGAACCCGCGACCTCGTGCTCAGTAGCGCAACGCCTTAGCCACTGAGCCACCGCGGCGGGTCGGACGAAGATTACAAATTTATTTGGCAAATAAAGGTGCGTCATGCTGGGGAAAAATTCTGTAGAAATTCAGAGAATTATCTACTAATGTGTAGCATTCTTGTACCGCCTCTCTTGTGTGTGAGTTTTTTTCCAGCCAAATTTTTTGGTTTTTCTAAATCCCGTCCGACCAATTATCTCCATCTACACTGTTATAACGATTACAGGTGTAACTTTCACGAAATCTGCAGTATTTTGGAAATGCAGGGCGTTACACGTTTCGCCATTTGCCGTAATTTTTATATGTATAGTTTTTAGTTTTTAGTTTTTCAAAATTTTGTACGACCAGTTATCTCCGTTATAGTGGAACTTCTGCGATATCTGCATTTTTGAGGAAATGCAGAGCGTTACACTGTCCTTGCTGGGGGGGGGGGGTACTCCGCAACGAATGCTACGCATTAAAAATCACATTTTTGTTGTCCATTCGATCTTTCCACAATCTGTTAATTCGACAATTTTTCGCGACCCCACCAGTGTGGAATTAGCGAAATTTTACTGTATATATAAATCACGGATAACTTACCTACAAGACACGCTGATTTCCACCGGTATGGCAGCAGCGGGGACCCGTGCGGAATGCGTCCAGTTCTCCATTTCGAGGCCGTGCCTAGAACCGCCAATTGTAACGGCAGTTCATCCACGTATGGCTTCAAGACTCCAGCGAGGATCATCTTTATATGGATCGTGCTTGCTCGAATGCGTATGTCCTCGCGTCTAAGTTATCGTTCAGGAGATAAGAAAAGAAGAGGTCGAGGACAGAAGGGTGGGAAGGGCGATCAAACAAAGCCGCATTATGTTCAGGCAGGGCTGGGCAGTATCACGATACTAGGATATCGCGATAGTATCTCAGAGATACTTTTGAGTATCTGTATTTCAGTATCGAAATACATTTGAAAAATGTATTTGTATCTCGGTAGTGAAATACTTTTACGGTGTATCGAATATATCGCGATACTCCGGCGCCGAAAAGTATCTCGTTACATTCATTTTCTTGTCTCATAAGAAGTCGGCTTCTTTTTTTTTTTTTTAGGTTGGCGCCACACCACCTGACTTCCTTCTGTGGGCGGCAGTGTTAGCCTATTCCGGACGCGGCGGCGATTAGGCAGCCGAGTAGATAATTTCCACCCCAAGGCACATGTGTTGGTTGTAGCTCTGATTAACCAAATGGTCGACGCTCCCTTTATATTAAAAATTGGGAGGGCGTACTTACAAAGAGCTTCGTCGCCGCTCATTTTGGTGTCAGTGAGTGCGGCGTTTCGCGCGATAGCGATAGCCACACGTCGCCCCGCGCCCGATCCCTCTAAAGAAAGCGCATGCTTCGTTCCGTTGAACTGCGGAATGGGCGTGAACTTGCAGGAAGAGGCGTGTTAGATGTACAAGAGATTTCGTCGACACTTAATTTGGTGTTTACGCACTGGGGCGGCTCGGGCGACATGGTGTATTGAAGGGCCGGCTGTGGAAAACGAGGATTACTGGCGTGTTGACGGTTGCTTTCGTCGGTGGCGAACGATGGCGGCCGCTGAAGGCCGTGAAGCACGGTCTATCCTGGATGGCACGTTCTTTGAACCCTTTGAAAACGAGTCAACTGGTTCAATTCTCAAAGCAGAATGCAAGCTTTGCGGAAAAGTACTTTCGGGTTTTTCATTTATTTACCAGAGGAAACATCCGGGCGGAGCAACCGATTATGAACAGTATTTGAAGAGGCCCCGGAAGCACACTTCCAGTCATAATAAAACAAACGACAGCGATTGTTCAAATCTGTTACAGCAACACCCAAGGCTGGACAATTTTTTCAGTGCAACTAAAAACAACGTAGAACAAAAGAAGTTTGATGACCTCCTGCAGAACTTGATAGTGAAATTCATGCTGCCGCTGCAATTTATTGAGGAGGACGCGTTTCAGCAGTTTGTGAAAGGTAGTGGCAATTTTTTTTGCTGCCCAAACTGGTTTCGTTTTATTCTTATGGATGCGATTAACGGCGTATGTTCCCTATTTTCACGAACATTCCCCGAAGTCACGCTGATGTCTCGTAGGACGCTCGGAAGAAGAATAGACGATGCATTTCAACAAAAACTAGGCGACATTAAGCGTAAACTGCTACAAGTGACTAGCGTGTGCACTAAGGCGTACGTGTGGTCCACTTCCACGAAGAGCTTCATGGGTGTGACAGAACACTGGGTAAAGTCAAATACTAATTTCTATAGGCTGTTTGGTGCAAGAAATGGCTCACGGGCGTTTTTGCGTATTGCGACAGTACACAAAATGTATGACGGTCAAGTTGTAAGCGGTCAATTGACCGTATGCCTGATCGCAGAATTTGATGCTTGTGTTCAATTTTCATCTACCACTTGCAGATTGACTTCGACACACTTGAACGGAGATCTGCCGCTCTGGCGTGCAAACGCTTCATTGGAACGCATTCATGCGACCGTGTAGCCGACTTGCTGTTAGATGTCTATGCAGACTTCAACCTTGAAACGAGCAAAACTGTAGGCACCGTGACCGACACCGGGAGCAATTTTGTGAAAGCTTTCGAAGAATTCGGAATTGACGCCGCAACTGACGGTATGCTTGCGTGTGATCGAAAGAATAGTATCTTGTCCCTAAGCTATTTCCTTCGCAGATATTTCGGACGTATTTTCATATTTTTTGATTGTTCAGATTCCGAAGAGGACGTCGCCTTCCACCGTGAACTTAAGTCCCGGGCCATCGCTTCCTCATCACCTGAGGTGCGCGTGCCATACATTGAGCCTTGTGGCAACCGCAGATGTCAAGAAGGCACTCGCCATCAGCCCCGTGTGCAGTCGTCTCCACGACACCGCAATGGCGAAATGCGCTCTGTATTGGGGCTCATCGAATCGGCCAAAGTCTGCAGAGGTGGTGGCATCAGTTCTTGGAAGGCAGCTGTCAACACCATGCGTCACGCGTTGGAGCTCTCTCTACCATGCCCTGGATGTCCTTCTCACCGATAAAGAGAAACTGAAGACACTCTCGGAAAAGCTCGACCTCCCACAATTCAGAGACACAGAGTTCGACTTCCTGGACGAGTATTTGGGTGTACTCTACCCGATTGCCGCAGGTGAAGTACTTTTGCTCGTATATTGCTAGGGACATTTGTTTGCGCTCACCAAGCGTAGGAAATAGCTTACAAATTGACAAAATATTTTGTATTCTATATTTTGCAGCAATTGATGTATTGCAGAAAAGCCGTAGCGGATACTACGGAGAGCTTCTGCCAACCATCGTCACAGTAGAAAAAAAGCTGTTTGCGCCGAAGGGAAAGGTACGACACGGATCAGTGATGCTAGACAGCTGCCTCTCGGGCTTGCAGAAGCGGTTCTCTGGCCTCATAAGGATGGAAAATGAAGAGGCAATGATTGCATCGAGCTCGCACCCATACTTCGAAATGCGGTGGGCCCAAAACTAAGTTCCGAGAGCTTCATACTTCAAAAGCTTGCTCTTGCGAGTAGCAGAAGCTCATGGACCGGACCATAAGAACTCTTACGACGATACGTCATCAGCTGCGGTGAACCACGGCTTCTACGCCTTCGAAGATGAAGACTTCCCGACATCAGGACCGTCAGAGCAGACGTATGTTCGAGCGGAAGTTTTTCGGTACCTTGACGACCCCAGGAAGGATTTCGCTATGCTGCAGGACTTCCCAGCCATTAAGTCTGTGTTCGTTCATTACAACACAAACTTGTGTTCTTCTGCACCGGTTGAGAGACTTTTCTCGTTTGCGAGCCTCGTGCTCAGACCCAATCGACGTTGTCTGGAAGACAGCTTGTTTGAGAAGCTGCTTTTGTTTAAGTGTAACTAACTAACGAGCCAACCGCTGAAATCTCGACTTATTATGGTAAATGACCTAGTTAAACACAAAAACGAAGATGTATTATCAATTTATTTTAAAGACCTCCGCCAGCATGATTGTGTAAACTTATGATGATTGTGTATTGTTAGTATTTTCGTTATTTCATTTCCTTTTGTTTTTGCATTTCCTTTTACTTGCTGTTCTTTTCTTTGATTTGTTCACAACTGCTTGCAAGTACCTGCACGTCAGTTATACCCTGTCATGTATGTATACATAGTTTGTATCTGTGTTAGTATTGTAAATGTCTTTTAGAACCTGACGGTCGCCGAAATAAAAAAAGTATTTCAGTATCTGTATCTGTATCTTGCATCTGTATTCCAGAATACTTTTTTGTGCAAATTGTGCAAGTATCTCAGAAATATCCAGTTACGTCTAATTTACATGTATCTTAGTATCTGTATTTTAGGCGCCCAGCGCATGTATCGCGATATCTGTATTCCAGAATACATTTGAAAGTCATCTCTGCCCAGTCCTGTGTTCAGGGAAGAGCGCCATGTGGTTCATGGGCACGTATATACTACCTAGTATTCTCTAAGGACAAGTGTCCTCATTTTGCGCCGACCACCGCCAGTTCCTCCAGCTGCTTTTTGCTTATTTTTTCTTGGAGGTTTTGATGGTATTATACCCCTGCTACTCTAGCGTCCGAATCTCACTTGAACCAAATGTCATTTGACTCAAATGCGAGGTTGTGCTGCTCCACTTGGTTTTGAAAGGCCATTCTGTTCAAATGAGATTCGAGCCAAATGAGCACCCACAGCGACATTTGGGGCTCTGGAGTTCTATTTATAGCACTCTCGCTCAGAGCGTTAAAAGTCAGCGTAAACAAATACATTACTGGAATACTTAAAACAAACAAGTTATTCTTAATTGTGGGACTATGCTTACTTCTCGCCCACTTAAACCGTGATATCAAGATGCAATAATTTCGTACTCTCAGCACCAGTGCGAGCAAGCGACAAACCATTGTGGCAAGACAGCACACAAAACCTCGACTGCGATTCAGAATTGAGCAAAAACCGTGTCAAAGCTTACGTTATTGATCATTTGATATCATTTAATGTCAAAGACTGCCGCTAAATTTGATTGTTGCATCATTGTGTAAAAACAGACCTCGCCAGCAGCAGCGGCATGCAGCAGGGCGAGCGTTTGTTAAAGCTTTCAAATGCCATCGAAATTGTAGTGAAGCACGGTAGATTCTGAATGGCAATTGAAGCATCCCATTTAAGTCAAATGACATTTAGTTTGTGGTAATCCGGCAATAGTGGCGGGGGACAATCCCACGGATGGACATGTGCCGGCTGAGGATGAGGAGGTGGGCGGGAGGAGCGAGGATAGGACATTACAATTTAGTTTGAATGGCATTCGGACTCCAGTGTAGCCGGGCTACTTAGTTTCTTATCTGTACTCGAAGAGCCCTTCCCAGTCGTTAATCCGAACATTGTTTTTTTTTTGTCCTTTAAAATTTACCTTTAGATATTTGACCACAACGGAAACACCTTTACGATAAGACTGTGGGCAATAAAAACTATGACGAGACATTTTCTCACGCACGCAGAGGGCGTCGCTTTCTCGATCTGTTGATATCTATACCAGGAAAAACTTTTTTTTTTCTGGTAGGTGTGGTGTAGACTTCCATCTAATAGAAAATAAGGTCGCGAAAAACAAAGGAGAAATGCACCCATGCCTTATCCTTTCATAATTGTTTTTTATCGCACTGGCACAAAGTATAGTTAACACGCTTGGTGCTACTATCTGTGTCAACGAAAACAAAAAAAAAACGAGCTCGAGCATTCTGAGTAATGGTACGAACTGAGGGTGCTCTCACCTTATCATTTCCGCGAATAACACGGCAGTTTCCTTTATATTTAACGATGTTTATAACGCGAAAAGGCCTAATTGAAAGAAAAAATTCGGGGAAGTCTGCACTCATGCGCAACAGTTCAATGGCGAAGCACGATGCACGTCAGATTCTTAGAAATAGCGGAGAGAGAGAGAGAGAGAGAGAGAGAGAGAGAGAGAGAGAGAGAGAGAGAGAGAGAGAGAGAGAGAGAGAGAGAGAGAGAGAGAGAGAGAGAGAGAGAGTACAAAGGTAACGAAAAAAATCCTGCACTTTCTCGTGACGGATTCTTTGGTTGTCGTCAGTTTTCCAAACCGCTTCGACCATGCAGAAATGGAACAATCGGACAGACGCCGGCTTCATAAAACGAGGGACCCAGGCTCGATTCCGGCCGCTGGGAGCGTTTCTTGACAGCCGAGCTGTTTTACAAGCCTTAAGTTCACGGTTTCAGGAAAAAAATACCAAGAAATTTCCAAGCGCTCTCGAGCGCGTGCCTCGTGGCGACAGCCGAGAGTCCCCGGCACGCGCACTGGCATTAGAAGAAAAAATGGCAAAAACCCCCAGGAGCGAAAAAATAGCGACCACTCGTGAGCGCGTGCCTTGCGCCGACCGCCTAGTGCCTGGCTCACGGATTGGCTCTAGCAAAAAAAAAAAAAAAAAAAGAAAAGAAAAAAAATGGAACTCTAGCGCTGTCGTCAAGCGCTACCGTGCATGTAAAGAAAACCCCAGCGCTAACGCTAAAGACGAAGACAACCTGTTTGGGACAGGTCACAGCGGTTGCCGCATTGTCTAGAACCTATTATGGATAATTGACTACGAGTGTGCCATTCCTTCCCTAGACGACTTGCAGATCTTGCCACCACTGCGTCGAGTCGAAGACGAAGAGCTGATGGAAGTCTACAAATCTGAAGATGACGGTGCATCCTCCACCACTCGCCGCGAAGTCGTTGCATGTGACGACTATTACTAGCACCGCAACCACGCAACAAAACAATGATACTGAAAGTTAATTATGAGTACCACAGTGCTGACCTATACAGCAACTTCGCCATTCAAGTGTCGCGCGTGAGTGTAGGCTTCCCCGAATTTTTTCTTTCAATTAGGCCTTTTCGCGTTCCAGACGCCATCAGCGGAAACACTGAAGCTTCGCTGTAAGAAATGCAGGGCAAACTCATTTTTCGAAAGAGTTGTAGCGCATATGCGACGACAGCTCATGAGTGCATTCATACGAATGAAACCCCGCACCCCTCCTAACCATAAACTCAATCTATAGCCAAGTAACGCGAGAAGCGGATGGTTCATCATGCTGATCTCTTAAGAAATTATGCCGACAAAATAAGAAATTGGTTAATTAAAAGAAATTGCCACGTCACAGAAACGATCATGCATTTTAACGCAGACTCGAAACAATTAAGCCCCTTAGAAAGTTAACAATGTCAAAGAGTGGCTAACCATCAGCCCATTTCACTCACTGCACCTGTGACGTTACTGGGACATTTTCGTCAGATTTGCAGCCGCCCACAAAAATTGCCCCAGTAAAGATGAACTTGCGATTATGGTGGTGCCTGTGGATCCGTTTGTCTCCCCACCTTATCGGAACCCTGCAACTTTTTTTTCAACTTTTTTTGAAATCTTAAATGCTTGCAGAGCGTAATCACCCAACACACCCAGTACTTAGAGTAGGGGGTCGCAAAGTACCTCGGCCAAAAATGACTGCTCTATGCCCATTAGATAACTTGTAAACTAACCCAAAAGATTTTTCTCTCGTTCCCGGTCTTGACGTTCTCCGACGGCCCGAATTACGTCACTAAGGCCATGTAGCGGCTGTTGGCCGGTTTTCCTTCAGTTGCAGCAATGAACGCTTTTCGATAGCAACTTAAAAAAAAGCCACAAAAACAAAGCAGAAATGGAAGGTGCATCTGGTGCGACGAGCAAATCACGCACTGCCGCTCCGTGCTGGCCGTAACTATAGCTTTCGCAGTGAAAGCGCTTATCGAAAGTGTTGCAGGGTCCTTTTAATGCTAGCATCAAATTTATATGTCCATGATTACTCTGTTTTGGAACCTCGCCATTCTGGTGAGCACAAGCTCTTACGCTCCATTACTGGCCACGGCGGCCGCTTTTATACAGGCGAGAACCAATCATGTGTACCGCCTACTCGTAAAACTCTACTCAACTGTGCATCGAGACCAGCGCCGCCCTAGCTTATTTCACTCGGCGCCCTGTGCGAACTTCTGCCGAGGCGCCCACTCCCCCCTCCCATCAAACTCATTTTTACAGCAAAGCTGTGGGTTCCTAGCATCCAAGCAGAGGAAAAATGACGGCTTCTCCACATACGGCTTCTTAAGTTGGTTGTTGTACTGAAGAGAAAAAAGGCCAAAGTAGGCGCAATTTAGTATATAGAACCGGAAGCGGCTTTACGAGTGCCGTATAAACGAAACGTGATTTCACTTCGCGTCTTAAGTACTCATTCGCGCCTTAAGGAATCGAGAGAACTGCCGCTGATTTTATGGCGATCCTGGTGAAGAAATGTACATTGAAAACTGATTAGGAGGAATACTACACCAAGCGGTTGATGGGCAAGTCGTGCCGGCACTGCTAAATAGACATTAAAGGAGCCATGAAGAGAAAATACAACTTCGTTTTATTTGAAAGAACTAGGATTCAGTATCTCACTCAGCTCCATTAGAGCCACAAAAGATGTTTTTTTAACGAAAAAAAAGAGAAGAAGTAGTTAAAAACTTTCAAATTTCGCGCCACAGTGACGTGTTATGAGCAAGAATGACGTCATATGGGCCAACAATAAAATATAATTTTCAGTCCGTTATCTGCACGTTAGCATTCAAGTGATGCGGTCAAATAGCACTAGAGGCCCCGTTACAGACGTCCAGTCATCTGTCATCGCGACAGGTCAGTTAGGCGGCCGCCAATCGCACAAACAAGGTTCCGTGACGTCATAGAAAAGTTGCGGGAAATTGGCTAGGGGGTCGCGACTGCTTCACACGTTTTCTTTAATATCACCGTTATTTGTTCGAACTGGATACACGTATTTTTTAACCGCACGTGTTCAATTTGTCTGCGCTAATGACGCAAACTCTCCTACATCTCCCGTTAGTTCCGGTGTTCCGCAAGGGTCAGTTTTAGGACCTCTCTTATTCCTAATATATATAAATGATCTACCAACTAACATCACATCTTAAATGTTTATTTGCAGACGACTGCGTAATTTATCGGAAAATAACGAACGACACTGACGTTATGCAGCTTCAAACTGACTTGGATAATCTCTCCGCTTGGTGTCAAACATGGCAGATGCAGTTAAACATCTCAAAATCCAGATCAATGCGAATTTCCCGTAATAATCGGACACCACCCGCTTACACTCTTAATGATTCCCCTTTACAGACCACGCTCTCTTACAACTATCTTGGCATTATTATTACTAACAACCTTTCCTGGACCCTATAGCTAACCAAACTCTAGGCTACCTCCGTAGAAATTTTTCTCTCGCACCTTTGTCGTTAAAGTTACTTTTATACACTACCTACGTTCGCCCTAAATTAGAGTATGCTTCTTCTATTTGGGATCCGGCTCACATGACATTATTATATTCAGTCGAGATGGTACAAAATCACGCAGCCCGTTTTATTCTAAGTATCACAGAACAGCCAGTGTCACCCGAATGAAAATATTTTAGGCCTTCCGAACCTCTCGACTCACCGAAAACACTCACGAATTTGCCTCTTTCATAAAAGTTATCCCCATAGCTTCACGTTACACAATTCACAGATTCGTCCTGCGCCTTACGTGTCAGCTCGCCGAGATCACTCACATAAAGTCGATGTACCTCATTCGAATACGGTCACACATTCCGCATCGTTCTTTCCGAAAACGTGCAAGGATTGGAACAATCTACCGAGCTCATTAGCAAGTATTAAAAACCCTGTTCTATTTAAGGATGCTTTAAATAACTCGGAATAAATTCCCACTCAGTGTCCAAATTTTATACCTTAGAGTGGTTACGTTATTGATAAAGACCATATTTATTTTAATATATGTTTGAAATATTGCCGAATGAAATCACCACTGTGCACCTGGATTGTATTTTCTTTAGTCCTTGACGAGAATGTTCTATTGTTGCTGTTTAATTACGAACAGTGCATCTGTCATCAATTTGTTATTGTTGTAACCCCTCCCCTCTAAAATGTATCTGTATCCTGAGAGTAAAATAAATGAAAATCAATGAAAATCAGCAGCTGGGGCTTGTGTCACGTTCCCTGAAATCAAAAACGTTTCCTCAAGCGCAAAATGTGGCCGCACACTGACAATTTTTCTGAGAAACTTGTTCGCTTGTTTAGCGCAGGACCCGAAAAAATTTGCCGAATCCAAGTACCCAGCTCCCCTTGCAAACTGGCATTTTTCCTGGTCGGTTACAATCGCCGCGTTGTGTAGCTTGTATCTCTCTGAAGAGGAGCAATTTTACCACCAATACATACGGTGGGATCTTTATCGTGCGCTGCAAACAGCGAGTACACGAGCATGCATGCAGTCACCCAGTGATGGGTGAAACGCACCCTTGCCGCAGCCGGGTGACCAGTCCGCGATTACGGGCCCCGCAGCTGCGCACGCCGAGCAGCCACCGAGCCGCTGCGGCTCGGGGAGGGCGTCCCCTGGAAGAGGAGGCTAGCCACTCTGGCGGGCATTGCCACAACCAGAGGCAAATACCCCTGTTCTCCAACTGGCCATTCGGGGACGTGCACCATTGGCAGGGTTCTTGCCGCTGCCACGTGATGAAGCGAAATGTGCGCCCCTCCTTGCTTTGACTCGGGCAGCAAGCCGGCATGTCGCAGGAACGCCCCCAGTACGACACGGGATTAGGTGCCTTATCAGGGTAACAAAAGTGCGGACGAGGGACACAATCAATTCGTTTTGGTGCTAGAACACACATCCTAACACGTGTGCAGGGTGTCCTGATTGGGGTCCTACGTGTCCTGTATTGAGAGGAGTCGCCAGGCAGTGAGGGGAGATGTACAAGTGGCGGCACAAGTTCTCTTGAAGAATTGATGTGACTTCCGGTGGTATTTAGGCTGCAGCGCTGTAATGACAAGGATGGCAATTCCAGTCTTGTATCAAAGAACCGACGGAGTGAGACTTAATGCGGTCGTCATTATAGTGCCCTGCGGGGCATCTCTCCTCGTATTGGTCGTCGCTTCACTTTTTTTTTATTCGAAAGTTTGCCCTGCGGCATAACGGTGCACGATTCACAGGTACACAAACAAGTTTGCTTCTCGTATAAACTACAGAAGGTGCCGATGAAATGGTCCATGAACCCAGGGCTGCAGGTCTGGAGGGCGGCCAGGGTGGAGGCCGGTTGCACGAAGGTGCCGTAATCGGATCTGGTGCAGCCGGGGGCAGGTCCACAGCAGATGCTGCACATTCACATTCTGTACGGCGGAGTCGCAGAATGGGCAGGTAGAGTCGTATGGGCTGTGGTACTGCGATGGCCAAGAGGCAGTCAGAAACGGCGTAAGGGCCATCCCAACACGTATTCTCCGCAGCGCAACCTCCTCTCGGCGAGTTAAGTCACCAGGGAGGTTTGAACCACAATGAGGGCTCGCGTGGTGCGCCGGAGAATTTTCTTCTGTTGTGCCAGGATTCCACTTGGATCTTCGGGGAAAAGTCGCATCAAGGTATGCGGGCGACTAGCCGTGTCTGCCTCCCTACTGCCGGGTACAGCTGAACGGGGTACCCATTCTATGCGGATCTGCAGTAGAGTGCTTCGTGCTAAGTGGTGAATGGCATCTGCGAACGCTGTAGCTTGTGTTATGCGGCGGATGTCGTGGATGGCTTGCGTAGAGTCTGTGCGTATTATTAGTCGACAGTATGGCCCTGCCTGGACAATAGGCAGTATTGCGGCCATCCCATCGTGTATCGCTGTTAGTTCAGCAAGATACGCTGGTGGCATCGGGTTAGCCTCATAAGAGCAACATTGGTCCACCTCTGGTAGCTGGGGGCAGATGAGTGCAGTGTGCACCATGCCGTTTTTGACGCTGGCGTCTACATATGCAATTGCCGTTTCCGCGTCTGGGCTATGTAGGCGAGAGACTTGGGCCGTGGCCTGGCGAGGTACCGGGTGACGGAGGCGACCGATTGGTTTGTTGTCTGTTAACTGTACTCGCTGCCACGGAGGAATGTTTAAACCTTTCACAGTGGTACTTGGTACAACGTACCCCATGTACCGGGCTAGCGCAGCGGCGGCACCGGTCATCGAGGTTTTACAGGCCCGGGCAGAGCGGCGTTGGTGCACCAGCTCATCAATCGTATTGAGTTGGGCCTCCCCCTGCAGAGTTGGTATCGGGGTCATTCGGGGTAGTCCAGTAATGGCCCGCATGGCATCCCGGTTGATGGCTTCGAGGCGATCCCAGTCCTCATCGTGAGATGGTGGAATTGAGACTGGTACACGAGTCTGGGTTGCAACACTGACCGCACAAGGAGGCGAGCAACGCCGGTGCGTGACCCGCCAGCCTTCGTCGCCATTCGACGTATCAAGTGTATTGTTCGTGTTGCACGATCCTTCGCACTCTTCCCCCATGGAGCCGCGGACCCAGACGAGGCAACATCAAGGCCCAGCACACGAATAGTTGAGACCTCCTGTAGAGGTTGTTGATGAATAAACAACCGGACAGGCCGTTTTCTAAGTCGGCGTCGCCCATGTTTGTTAGTCACTGACATGTATGACATTTTTTTCTTACGATTAGTTCAAGTCCTACTTGGGCGCACCAGTAATCAGTAATGTTTAACGCCGTTGTAGCGCGTTTCTTGGACAGAGATGTCAGGATGCACGGACCACACAGTAATGTCGTCAGCATACATGATGTAATTCGCGTCAGGGTATCTCCGCCAACCGTCAAGCTAGGGGACAAGCAAGGCGATATTGAACAATACGGCCGCTACCACAGAGCGTGTGGAAACCACGGTGCGAGTGTGAAGTGTCCTGTAGCCTTCCCGGCCAAGCGAGGGTGAAGGTGCGGTCCCGAAGAAAGGCCGCCAATCGCACAAACAAAGGTTCCCGTGACGTCATAGAAAAGTTGCGGGAAATTGGCTAAGGGGTCGCGACTGCTTCACAGGTTTTCTTCAATATCTCCGTTATTTGTTTGAAGATTGCGATGATATTGGTATCATTGTTATCGGGAATACGCATTCTTTGTAATGAACCTAACTTGTATTTTGTCCTCATGGCTCCTTTAACTCTGTAGGTCCCAAACCGGCTTCGGCGTCACCAATAGATCGTCCATATGTCCACGGCTCAGAAAACAAATGCAATGAATGCATATAATTTAAGTGGAAGTCCCGAACATGCCCTTCACTATCATCATTGTCCTTTGTTTTGCGCGCCTTTTTCTTCCTTCACGTCTGTGCACCCAATTACCCCCACCCCCATTATTTACTCCCATATGCCATTAATTTTGTAATAAAGTTGGCACTGCTCGCATGTCTCCATCTTTTGTTGTTAAGAGCTAGAACAGCTCTAGCCGACGTCTTTCATTTTTGTGTTTGCTTTTATTTCGCCCGTCTTCGAAGCCGTTCGCAGCCAGTCTCCTCTTTTTCCATGCGCTATCGTAAAACATAATCCAACGTATATCTCAATTCAAGGAACGCTGGTACTTTCCGTTACGTATTTCTGTCTTCTTCCGAATAAATGTTCTCTTTGCGCAGAACAATGGAAACATCTATGAACCATGTCAGCCGTTTTGGCAGATTGAAACGGACGTGCGTGTTCGTGTGTGCGTGAAGGAAGAGCGCCTTCTTTCTGTTCGTCCTGTCCTTTTAAGCGCAATTTTATTTCTATCGTGAAAACTGCACTAGTTTTCATGCGAGAATCATATGTTCACCGCTAGTAATCCTCTCCGTCATGAGAAAAGAAACCCCACAAATAATAACTAACAAGAAGGCTAGCAAGAAAAAAAAATCCTTGACCCGGACGTGATTCGAACACGCAACCTTCTGATCTGGAGTCAGACGCGCTACCGTTGCGCCACCGAGTCCACGGCCGGAGTCGGCCGTTCGGTCGCTGTTCTCGGGTAGACTCAAGCCAGTGTAGCGCGCCAGTTTCCACCGTCCACTTTTATCGCGTAACCCTTCTTTGCCAAATACCCCACAGCAACAACCATGTAACGCCCTCCATCTGCACAAAAGTTACAAAAATGCATGCTGGTCCGTGTTAACGCATTTAATCGCTAGGTTCCCACCTTTCCCCCAATAGAAAACCGGCCGTCCAAAGCGGGGATAGGGGGGGGGGCAAGGGTTAAGGCTTGGGCGAGTTGGTGCATGGTTACAAAAGGGTAACAGCCAAACTCAGACAAAACACAAGAAGAAGGTGACATACACGAGCGCTGACTTACAACTGACTTCAATTCCTTGGCTTTTCGTATATATATGCCAATAGTAAAAAAACACAAGAAAAGCAGAAAATTTCACGATAGCGGGAGATACCACACCGCTCGTCACGCTTCACCATCGCCATGTGCCACAAACACTTGCTGTACTACTGAGGGACAGATAATTAATCTCTTTCTGCGGTAGGGGCAAGGAGGGAACGCTAACACATTTATCTTTTCTGCGCAATATTTCTGCGGCTTCAATTATTTCTCTTGTTATTTTATCTCTTGTGTCTTGAAATGACTTGCGTTTTTTTTGAAAAATTGGGGCGCAGCCGCGGCAATCCCGACAGTGGACACCTAAGTGGCCACCGTATGTACGTTATAGTTATGTTCTTTTAATCTTTCGTTGAGGCATCGTCCAGTTTGGCCTACGTACGTTTTCCCACAAGACAGCGGAACAGAATAAACGACGCCTTTAACACATTCAACAAACCGGTTTTCGTGCTTTGTGGAGCAAGACTGCATTGTTCTTTTGGTTTTGTTTACTCTCGAACACACGGAGGAAAGCTTGTTGGGAGCAGAAAACGCAACTTTTACGTTAGCTCTTTTTCCTACCTTTTTTAAATTGTGCGCTATCCGGTGTATGTAAGGAATAACAGTAAGTTTATCACGTTTGTTGCCTTCTACATCTGCTTCACTGTCACGTCCCTCTCTTTTTAATCTCTGCATTATTGATTCTGCTACCGATGCTAACAGCTGCTTTGGGTACCCCGCTATCAGAAGCCGATCAACCTGTTTACGAAAGCTTTCTTGTATCGAGTGAAAACAAGACAAGTTTGTTAAGGGCATTTTTAAAACACATTGTTATGATAGAACTCTTCACGAGTTTAGAATGGGGGGTATATAGAAGGTTTTATTTGTGTTGGAAAACAGAAGCCACGTGTTTTTTGCCATGCAATGCCGGTTATCGCAGCGTTTTCCTAGTGAGAAATCAACATAACATTTGCGCAGAAAGTGCTTAAGAGTGTCTAAAAAGGAAACCTAAACGTGATTTTCTGGAAACACGTGACGTATTTTCTTTGCTCACGTGTCTTCGCGCAGCTTCTCGGCACATATTTATTGTCGTAGTCGCTGAATTGAAGCTTACAAAACGCCAAAACGATCATAATCGTGCCACGATGGCCAAAAAACCGTCCAATGACGGCCGGTTTTAGGTACGGACCGGCAACCGGCCCGCTGAATAAAAAACCGGTCGGGCCGGTCAGAAACCGGCCAGGTGGCAACCCTATGAATATGAGCTTAACCTGCCCAAGTAAGGTAGTAGGCCGTGAGAGGTTTGCTTGGAGAGATCACGTTTGTTCAGCTTTGTCCGAAGGAGTCGTGGAGTCAGTGAGCTGTGGCCTCGTACGTTTATTGAAGGTGTGTAAGCCCGGCCTCAAGTGGGAGCGGCGACTACAAGAGACCGCCCCGCAATATTGTTGTTGTTGTTGTTCTTCCTGGTGACTTGGCACATACCCACGTGGGGGACTGGCCTTGAATCGTGCGTGAGAAGGGCTAATGCGCCCGCTTAAAATACCGTAAAATTACAAACCTAGTGATTTATACGCAGAAAGAGAGAAAATAGAATTGGTTGAAAGTTGTAAGTAGAGTTTGGGATAGAACAACTGAGATTTTTGGACCGGAAAAAGTACGTGCAAGAACCAAAGCTAACAGGGCAGGCGCCTGGTCTCGGAAACGTATGCATGAATGGCTGCAGCCACCCCTTGGTGACAATATCCCAGTGATGTGGCCCCAAAAGATAGTAGTACGGGCATCGAAATAGGCAGACCAATTCGTCGCAATGGCGTGGCAAGATGACGTTGCCTCATCATTGAAAAACGCGGCAATGCAATAAGAAGTGCACTAAAGTCTCCGATCATCGCAGACAGCACATCGGGAGGAGGAGGCTAGACCAGCCCGGTGCATATAAAAGTTGAGTTGGGGACCCGACATCTGAAGGTAGTTAATGTGACCTCGCATTTGACGAGATTCACAAAAACGGGTTTCCAATATGTTTTAAATGGCATAATCTTCAAAAATTAGTGATGATCCCTTCCTGCACTCTTGCTAGGCGTTGGTAGGTACGAAAACTTGTCTCCTGCTACACTTCTAGTCGCGTCCCCGGATTGTGTCCTATTTATATGCGGTGGGAAGTCTAATACCGTCATATAAGAGGCTCTGACAGACTACTTTTACGTGACAAAACCTCAGGTGGTTACAACACGCTTATATGCTGCGCCAACGGCCCGTGTCACGGCTCTAAACTAGCAGACAGCCTGACGCCATGAAATAAATAAAAAAGGGTGCAATCCGAAAGTTTTCTCTCCGAGCAATATGTGGGCTTGCGGCGCATGCGCGTATTCTTCCTCACACAATGGCCCGCACTTCCTTTGCGGTGGCCGACGACGCGCGCCCGACGACGTGGCGAAAGCCGAAAACACTAAAAAATCTTGCGCGCAATGCGCAGTAGAGTGGAAAAAGTTCGCGCGCAACGAGTTGTGGCCGGTGATTTCCTTGCGCGTGGCACGATGCGCGGAATTTCAACGCGGAGGAAGTTGGGGTACCGTGCTTTGACTCTTGCTCTGTGAAGTTCATACTCAGTTCCGAGCGCCCACGCATTCTTGGCCGCGTTCGCTTCCGCTGACATCAAATGTGTGCTTCGAGGTCGGTGTAACAGTGGAAAGAACTGCGAATGCGATGGGTTTATTAGGGGCACCGGAACGCAGCGGCGCCATCTCAAGCCGGCTGGTGTGTCTATTGCGGGCATAGCCCGGTTGAACACGAACGGATAGGTTCGTGTTCAAACGAACGCGAACGGATAGGATTTTCTTCTTTTTTTTTTTCGAGGGGGGGGGGGGGGGGCGCAGATTGTAAGAATTAGTGTTTTGAGACAACTAGTAAGGGCCACAAAATTATGTCTTTTTCGTCGTCGTAAGAAGCCGGCACCAAAACCGTTCTTCGATACCCGGGGTCTTACGGTAAATTTGACGTGCTTTATACAGAGGATTCGGTTTCCCAGTACGGCGGCCGTTTTGGGATCCAGGCGAAAAATGAAAACGCTTGCACATGTGAGGTATACTTTCGTTGCCGTAATGAGTACCGTGGTGTCCTAAAGAAATTGCATTTGTACTCGCGTTTCATTGTCCGGGTCCAGACACATAAAACCAGTTGGAATTTTGTATTTTTCAATATCCCATGACAACTGCTTGTCATTTTCGGTAGGCGTACCAGAAAGTTAGGTAATGTTTTTTTCGTAACTAGGTTTTAGCGTTGTCGTTTCGGCTAGTGACTTTTCTGGCACGTTGAGTAGTCTGGATTTTTTGGGGATTTGTAAACGTCATTACGGTGCGTTTAAGTGGTAAAGTTTCCACATGAAGCAACATTCATGAGTAACACCAGCCTCCATCTTGTTGCGTTCGGCACGGCTGTCGTGCGTCTGAAGTGTCAACTCGCGGTTTGCAGAAACACGATAGCACTGGCAGCGCAAACACGGCGCGTCGCCGGCGTGGAGGTCGCTTGAAGCGGTGGCTTCTAATGTTGTTACAGATGTGCTGCCTGTTGTTGCTCGGTGCGCGCAGTTTACCTATGCTTTAGCAAAAGACATTGCTAGCAATCTTGCTCGATCTTTCATAGAATGTTTTGCACCATACTATTGGTGGAAATTGTTTCATAAAAAGAAACTAGGGCCCATTACCCTCCGCATGTAACAGCGAAAAGAGTTTATTTACGACGTTCATTTGACGTGTCAGCGTCAAATAAAATTATGGCAACGTTTACTCGCACGCCTTTGCACTGAAAAAAGCGCTCGGCCTTCCTATGTATATGAAAAAAGCGCCCTTTTGGAGAGCGTTTGAATCTACTGGCAGTAAGAAAGAAGTAATTGCCTAAACTACAGCGATGCACTTGCCTGATTTATGATATTTTCACATATCTGCTAAGTCGTTGGTGATATTTCTGCAGCGCCCCATCAGGCCATACTGTTATACCGCCGATAAATAACGCCACCATTTTGTACCTGGTCACTTTTTCACCTGCCGTGTTTTTTCTTCACGCAGTGCCAACGCAACATATTCCAACCCGTTACTCGACGTTTTTGAAATGTTTACAACGCTGTTTCCATTCCAGTGCGACGAAATTCCAGACGCAGCAGCTCCCGGGCCAAAGATTGATTGGGGCGATTCGACAAAGGCCATCTACATCATCGGAACTGGTGCACCTGGACCATAATTGAAGCCCTGGGAAAGTACTTTTTTTTGTTTGGTATTATATTACATTAAGGACATGAGATACCCGTCAGCTTCAGGCCAAATGCTGGGCGTTATACAGCCAGTAGCCTGCAAAAAAGACGAGTTTCCTCCCTGTTTTGTAAGCAGCAAGCTGCTGAAAAATTCCATAAATGAAAACAAGACTTTTAACGTTAACAGGGCTGTAGGCTTGTTGGTGCTGCATAGCTTGAGTGGGGAGCGCTTAAACTTTGACTAGTAAACAAGGACGAGAAAGACTTCGCTTCGTCCTGTTTTGTAGTCTTTATCGTCCTTGTTTACTAGTCAAAGTTTAAGCGCTCCCCACTTAAACAAGAATTTTACCTTGAAGGTCCTTATTTGCTCTTCCACACACACACACAAAAACAAATTTGTGTGTTGCGTAAGGGCAATGTGCTAATATTTGTATTTGTTATTTCAGTATAATTTCATGTTCATATTTGTATTTTGGATATCAAATAAAAAGAAAACATCGTTCCTTCGACATGGTGTCATTTATGTAATTTTCATCTCACACTTGTGCAGGCTCATGAATTCGAGAATGACAAAATACTTAACATTTACATACCAACTCAGTTCTCTGTTCGTGTCCCAAGCATGTATGAGTAAACTATCATTTCAATATCCGGAGAGGTTTAAGGTATACAGATACTTGCTTTACAGCTTTGCTTGGAACATGGCATTATGAATATAGGGAGTTTTTTTATTTCGTGGTATGGGCATTGAGGCCTGATAAATCAGGTGGCAAAACACTGTGAGATTATAAAGGTAAAACCTCATTGCATTAAAACTGAGGTCATGAAGATGTTCCAGAAGTGCACAAATTACAAATGTGTTGGTGCAATTGCAGTCATTGCAACCCATTTATTGGTGGCATTGTTTGATACGGTCTAAACTTCAGATGCACAAGGGTGCGTTCATGCCCAAGTGCTATGGTTTTGGTGAACGGCCTTGAAAATGCTGAACCGCGGCCCTGCGCTCCCGCGTACAATAACATGACTCGTTAATAACGGAAGCGCGAATAAATGAGGCCACTTAAAAAAAATTGCAGAAATTCAGAGGATTTTCTACTAATGCGCAGCATTCTTATGCCGCTTCTCTTGAGTGTGAGTCTTTTAGAGCCAATTTTCTTGGTTTTCCTAAGTCCTGTCCGTCCAATTATCTCCATTTACCGTATTATAACGATCACAGGTGTTACTTGCGCCAAATCTGCATTTTTTTTTTTGTAAATGAAGGGCGTTACACCGTTTTCCTTTTTTTTACATTTTTCTTTTTTTTTTCAGTTTTTCAAAATTGTGTTCGACGAATTATCTCCATATACGCTATGATAACGATTACAAGTGGAAGTTCCGCGAAATCTGCATGATTGTGGAAATGCAGGGCGTTATACGGCTCGCCATTTCCCGTCATTTCTTTATATTTTTCTTAATTTTTAGTTTCTCAAAATTTTGTTTGACCAATGATCTCCATTTACGATATTATAACGATTAAAGGTGGAACTTCCGCGAAACCTGGATTTTTCTGGAAATGCAGGGTGTTACAAGTTACACATCCGAGCGCTTATCCGGTTTGCGCGAGAAAACGCCAAGATATTCTTTGTGTACTCGCGGTCCATTAAAAAAAAAACGCAGTATCTAGGTGGGCGTCCGATGGCTCTTTACCTGGGCGTTGGAGCGCCCGGGACATTCTCGACGCTTATGTTGCGTTCGAATAAAGTTTTTTCCTTCTCCTCCTCCTCCTCTTCCGTCAGCGCACCAATTCTGCAGGCGTCGGGACACAATGTTATATACAGTGAGTGATTTAATATTGGTTCATTACATTACCAGGGGCCCTATTCTCGACTGCACAAATTGCCGGCAAATCTGGGAATTTGCCGGAAGTCTTTTCTGATTGGCTTTCAATTTTGGTCACGTGCTTCCGGTTGACAAAGCGGTTGTGTGTGCTGTCGTCATTTTGACGTTTCATGACGTTTACGGGCACCAGTTCTAAAGTTTGCCTTATTTCTCTTTACTGAAAGCGCATAATTCGTGGCCGGCAATGAAAAACTAGACTAAATGCACCGGACATGACAACGTAAGCCTGTCTTTGCTATTCAACAACAATACTGCTTGTAATACACACCCTCTCTGTGATTGGCTGAGAAGGCGTGACGTAATTTAAACAGTTGGCGCGAACGATTACGTCACACATCGGCAACTTCAGCCTGCGTAAAAGTGACGTAATGTTACGTAACAGCTTGAAAATGGCGGCTGTTTTTGTCGCAAAATACAAGCAAAATAGGGCAAAAAATTGCCCCGGCTTTCGGCGCCGCGAAATGTCCGCGAATTTGCAGGTGGCGCAGTTTCGCATGACGCGCGGTTTAAAGCATGTTTTCTACCGAAAGAATTAATAGTTTCGACGGTTTCCAAGTCAGCGATCAGGGAGCGATACAAAATAACGTGCCGTATTTTTTTTGCTTTTATGTTTGGCAATAAGATAAAAATTATTTGTTTTGGCGTAACCGCAACATAAGAGGGGGCAGTACAAGTCGCCCCATGACAAAGAGAACCCAATGCATGGCATTTTTCCATACTCGTACTAGTAAGCTGTTGGGTCAAATGATCGAACTCAAGAGAAAAATAGCAAAGAACAATGCCTTGTTTGTTCATTGCAGTGTAGATTGAAGTCGAGCTGGACGAATG
Source organism: Haemaphysalis longicornis (assembly GCA_013339765.2). Classification (NCBI taxonomy): domain Eukaryota; kingdom Metazoa; phylum Arthropoda; class Arachnida; order Ixodida; family Ixodidae; genus Haemaphysalis; species Haemaphysalis longicornis. Next base: position 30,544,645 of record CM023457.1, read on the forward strand.
AGTGAATCGGCGACATCGGTGCGCTCCGCGGTTATCAGGCGTAGCGCTTTGCTGCTCTTATGTGTCCCACACGGGTGGTCGCGCCGTCTTTTTCTTGATCACGCCATAAACTTGTGACATAGCAGCAAAACGATAGCGTGGCGGCGTTGGAAGGTGATAACGCAACAAAGTTTGCATTGAAGCAGAGAGCCCAACTATGTTACTAAAAATGATTGAAATAAATAAATAGATACAGTAAAAAATTGTGTAATGTTCTTTAGCTCGACACCCGCCTTTCGCTCACTTTTGGATCAACGTTACTCGATCGCCTTGTGCTGCTGACGCCAATTTCGGACCGCCGCAGAAATGGTGTTTCTCTTGTCAGGCCTCAGTACCGTCTTAATTTTTACAGTACATGCCAAGTGTTTTTATATATTTCTTGAACAATATTTGATACCTTGGTAGCGATCTTTATGAGTTACTCGTCAAATTACACTGCATGTCGTCATAGCTATAGGTGCAGCACGTCACTGATTGCTTACGTCGTGCTCGCGCAAAAAAACATGGGCGAATTGCCGGAAATTTGTGCATTCGAGAATAGGGCCGCCCTATTCTCGACTGTGGTTTTGTGGATAAGCGACACAACAAAAACTTGTGGCAGCCACATGTATTTTCGCCACTAAGTCGTACTCACATGCGGTCGGTGACTTTTTTGCGCTTTCTCTGGTTGTTACTACAACCCACGACCGCACAGTGCTGACCAAAGTTTGTACCTTGAAGGCCATCGCAGCATAGGATAAAACAGTTGAAAGTTCCGCAGAGACTGGGCAGACGGTGAAAACCACTGCACAACTACGCAGCTGAACACACTACGGCGTGCTGTATTAACAGCCCGTCCCACGTAGGCAACACTGGTCCGCCGGAAGCGGAAGGCGCGCGGATTGCAGAGAGAACCGGTTTGCTAGTATTTTCCTCCTTTCCCGGCAACTTAGGGTAAATTATGCATAGGGAAGGCTATTCCGAACAACTAAAGCTGCTGCCTAAGCTCTTATACACGCCTTCATTTTCTGAACTAAAGCAACCTCCTTCCTGTTTGAGTAAAAACATAAGTACGGTGAATAAAATGTTTGTCTATAACACGGCTTTTTGAACTCCCGGCATTCTGCGGTGTATGCTCGGACTAATTTACAGAAAATTAGTGCCTCACACAGAAGTCTACACCAACCACTTCAGTCCCCAACACTTCTCTGAGGAGTTTCCGTCAGTGCTTTACAGATAGAGCCAGTTGAAGTACAAATCGCTGTTATAGACAAGCGTTTTACCGACTGTACATAACCGAGAGTATTAGCATACTTTTAATTGAGAATACACGTTTGATTTGTTTTTACGATAGCAAAACTGTAAGAGATGTCGGCTGGAGCTGTTCTATACACGACTGAAACCAAAGGTCCCAACAGGTGTCGTGCGAGCAGAGCGAACGCTATAAAAGTTGATTTAGGTTGAGCAAAGCTCCATGAACCCGCCAGGTAGCACTCCGGTCGCCGAGGCCTTTGTGGAGGAAAACAAAGACGCTGGGAAGGAATGTAATTAGAATGGGATGGGATGGGACGGGATGTGAGTGAGTGAGTGAGTGAGTGAGTGAGTTGCCCACGTGACTGTGGATATGATTCGCTTAGAATTAGACCGGCTGTGTGGAAGATTTATACCGATGACCTAAATTTACAGCATTTCTCTCCCCACCTCCTTTTTCTGCTACAGCGCTCCGAGGAGATCGCGAATGCGAAGGAGATCGCGGCAGGACTCGGAGTGCTTGACTGTCCCGCAGGCCTCTAAAATAATTACAAAGAATAATAACTTTCTATAGCACCCAATGTAAACGGTGGCCGCACCTTTGCCTGTGCGGTGGTCGCTGATAGTTGTACGATGCTAATTCCTCCAAAATAAACCTGTTTTAATCTTTGCGAAAACTATTAGGGGCTTCATTGACGTCTATGGGAGCATGCCTCCCTGAGCACCTGCATGTGCACACGCAATGCTGACCCTTTCTACACAGGATGCTCACTTGTAATAATATGCTGCACTATGTTCTCTGAATGCATTGTTGGTGGATGCCTGTAATGATCCCTTAGGGGGCCATATAAGGGGCGTCGGGCCGTATCTGGCCTGCGGGCCGGAAGTTCCGATACCTGCTTTAGAAGCGCCGTCCTCATTCCGTTTACTCACCGCAGCTTTCCCTCCCTTCATTCTTTTAGCGCTGTTTGCATTTTATTTCTACTTTCTATTGGCACCTCATTTGACATGTTAGTTCTGTCGGCAGGGTTCTCTGTCCTAGCGTTTGCTGCAGAGCACAGTATGGTCGCAAAAAGGCCCGTAGTTGTGCAGTTGTGGGAAGCTTGTATCCGCTGTGCCCTGTTGATTCCACAGGCGCAGTGAAGGCAACAGTGAACACCGAGAAAGAGAGAGAATAAACTTTATTGAGTTTGCCAACTGTGATGCTTAGTCGTCGGCCGTGAACCCGACTCTTTATTCGACATGCTTACTCATCGCTTTCCACCAAACATCCCGATGATGATGATGAGGATGATGATGATGGGGCCTTAACCGGGTTAACCGGGTTAACCGGGTTAAACGGCTTAACCGGGTTTGATGCCGTTCTTGGCCATGTAGCTGGTAACCTGACCCGGGATCTCGGCGAGCACCTCCTTGGCAAGCCGAGCCCGGGTGCTCTTGCAGTTGTCCCCGGGATGAACTCGTTGAAAGGAACAAACTGCACAATGTCCCGCTTGGCCTGGCGACTTCCGGAACTCAACCGCCTCTCGTCGCCGTCCAGAACTTTCATGTCTGCAATAAGATCGGGCACATGCAAACGGTGCAAGAGCTCATTAAGCCACACACTTGAGTAAAAACGCTTTACGTGGCTGTAGGAACAGGACGCATAAAACTCACGTGTGAAAACAAACCGCCTCAGCGAATAGGTTTATCTTACGGCCGAATGTGCCCGGCTGTAAACAAAAACCTCTCTGGACACTCTCACTCCCCAATGCATCGTCATCGGCACCATAATTGCCGTCGTCACTCGCTCTTTTCGTTAAGAGGAGACGAGTACTGCAGTTTTGGATAAGTAGACAGAACAGTAAAATGATATTCCGTTGGCCCTATTTAGGGAGCATGTAATGGTCTCTCCCTTTAGGAGAAGCATTGGTTGATCTGTCGCACGCAGGAATAAGGGGCAGAATTGTTACCTCCGCCCGCCGTGGTGGCTCAAGGCGTTGTGCTTCTGAGCCCAAGGACGCGGGTTCGACTCCCGGCCACCGCGGCCGCTTTCCTGATGCAGGTGGAAAGCGAAGACGCCCGTGTGTTCGAGATACCGGCGCACACTAAGGTTCCCCAGGTGGTCAGAATTGATCCGGAGCCCTCCACTACAGCGCGCCTCATAGATTGTGTAGCGTCTACGCGTCAAACCTTATCATCCATCGAAGAAGATCTCGATGCCCGCGATCGCGCTTTCATCGGGCTCCCGCTTCAAAGTGCTGAACGCCCCGTTTATTCACAACAGAGCCCTGCCGAACTCGTCACAGAGGCAAGTGATCGAGATCTGCACATCGGGATTTGGAAATCCCAGCCCAGCGGCCCGTATTTTTAGACAAACCGACAACTGCAGGCCCCCTCAGGGAAAGCTCCAGGCCTAAGCCTAATTCCAGCCATATCACCAGCGGAGTGGCTCTTGCCGCCCGCTCTTCGCCTCCACGGACCCTACCATCCCTATGGATTCTACGAACCAGAACGTCGCCTCGCATGACATGGAGGCTGGAACCAACCCCCATCCTTGGCAGTTCCCTACTACGGCTCCTCGCCAAGCTACGTTCACCACCGTGCACGTGGTTCTGAAATTCCTGGACAACACCAATCTATTTGCACTCAACTTCGCTCATCTATGCCACGCCATACTTCAAACTGCTGGTCTTGCTAAACTAGAAAGGAACAATACCTTCATCAAGCTTCGAGCTTCACAGAACCTTCTTGCCATCGACACATATTGCCACACTGCTGTACAAAAGATCATTTCAATGCAAGAAGTCCTCATCAACGGCAAGTACTATGGAGTTCGATCTTACGTAGCAAATGACCCCTCCAATGCTCGTGGGGTAATTCATCGTATCTTCACGGACGTCCCAGACGAAACCCTGCGTGCAGCGTTTCACATTCCAGGCCGCAAGATATTAGCAGCCCGGAGACTAGGGAACACTAATACCATATTAATCACAGTTGAAGGCCGTAACTTGCCCCGACATGCTACATTTTTCTACGTCGTCTACCGCATCTTCCCGCAACAACCACAGAGCAAACAGTGTCACCCCTGCCACGCAATAGGACATCGGCCGATGTTTGCCCAAACAAAAATGAGTACGTACGATGTGCGAACTGCGCCAAGCAGTTTCCCCCAAACGTAGACCCCGCAACGACCCCCCATGAATGCGAGGCTCACTGCGTAAACTGTAATGGAGAGCACCAGTCCTCATCCGCAAAGTGTCAAGCACGCATCGACGCTACGAAAGCTCTCCGCTCCCGTTTCCATGCCACACAGCGACGTCGCCAAGAACCCCCACCGCAACGTGACGACGCACGCGCGTGGCCACCGCTCCCTACAAGCAACCGCTTTGACCTTCTGTCCCGGTCACACGAACGGAGCAAGAGCCGGGATCATTCAAAACACCGCAGCCGTAGCCGTAACCGCCGTCCGGGCACATCGAGCAAGCTTCATCCACAAACGAAGAGGCATGGGCAGAACAAGGTTCACATCGAGGCCTCCCAACAGGCTCGCTCCATTGTCCAAGCGACGTCGCCTTCCCAGCCCCATCAAGATCCGCTACAAGACAAGCAAGATCCGCCACAGGTGAGCGGCCCAGCTAACCCCCCCCCTCCTCCCCAATTATTAAACCCCCGTTTCTCAAGCCACCCACGTTAAACCAATATACACAAACACAATACAAAATTTGCAACCACCATCCCCCTCAGCAATAGCACAGCAGGTGCACGAGATCATTCAACAGTCGCTCCCAGGGCTGTTACAGCAAATACTGGCCTCCCTTATTCAACAAGCTCTCGCCCCTCTCGAGAACATGCTACAACAGTTAACAGCGCGCCTCCAAGTCGTAGAAGAGGAGCTCCTTCCCCGCAAGCGCCATACCCCTGCCACCCCAGAGCCAACGAACGCAGGACATGTCTAGGATGCGCACCCAATCAACTCCAACCCCTCCATCGCTCACAATATGGCAATGGAACTGTAGAAAACTCCGCCGAAAACGCAATTCCTTACTTCAACACATGCTCATCACCAACAACAAACCGGATATTATCACCTTACAAGAAACTAACGGAGACTTTTCTTCCAGGGATATGATCGCTATGCTCAGCCAAGCATTATCCCGAATAGGAGAGAGAGGGACGACCAACGCAACCGCTATCCACGCCGCCTACCATGACAATTACCTACGTAGACAAGACGCTGCCCACCATCCAGCTGGATACGACGCATCTTAATACCTCTGAAAAAGAGCACGTAGCTACTACTCCGATGGTTGACGGTCATAGCATCACTATCGTAAACTGCTATTGGCCGCCCAAACAAACAACCGCCACGCTGCCCGCCTTCCATACGATGTATAATGCAACTCGTAGCTCAGACACGCTCCTATTGCTTGGAGATTTCAACTCTCCCCACCCCACCTGGGGCTACACTCGAACGTTTCTTCTAGGGCATTGGACGAATTTACCAGCCTCCATCAATTCACCCTTATGAATGACACCACATCTCCCACGAGGCTCGGCTCCAATCAGGAGGCGGACACAAATCCCGATCTTACCTGGATTCGAGGTCCGCTAATCGCCGCCTGGGACAACACCGAAGAAACTCTCGGGAGCGACCACAACATTATCCAAATAAGTGTCCCTCTCACTCGGTCATAAAAAGGAACCGATCAAACAGGCCCACAACAAGTATAACGAATTGACCGAATGTCCGTAAACACCTGCAAGAAATTGACACAAGCGGCATTCCCCTTGCTGAATGGAGCGACGTCATCTTGACAGTGGTACGTAAACACACCAAAAGAACATCCCGCACCGAATCCAATCTGTACATTGACCAGCGCCTCTTTACCCTCTGGAGAAAGCGCCGTGCTATTGTCGAACGCTGGAAACGTGACAAGAATAACGGCGTTCTCAAAGAACGCCTTTACCGCCTCAATCACGAAGCCCAAGAGTATGCCAACGTTAGCCACAAAGAATTGACTTCAAGTATGCGAAGGGCTCAACGGCAAGCTTCATATGGCAAGGGTCTGGCAACTGTTTCGCACACTACTGGGACAACAAAAACAAAGGGTCCAACGGCTTCACTTAGCGATGGGAGGCACACCACATGATATCACAGAACAGATCCGTAACACACTCTAGCCCCCTTGTAGTACCACGCGCATCGACATCATTTACACAGAATCAGCCCCAGAAGAAGAGGATGAAGGAATCAACTCGGACTTTTCACCCGGAGAACTAAACATGGCACTGCATCAACCCACTCGCAACACGGCCCCGGGACCCGATAAAATTACATATGGAATGATCCGCAACCTGCCTGACGAGAAACTTGCAGAACTCCTCGACCATATCAATAGGGCTTGGAGATCAGCAAACCTACCTCCCGATTGGAAAGAAGGATCATGTCACCCTCAATCCCAAATCAGGAAAACCACCCAACACACCCGCCAACCTCCGCCCTATCTCGATTACATCGTGTGTTGAAAAACTTATGAAGAAGATGGTGCTCGCTAGACTGGAATAGCACCTCGAAAACAACGGTCACCTGTCAACCACAATGGTGGGATTTCGAAAGCATGTGAGCACACAGGACATTGCCAAGAGCATTCATGAGGACGTATACGCACAGCCCAGTGCAGCTCAATTACGCACCATCGTAGGAGTAGATATAAAAAAAGCTTTCGACAATGTGCTGCATGACGCTTTACTTCTCAGCCTCAAAGAAACTAGACCGGGTATCCGTATTTTGAATTAAGTTAAATATTTTCAAACAGACCGAACCATCTGCATCTTGGGACCCGATGGGAAACCATCTCGGGCTTACCCACTTCACAGAGGCACACCACAAGGATCCGTATTGTCACCAACGCTCTTCAGTCTGGTGATGAAGAATCTCCCCGCCAAACTGAACGCTATCCCGAATCTTCAACGCGCCATATACGCTGCCGACGTCACATTCTGGTGTACAAAGGGTAGCCCTGGCCAATAGGAGTACACATTACAACAGGGCCTCGATACTATCAGCGGGCACGCCCACGACGTCGGACTCACCGGCTCAAACGAGAAATCAGAATATGTAGTTGAATTGGCCAACAGAACCAAGAAAAATAACCAATATCGCTTCCTGATCACTCTTACAGTAAGCAACTTACCCATCCCTCGCCGTAGCCACATCAAGGTCCTGGGCTTCGTCCTCCACCAAGACGCTAAAAGTACAGAATGGGCCAAATCCATCATTGCTCAAATTAACCAAATTCACCAAATGCTCCGCCGCGTGATGTGACACCATCAAGGCCTCCAAGAACACGAATTACGCAACGTATTGGAAGCCCTCGTGTTCTCACGCGTCATGTATGCATACCCTTTTCAGCGCCTTACCAAGACACGAGCCAACAAAATAGAAACAGCCATCAGAAAATGCATCCGCATAGAAATGGGAGTGCCTTTCTACGCCCCCACGGCATTAATTAATGACGCTGCCCTCCACAACACTCTTGAAGGAAAAGCCTCAGTTTATCATGAAGCTCAGCACCACCGACTAACAACTTCAATGCAAGGGCGGGAAATTCTTCGCGTCCTCGGGTACCCCACCGACCACCTCCCACCCATCACTCCCCCGCCGCCGCCCTGGGAGAGCATACCAAGGATAACTGTGCTACCCATACCAAAACACATGAGTCGAGCCACAGATCAAGAACGTAAAGCATCTCGCGCTCAACACCTGCCCGAACCAATCCATGACACCTACTACACTGACTCCCATGTTGCGGACCATACAACGACTACGGCATCGGTTGGCCCCTGCACAGCTCACGTACGGCATCACGTCAACGTCCCCTCGCCCACAGCTGCAGAGACTCAAGCTCGCAGAAGCCATTATACTTCACCAGCATCGGACAGCCCACATTAGAGTCCGCACGGACAGTCAGGGAGCACTACGAAGCTTCGCCTCGAATGACATTACATCCCCTGTCCACACTATAGCCTGGCAACCAAGGCATAGAGGGTAATGAACAAGCTGACGCTCTGGCCCGCGACGCTCATTTCCCGAGCAGCCCTCAGCCGTGGCATGAGGAATACAATCCAAAAGAGAATAGAGCAATGCATCACAAAAGGCGCCGCGAACATCTCGGCAACCTCCGCCCAGCAAGAATGGTACTTCCCTCCACATCTAAATTCATGTCACGGAGACACGCTACATATATTAGACAGGCGCAGACATTGCCCCTCCCTTGTAATCTGTTCCTCCACTACATACAGAAGTCACCAGGCCGTCCGCACTGTCAGGTATGCGGTGGCTGCCCGGACAATGAACATACATATTGGCACTGTGTACGGGCGACCTCGTCTTCCACATTTCTTTCGACCAACCCCTTCCCCCCTGATATTCCCTTCTCGTGGTCTAGCTGGGCCGCTCCCCCCGAAAACCTACGGGCAGCCCTGTGGTCTCTGTTGGCTGCCCACATTGAAACTCCATGTGCACCTCCGCCAAGCCCGCCACCGTCAGAGGACCGTGGGACACCCCCTTCCTCCGAGGACTGATAACTCCGCGGCTCGGACTTGAGCTGACGAATAAAGTTTGATCTCTCTCTCTCTCTCCCTGCATAATTAATCAGATCAGAATTGTGATTCCTCTCCAAGAGCGAACAAAAACGCGCGATCCTTTGGTCCCCAAAGTGACGACCACATTGGAGTGGTTTCCGTGGGAATGAAACCAATACCTGCCATCACATTCTGTGATTTGACAATTATTTTGAAAGAGGAACTGACCGGCCTTTCTGTCGATGGCGACGCTTTGCCGCCCCCCTATGCAGATGCAATAGTGTCACTGAAACTAAGCACGTTTGGCCGACGTGCACAGTTCATCACAATAACCGAACAAAAATCAGCCTTACGGGACTCTAACCTGCGCCTTCTCGGTGGCGCAACAAGTGCATGCTACGACAGATCTAACGGGGCATTCGAGATAACGAATAAACAACTTTTATTGCTTACTATGGCATGTTATGTTGGCCAAGAAGAGAGAAATGAACCCCAGACCTTATCCTCCTGGTCATGACACCTACAGGATAGGAGTGTACACCACAAGACTAAGTATGCAAGTGCACGAACACTCAGTTTGAGCTCGACACTTTCTGTGCTTTCAAGTTTTTCACAGCACGGTCAAGCCATCCGAAGCATTTACATAAAACAATTACTGTCGCAGCGGCTTATTATTTCCGCAGAAATGCAGTGCGATGAATACGAACGAGAAAGGTAGACAGAGTGCGGCTTTATGGCCGGGGGTGGAGTCACGGTAATTTCTCATGGCAGATAAAAATGGAGGAAGGGTTCGTATACCCTAGAGCCTGGACAGTCGGGTAGTGATAACACGCACCTATACCTCGGTGGCGCGAGTTTCGAAGGCGCTTGAGATCGCCCCCACCCTCTGCATATCTGCCACTATTCGAACGCACAAAACGAACAGAACCTGATAAATGGTAACTATACTTGGAGGGTGGCGCTGAAGGAGGTCTCGTGCCCTTGCCTGGGGATAAGCTAGCATTGATACGCACGAAACTTCTATAGCTCGCCTGCTAGCCTTTGTCATCGTCATCATCATCATCAGCAGCAGCAGCAGCAGCAGCAGCAGCAGCCTGTCTACGCCCACTGCAGGGCAAACGCCTCTCTCATTGATCTCCAATTATCCCGGTCCTGTGCTAACTGCGACCACTTTATCACCGAAAACGTCTTGATCTCATGTGCCCATCTAACTTGCCACGCTTGCCTTCTATAGAGATCCACTCTGTTACCCTTAATGACCAGCGGTTATCTTGCCTTCGCATTACATGCCCCGCCCACACCCATTTTCTTCTCAATTTCTACTAATATGTACTTAACACGCGTCTGTTCCCTGACCCACTCCGCTCTCTTCTTGTCCCTTAATGTTACACCTATGATCTTCCATTCCATTGCTCGCTGAGTCGTCCTCAATTTAAGTTGAACTCTTTCAGAGAGCCTCCAAGTTTCTGCCCCGTTGGTGAGTGCCGATAAGATGCAGCTGTTATACACTTTCCTCTTTAGGGACAATGGTAGGCTGCCGTTCACTATTTGAGAATGCCTGCCGTATGTACTCTACCCCCCTTTTATCCTTCCAATTATCTCCGCCTCATTGTTGAGATCTGCGGTCCCTACTTGGCCTAAGCAGTACTCTTTTTTTTTGAAGCTTTTGAACTTCTGGGCAAAGTTGCCATCACCAATAAGCAAACAATCGCCATTCATATACTGCAGTGAATGAGGTTTTCCTCCTCCTTGTGTAAATCCAGAAATATGCCTAAAACTTCCTGTGTCGTAGGCCTTTCGAAACCCAATGAGTCATTAAGTTTAATTCATTAACAGCCCTGATAATGTTTGGAAGCGGGTTCTTGTAAAGGTCGTACAGCACCACGGCGCTCACCTGAAAAGTCGCAGTTGCCGACACCCACGATTACGATGGACATGGGCAAAGCGCAGGCATCGACGATGGCCTTTCGGGTCTGTTTCATGTCACTGATCCCACCGTCCGTGATGATGAGCAGTACAAAGTAGCTCTTGCCATCAGCGTGCGAGCTTGCCAACCTGAGACGCAAATGCGAAAAGATATTAAAGTGACTGTTAAACACGTCTGATAAACGCTTTCACTCATCTCTTCGGGTCTGGAAGCGCTGTGAAAGCTTTAGTTATTGTCAGCACAAAGCGGCATAGCGTGATCTGCTCGCCGCATCAAATCTACCTTCCGTTTCTACTTAGCCTTCGCGGCGATTTTTTAAGTGACGACCGATAGCTTTTATTGCTGCAATTGAAAGAAAGCCGGCCTATAGGCACCGTATTGCATTAATGATATAATTGGAGCGCTCGGGGAACGCCATTACCGGGAAAGAGAGAACAATCTTTTGAGCAAGTTTGTAAGGTACGTGATGGGCATTGATTGATGATTGATTGATTGATTGATTCATTCATTCATTCATTCATTCATTCATTCATTGATTGATTGATTGATTGATTGATTGATTTGTAGGCGCGCCGTAGTGGAGGGCTCCGGATTAATTTGGAATTTGGACCACCTGGGGATCATTAACGTGCGCCGAAATCTGTAGCACACGGGCGTTTTTGCTTTTCGTGTCCATAAGAAAAGCCGCCGCAGCAGGGAATGGAACCCGCATCCACGTGCTCAGCAGCACAACGCCACAGCCACTGAGCCACCGCGGCGGATCTGATGGGCATAGAGCATTTTTTTGTTGTTGTCTGAGGTACTTCGTGATCCCCTATTCTATGTGCTGGATGTGTTTGTTGACTACACTCTGAAAGCCTTTAAGATTTGGGGAAGCGTTGGGAAAAGTGTTGCGGGACCTCTTAAAAGCGGGAGCTTTCCTTATAAAAGGAAAGTTGCCTCTCTCGCTGTAAAAGCGTTTGGTTGCTGAGACAATTAGGGCGGGGTTCGTGAGAGTACCGCCTGCATCAACGCGCCTGGAGTAGGGTAAAGAGGGTGAGGAATATATAAGTGAAGAGAAGATAAAACAATCGGTGGTGCGTGCGGGGTCGGGGCAGACGCTTTCAAAGCGCTCGTTCCCTACCGTTGCCACTGATACACGTGTCGGCATTAGCAATGGTCTCGCAGCACTCAACCCAGAACGAAAGGAGAAGCCGCCATCAGCGAACCCGATTCGCTGATCATTGACGGTCAAAATCTTTCGGGCAAAATAAAGTATTTTCTCTCGCGCGCGCCATGCCGTGCGGCCTCTAATGCACGGCGTGATCAGAAGAGGGTGGCGAAAGCCTGCGCATCACTTATGGACCGCTTGAAGCGACGTTGGCTTTGCAGTCTCTGTCGCAGCCTAACATGCCACCACGTCGCCGGACGCTTGACTGAAGGCTGAAAGTTGTTCCCAAGTACGCCTGGCTTGGAGCGACGTTCCCTAAACCTTTAAACCTAACTCTTTCTCCAGTGAGTAAAGCAAGGGCGGTAGGATTTATTAACCGCTTAGAATACTAATGTAAACACATAATTAATGTTTTGCAGTTAAATAGTGTGACATGTACCGCCTTGGCAGATCTGCCGCCTATCAGCTGATAACGCAAAAGGAAGTAGCCGGCCGCTTGCCTTTTCGTCACGCTTATCATGCAAACCATGCCTGTGCTCTGCTCGAGTTAGCGCTGTTTTTTAAAGACGATAGTCTTTCTTGGGCTACTTAAACCCAGAAATCTTGGTCTCTCTGTATGTCTGTCCGTCTGTCTGTCTGTGACTCGATTCAGCCACCCGGCCAAACTAAAACAATGCCGGCGCAATAGTCTTATAGAGTCACAGCTAAATCTACCCGTCTAAGTCCGGTGCAATGTTCATACCTGTCAACATTGTTGAAGACGAACAAGACATTATGCAAATGTAAGAGAAATTAATACAGGAGTGATGTTTGCAGAGTTCCTTTATAAAAAATCATACATGCTTGACTTTGGCGAAATTAAATACTGCATCAACTCCAGAAAAAAAAAATTCACTTTGCCGCCGCCTGCTGTCGCCCGCGCCACTATAGCTTCTTGCGGCATTTTAAGGAATCAACCGGCAACAGTTACGAAAGGTTCCACTAGATAGGTTCCACGTTCTGCTTGCAACGCACGTGGAGTATGGAAACGCGGTTCTATAAACGTTGAAGTAGGGAGCCGCGATTCACGCGCGTCAGCGTTGGCATCGAGACACCCGGTTTGGAGCAGTGGAACGCGGGAAATTTAAAATGATTTAAGCAAACCTTTGGCGTCTTTACCTTGGGACTAGCGCGACGCACGAGGAACAACATTAGAGGTGAGCGGGAAAGCGAAGGGAGGCATTAACTTGGCAAAAGTTGATAAAGACTATCGTCTTTTGACGACATTTGCAACGAAAGAAGCAGATACGCGGCCAATTTTTTTATTCGAACGCATTTCATAACATCTAAGCCCACGGAAGCGATAGCGTGAGAACAGCGGTGGGACAGAGTGCACAGGACATGCTGATGGCAATCATCGCTAGTAAAGTGCAGTCAAAATTAAGCAACAATTAATACATGAACTTTTCCTGAAATTCGCCATTAATGTCCTGTTTATTATCACCACCCATTTCATGTCACCTGTCGATAGCACGACGTCAACAATCAATGGTTGATAAGAAATGATAAATGCAAGACGGCCTATGCCTATTGTACTACTCATAATCTACGACTGATATGCCGCAGTAGCAAATCGTTATCATCCGTGCTTGTCGACCGTAATCAATCGGCAGTAGTAAACCCCCAGCCCTTTCCCGCCATGCACGCAGTCTGCAACACATCATGATTACAGTGCTGTAGCTTTACGTGACTGGTACGACAATTGATTGAGGTATAGTACAGAGGATGCTTGATTGATTGTAGGGTTTAACGCGCCGACGCAACGTAGGCGATGAGGCGCGCCGTAGTGGAGGGCTCCGGATTAATTTTTGACCACCTGGGGATCTTTAACGTGCGCCGAAATCTCGTACACACGGGCGTTTTTGCTTTTCGCCTCCATCAGAAAAGCGGCCGCCGCGGCCGGGAATCGAACCCGCGACCTCGTGCTCAGCAGCGCAACGCCTTAGCCACTGAGCCACCGCGGCGGGTCAGAGGATGCTTGCAAGCTCTGTATACTGCGTTATTTCCTACTTCGGACGTCGATAGAAATTATTCGGGGTAGTTAAAAGGCCCGTTACAATTCCCTATCTTGACCACTGTGCAGGGGTGACCGATCTGCGCCTGTCAAGTCAACTTGCATCTTGTGTATATTTTATTTTTCTTCTTTTACCCGGGTGCTTGTACTACGCAGTTGATGAACTTGTTTGTCATGCTCTAACTTGTAGACGTTGTCATGCGAACTTTCTTTTTTGTATATGTGTGCACCAAGGTAGCTCCATCTGCCTGGAACTACGTGATTCTGTTTAATTGCCCACTGCTGCCATGTACCCGAGGGGCTGGTGGGCGCGTCAAGCTGCTTTGCCAGTTTTTTTCCTCAACCCTTCCCATGTGATAAATGGGCAAATAAACTTTATCTTTGCGTTCTGTCTGCCTTGCCACAGGTGCACCTTTTGTCAATATCTTGTGGACCAATCCTAAGCCTTTTTGACCACAAAGAATTCAAAGAATCGGCATTACCTTTGAATGTGACAAAAATATTTTAATGCAGTAAGAAAGCAACGTGTTTCTCTAACTTTACTGCATAAAAAGTTTCAGCCTCGCTTGGGACGTAAGCTTGTACATTGAATTTTTTGCAGCCTGCGCGTTACCGGCTTGGCCCAGAAAATTTTGGCAGGTCACTACGTGTCCCCAAGCACCAATATCTGTAGACGCCTACTGAAAACTTGCTTGCAATAATTCAGGGGTTAGGAAAGCCAGCTCACTTTGCCACGTGGCGGATAACCGGTGAAAGGTTGGAAGATTCACTAAGCTGAACACGCTGCAAAGTCTTCCGGTAGGACTCCAGGACACCCTCGACGCCAACGCAGTCAGGGTCCGTGTCGCTGCCGTTGAGGAAGAACTCGTGCGACACCCGGCCGTCGGGCGGAAGCCGCGCCCCAAAGCCGAGCGCCGGGAACATCTTGTCCGAGTCGTAGTCCTGGATTACCTCGCCCACCGCTTGTATGGCCGTCATGTAGGCGTTGGGCCGCTCAGGGTCCAGGAAGTGCAGCGATGTCGGGTCCTTGGGGTCTCCGTTGGAGGAGCTGAAGTCCACGGCAACGGTGAAGTGCATCTGCATGCTGCCCTCACCCATACCACGAAATAAGATTCTTGCATCAATTTTCTATGAGAACAACAAAGCGGGTATTCCTTTTGAAGTACTTGGTTATCATCGGAAGAAGCTGCTGGTAAAGTGCATGTGTGATATATCCCCGAAATTGTGGCTCAACTGAAACTCTAGAGCATATATTACTGGAGCGCTTTCCTTATGCACAATCAAGGTGCTGTTTGCAGCATAAAAATTGAGTGCCTCCACCCTGGACAGTTAACATTGAGGCTGATACTTTGAGCATGGCCTTCTCTCTCTCTACACAGCGCAAAGCTCTACCCGCGTTATTTGAGCTCCTCCATGAAATTGGTGTATCGTACGACATTGTAACGTTCCCTTCATTGTGAGAAACTGTTAATCTAATCCCCTGCAGCAGGACTGTATTTCATTTTTATTTCATTTTTCTTTTTTCTTTGCTACTCTTCTTTTAACTACACCTACTGCCTTTTCCCCTCTCCTCCTTTACCCGCAGAGAGCATGCCGGTCAATGCATGCCGGCAAACCTCTCTGCGTTTTCCTCTTTAATAAAAAGTCTCTCTCTCTCCCCTCTTAATTATCTCATTGAGAGGTGTTGTTGTAGCAAACGAGAGCTGCATTGTTCTTTGGCTCCAATCACTAGTGCTTCATTTGCAGAAGTACATTGTATAGCACCTCAAAACCGTTAGCTCAACCAGTCAGAAGAAAATAGCATTAGCGTTCCTTCAATGCTTGTCGTCTTGCAAGCTCCAGTGAACTGCTAAAGCATAGTCTTGGAAGCGTTGAAAGCACGCTCGGTGACTAAGGTGAGCATATTTTAAAACTGGGCTGGTGCTTTAAATGGATACGTTCTCTACTTCTTTCCTGAAGTAAACAAACAAATAACCTAGCTCGGTAAATAAACAGATGGAGATGGACGATTAAAACTTTTATTGTGCACAGCGGAAGGTGTTATGGCCGCTCGCCGGTGGGAGGACTCTTTAGTACAGGAATCCTTGCGCTCGCTGCCAGACGCGTCCTGGAGACCAGGCTCTTCTGTTCCCCAAGGCTTGGGCTGCTCAACAGCACTCAGGACGTTCTCCTTTAAATTAAAGAACAAGTAGAACAAGTTGGCACAGGACCGGGGTAATTGGAGAATACTGGGAGAGGCCTTTGCCCTGCAGTGGGCGTAGATAGGCTGGTGATGATGATGAGATCAACAGAGCCGTCATTGAGCTAACGCCCACAGGACGAGCCACCTTAAGAAGATTGAATTATGCAGCGCCGCCCACACAAGACCACAAGGTAAGGATTCCCCTACTTGTTAGGCAGAACATCCGAGGGTAACACCCCTTCCACGACACATGAACCCAATTTACAATCAAGCTCGCCGCATAGCACGAGCCAGGGTCATGAACATAAAGTATGGCCAAACCACGACTACAAGGTACACACACTGACGCGTCCCTTTATCTTCAGCGGCCACCACACGCGGAATGCGACCCCAGTTCAACAGGTCAAGACATCACCTGCCTCGCCGTCCATGCCACACACACACGGAAACCGCAGAGGAAGTGGCTATTGCCCTAGCCGCAGCGACTAGTAAGGGAGCCATCACGGTGCTCACGGATTCGCAAACAGCATGCCGCAGTTGTCTACGGGGACGCATCTCAAAACAGCCCCCCACATCTTCGAAACCAAGGGTCAGCTGCCCGAGATAGAAACCATCTGGGTGCCCGGACACACATCCGTCGCAGGTAATGATGCGGCCCATGCCGCTGCCAGCGCGCATGTACACCGGGTCATTGTCTACGAGGGACAAACATCGCCTCCGGCTCCCAAGACAGAACCTCTGGTAAAATATGCAAACATTCTGGCCCACTACCGTCGAAGCAGAATATTCCTGGCCCCACATCCCGAATTATCCAGACAAGAAGCCAGCAGCCTCCGACGTATACAAACTCCTATCCTCACCGCCCATTTCTCCGTGTCATCTACTGCCCCCTATACCCGGACACCTGTAATTGCTGTCCCTTACACGGCACTTTGTACCAACAAGTATGGGAGTGCGGACAAACCCCAGGCCTAGCCCCCAACCCTTCTCCCTCTTACGAGCAGTGGGTGGCCTGCCTTAGAAGTCCGGACCTTGGGACCCAGCGCATATTGGTGAAGAGGGCCTGGACTACCAGCCAAGGCCAGGTCATCCCGGACTACGGAAGCCCCCCAGCGGGCGGGTGCCCTAACAGCAACTCCAGGGCTCGTGAAATAAACATTCAGCCTTCCTCCTCCATTAGAGCATTGGTTGCTTGTATTGAATTTTCAGTATTTCAGTATATTTTGCAACGGGTAGTTTTGCTTTTTGAATATCGCAAATATTCGTGATTTCTTTTTGAATAAAAATGATTTCTATTCAGGTCTTAATGCAGCAGTCCAAAGCAAAACTAAAAAAAATCGCCACAGGTGGGCTTCACAGAAACTCTCCAGAACGACCATTAGGCGTGACTAAATGGGCTAATTTGGCGAATTACGTGGCTAAGCATGCGATTACAGCGGAAAATATAATCTGCGCTGAAATAATGAAATAACAGCGCACATGTACGCCTTGCGCTGTTACCCCATGCAGCAGATTATATTTAGATTATATTTTTTACTCTAATTGCATGCTTAGCCTCGTCATTCGGCAAATTAGCCCATTTCGTCACGCGTAATGGTCGTTCTGGAGAGTTTCTGTGAAGACCACCTGCGGCTACTTTTTTTGTGAGTGTTGCTTCTGGGCTGCTGAATTCGCTTCGTTCGTCCCAATATGAAGCCCACTCCAAAACTCCTCACCCGCCACTGATGTAGTCGAGAAACGTGAACTCTTCGCGGATGGCAAAGGACACCAGTTCTACCTGCGGAGACACGAAAGCCATCAGCAGTGCTTTGACTCTCCGTGCACGGCCGCCAAATACTCACCACCCCAGAGTTCGTGTAGTTCTTCTTTTCGGCCTTCTTCTTCGGGTTGATGAGCTGCAGAGAACGGCTTCGCGTGAGGCCAGGTATACGGCTAGTCCCAGTACATGGGATACCACCTTCTCACCAACGGGACATGGTAAAATCGTTTACGAGTAAATGCGCGTGTACAAAACAACACAATGCACTCTTGCCACGGTGGTTGAGGCTTCACCATAGGTGGCTTTTTCGACCAAATTTTGGAGAAATCTCCAAGGTGGAGTGAATTTCTTCAAAGTAAAATTTGACATCCACCTGCGGCCGTGCGGCTACAAAGAAAAGCTGTGCAGTTTTTTATTTGAAACTTCGCAGTTAATGAAAAATTCGTCCTAGTCATTGGTAGCCCTCCGGCTGCATTTCAAGTGGATGTAAATGTTTCCTTCGCCCGTGGAGCTTTCGCCTCAAAGGAAAAGCTGGCAGGGTTTGCAAGAACCACACAGTGTTATTTTGAGGCAGTGCTATCATCATAGTTACATTACTTCTTCCGTACGTGTACAGGTTTAAAATGTGGAATTGCTTTCTTCGTTTAGCAACAAAACTGGCGAAAACCCGCGGTAAAATAGCGTTCCGATTTCCGCCGATATCGACGCATTCCAGAGCGTGTGCTTCAGACATAAAAGGCAATGGAAAGAAGTGTGCTGCGTGGCACCCATCATAAAGTTTTTTAGGATATAACCTAAAGAAAAGGAATTTTCGCTTAAGTCTATCGGTCCCAAGCCGGCCGAGCGCGCATTGGCCCCATTACATCTGACGCTCGCCGTTTCCAAATGGCCTTGGAGATGGGAAATTATGGTGCCCCACCAATTTAAATAGTGCCAAAAAAAGCAAAAGGGTTGCATTATGTAAATGGAAATAAAACAGGCTGTTTTATTTTCCTAAGGAAAAAGGATGCAGGAAAGGAAATAAATAACTAAAGAAAAAGGAAGTAAAGCGTATTTTTGCCGGAACGGTTCTGCCTGCTATTGCAGGCCAAGGTGGTAGTTACAACAAATTTTTAAAATTTGGGGTCTTTTTTAATAATTTTACAATTATTCACATAATAAAGGTTTTAAGATGGGAAATTTTAGCGTGCCTATAAAAACATGCCTTTTGGGAACCGGTGCACCGACCGTCAGCGCAGTTTAACAAAACTTGCTGCTGAGCGAGTTGGTTTATACTTGAAGAAAAAGAAAACGTGGCGGTAAACAGGTCTGTGGACGATGACAAGATAGGACGATTACGGGCGACGTTTTTTTTTTTCCTTTCGTCAGATACAACTTTCCGGCGGCATATAACCGCTCAGCAACGTCGTTCGACTCGGCATAACCAACGTCAGGTACGATCACGCACTGCCTGCTGTTTCACGAACACGGCTTCCCCAGAACAGGGAGGTTTCGGTTTCCCCGTAGCTCGTAGACGTGTTAATGCAGTGGATAAAGCAAGTCCCAAAAACGCTTAAGAATCCAACTGTCTGCCAAGCCAAGCAAAATCGGGGTCTTCCCATAAACCCCCCATGACATGGTTACCAGGCGCAGTTCCTCTCTAGTAACTAAGAAACATATGGACCCATTGGCTGCCTCCCGTCCTGACATCACGATCCTCTCATCGGCTCAGGGCTGCAACGCTTTCACAGCCTAGCCACCACGACGAGTAAAAAAAACAAGAATCATGCATCAGGGAGCATTCAACAACGATCCCTTACCTCGTATTTGTTTTCCAAGCCTGGTCCTTTAGAAAGGTGCGGACATCAGTGTAGAACTCTCCAATCAGGTCGTGGCTGGAACAGACGCTTGTTTGGAACGTGAAGTGCGACAAAGGGCCTCAGTCTCGTAATATCGAATACACATGGATACTCACCTTCCATTCCAATCCCAGTCGTAGCACTCTACCTTGATGGTTCGGTCATGGTCTCCACCACTAAGCTGGTCCAAGCGGATTGTGAATGGCTGCCATGTTGGGTTCAGCGTATTTTTGATCACTTCCGATCGAAACACCACTGTGAAGCTGTAGTCTTCAGTGGCGCGGTAGAAGGTTAGGAAGGGATCCGATTTTCCGAACATATCCTTCTTGTCCAGATTAGTGCCCTTCCACTGCATGTCGATAACTTTCTGCAAATGAACAAGTCAGTTGATGGTTGTTGGACATCTTGTGGCAATTTTTTCTTATAATTACCAGCCAACCATTTATGGACCACTTAAAGCTAGGCATAACTGGAAATATAATCAAAGGCATCCAAGGTCGCAGATCGCTTCTATAAAGGTATCTTGTCCACGTACTGTTTTGGACATGCTGAAAATAAGGATTTACGCAACCTTTGGGAAGGAAAAAGATTGCGAAGAAGGTAGTGTCTTGCTTGTGGACGATCCTTCCCGGTGGCCCCGAAGCCCGAGCTCAGAGTGTGCAACATTTGGATTGCCGTGGTGCAGCTTCAACCCGAACTCACCGAGGTAACTTGCAAAAGCCTAAGAATGTTTGCCTCGTCCGATGTTGATAACTGCTTTTGTTTGAGGCGTTAAACATCAGCAACAGCGCCAGGCCTTACCATAGAGTCAACCACCTCGTCAACGGTCACTGAAAGCAAAAAGCAGGAACTGTATAGGGGAAAATGACAACGGCGCGCAACTGCTTCGAAGGACACTCACGCAGTATTGCTCCAAGCTTCTCACCGGCCAGTCCCCTGTTGAGAGAAAAATGGCAGCAATAACCACCGATGACTACAAGGCTGGCGGGACACAACGTGCTCTCTTGAGCACGGCAGGAAAAAGAGAGATGTAACTCGGTACGTCAATCGGTATGCAAAGATGGAGGAGGTTAATTTATCACCGTTAAGCCTTGACACACACTTTCTCCCTCAGACACTCACTAATACGAGGATCGATGTGGAACAAATCGCCGGCGCATAAATCAGCCGACACATAAATAAAGGTGCCGGCTTCAAGTCGAGTTCACAGCCAGAAAAAATTGAAGTGTCAGATTTGACGACACTTACCAGAGTTGATACTTGGTCTGTTTGCCCAGGTTGGCAACAAGCTCTCCCAGCGTGCACGTCGCTTGTCCAAGGAAATCCTGCAGCACAAAATTTTGGCCATGTTTTTTGGCAGTATTGGATCATCTTCCACAGCGCAGATGTTAAGCAGTCTAAATTTGTGATTGCGATGGTGTGACTAAAACTTTACGCTCCCGTTTTCGCATCTGTGCCTTCCAGTAGGCGCAAGAGTGTAACCCTTATTCAACTGCTCACAGGAGCGCCCCCAAGGCAGTGCGCGCTACCTTCAAAACAGTTTATAAGTCACGTGACCCCTTTTGCGACGGCGCCACGTGCTCCCTCCTTTCTCCCCACCAGATGTCATCCGGAATGGTGCGCTCCCTGTGGGGTTGCACCCGTTCGCCGCAAGTGACCCTCCGGTTAAACTGCACGGCGTGTTTCCCAATGTAAAGACTGAAGAGGACGCCTGAGCAATAAAAGGCGCACCTTGGGCGACAAGGTCTTCGCAGTAGTGAAGTCAACAAACCTGTAGTAACAGCTTGTGCTGTGGAGGAACGGCGTTACCGTGCGGTCGCAGCGGGGGAGGCAACGGGAACATGCAAATGATATGAAATCTGCACCCGCACGTAGTTTCATCCTAATCTATACTAGAAAACCTGCAGGGACATAGTGTCTGTGCGAGCTGCGCTACAGCGAGCGTGCCGTCATTTACCCGGGGATGAATGTTCCACTTGTCCACAGCATGGCTGATGAACAGGCGGGAAGTTACCTACGGCTGCAAAAACACAACATTATTATTGCAAAGGTTTATTTAAAGGGGTCCTGAAATACCTTCCGCCGATGTGGGATGTACATGTAACCAAATAAAGCAATGTATTAGCAATCTCCTCCGCAAGAATTTTGTTGAAGCGATGAGTATTAGCTGAGAAATCGTAAATCAAAAACCGCGCATTATCGTCGCGCCGCGTTTCCTCCTCCTTTCAACTTACTCTCCGCTGTTGACGGCGAGAGAGCCTTCCCTCCCATGATGCTGCGCTCCTCGGCGGTGACGTACTTCCGCTATTGCGCTGCTCACACAGCCGTCTGCTACGGGTGGCTACGGGCAAGCTTTGTTGACACCATGAATTCCGCACTCCGCTCAAGGCTGGAAAAGCGAACGAAAAATCTGGCCCCATGTGTGCGGCTGGCCTGGCCTTGCCCTTTCGCGGTGTACGTTGTTGCAGAACTTTGCTACCGGCGGCACGCGACTTTTTATCGGCGGCGAACTCGCAGCCGCACGGGGAGGATCCTGCGCTCGCTCCCTTGGATGCACAGCGCACTGTTTATCCAAAAAGCGCCGTATCAGATGTGGCCCCGCTGGTGCCGGGTCTTATTTTGTGGCGGTGGTAATTCCTGCCGGCGGCATGTGAAAAAGACATTTTGAACCGATACAGAACCCGTGCACAAAACGCCAGTTCAGCTTGGGGCGACGCGTGGTGGAGAGCGGCAACGTTGGCAAAACATGCTCCGCCACGGCTCTGAGCTTCCTCTCGCTGGAGCGAGCACCATTTCTTTGACAATATCAAACATCGGTTGTCCTGGCAACAAGGCACAAACCGCTCTAGAAGTCAGTTACGGTTGCGTGATCCCGGTTCAGCTTGGGGCCCCACCTCGCGGCATATGGGCACTGCAGGCATACTACTCACTCCCATTTGGAAGTGCGAGATGCGTTTGGCATTACAGGAGGCGATGGTGTGTGTGTTCTGGACGCCTTTGTTTCGCGATGAAATGCGTTGTGCTTCTGTTCTGCGGGTGGATAGTGCTTCCCATGGTCTGGATTATCTTTCTCAAGCGGCGTACGACTCAACCTCGCATGGGGTATGTGCAGTGCGCGTGGCTAAAAGCCATCTCGGCTTGTGCGCCGGAGTTAAGTGACTTGCTGTTCGTCCCCGCAAACCGCGCGCGAGGCGAGTGCCGAATTTACGAGGGGCAGGAGGAGGCAACCCATCGTCTGTCAATCGCGGTTCGGACTTGCAACGCATGTTGTGACGTTGTGTTCGTTCGAAACGCATCTCTGGATTGTTTGGAAGTTGAATAAAATGTATGCGTCAAACCCGGGCATTCGGCTCAGGGCGTTCTCTGCGATTGCACGAAAGAAGTGCCACGGGGCTTCAATGCTTTTTTTATGGAACGTACTCAAGTAAGAAAATATTCATGTCGTGTTATGGCCCTGTTGCATTTAATACAAACGGTTAAGCGTTTGTTTACACTTGTTTCGTTTGTCGTAAAATGTCCAAGCACTCCGGCACTCCGCTGGCAGATCAGCCGGCGAGCCGACGCTGAGCAGACGACTCATCTCTTTGCCGGAAGTGCGTGAAAAAGCCGCCCAATAGCAGGATGTCTAGCTCATGACGAACATCTGGGAATCGATGATGTAGACATGTGAAGATGGCGGCGTCCAAAAGCACGAAGGAAAGGGTGAGAAAAAAGCGACCAACTTTGCAACAAAAGTGTGAGCTTTCCGCTGCGCGTAAAAGAGTAATACTTGGCACAGATGATGTTGACGACCCAATCTAACGATTGCGCTAGTCAATTTAGTGTGTTCAAAACGCCTTTCAGGGCCCCTTTAAAGTTGTTTGAATAACAGTCGAGCTTCGAAAGACGTATTTGTCAGGATTTTCTGAAAGCTTCGTGAGAGACGAACCAGCCAGAATGTTACCCTTTTTTTGTATATTTTGGCTTTAAGAGTGCAAACACGTCATGTGACTAGCCAAGATAAGTAGGAGAGGGACGTTGCTAGGTGCTATGGAGGCTCCCACGATAGCACGTAACTGCAGCGACAGATTTGCCTCTAGGATATATTAGTATGAAACTATGCACCCATTGACCAAGTTCCGTAAAAAATGTTCGTGTCTTTTAGCCAGATTTGGCCACCTTGGCAATAAAAAATCTGGCAACACTGTTCATAAACCTGCTTAAATTGACGTCACGTCCACCACAATTTTGTAATGCGTTTGAAATACTATAGGGGTCTCTCCCAGGTTCTCTTTTCTTCGTTGGCCCGGCTGAACAAGATAGGATGAAGTGCCACTGGTAGGGCACAATGTACAGTCATGGACAAAGGAAACGCGGAAACAAAAATGTGATTCAGAACACACAAATAGCGCGATTTATTTCCACGCAAGTCCAAATGACGCGTGGCTTAGTTGCAAAAACAAAGTTGGCAAATGTGGCTTTCCAAATATACCAATAGCGTGCCGTTATTGGACCGCAACAAACAGTATCTTTTTTTTTAATTCAGCGTGTTCCGGTTCATATTTTCTTGTTCGCATTTACATTGTCCATGACTGTACTGCCATCTGGAAGCGTTCAATGCACTCACGTGCTCACGAAGGTCAGGGCTCTCACTGTCAACGTCGTACCTGTACAGGAAGGAGACAGAAAATATTCAGTCATCGAATTGCCGAGCAGATCTGCGAAAGGGTGGGTATTTACACTTTGAACATCAGCTCCCTGCACTCTTCGAAGCGGTATTCCAACGAGAACTTGGTCACAAAGTCCGGGTTGAGGCAGTCACAAATCGTCTCCGTGCGCGCAACCTGAAATGAGAGTCAATTGGCAACACATGCGATCAGGAGGAGCGCGAGCGCATTTCTGTCGAAACTCTTCACGCTTTCATTTCATTCCACTAGCTGGTGATAGCTGCAGTGTCGGCCGGGCCATATCCGGCCGCGGCCTATAGAACCTATTGTATATAAAAGAGAAAGAAGTTTGTTCAGAACCTATGCTCATGCATTTCGTACCTCCTGCCATCCGTTGCTGTCGCTTGTGTCGAAGTCGAGGGTGTACAGAACGCACATGGGGTCGGATTTGGAGAAGAGATCCGCATTTTTGAGGCGCCTGTTGAAGAACAGTTAAGCGGTTACAGTTCAAAAATGATACTGTCACTAAGTGAGAGAAACATGTGTACTGTCTGTTCAGTCCTTTCGAGGGACCTACACTCACGCCCGCACACGCACACACGCACACACACACACACACACACACACACACACACACACACCACCAGCACACCACCACACACACCACACACACACACACACACACACACACACACACACACACACACACACACACACACACACACACACCAACGACACCAAGGATGATTGCTGTACTGGATGGGAGCAGTCTGTCTTGATTTTTACCCAACCGGCCAAACCGCTTCCGCTCACTGACTAGCCAGAGTGATTATTAATAATTACCAGTTACTCTGGCTAGTCAGTGAGCGGAAGCGGTTCGGCCGGGTGGGTGAAATCAACTATGACTGCTCCCATCGCCGCCATTATGCGACACTAACTAGACCGTTGCAGCGGCGAGCTCTGTAAAGCGCGAATAATGGAAGTGGTGTATAATTGGGCAAGTCATTTGCCTATATATTGTATACTTTTCGGTGCACACCTTAAGATCCGCGCGACGCGTTTCACGTATACCACTGCAGCTGAGTCCCCGATAGCGACGATGATGATCATGATTTCAGGCTTCACGGCGCAAGGCCGACAAAGGCACAGGCGCTGTGGACAATGGTGAATGAGATGAGAAGGATTGTAATAAAGACAGTAGTACAAAATCTACAAAGACAATCGGTATGTAGGGCCATATTAAATATAATGAGTACAGGCACCTAAGGGTGTAAAGCTTGAGGTTCCGGCGTTGTTATACAACACGTCATGAACACAGGTAGGTATGGACAGTATGATATGTGTTTAAATTAAACGTCATCTGCAAGGTAGCTAAAAACATTTTGTAAAATATCAAGGGATGGTCTGCAAGACATATTGAAGGGTGCAAGGGATGGTTATATGTTATGTGTAAGCTTCATTAAAGTGACGTTTCCTTTCAATTTTGAAATCTTACACTCAATAAGCATATTAAGGACAAATATCTGCCCCCTCACCCCCACATCGAAGCGACATTCCGTTCCCATTACATGTTGGAAGCGATATTGAATCCCAGCAAAACTGTGCTTTTCGCGTTATTCTTTGTTTTGGCTATCCACCGTACTCAAGCGTCACAGTAATGAAAAATCGTGCAGAGTTGATTTCATTATCACTGCGCCGCCAACATGCTCGACTAACACTTTTGCATAAATTGTATCATAATGACCGCTTACGTGGTGACATCTTTTTACTTACCCACTGTTACATTTCTACGACGCGAATATTTTTACAGTGTAAAGCGTATCGCATGTCGTTAGTGTATTTTATATATATATATATATATATATATATATATATATATATATATATATAATATATATATATATATATAATATATATAGCGAATCAGAATAGGAAAATGAGGGGTTCGTTGAAATAATACAGAAATAAGAGTTGGCAGTCAAGAAAACCTCGGAAAGCAAAGGGGAGGATGTGGTAGGTCATTGAAACAGATGAAGATTTTGGAAAGAAAGAAAGTGGAGAAAAAATGCCCGCCAGGTGGGATCCGAACCCACGACCTCCAGAATACCGGTCTGGCGGGCATTATTTCTCCACTTTCTTTCTTTCCAAATGCTTCATCTGTTTAAATGACCTACCACATTCTCCCCTTTGCTTTCCGAGGTTTTCTTCACTGCTAACTCATATATTATATATATACAGTCAAACCCGTTTATAGCGAATTGCAATATGCACCGCGATTAGTTCGATATATACAATAGTTCGATATAGCCGAACCCGCCTATAACGAACTCATCGTTACAAGTTCGCAATCCACGGGAGCCCCTCTCCCCCTCCTCAACTCCAGCATCCCCGCATGCAAAAACGAACACAGTAAAGTAGCCGTTACCATACCCAAAATAATTCATTTATTGCAAGTATTAAAGCTACTTTCTGACTGAACTGCCTACTTTGCAAAGAAAAAAAGCGGTGATTTTTGTTTTAACTTTTGTTTTGGCGGCTTCAACTAGCATAGCATTCTCTACACGAAACATTATTTGCACCAGTTCGGTCCGCGTCCTCCAAAATCTAGGAAGCATTGGCGGACCACATTGACTGCCGAAAGCGCTTCATTATAAGCGTCGGACGGCTTTCATTCGCGACAGCATCGGGAATGTGGGGGAGCTCTTCCACAGTTCACCGATGCTGCTGTCTTGGTCCGGACTCGCTGACTGCGCGGGTTCCGTCGTGAGTCCCGCGCGTCGGAAACATTCGGAAGTGTCGGGCGTCATGTCGCTCCGTGCGAGGCGCAATGTCTAAGTCGCAACTCTTGCTCCGTGGTCGCGGCCAATCCACATCTCAATTGCCGCTCCGAGACCATGCATTTCGGCGGCCATTCTAGGCGCGCAGAGTTCGATATATCGGATGTGAACTTCCGTTATAGCCGAGTTTGACTATATATATATATATATATATATATATATATATATATATATATATATATATATATATATATATATTATATATATATATATATATATATATATATATAAATGCTGCTTTTCATATGTGTAATTCATTTGCCTTGTACTTATGCGTCGCACTGTTGCTATTGCTTGTGTTTCCTACATTTGTGATTTATAATTTGTTAGCAGATATTATTTTTCGTTTATTGTTTTCCAGCGAGCGTGGTCCTCCCTATGCAACACCCTGTTACTGAGAGTATCTAGAGATACCTTAATAAATAAATAAGTAAATAGGATCAATAAATGTACACGGCACTTCCGCCACGATGCGGAACGTTAATTAAAAGTAATCATGGGCTGCTCCCCACACCTGACCCGACCTAAACGTTAAGAAATCACCCTTATTAACCGGAACAAAGCCTATAATTATGTTTTTTTTTCAGTGAAAACTTGAAAAAACTCTGGTAGACACGCTGGTCTAATATCAAGGCTGGTGGGGTCACAACTCAGAACTCTATACCTCGATGCCACAGATACGGAATGGCAAGCTTAATTGTTTTAACAGAAGCTCAGGAGAATAGCGGGAGTACGCGTTCAAAGTGAACTATGCAGTAGGTGGCGCCAGGTAATACAGAAGGTGCCTGTCTTATAGCCATAAAAGAATGGAATCTCGCTCCCTGATACAGCCTATGTAATGTTTTTCAGTGAAGTTCTAAGGTCTCGTAAGAGTGATAGCCACGCACGTTCACTACACTCCGCACCCCCCTCCAGGCAAACTGACTCCCATCCAAAAATCACTCAGGCGAGCCGGCCCCCTGCCTCCAACGCGACAGCAAGGACTTCTGCAGTGCAAAAAAATCGTGCATAGATGGGTGAGGTGGAGAGATATTTCATAATCGGAACATTTGCAGAAACTCGCATGCCGGTGCGTTCGCTGTCTGCGACCGTCACTCAAGCACGTCGCATGCGCTAGGAGCAACTGGCGCAAAACAGCCTCGACACAAAGCACGGCTAACTCACCTACAGGACACGCTGATTTCCACCTGCGTGGCAGGAGCGATGACACGCGTCGAATGGCACGACGACGTCCGTTTATCCATTTCCAGCCGCTCCCTCGAACTGCCGGCTGTTCGCTCGCGTCCGGCAAAAGCCCGCACCGAGGGCAGTCCGCAACTGGGCGTGCTTCACATATCCTTTTTAGACAACGGAGAAAAAGATATCGAAAACAGTGTATGGACGGGAAAGCAAAAACCCCGCAACAGTTCTGGAGAGGAGCGATGCAATACCGTATTACATGGACGCGTGAAAGCCGGAAACGCCTGTGCACAAGTGTTTTCTTTCTGTCCCTCGCCCACTTCAGTTATTCCCGCCGCTTTTTGTGCTGCCTTTATTCTTTTTTCACGGTTCGCGACAGTGTCAGCTCTTATCTGTGCTCCAGATGTTCTTCCTTATCTGTGCAGATAAGAATGAACATACAAGAAGTGTCCATGCTCAGCTATTCGCACATTGTTTCCTGTCCATTCAAAATTTTCACCGTAAATATTGTTAGTTGTGCAATAAACGGCCGCCGGATGGCGCCAAGTGTACTGCAGCGCTTTTGCACTTGCTCAATAGACGCCGTGACTCACCGCCGGGCACCGTCCGCGCTTTTGTCACTTTTGTCGCCCTTGCCTTCGTTTGTACGGGGCGTATTATCTTGCAAGCAGGATGGCAGCGTGGCGGTCGCTCGTCGTTTCTTTTGGCTCCTCGCAAAGGTGCCGCAATCTGCGCCCTTCGCGCTGTGGCTATGCTTCACACTCCACAAAAAACTAGTAGCAAATATAAAACACGAAGGAAGCATGGAGGCGGATGCGTTAGTTGCCGTGGCCTTCAATGGGCCGGGGTGCATCGGCGATCGCCGGAGCGGCTTTATGGGCTAATAGTGCTCTTATTTTGGAGTGTCGCTGTGAATGAGGAATTGTCGGACGCGTAGGTATTGTGTGCCCACCTTGAGGGACTACTCAGGACCGAAAAATGGCCGTTCTGACTGGCGCCCCTAGCTAAGCTCCTGTTCACGCGTTTCATAGCTGTTTGACGGCGTTTTTTTTTTCTTCTGTATTTCTACGTACCATGTATACCAAAAATGGCAACGTGCGGCCCGTGGGCCGCACGCGGGGAAGTATTATGCGGCCCCGGCACGACGTCTGAACCCCCCTTCCCTTGTCACTTCGTATCTGAAGGCTGACATGGCAATTTTAACCTCAAATGTGATTGATTGATTGATTGATTGATTGATTGATTGATTGATTGATTGATTGATTGATTGATTGATTGATTGATTGATTGATTGATTGATTGATTGATTGACGCGCGCCGATGCAACGCAGGCGATGAGCCGCGCCGTAGTGGAGGGCTCCGGATTAATTTTAACCACCTGCAGGTGATCTTTAACGTCCTTGTTCATCCACCTCATCCGATCTGTCCTTGTTCATCCACCTCATCCGATTAGGAAGTTTCGCTGCGGGCTCGGTCCTCTCGCCAACCCTCCCCCAGTTTTCACCTCAGTGGGCGGGGGCTGCACGGGCGTGATTGCCTGCCTCTTCCACAACCTCAGGCTCACTGGACAAGCATTTCATGAGGATCAAAATACCGTATGACCTTTCAGCTGCCGGGACGTCTGCTATCATCAACCGACGATTTCGACGGTGTCGTTGATGCGGTCCGTGAACCCACTCCAAATGATTCGCTGTTTCATCGAGGGAAGAAAACTAGTGCATTGTCGCTAGAGACAATGTACTCAACCTCGACAATAAACCGCGATAAGACGCTCACGCGAAGTATCGAAGCCCCTTTTTTTAAGATAAGGACAGTTAAAACGCGAAGCTTTCTCCCATGCAATCTGAATCAAAGCCGAAGTCCAAAAGCCAGGCTGCTTCGACTGTGTCGTAATGGCCATATTCTCTTTTCTTGAAGTGCAAAAGGCACGCCAATGTGTTCCAGACTGGTTGTCACGAGTGGAGAAGTTAACAAAAATGAAAAATATTTTAGCAGTCAGCACTGTATCCTAGAGTGGAACAGTGATTTTATGTCTTAGTGTAACGGGTTTGCTTTGTTTTTGTGTATTATGTTTGTAACAGCGGTGTTTGTCTGGAAATAAAGAAGAAAAAAGTCGCAATGCTGCAATCGGATAGACGTTGGCTTCTTAACGCGAGGGACCCAGGTTCGAATCCGACCACGGAAAGTCTTTTTTTTTTCTTGAGGGGGTTCGCGTTTTATGATCATCGTCATCATCATAATCCTGTGCCCTTTGTGCAAAAACATTGCGTAAAGTTGGCTTTCCTGCAGTGCATTTCAGTGGTACGATTTACGGCCTAAGCGGGTCATAAAAATCCTACCTTTAAAAATCTCTCAGCCTGGCAGCAACGGCGAGTTGCATGATTGTATGTAGTGAGAAACAATATGACGTCGCGAATGGGCATCTGCAACCACATCGGTCGTTTTGCCCACGAAATTGGAGTTGCAAATGGGGGCACCCAGACCGCTACGGGACCTACTCCTCGTCGATTGAGAGGACAATCCGATCAACCACCTCATTTCGTGCTGCAGTATTTTGCTGCGAATTCACACGCGCAGACGTCACCGGAAGCTTACGATAACAATATTGATACTGCTCGCGTCGTGAAATAGAGTAGCACAAACAAAGCCTTGCCCAAGAGACAATTGCAAGAGGGAAACACGGCGTTAGTGTCTGGCTAGCTGGGCTTCAGCAAGCGTGGCGTCATGCAGCGCGGAGTGTTGTGTGAAGGTCACTTGACGTGGCGCATGAACAAGCTCAGGAGTGTATGTGGCTGCCAAAAACCGCCTTATCATAGTTAAAAGATTATTTAAGGTGTTTTATCAACACAAAAGTGCAGCTCGTTCATGCTATTGTTTCTTCAGCAGATTTATTTGTCAGGATTTTTTTTTAACTTTCACACAAGATTACTATGATGATGGTGATGACAACTTTATTTTCCCCAAAACCGAGTGAAATGAAGAAGGGGAAGTGGGAGTCTTCCTGGATTCCTCCCCTTAAGATGGCGGCCTGCAGCCCTTGGGCACGAGCGGCATGTTCGACCAGTTGGACCACCGTGACCTGGGTCGAAGCTAAGCAAAACGTTCTCCCACTGCTGCGCAGTGGTAATGCGTAAGTGTTCTCGTAGAGTTAGTGGCTGAACACCAAGCCTAAATCGTGAGAGAGAGAGAGAGAGAGAGAGAGAGAGAGAGAGAGAGAGAGAGAGAGCTCTGTATTAGAATAAAGGAGAGAGGTCTGCTGACATGTATTCGCCTACATGCTACCCTGCGGGGATAAGGTGAAGGGAATAAAGGCTCTAAAGGAAGCAGGGCGAAAGAGAGGAGGTAAAAAGGAAGAGGTAAAAAATGAGGTAATATGGAGTGTTAAGTTACGTAAACTCCACATGGTCTCACAGGATGTGTGGCTTCGCTGGGTGGCACCACTCCCGCTGATCCTTGTAAATGTCGAGATAAATGTGGCTCATTACTGCAGGATTGGGGAAGGCATTAGCCTGCAGCTGACGCCAGGCTACAGATTGACGTCTGTTGAGCGTGGGATATTTCTGGCGCTCCATGCGATAGTGTCGAGTGATGTCCCCGTAGGTAACCAGCATCTCCACAGCCCCCTGGTTCGAGCCAGCAGCGTCGTCAGCGAAATCCCGGGAGCTCAAACTTCGGGTCCGCCTCAAAAAATGTTACCATTTTGTGTTGACTTTCCTGTCCTCAGCGGAAAAGAAGCCATGTGGCAAGTCAGACAAAGTAAGACAGCATGAGGGGCGAGAAACGCTTGCAGCTGCTTATGCGGCGTCCATGACGGCACGTGATTGCAGCGACAGATTTCCCTCAAGTATATGTCGGCATGGAACGACATGACAATTGCTAAAAGCTTTCGAGGTTAATTGCACATCGAATTTGCCAGTACAGATAAAATCATATGTATTGCGCACGCCCACTGAATATTGCACCACACGTAACCAAGAACGCTAGCATGCGTAAGGAACTCAATCAATACAACGCTTACGGAACCGACTTGCAAAGGGAGCACAAGTATAGACTTGCTTTAGCTGATACCAGTTCTTATTGCCTCAACAAAAATGGATCGTTGCCAGTGGTGAGACCTTGAAGAATTAAAATATTCCACAGCTCATTCTTATGACAGATAGACTTGCAGATTGCACACCAGGGGACGGACGGCACCAGACTGCTTGCCGCAACGGAAGCCTGATTGATTCTGTGTGCGTGGCCGGGCCTCTCACGAGACCAGCGCGGTGGCTAATGATCAAAGTGGCTCGCAAGCGCTGATGATGATAGGCGTTGAAGGGGTATGATGCTGATTCTGATGATGATAATGCGGACTACTCATAAATTAAACGCGGACATGCTAGTTTTCGAACATATTTATAATGTACAGCGGGCTTGAATTTTCCTGTAATTTTTTATATCTAACTTAACAGCCGTGTCAAAAGTAAGCGGGGAATCCAAAACAAGATGTGCAAAAGAACGTAACAGGCGGCATCCCTTTGCACTTCCGCCTCCGAGCATGGCGCGGGTTATGCTATTCATAAGCTTTCAAAGTGCCCATATTTTTGTTGTTAAAAAAAAAGAGCCGATCGTAAGGGGAGGAACCTTTTTCTCACCGCGAACTTCACATACAAGAATCGCTATCACTGACAAACGTTGTGCACCGGGTAGTTCGTAAGCGATTTTAATAGAGCGGTGTTACTGTGTGGTTCAAGTTCAAGCCTTCATTAGCTGAGGAATTTTCCTGCAATTTCAATTGCGGTTGGAAATAATCAAATAATCATCAACAAACCTGAAACTGTTGCCCTTTCCTCCAAGCTGCTATAGCTTGCAACTGACTATGACTGGCGACGATGATGACAATGAGGATGATGATGAAGACATTTACGAACTTTTGTTTTAAGTCTTAACAGGGAACCGCGACCGCTAATAGGAAAATGCAACTGCAAGCTTTGCAGAGAATGCCCATGCACCAAATCATCCGTTTAGCGAGACTTTCGCTTAACAAAACTTGAGCAGCTAAAAATGTTGGCGCTACAAAGTCAATTCATAACAGTTCCTACCAAAATGCCCTGTGCGTCTTATCATCGCGTGCCCTATGGATAGGAGGCAGCCGGGCAGGTGCGCCTTACACCTGTGCATATTTTCTTGCCGCAAAAAAACGTTCGCCCCAGCAGCGTTAACCTCCGGTGGGCACTAGTGCTAAATAACACAAATGACGGAGATGGCAACTATTCTGTCATTGTTTTATCTGTCACTACTCTGACAGCTCGACGTCTGCTCTTTGTTCTTTACTCACAGGGAAAAAGAAACAATGCAGCGCAAGTGTCCACGTCAGATCTATTGTAGCAACACCCGCAGATGCTTTCCTTAAATATATCTGCTTTGATCTGATCCTGTAAGAACACAATACATCTTGAACGTCTGTCTTTATTTATTTTGCTCTGAACTAAAATGCATTCAACAGGGTTTTCTTGCCCTATAGGGCACAAACTTCTATCCTACGCAGTCCGACTCTCCGACAGCAATGCTCGAGCCTTGCTACGGATAAAGTTGCCTTCTTATCTCTCGCATCACTTTGGTAGGTATACATTGTATTCCGTTACTTTTTCTGCCAAAAAAAAATTGGGGAAGCTTGCATGAAGTCAGGCAAGGCTTGAACCATAGCGAAACTGTACGATTGTTTTTTTTCTAAGTAAGCACTGAAGGACACAGCCTCACGCTTGCAGTAGGTTGAATTGTTATTTACATGTTCCGTCGTCACCTCATATCCATCTACATCGTCCGTCTTCCCCATGCCGATCACATGGACTAGCGTCTCAAGATCTCAACCGATCTCAACTTAGCGATCTAACCTCGCCATTTCCACCAGTTCGGCTCATCAAATCGAATTTCCAGGGAATCTTCGCGCAGTTGTAGTATTCTATCCCGATTCATGGCTCTCTCTCGCTGGCCATACTTGGAGTCTTCGGCTCGTTGTCGCCTCTTCGCAGCATTATCCACGGTTAATCGAGGTGGGTCGGAGCGCCGTCGAAGTTGGTATTGTTGAACAGATTCACGTCGCGCTTCTCGGTACGCGGCTTCTTCCTCGAGCGTGCGCACTTCCGGCGGGCGCCCATCTACGCGCGCGGAGTGCACGGCGCACGCGCGCCTTTCCCGGAGTCGTGTCGAGGTCCCGCGGAGCAGGTGTTGTGCCAGCTGTGGCGGCGCGGGTCACACAGATTTCCGAACTTGCGTGCTGAAGTTCTTCATGGACTGGCGGGGCCCGGGATCGTTTTGTCCGAAGGCGTTCACATTTCTTCCAAAGCGGAGCGCGTCAGCACGCGCTAGAACCTTCGCGAACTGGGCATCTGTTGCGCGACCTGTCTTGTGCTCCCCCTTGAGGCGCGGTCGCACGTGAACTGTTCTTTTTTTGTATTTTTGGCGAGTGCTACGCGCAAGCCTGAACGACGCTGGGCGCTCCTTGTGAGGCGCGTGCTCACTTGCGCGGTAAATGGCGGGAGTAATTCTGACCCGGGGTTTTCTGATAACGCCGCACACATTACGGCCAGCAATAACAGCCCCGCTGTTACTAAGTGTGATAGTACTGGCTCCCATAATGCTGTAAAGTGTTGTTGGCCTGGGTACCTGAAAAGAAAAAAAAACAATATTGCCAACGGTTTGTCTGAGTATGCCACGTAATATCTTGCGAAAGAAGCATACATTCTTGCTTATAAAGCGTCGTGCAATGCCCCGCAGAATATATGTGATACTCCGTGGATTTCTACCACTTTGATAGGCTTCAAGTACGCACGCAGATTTCGAAGTACGGCGCAGATTCCATGGGGTCGATCCTTATAGCCCTTGCGTTCAAAGTTATTATGATAGATCGCTTTACTGGTTGCTTGCCCCAGCATGTACCAAGCTTATGAAGCACTGGCTAATTCATTACTGGGGATATGTGCTCTCCTGTGGGTTTGTAGCAGTTAGCTAGACCAGCAGCAGCAACTGTCGGGTACGCGTCTGTTAGGCCTAACGTTTAGCTTTGGCGTTTTACAGCGCATACTTAGTAAGAAACTCTATGTTACAGCGTTAACCGGTACTTGCAGTTTGGCGTACAATGAATACAATAAGTACAAAGAGTACTTTTTCCACCGGTACCGGGTGACGACGTTAACCTTAAAGCACGACGATAGGCCCAACGTCCTATGTTCAGCTTAGTTGAGCATTACGACGCGCCAAGCAACCCAGTACATTATGAACGGAGAAATACCGATGGGCTTTATAAAAGTTTCATGAAAGATGTTTCACAAATCTCATTAGCGATTTTTTTCCGCTAAACCGGAAAAGGTGGGCGATTTGTGCTTTCGCACTTAAATTATCCACCTAACAGTAGCCGCAAGGATACGCGGAAAAACACCCTTTTTTTTGAAAAATATCAGAATAACAAACAAATAATGCACCTCTCCGTCTAACGACGACGATGGTTGAACGCGAAGCTTTCTCGTGAAGGATTCTTTGGTTGACCAATCCTACATTGCGAATCTGTGCTACTCTGGGGGTACGCAACCTCCTTACCCACACCAACACTTGGGTGGGCACTCCGTAGGCCTAACGGTTGGATTTGGAGTGCTCGGCGCGAATCGGTACCTGCTGCTTGGCGTTCGCTTCTACCATGTCGAGATGAAGCATTCGGATAGACGACGGCTTCAGGTTCGATTCCGGCCACCGGAAGTTTTTTTTTTTCTTTCACTTTACCCACGGTCATTCATCATTATCGCTAGAAAAAGTTGGCTTCTCTGCAGGGCGTATTGGCGTACAATGGCATGAGTGACGACACTAGAGCTTCCCTTTAACAACTTTGGAAGCTTACACTAAGTCGCACAAGGCTTAAACCATAGCGTAGCTGCAGGATTTCTCTATACGGGATCCCTGAAGGACACATCACCACGAATTTACACAAGTTTGAAATTGTTTGTTTACACGTGCCGTCGTTGCTTTGCACGTGCTAGTAGCAGTCATCGTCATATGCATCGATATCGTCCTGTTCCTTATGCCAAGCATTGCATGCGCGGTAGCGTTCGACGAGAGCGGTGTAGTTTTTCTTTTTTGTTTAAAGCTACTGCTCGTGCCGGGGACGCTCGGTGGTCGCCGGTATCGCCGCCTGGTATCTTTCCCTGCAACGCCGAACGCGCTGGCGGTCACAACAGCTCTACTGCTAAAATTCGTTCTAGCCCGCAATCACAAGGTTACGATTACCTGGGACAGCTACGTTTGTTTAAACTTCGCTATAATCAGGTGTATTCAATGAACACGAATTGTTGAATACTTCAAACACAGCTAATGGTGTAAACTATGACCACCCACAGAGGCACGACTGCTGTAAAAGGATTCAGTCTTCGCCTTCAGCAGAATGTTCTCTTGCTTTCCGCAAAATTGCCAATGCCATCTAAGTATCTGTTCGTGCCGTCGGGTTGTTTCATATATAGTGGTAAATTAAGCACCTGCGTTTTATTACCGCTTGCTTCAAAACAAATCTGCTACTATTGTGGTCTCAAGATGAGCTACTCATGCAAAGTTTATCAGCCTAGTAATGCCATTACATACAGTAAAGTAACTAGTTGGGCAAGTTGGTACGGGTTCATGGTATAGCTACACTGCAAAAGACAAGATACCAAAGAAAGGAACACGGAACGAGCGCTGAAGCGATTCTTGCCTTACATACACAAAGAGAGATCAGAGGAGCCAAAACGGCCCGGATTCTGAAGAAAGCTGTTCGAACACGAGAACGGGCCCATTGTAGAAGGAATACATTTCAGTAAAATGGTTATTTGGGCAAGTTGGTAAGGGTTCCAATAATTTCGAATCGCTTCAGCGCTCGTCCTGTGTTCTTTTCCTTTGTATCTTGTCTTATGCGCTGTAGCTCTACCATGAAGCCATTACATATATTTATCTGTAGTTTTCTATATTACCTTTTGGGTAAATCGGTGAAAAGCAAAGGCGATCACATCGGTTTTTGGTAACACTTAAATATCGACATTGCAGTACATCCTCGCCAGTTAGGCCCTCGGCGAGATCATAAAAATTGTGCCGAAATAGGTGGAAAATAGAATCAGCTGAAGTCGAACTACATAGTTTCACACTCTTGCCCGATCTTTAGATATAATCAAACTGTATATAAATCAAATTAGTTTAGGTTGAACTAATTCGTCTCATGTTACTGTCCTCTTCACATTTCTATTTTTACAGGTACGTCTGAATTGGGGTAAGCAAGCAATTACGTTATATATAGGGAAATTAGCTGGCTTGATAAACTTTTATTCGACTTAAAGCAACCAATTGTTAAGCGACACACTTTTAACAGTAAAGATCTAGAGCCACCAGCAAGAAAGTTAAATCTGTAAAAGACGGTGCTATTCGCCAAGAAATACTCAATAAATATAAGGCCATGATAAGGCAGGGAACACAGCAACGAGAGGTGGGATTACGAGAGGCGTACAACGAGCACCAGAATGCAATACAGTAAAAGCTCGTTAATTCGAACTAGGTTAATTTGAACTTACGGTTAATTCGAACTGACGCCCTGGTCCCGGCACAGCCCTGTATATTTCAATGGGGGAAAACTCCCGATAATTCGAACGCGTCGGTATCCACAACGGTTAATTCGAACTGGGGTCCCGTGGTTTCCATCGCTCCTCGCAAAAGAAGTAGGCCCAGGGTGATCACAATCTGTTGCAGATCCAAACCAAACCAAATTTACTACAGATCATGCCAATCAGCGTCGAGGCTGGATGTTGCAGCACGTTATTTCTCAGCAGATGAGAATTCTGACGCTGCGCTGGAGCTCTTCGGCAAGTTCCAAGCGATGCTCATGGAGTCGTGACAAAGAAACCAAGCAAATGCATATTACCAATTACTCTTAGTTTTGATCTCCTCGACCCTGCCTAGTAAATAAACTTGTTTTCGCGCGATAGACAGCGTGATTATTTCGACATTACTGCTCACTGCCCACATGAATGCAATGTCAGTGCCTGTTTCGGGCGTATAACTGACTGGTTCATTAACTTCGGTCGCTGTTGGACGTCCACGAACATTATTTAACAAATCACCTGCCAAAAACATGTAGTAGCGCCTAATTCGCGATAACACGTCAGAGGTGGCTTCTTTGTGTTCTCCCGCGCAGTGTGGCGCGATGTCCATTCATTCTAGCGCCCTCCCGCTAATTCGAACTCTGCTCAATTCTACCAATTTTATGGGCCCCATCGAGTTCGAATTAACGGGCTTTTACTGTATTTGCGCAAGAAAAATGAAATTCGTATGTTTTGTAACATTGCTAACTTTGTTGCAATCGCTGAGTGAACAGCATCAAACGATACTTAAAAAGCAATGTCTTGAAAACGTTTCAGTTTCCCGATCAAGCCTCTTTATTCAACTTTTTGTGCTCAATTGGCAACAACTTGTATTAGCACTCATGAGGACCACTGTATTTCCGGAGGTGCAAAAATAGTAAAATTTTAGTTCGAATTAAGCTGAAATTAATTAATTTTCGAAAAGAAACAACGGAAATTTCAGCAATAAATTGTATATCCAATAATGAAATATCTTACTAAATATTAAAGAAACTAAAAAAAATCCTACTTTAAATTAGCATATCATCCTGTATTAGCGCCTTTCATTCCAAAGTTACCAAAATTTAATGTGTTCAGTTCATATTAAACCCCGCAATTTAATATACTTCAGCAAGACGACACTGCAGTTACTGTCCACCCTTTTCTGAACCTGTTCATAACCCATCTGAACCCGTTCATATTAACCATTAACACATCATATAACCCATCATAATCATCTGAACCCGTTCGAATAGGGAAACAAAAGTCTTCCTATTTAAACGGGCCAGATTGGTTTATGTCATCTTACATGGATGAACGAATATGGGTGTGAATTTCCCTGCGTGTGTTTCTGATAGAAAAACTATCTCTTGCGAATGTCACTGGCCCCACATATCACTGCCAAGCACCCTAAAGAATACATCAATACAGATGCTACGTATACTTATAACCCACTAGACATCCATTCGGCAGGCGAGGCTGTAAGAACTTTTTTTTCTCTTTGGTTTAACATAGTTTTTGATAATTTCTTAAGGACGGGTTGACCTTTTATTCTGAGGCTATCTCAGGTTCCCGTGAGTTTATTCTTAGAATGTTATTGAAGTGTATGGTTTTCCACTAAAACGTAGTTCGAGCTCAGTGAATGTTTGCTGTCTATTAATCGTGTTTCAGAGATCAATTTGCTTATTAACGCGGGGGTAACGAAAATTAGCTGAACCTATATCTACTAGGAAACAAGGCAACATGCCTGTAGAAAAGGTTCTAAAGACTTCTCCAAATTCTCGGAGATAGGCTTCTACAATTCGATGTTTTACAATTGCGTGTGAAATTGAATATTACAAATTGAAAATTATTCTTCGCACAGTCGTTGTTTGATTCAAAACTCGAATATATGTACATCGCCAATTGTTTAATTTTATAGCAATTGAGACAACTGCGCCTTTGTAAATTAACGGATTTGCTAAAAAGAGGACTAGTAAACAAAATATCAAAAGTAGCAACAATGAAATTGAGGAGCATGAGCAAATCTGCCTCTAGAAATATTTTAGACATAAGTAACATACGACAACTTGTTGCCCACGCTCTTTTTTTCAGCCGTCGCACAGGACGTCAATTTCCAAGGGAGCATTATTCATACTTTGCGTGAGAGGTACCAAGCATTGAAAGAAGAACTCGTAAGCGTCTATTTCGATAATGACCTGATGATGCGTGGCCTGATGACATGTAAGTGTAAAAGCCGAAGTTTTAAAGATTTTACTAACAGTGTCTTTAAGATGCTCCAGCCATTTAGTGTGATTGAAACCAACATCTACAAAAAAAGTACTGCAACATAAAACTCCCAAAAGAAATCTGCAGCGCCTTTACTCACTTTGTGAGCCACAAACTTTCCCGGAGCACTGTTACACACACTCATTCAGTCGAAGTGTTAAGCTAAGAAGTCGTATTATTTCTTGAGTATATCGAGCAAATACGTGCTTTCTAAATCACTTCGTCGAAGATATCTGCTGTTATCTAACATATGTGCTACTAGATCACATCTGCTCTAAAGCGTAAGCGCGTGACTTCGGTTTTTTTGTTTCAACCTTATCATGTGCGTGAGAGTCAGTATAGATATAAAATAATGCTGCGAATTTATTTATTTATTTATTTATTTATTTATTTATTTATTTATTTATTTATTTATTTATTTATTTATTTATTATTTCATACTGCAGGCCCTTGAAGGGCCAAGCAGCGGGGGTGACAGAGACGTAATTTTCTGTAACAATGCAAGCAGTGAAAAAGATGGACATAAAGTGAATACGCATACAAATATGTGCGAAATTTTTATCCAAAAGAAATTCCAAATATCTGATTGTACACGGGAGGGAAAATTAGTAGCAGCCGATTCCGTTAGTTTTTTTTTCAGTCAGTAATTGTGCACGGAAAGAACGAATATATAATAGTTCGAGCCGGGGTTGAGTCGGGCAATTTGTAGCTAAAGGTATTCACCAGGTCGCAATAAACGTTTGTTATTCTTGAGCATAATAAAAAAATTAAGGGAAGATTGCGCTCACGCGCAAGACTTGCATGGAGAAGCTATTGAAGGTGATCATTGACGGACACAGAGTTGAGTTTTAGCATGATTGTGGTGCCGTGGTTGACGTCGGCGGTATGGCATTTCAATGAGCTTGTGTTGAGCAAGGCCAGAGTGAGCTCGTGGTCGTTTTGGTCGACGTTTTCGTACGCCACTCTGGACGCGCGACTTATCGTCTCTAGCGGATGCTTTGCACGCCGAGCCTCTCGAAGAGCGGCCTCTTCCTCGGTCATGCGAACTATCCGCGGCCGGGCCATGGAGTCAATGACCCCCTACAGAAGCTTCAACATTCAAGTCGCGGCTCTTCCACAGTACAGAGCGCATGCTCACGACTACACAAGGATGAACGAACGAGGGACGTACGCTATGACGCGTCTCTCTCGTTCCGAACAAGTGTTTATACGGCGAACGCTGGAGCTTTTTTGGGGGGAAGGGGGGAGGGGGGCAATTTTGGCCAATTTCCCTAAGTGGGTATGCTTGGATTGACGAACGTGAGCTCGAGGAGCACGTGCATGAACGCTGGTCATTTTATTGGTATTTTTAACTGCGGACACCATACACAAGCGGTTTCCTGAACAGCTTCGCTCTTAAAACTTTAGCTTCTGAATTTGGCAGCGCACTTGAAGTGTATGAATGCCATGCTCCTCCATCGTTTCCGTCCCGGAGTTAATGGGACAATAATAAGACAAAAATAAATCGGATGGAGTTGTTCCGAACCATTTCAATAGTGTCAATAGCAAATTTTGTATGTGGATCCCAGACAGTGCGGACCTATTTTAACCTTGGTTTAGTTATGGAGGAGCAAGGAAGAGTTAAACATTTGATGTCGCCTTTTATGCCAAAAATTCCTTTTTTTTTTTCTTTTTCTTTTTGCAAAAAGAAGCTACACATGTGTTGGATACGTGTTTTTCCCAGCTCAAGTTATTTCTTCGGGTGATGCCGAGGTTCTTATATTCTTAAACTTCAACTGAAGGTTGTGAGGAAAGGGTTATGGAACGGATAGTTTTTTTTTTGAGTGAAAGCTGTACTACGCTATATCTATCAAGGTCATTCATTACGTCGCAATGACCTTCAGCCGCCAGCGCGCGAGCTGCGCCTTTCTTATCGCTTCGCTTTCTGTGAGCTTCGCCGATGCTGTTCCCCAACCCTATAGCTAGGGTGAAACGGCTACTTCGTGAGCTTCGTATCACCCAGCGCGGCTGGGTCGTCTGGGTGTGAGCTTCAGCGCCAGGGGACCGCGACACTAGACGAGGGAATAATGA
The DNA here is from genome assembly GCA_013339765.2 of Haemaphysalis longicornis. Lineage (NCBI taxonomy): Eukaryota > Metazoa > Arthropoda > Arachnida > Ixodida > Ixodidae > Haemaphysalis > Haemaphysalis longicornis. The sequence goes on from CM023457.1 coordinate 30,586,994, forward strand.
CGGAGTTTACAGGAACGAAAATTAGAGAAACGCACGATGCACGCACACGAAACAACTGCTTTTTCCGGCTGCTTTGCCGCCGCTTGGTTCCTCAGTCTCACTATCGATGGCGCGCCGCCTGGGTTGTCTGTGCGTGCTCGCCACCATCATCATAATCATCATCATCATCATCACCATCAACAACAACAACAGCAACAGCATATTTAGGTCCACTACAGGACGAAGGCCTCTCCCATTGACCTCTCCAGCGCAAGCGAAAGTATGAATCCAATCATCCATAACATGTAGGCACGTGGCACGCCACAAAATATCAAGCAAAGGCAAACTTTCGTGAAACACTGTGCGTAGTCTTTGTTTCCTCTCGTGATAACTAGGTTTACAAGCATTAAACCTGGCACATCTTTCTTCTTGTTCTGACAAAAACAGATTTTTCTGCGGTTCGTTTTATTACCTAGTTCTCACACCACGCCCTGAGCATTACAAATGCTACTTATTTAAGAGTAGTTTCTTGACTACATGTTTATTGAGTGAATAAGATACAGTTATCAGCAAAAGAATATTTTATGGGATCACTAAAACATATAAAAAAATCTTTTAAATCATTAGAATAATAAAGTGCCTAAACACGTTGCTTTGAGGAACACCTGAAAGAGCTGGAAGCCTGCTTGAGGGGTGTTATCAACTAATCCTAATGTGGTCGTATAAATCCGAAGAATACACTAAATTGCCGTAAGGCCATAAATTATAACTTGCGTATTAAATGAACATAGGAAGTTGTGCTGCTGAACCCAAAACCAGGGTTCGATTCCCGGCCGCGGCGTTGCTTTCCGAAGGAGGCGAAAGGCCGAAAACGCCCTGTGTTCGACAGATTTCGAAGCATGTTAAAGATCCCCGGGTGTCAAATTAAATCCGAAGCCCTCCACTACGGCGCGCCTCATCACCTGCGGTGCGTCGGCGCGTTAAACTTCATAATCAATCAAATGAACATAAGAAACTAAGTCGGAAACTTTCTGGAGATCATAAAAAAAATATATCGACAAATTGACCTTCTTTGCAAGACAGGCTAGTAAGTCAGCGAACAATGAAAGTAAGTTGGCGCGAATCGCAGAGAAAACGTTTCATAAAGCCTTGTTGATAAGAAGATAAATAAGTTATTGTTATTTAAAAACGAATGTAACGTAGCCACTGCACGTCATTACCAATACCGCATGAGGACGCGGGTTCGGTCCCAGGAGGTGGCGGGCCGCTTTTTCTGATGGGGGTTGGAGAGCAAGAACACCCGTGTGTACGAGATTTCGGCGCACATTAAGATCCCCAGGTGGTCAAAGTTAATCCGGAGCCCTCCGCAACGTCGTGCCTCATCGCCTGCGTTTGCGTCACCCGCGTTAAAACCGTACAATCAATCAATCAGTCATTACCAATAGCCATACTAGGTCCTAAAGCTGTAAGAAAATGCTTACGCCTTAAATTTCTTTGCCTTGCTTCCTATGATTAGAGGATCAAACCCAAACAGAGACAGTCCAGCAAGGAATACCGGCCAAAATCGCGTGAACAGTATTTATCCCGATGCGGGTATATGTAGCAATGATTAAGAAGCACAGGACCTGCGTCCTGCAGCCGACAGCACCGCAGCCCCTTCCAGCTTCCTCAGCAATCCCAAGATGAGAGTCATTTGTCCGCGCAGCGTCATGCCGTGCTTGTGGTTCACAAACATGGCAGCCACACTTACTTCAGTACAAGTCATCTATTGTTTCATATGAAAATGGAAAACGAAAACATAGTTTGAAAGTGCACGAACCTATTTCTTGTCGTGCATACCAAGGGATGCAAGAAACAAAAGAACATTCGAATTCGTGTCATACGTCAGAGGTGAGAAGACAGTGTCACAAATGGCAGCGGCCTCGTCATTGTTAACAAAAGCAAAGCAGATATGGGCTTCGAAGGAATTCACACCTTCGTGCGAAGTTACATTTATTTTTTTCTGTAAGTTTATTGGTGCGAGAACCTCAATTTCGTAGCAGAGACAATTTGACGCGCGTTCACGTGGGTGCGTGCTTACGCTCAGCTTCGCTCTTAAAACAGTGCCAAACCGGAACCGAACCCGAACTAATAATCAAAACCGAGTTTTTTTTTTTTTTTACAGAAATGAACCTCAACCCGAACCGTTCTTTTTTGCGCAAGCTGAACCCAAAGCAACTTTATTAAAAATGCCTGCAGAATGATTAGCCATCCCATGTAAGGAAGGCGTCACCGTGACGCGGCCAAAGAAAAAATGGCCGCGTATCTGCTCCTTTCGTTGCAAATGTCGTTAAAAGACGATAGTCTTGGTAGACATTTGCCAAGTAATTGCCCCCCTTTGCTTTCCCGCTCACCTCTCATGCTGTTCCTGTTCCGTCGCGCTCATCCCAAGGTAACCACACTAAAGTTTTCTCAAGGCGGTTTGATTAACCGCGTTCCACTGCTGCAGGCCGGGTTCCTCGATGCCATGCAGCGCTGCAGTACGGCGGAGACGCGCATGAATCGAGGCGGCCGACTTCAAGATTTATAGAACCGCGTTGCCGTGCTTCACGTGCGTTCCAAGCAGAACGTGGAACCGAGCTAGTGGAACCTTTCATTGCTGTTGACGCGTGATTTCTCATATGCCGCCAGGAGGTACGCGGGCAACAGCAGGCGGCGGTTTTCTGCAGTATATGTAGATTATCATTTTCTATCGAAAAACCATGTATCCATGAATTGTTTTTAAATAAAGGAACACTGTAAATATCCCTTGTGTATTAATTTTCGGTCCTATATTTGCGTAATGTCTTGTTCAAATTCAGCAAAGTTGACAAGTATGAACATATAAACCGGGTTTAGACGCTCACATTTGGCTGTGAGTGTATAAGACTATGGTGCAGTATGCATTTTACTTTGGCCGGTGGCTGAATCGAGTCAGCAGACAGACAGACAGACCAACAACCAAATTCCTGGGTTTAAGTAGCCCAAGAAAGACTATCGTCTTTAAAAAAATAGCGGTTACCGGTTCACGACGAAATGGTTAGACCATAGGTTGTTGATGATATGCGGTCACTGTCATTCGGGGCTTTTATCTTTCTGCCCTTTTCCCCTCCAGACCAATCACAGTAGTATCTATGCTCCTCTGTTCATGGTCGCAAGATGGGGAAAGGTATGCACAGAGGATGGAAATCCTTGCGGAGTGCAAGGCCGAGCAAAAGAAATGCTACACTCTCGGCTTATCCACTTTCTTCTACCCCTCGCTGTGACTGTGTAAGGATATTCAGGCCCTTTTTGACGCCCGTTAAATATCTCCACGTGGTCTGAATTACTCTACCGCACTGCAATAAATGCGCCAATAATTTTCTTTTACTTTTTGGCACGTGTGCTTCTACGGGAATGAAAACTAAAGCCCATTATGTGGGTTTAAATTATTGTGCCAGGAGTTCATGCACGAATAATTTCGGCTCTTCGTTGCTGTCTTCAGTCAGCGAAAAAGGACAAAACCAAAAGATAGATTTTGCTCTAGACATCCTTTCCTTTGTCCGACTTTTCGCGTAACCAGACGTGTTTTCTTTTCGAAGGCAGCGAACGCTGCAGTGGCTGGTATAATCGTCAGTTTGTCAGGACGCGTTATTCAGCTTTTTCAGGTCAGTTTTTCAGTACACTAAAATAAGACTTTCAACCTCCAAAATATTTACATAAGGACGTCAATGACATAGACATGCGCATGTATCTGTCCTTCACGTCTTTTGTATAAATATTTGGCACTTGAAAGTCTTATCATCAAATACCAACTAGCTCGTACCCACAAGTTGCTAAAGGCCAACTGCACTCAAACTTTTATTTCCCCAGATTTGATCCGAATAAGTTGTTTGTGCTGTAAAAATCATCATGGCGAAGTTCTAAGTTCTATAGCCATTAGCATGTAGCGGAAGCCGCTCGGCACCCCAGCGCAAGCGGCGCCCGCGAGACCGGCTTTTCCTTTCTCTCCGGTCTGCCGCCGACTCGTCGACAGTACGCCTTTTATGGGGGTCATTCCCCCGTCCTATTCAAAGGTCGCCTTTCGGGGGAAAGCTTAACTTGTTGTCCGGCCGACTCCTGGCATTAGTCCTAGCTGCGTTGCCGTCTGCTCGCTTGGGGGCCTTTTTCCTCTCTCTTTTGAAGGACGTGGGGTTCCCCTTCTTTCCCTCGTCGGGGGACGCTCTCGGCGTTCGCATCTTTTGAAAATAAACAGTCTTGTCTTGAAACTGCAAACTACGTCTCTTCCGCCCCTCCAGCAGCCGCATTCCCGGGGCACCCTTTCTGCAACAACAAAGCTCCACCTCGCTTTGTACCTGCGCCGACAGTTCCGCCTACAAGCCAATGGCCTGCGACGGAAAGAGAAACCTGTACCCTGGGGAGTCGTGCCTCAAAGGGGAATGGCCGGCGCGCGGAGAAGGAAATGCCCCTGCGGCTCGTGATTTCTCTGCTACATGGCACGGCGCGCTGTCCCTGCGCAGGATCACGTTGGCTGGGAATTTCCCACAACCTTCAATGCTGTCCGCAGACAGCATCACATTTTTTTAAAAGTAAGCAAATTTGTACAATACACAATCGTTAATATACCTTTTTAACATCCAAGCAAAATTTTCTTTGTGGCGATGTCACCAGAAACTATCATCGCTGGCAGGTCATACCTACCCAGGGGGACTGGCCATACCGGTAAAGATTACGGTTGCGGAAGCTACTCCGAGTGCAAAAGTACCCAACAGCATAGAAATCACGTAGTGACGTCACCACGCTTAAATATATAAAAAGGGATGCCCGTATAGCACCTCCTCAGTTCATTCCAGGCTACTTGGTAGACCACGGAAAGTAAAGATGCCAGTAGAACAGCAAGAAGAAGAAGAAGAAGAAGAAAGAAAAAAAAATATTTGAACATATAATTTATTCTCATGTTGCCAACTTTCTTGCAATCTAATTCATTTTTTGACCCCGCACGCACGGTTTTCGGAAGTCTTTTTCATGCGAAACCCAGTTAATTTTATTTACTAACAAGCTTCACTCTATTCTTGACAACCGTTCCTTTGCCGACTGTATTTTTTTTTATTTCGCGAAAGCGTTTGATAAAGTACCGCACCCGTTACTTCTTCACAACTAAGAAATATAGGTCTCGCCACCGGCATAATCAATTGGACTGAGTGCTTCCTCGTGCATCGCGAGCAATTTGTCACAGCCAATGACACCATTTCATCTCTAAGCCCGGTTATTTCAGGTGTACCCCAGGGCACCGTTCTGGGTCCCCTACTTTTTCTCATCTACATCAATAATTTTCCTGAGTGTGTCTCATCATCAGTGCATATATTCGCTGACGATTGTGTCATTTTTAGGAAATTGATAACGATATTGACATATGCACACTCCAGTCCGACATCAATTCCATATCCCATTGGTGCAGTACATGGAAGATGACATTAAATACTAATAAGTGCAAATCAATGCGAATTTCCCGTATCGCTACTAACCCGCACCCGTATTTACTTAATGGGAAAATCCTCGAAGCTGTTACTTCATATAAACATTAAGGCGTTCATATCACTACAGACCTATCTTGGGATCTTCATATTGATTATATCACCAATAAAGCAAATCGAATGTTTGGCTATAGAAGACGTAATTTTCATTCCGCTCCTTCTTCTGTAAAACTGCTCCTTTTTCAATCCCTTGTCCGTTCACAACTTGACTATGCTTCATCTATATGGGACCCATGTACTGAAGTGCTGAGTAATCAGCTAGAAATGATTCAGAATAAAGCCGCACGTTTTATTCTTTCCAACTACCAGCGAGCAGCCAGTCTCTCCAGGATGAAAACTAACTTGAATGTCCCATCTCTGACGTCACGACGCAAAATTGCACGTTTGTGCTTATTCCATAAAATATATTCACACAGCATGCTTCACAACGCACTACTTACTCCCCCTTCATACGTATCTTCTCGTTTAGACCATGCTCACAAAGTTGGCATTCCTACTTGCAACACTAAAGCCTTTTTTCATTCTTTCATTCCACGTGCCTCTAGGTACTGGAATCATCTTCCTTCTGATGTCGCTACGATTAGCAACCCGGACTTGTTTCATTCCGCTGTGTGCAACGTTATCACCTAGATTTTTCTATTGTCTGTAGCGATACATTGGTTCCTGCCAATCACACTTGATTTGTTGTTTTATTTTTATGAGTTTTGCCAGGAACTCCAAAACTGACACGAAATTGCAACTGACCTCCTGTATTACTCCTTACAACATGTATACCTTAGCCGCATTTCTCACGTTGTAAAAGAATGATTACAACCTTATTTACTTGTTTTACGTTTGTTTTTAGAGGTGATATGTACTCGTATTGTGTTCTTGTACTGCCTTTCTCTTATTTATTGTTATTTACCCACTCCCCTCTTCAGTGCAATTGCCTTGAGGGTATTCAAAATAAAATAAAAATAAAATAAAAGATAGCGTAATTTTTAGGTCTACCAGCCTTACATAGCTGCCAAAGGACTGCTGGCAACCATGGCACTGAGCCGCGCCGCAACGTACTTCTAACTCTACGCGAGATGAAAAGACGTACTTAAAAGCTTGTCCAGTGGCTAAAACAATAATAAAATGCAGTCTTTCGTATTTATTTATACTGTAGTGTCACGTTTGGACGCTACGTGGCGCCACCCTTCATATTTAAGAAAGTGTAGTGACAAAACTATTTCCACCGATTTAGTCATAAATTCGTCGTCGTTAGCCCACTATATCAAATTCTGGCTTTCATATGAGCTAGGCAACATACACTCCACAAAAAGTGTTTGGCTGTCCTTTTAAGAATTATGCCTAAAGAACTAAAAAAGTTGACTGGAGCGAAACATTAATTTCCAACTTGTATTTATTGTCGTTTCCACAGCCCCGGTGTGAAGGTACGCTGGAAAAAAGTTCCTACCAGAGAAACGAGTGTGTCCGTCGAGACGACGTCAGTTACAGCGCTGGACCAGTGGTACCACAACGGCCAGAAGAATAATTCGCTGGAAGTTAAACTGATTCGCAAAACGCAGCGGACCACCACAGTGACCAGCCAGGTTCTCCGAGGTATCCGTGCGACCGGCCGACTGGATGTGTCAGTGTCGCTACCAAAGCTGGGCGACTCCGGTCCTGGCGTCGCCGTGAAGGCAGCCTTGGGAGCCAGCTATACGGTGGACACCAATGAGCGAGTGACCGAAACAGTTAAAAAAACAGACACGTTCCATTTGAATCAGGCTATCACCGTCCCACCACTAATGTCCACGCACGTCACCTGGGTGATCGCCGAAGAAAGAATGGTACTGACCATAGATGTCATTTTTTTTTTGTAAGCCATGCATTTTCTAAGCGATAGTTGTATTGAGGCGGCTCGCTGTATTTATGATGCATTCATTCGCGCGCATAAGAAATATGCTTGAATAGTCCTCAGTCCCCGGTGTACATGCAAGAACAACATATATAACAGTGCCCACTGTACCCACGTAGGGGATTAGCCAAAGCTTCCCGAAACAATTCATAAGGGTAGTTACGTTCTATTAAAATCCGCCGATAGCTTGTCAATAATAACTTCACCTAATGTTTAAATTCTAAGCCCAACCGTGTGGTACCCCTTCAACTTCCATCTTAGACTCTTAAAAGGGCCATGCAGAAAAAAACACCAAGTTTGGTTCATTTGAAAGATTGCCTTGTTAGAACCATGCTGACACCACTCTTAAACGTAAACATCGCTAAAATAAGGCCACATAATTAGGAAAAAAGGGAAAGGCCATGCGACCCACTAGCTCATTTCCCGCAACAGAATCTATGATGTCATACGCCCAGCTGTTCGATTGGCTGAGGCCGGCAAAAGCAAACACAAATTAGGCAGTGCTTACAAGCTTGCCGAGCGAGCTATTTGCGCTTAAATGTAATGCATATTCCTTATTCAGTAGGAAGAATGGTGCGGTAAGTGATTAAAGTTACGAAAATACACGTAAGCATAGAAGTTCCGACGCGCACTGCTGTTAGTACTGGGCCATAGTAGGTGCCTCTGACTGGGTGCACTATGCTTTTTTTTGCTGCACAGCACTGCGGCCTTTTCGGGGTTGTCTCAGACACTGGCCGATTGGCGCCAGCGACGGCGTCTTACGGGAACATATTTGTCGAGCGAGCACCATGTTACCCGAAACGATCATTTACTCCATCTACAAATACAAGACAGTTTTAAATACGGTCACAAACAATTTAAACCTAAGGCAGATACAGTGAAACCCGGTTACAGCGAACTGTAATATGCGCCGCAATTAGGTCGATATATCTAATAGTTTGATACAGCGAAACCCGCGAATAACGAGTTTTTTTTTTAACATGAAAGTGTTTATTGCCCGCTACACAAAGATTTGGTTACGTGATATCCGTCACGGAAGTGACATCGCCAGAAAAAGTGCCATTGACGCGGCGGCGCCCGGTTTCGATCCCACGACTATCTGGCCCGGAACGGGAGATACGTGGCGCTCTTCCCTCTGCGCTACGGACCGAGACGTGAGCAACGCTTCGAACGTGCCTTATGTCCTTCCCTGGCGAAAAGCAAAAACGCCCGTGTGTACGAGATTTCGGCGCACGATAAAGATCCCCAGGTGGTCAAAATTAATCCGGAGCCCTCCACTACGGCGCGCCTCATCGCCTGCGTTGCGTCGGCGCGTTAAACTCCACAATCAATCAATCAAATCAATTATGTCCTTCCCAATGACACATTCAGATGGTGCGCGCCCCTCTAGAAGAGGGGAAGCGAAGTAGCGCAACATGACGATAATCAGCCCCGACAGTTGGCGCCTCGATGCCGGCGCCTTCGAGTATGGGGGGGTCAGGGTCGCTTCGTCTGGCGGGGTCAGGGTCACGAACCCTCCGCCCAAGAAGGAAATTTTTTTAACATTCATCTGCTCCTGTGAATGCCCCTTTCACTTTCGTGTTTTACCTACGGAACCCCATACCTCGCTCTCAAAAACAACCGAAAAGGCTCGACTCAACATCATGATTCGGCAAGCGTACACAACTGCGCTTGGCCTCCCCACTGCCACTGCGACCCAAAAACTACTTGCGTTGGGAGTCCACAACACGTGAGAAGAGCTGCAAGAAGCCCATCATTCAGCTCAACTACGGCGCCTGCTATTGACTCCCACAGGTCGACAAGTCCTTAAAGCATTAGGACACCGCCCGATACCCCCGAGGGAACAACAAAAACGCATCCCTCTAGCCCTGCGAGACTGCACTCGAGTGGCCCCAATCCCTCAAAATATGCGCGCCAACTACCACATTGGCCGCCGGGCTTCTCGGGCTCGAGCCCTTACTGCGCGATACGGGAACGACCCCAGCGCCCTGTACCCCCTACCCTGCGCGCGCCGGCCACGTAGCCTGTGTAGTGACACATACTGGCCAATGCATCAATGCCGCTATTACTACAGCAACCTCAATCGATGTCGCTGAAGAAATAGCCATTGCCCTGGCCGCCACTTCCCGCTCTCAATTAACCTGTTACTATCCTCACCGATTCACAGACAGCCTGCCGAAACTACCAGATTGGCCGCATTTCATTATCAGCCCTACTCATCCTCCAAAACTGCTCGACAATCCCCGATATCCGCATCGTCTGGGCTCCTGGATACGCCGCCATCCCCGAAAACTCATGCCGCGGCTCGCGATTTGATACACCGAGCCATTACCGACGGTGGCCAATGTCTACCCCCTCAAGATGAAACCCCGCCCACTGAGCGGCTACACAGAGATTCTCTCACATTACAAGCAACTCGCCCGCAGCTTCCCACCACCACACTGACGCCTCTCCAGAGAGGAAGCTACAACTTGGCGGCGTCTCCAGACAAACACCTATCCACATCCCACCCGCCTCCACCTCATCTTCCCCACCCAACAACCTTCCCTCTGCGCCTACTGTCCCCCAGCCTGGCACCCTCTACCACATCATATGGGAGTGCCAACGAACTCCAGATTTGTCCCCCCTTTCCAACCCAACCGTCGAGCAGTGGAGGGCTTTCCCTGGCCAGCCCGGACCGGATATCCAGCTTAAGTTGGTGACCCGAGCACGGACGGCCAGCCGAAGTCAAGGGAATCCCGGACGCCCTTCACGGAGCGAGGCACGCACATCAGCCTCTGCTGGAGAAATAAAAATATTTTTCTCTCTCTCTGCCGATTCCTATGAAAGAGGGATCAACCAGATTTTTTTTACTAGTTCGCAATACGCAGGAACCCCCCCCCCCCACCCCCCTTCCCATGCCCGCATGCGGAAAGCAACACAAAATGATGTCGTTACCATACACAAAAAAATCCATTCATTGCAAGCAATAAGGCTACTTCAACCTCAACTGCCTACTTCACAAAAAAGAAATGATTCTAGTTTTCACTTTCATTTTGACGGCGTCAACTAGCACAGCATTCGAGTCCGTGTCCTTCAATGTCGAAGCAATAATGTTCTGAGCATATCAACTGCCGAAAGCGCTTCATTAAGCATTGGACGGCTTTCACTCGTGACATCCTCTGCCTCTTTGGAACTTTCAACAGCACCAGCTGCCATGACATCGACGACGGTGTCTGCATCAGAGGGGCTCACAGTGACGGCAACCTGGTCGTCGAAGACACTAAGAAAATCCCCGAAGGAATTCTATATATCGTCCCGTTTTGTTGTGCGCAGTTGCAGTGAATGAACCATTTTCAACTAGTTCCGCTTTCCACTCTGCTTCAGTTACTAAAAGTTCGGGCATCATGTCGCTCCATGTGAGGCTCAACGTCTCAACCGCGGCCAATAAACATCTCAATTACCGCTGTGAGACTATGCATCTCGGCGGCAATTATAAGTTACCGAGTTCGATATACCTGTTGTGAACTACGTTATAAGAAATATGTTTCGCACGTATTTTCATAACTGATTTGTTTTTGTTCGATATATAGCATAATTCGCTCTATCCGGTTCGTTATAATCGGGTTTCTGTAAACAGCTTACCGCGGTGTGGGGGCGCTATCTAGGTTGACTAACAGTAAGCAGGTCTCCGCTCCACACCAAGTTTAGCTGAAAGACATGTTCTTATGATGTCATTGCAAACGTCATCAAACACACGTTTTGGCGCGAGAATGAAAATTTTAGCCTAAATTGAATAATTATGCAGTGAATAAAGCACCGTTTTCTTCCGGTCAAGCGCTGGTGGCACTACAGAACATGAATTCTTTCGAATAAAAGAAACTTGTATTTTGTCTGCATGGCCCCTCCATGGCGACATAACAAGGAAACCTATCTGTTAATCTGCAGTGTTCAGCGTGTCACACTACGAAAATGCTATTACCAGGACCTTCATACATTGATATCAGACTCCGTATGCGGCCCCGAAAAAATGTCTCCCAAGCAATGCATTCGTAGTTAGTAGTAAAACCGACTGTAGGTGCTTTCGGTGTATAGCGCTTTATCAGAATACATGAGGTCTCACGGGCTTATTCAATAAATGTCCCTTGGGCCATCATGAAATAGATATTAAACTTCTTATTGCTCCTAATTTTTTTCCCCTTCGTGTATGGTAGTGAAGCCAAATATATAGGGCCTCGGCGCACGCACCTCACAGTGTATCACAGATTCACTTCACAGAAAACAAATTTTCAATGTCTGATTTAGGAGCAAAGTTCGGTAAAAATGTTCAAATTAGTAATCCTGTCAAATTGAGCCCGTCTGCTTGTTTTTGCTGCATCCCATATTTACTCTTCCCTTAAATGATTGCCTGATATCACCAATAACAGCTTGGTTTTGGAGCTAACCATGCAAGGCTATACACCTGTAAACGCGCTGGTAAGCTAAAAACTTCAGAAAAACAGAATAATTCAAGGAATGCTGCTCTTCATGGCTGGGTAACATTGCGAATAATTCTCTGTTCAGTGTCATGGTATGGGCTAGTTACCTACCGATGATAGCTTGAGGGGAGAAGAAAACAGGGATGCAGATTTGTAATAGCTTGGGTGAACAATGTTATTCAAATAGAGGTTATGCCAAAAAACAGGGCCAAATCCATCGACTAAATGCCAAAGGGGGGATTTCAAACAAAATGCTTACTGTAAACCATTTTTTGACATCAATTAAAAAGTAGTCAGCTTTTAAAACTCGTGTAAATACTCCAAAGATGTATTGGTTAATTTATAATGAAATTTTTAGGTGACCACTTTTAAGTTGATGTCAAAATGTCTTTAGATGCACCGAGAGGTATATCCAGACATCAATGAACTTGCAGAATGGAGAATTGTGGTTCAACATGTTAAAATAATCTCCATCAAGCGAAGTCTACCCGTAAAAATGTTCTTAATCTACAGGGATTTGAATGACTGCACGCAGATAAATGCAACCTGTAGCTCAAAAAAGTGGGCTGCACTTGTTTCATTTGTACCATTCACGTTGGTTGGCTCACACTTCTGCTACTTCCAACTTCTGCTACTCTCGTTCACTACTTTTGTTGTTGTTTTTTTTAAGCTTATTTCATGGAATGCAACGCTCTACTTGGAAGGAAATCTCATGATATGGTCCAAGAGGAGCGGCCAGTGGGTCAAGCGCTTCAGGCCTCTCTGCGAATTGGCCGATCCGAAACACAACGAGTTACGGAGGACTAACAACAACATGTGCACACTGAACGTCCGGGGAATTACCCAGGTTGAAGGCGGCTTTTCCAGCCAAATCACCACAAAAAACGAGAATCTGAAAAAAATGCAAAGTTTGTACAGCCAAAATTAATAAATGGCATTCAGTGCCTAAACGGGACTTACATTTCGTGAAATATCACCAGAGGTTGGCAAACGACCTCGCCTGCTCATCTCACCACAAATCAAAGCAGTTTACAAGATTTTCTACACCTCAACCTTATCCATAACGTTAAGGCATACTTGGACAAGCCACGGCCGGTGTGGACGCGCTCGCTCGAGCACGCGCAGCGAGCGAACGAACGCGTCCAGACAGGCTGTGGCCAAGCTCACCTCAACAACGGCTGAGCAGCATAGACCTCGCCCGGCATTTAAGCACAAAAATCAGTACTATTTGCTAATCTCAAGTCAATTTGAAGCTTCCTTTGAAGGCGTGGCTCACAAAACAAAAGACAGCTAACATGGGAGAAAGCAACCTGTTGTTCTGTGTAAAACCATGGTACTTCAAGAATGACTTGTTAAAGCGAAGCTGTAGTGTCCTCAATGACGCCGTTGTACGCCAATATGCCCTGCAGGAAAGCCCATTTTCTCTGTCGATGATGATGCATGGTCGCAGCCCAGTCGAAAAAGTCGACAAGAAAAGTTTCTGTAGTTTGTCGTATTTTCGCGCGTCGTACTGTTGTCTTGTCGTATTCTTGTCGTGTCGTGATTCTGATGTTCTGTCGTGTGTCTATCTTGTCGTGATCCTGATGTTCTACCATCCAGCACTAGTTGCACATGGTTTGAATGCACGGAGCAAGAATAAAATAGGAGGGGAAACTGAACTTCCTGGCGCAGCCTGATAACGTCACAAGCACTTGGCGGACGTCACGTTTCCGGCATCTGGCGGGAAGCGAAGGAAGTGCGCTGTCATCGCCACGGCCGGAGAGCGTTCTGTTCGCGCCCACCCAGTCCAACCCGGACACGGCATCGCGTCGGTATTTCACCGGGCCGCCGAAACATTCCGTAGCCGAAGTGAGAGTGTGTGCGCTCTTCGGCGCTTCCATTGGCTGAAGAGCCCGCCTTCGCGATTCATTTTCTCTCAAAGTTAAACCGGCCGGTACGAGCGCATAAAAGGGGCATTTTATTTTAAAGGGACACTGAAGTGAATTAGTCAAACTCCCGTTTTTGCTTGCACTGCGTAGACTGGCTCAAATTAGCACACTTTTCATCGTTTATCCGGTTCACAAATCCGTAATTATTTTACAAAGCGCGAAAGAAGAAAAACTACCATGCGCGGTTTGCGGCGGCCACACCAACTAAGGCTGTGACGTTGGGAGGAGGGGCGCCGTGATTGGACGATGCCCAAGGTTAGCAATCAAACAAGTTTCGGTTTCGGTTTCGGTTCTGTAAAACATAACCAATGGCGTTGCTGGATGGGCATTCTCAATATCTCAGTAATCATCGTACCGCGCTTCTGCCATGTTGTCGGTTGTAAAATGCACAAGATAAGCCTCCCAGGACGGCTTGTAGTCGTAGCATTCACTAACCGAGACCTACGCAGTATGAACGCCCTCCGCGCACCCGCAGACGCCCAAATGTCATGCGCTTTTCCCCCATATTTGGAGCTTTCCTCCCTCATGCCTGTATCGTAAAAAGGCGTGTTCGTACCAGGCCAAGGGTCTGTTCATTCTGGCCTGTGCCCACTGCCTGCAAGCAGTCGGTGCTTATGGCAACAGCACACCAACGAGAACTCGCTAGCGCGCCAGTGCCAGCCTGCGCGCGTTTTGTGAACTAGTTCGTGGAGCCATGAACGTTGCGGCCCAAAAAAAGGTGAACTCAATATATAAAACATCGGCGGAAAACGAAAAAGTTAACTTACAGAAAAAAAAAAGCACGTACCCGCGGGGATTCGAACTCCTGACTTGCAAAACACTCGCGGTGGTATAGCTAGCGCTCCGAACAACTCGGCCACGAAGCTGGCTCCGCTGGCCATGGTAATATAGGGTATATATTGTACAACCGGATTACACTTTTATTTAGTTTTGGCATTTCAAGCAGCGTAGGTGACTATTTGTTGTACTACGCTCGTGCAGTAAGCGTCGCCCGAGTTTCCACAGTAGCTCACGTCTAGCAATTGCATTTCGTAGACGTAAAAGCGTTCGCAGATGCGTAGTCGTGCTGCTGACCGCTGTGCACTCTTGCTCCGTGCCGCTGTGCTTGTTCGCCCAGAGCAAAAAAGGGCTCTCCGCGCCCTAGTTTTACGCTGTACGGTAAAAATATAAGTTGATTTTATTTCCTTAGTACCTATATTGAATTCGCTGACTCTTCTCCCGCCTTCAAGAGGCCTTATATTTTCCTACTGGCGTACCAGTCAGCGAAGCGTCGCATGTGGGCTTGTGCAGCGCTTGTGTGAAGCGACCTTGACTTGGAGCTAGATACAGTGTACAAACAAACCAAGTAAAGAAAGGCACATTCTTCCATTCACAAACGTGTCCTGGCTTCGTTTCAACTAAGCGAACGAATTGCGACGACCCATCACGGCCGGCAGACGAAACGCTCGGCCGACTGACTCTGTCTGAAGGCCGGGGAGCCGTGCAGTAGCGCAGCCAGCCAATTGCCAGCTCATCCCCTCCTGACGTCACACGAAAACGCCACAGAAAATGGGCGAGCGTAAAGAGAGGAGGACAGCATTTTCGAATTAGTTTTTCTACTAAATAAAATCGCGTAAACGCGCCTAAAGTGGTCGAAACATGGCCTGGGGACTCCGGACTACAATTTGCGCTAGTAATCCCGCAATGTTTACATATCACTTCAGTGTCCCTTTAATGCGTAAACAATCTTGCGTGAGCAGCAAGCCCAAAATACAAACCTGTAAACGCAAGAAAATGTAAAACATCTAAACGCGCGCCTTATCTCGCATACGACGCGCTCGAAGCGACTTAAGTGCACCGGCCAATTTGTTGGTCATGCGACAGTGCACTGAAAAGTACCAGCATCACCGACGTTGCAGGACGATGACGCACGCACGCGCGCTAAGTCCAAGTGAGACTACAAGGAGAGTATAATGGGATTAGAACACAGTATCTGCACACAAAAAAATAAATTCAAATGACGGATCACGCTGTTATTCAGTGTAACGGTTCTGCGAACAGCGTTAAAACGAGAAAAAGAAACTCTGTGGCGAAAGCATTTTAGTTTCTTGAATCAAGTCACTTCAGCAAACTTTTTTGCGTTCAACGTGAAACAACTACTATTTACACTCATTAGTGCTATTAGCACACACGCCATTTTCTGAGGTGTGCGAGTAGGGAAGTTTTAATTGTGAACTGAATTGGAATATAACAAACAAATTTCCAGTACTGTATCTAATAAGACATGTTTACTTCAAATTCAAGGAAACCTTCCGAGGAGAAAAGGATGAATTATAAATACGAACTGACATTCGCACTTTCATTCCAAAATTGCCCATATTTTAGTCTATTGTAAACACCAGAACTCATATAGTATCCGTGCAAAAGTACACCACTTTTTTTTATCCCTCTCTCTCCCGTTAGCTCTCTCCATCTACCTCTTTCTTTTTGCAGTTCGAATCGGTTCAAATAAATTGCGTCCCCATACACGGGAAAACGGAATGTTGAGTAGCAGTGTGTGTACAGTAAACTCGCGATAATTCAAATGCTAAGGAACCCCAAGATTTTCTTAGAATTATCAGAAGTTTGAATCATCAGAAGTTCTCATAAATATGACCGGCGGCAACAGAACAATTTGTGTTGTAACAAAACATTCACATATACTTAATAATGCAACATTCACACACAATGCTGAAGTGTTATTCACACTTTGAAAAAAAAAATGACAAATGAATGGCTGCTTTGCGTGAGAATTCAAAACAAAGTTTTCGATGCCAGCAAGGGCACCAAGTTTTCTGCGAGAGTTTTCTGCACTGGTCAAGCACTTGCGGATCCCAGCAATGGGCCCAAAGAATGCAAATGTGCAGCTACGAGTGGCAAATTCAGCAGATATTTTCCGGCAAGGACAAGCAAAAAGTACGAATTAACCGTACGTGCGCAACGGAGAACTTCGAAT
The DNA here is from genome assembly GCA_013339765.2 of Haemaphysalis longicornis. Lineage (NCBI taxonomy): Eukaryota > Metazoa > Arthropoda > Arachnida > Ixodida > Ixodidae > Haemaphysalis > Haemaphysalis longicornis. The sequence goes on from CM023457.1 coordinate 30,603,748, forward strand.
TAATCGGCTCTCAAATACATTGAAGATATATTGGGCCAACCAAAATTTCGAAATTTGCTTGAATAAACGGAAATTTTTAATTATCCGAATTTGAATTAACGCGAGTCTACTGTATTTGAACTAAACCCGTTTTCACCCAGTGTGAAATCTCCTGAAACAGCGGAGCAGTGCAACTTCCCTGTAAACTAACTAATCATGACGAGTAAATGAAACGCGGCGTGATAGAGTCGTCTTAGCGGGTATTGTCATATAATTTGTTTCCGGATACTTTCAATAACACAAGGGTTAGAGTCGTTTTCTGTAATCCCACTTCACCCGTTGATGGCCATGCTTCACTGCGGAGCAGGCAATGTGGAAAAGCCAGTCGACAAAAAGCAGTTTACATCGATTTTTTTTTAAAGTCGGCTTCACCTTTAAACATAAAAGCGTTGTTGGGAAGACATTTTTTTTCATAGGCGGCTTATACTCGGGAACAAGTTAAGAACGGCAATAGCTCATGTACGGTATCACTCCGCCTAAGCGACGGACCCGGATGTCAACGGGCGCGCGCGTTTTGAAAGGAGATTGCTATGAATGCGTGATATCGCCTGCCTTTTCTCAGGTAGTTTGTTTGTCGTCGCCACAGTGGTTTATAAGCGTACTCAGTAAAAAAAAATCACGGAAACGGCTCGTGCCATGTTCAAAACATTTTCAGCACCGCACTACCTGCTCCCCGCGGAGTAACGTCCGGCTGCGGTGATTAGGCACAGCGGCAACTTCCGTTGCCATTCTTAAGCTGTTCCCGGGTATAGTTTTATTAATTTTTTTTCTGTCGACCAGCCCATCACTAGAACAGCTCCGCTAGTAAAGTGTTTTTGTGGTAGGCCGCCGCCCCCCTTTGTTACCGCCAAGCATCCTAGATGGCGCAATACTTGTCTATTCTCGGGTCATGGGGCGTCCGACAGTTGAGGCTGCAAAATTCTTTCGCGTATTATACGAACAAAGTTATGCTAACTTATTGCTTTTTCATAAGGACATTTGAGGCTTTCAATGATACTGAGGCTATCTTAGTTCCCGTGACTTGATTCTTAAATATTACTTACGTGCGTGATTTTCCATTAAAACGTAGTTAGGACTTGCTAGTGGGTGCCTGTTTAGTGACTTTCTATTATTTATCGAAATTAGTAGTTTTGTTACGAAGCCGTTAATGCAAATCATTTGGGCTTAGCTATATCTAGCAGAATATGCTGCAGCATGGCTGTGTAAAGGGTTGTTTTAGGCTCCTAGAATATTCTAAAAAGTTTCCAATACCCGATTGTGAATTTGACTATTATAATTTGAACTTATTTGTAACGCAATCTTCATTTGATCGGGAACTCAAATAATTGCTCATTTCCAATGGTAGGACGAGCCAAGCTGCCTCTAAAGAAGTTTTAAGTGCAAAGCACTTTAGGAGCTCGCCTTGTCGTAGATCGCTCGCTGGACCCAAGTAGAGCCACACGGCGTTCCGTCGTAACGGCTGTCGTCGCGGCATAACAGAGGCTTCGAAAGCCAAGTGGTAAGCGTTCGAAACTTGTGAACCGCTGGCGCTTTTCATACATTTCCCCGTTGTTTAGCGCAAATAAAACTGCAGGCACATTTGAAGCAAAATATACGTAATTAACCGGCAGCGCCCGCATTCATTTTGCTAAGAACGCTCGTTGGGTTGGATTTTACGGAAGTAAGCGAAAAAAGTGGCAGAGCAACGCCAGCACGTGCGGGGGGAAAAGCAAGCACAAAAAGAACAGAACTCCCGCTGGCGCAGTTTCAGGCAGGGGGCGCACGAGCACTGAGAAGGCGGAAAATTTGAATTGCATTGGGTGGTAGCAGTGAGCGGATAACGGCGCTACAGGCTCTGCACTTCCGAAAGTTTTCACATTGAGTGGAACGGCTTTCATTTTTCAGACATTATTAACACTATGACAAGTCGCTCCTTTTGCTCTTTTCTTAGCTATTGCCCAAGACGTTTATGTTGAACGCAGCCTCATTCATACGCTGCGGGAGAAGTACCGGCTGTCGGGCGAAGAACTACACAAGGTATACTTCCATAATGATCCTGAAGACGTGTGGCCTGATCACATGTGAGTACTGAGCAGCCTGATTTCTTGACGTTTCTCTAATAATGCCCCTTAAAGGGGTCATGAAGATAAAATACAACTTTCTTTAATTTGATATAACTAGGCCTCAGCACCTCACTCAGCTCCATTTCAGCCACGAAAGACGTTTTTTTTTTAAACCAAAAAGCGCAAGAGGTATCGAAAAGCTTTCAAATTTCGCGCTACAGTGACGTGTTATGGGCAGGAGTGACGTCATATGGGCCAGCAATGAAAAACAATTATCAGTGTGCTAACTGCACGTTATCATTCACGTGACACGATCAAACCGAACTAGAGCCCCCTATACGATCGCCCAGTCATGAATCTTAGCGATGGTAATCAGGCGGCCGCCAGTCGCACAAGATTCGGTGACGTCAATTCTATGACGTCACCGAAAGTTGCCGGAAAGTGGCCACGCCACTTCACGTTTTCTTTAATATCTCCAATACTTATTCGTAGTTTGCGATAGAATTGGGGTCATTGTTATAGGCAAAGCAGTCTTTCTAATGAACAAAACATGTATTTTGTCTTCATGGACCATTTAGCACAGCACAGCCGTGTAGTGAGAATGCAGAGTTTTCTAAATCACTAATTTCTTTATATTTCACAAGTGAGTGACCTCTGGCTTTTTTGTTTCACTTTTAAATTCTAAATCACAAATTTCTTTATAATCACAAGTGAGTGACCTCTGGCTTTTTTGTTTCACTTTTAACGCATCTGCAGGGATGGGCATGAACTTCGGACGATAAGCAATGACTGTGGTATGATATATTTGCTTTCAAAGCGAATATGAAGCCAGTAATGATTATGTTCACATAGTTTTAAGTCGAAGTGAATATTTTCGAACCGAAGTGACTACGTCGCATTTTTTATACGGAAACTGAAATTTACAATTTCTCGCTTATGCTTCAGCAGCTGCAGGTTTTCCCGCTCAATATAATCCAATCGCCATACAATTTAATCCAGGCGCCAGCTAATTTAATCCAAGTGCCATCTAATTTAATCCATGTGCCTCCGAATTTAATCTAGTGCCAACCAATTTCCTTCCATCGCCTACGAAATTATTCCAGCTAACAGAAGAACATTCAGGAGTACCCATTTTGTGCGAAATTAGGCACAGCTTCGCGGACTTGGTTGCGCGTGGGGTGGTGAAAGCGTGGTGCCTCTTGAGCCATTATGTGCAAAATATCTTATGCGAACAGCTTAATCTACATTTACTAACACGCGCAAACCGTTGGTGCCGCGTGTTGTGAGCGGATCGTCTGCGAGAGTGCCGTCGATAACACACGTCAGAAGTATCGTCTGCTCTTCGCGTAACAATGCCTTCAGAAGCTCCTTTGATAAAAACATATTACTTATATGCCCTTTGCATTCTGATTTTCAATTAACGAATGCTTTTCGCAGCGTTAAGCATTGTTTCCAAATTATAATACCGTCTGCGAGATCGTCAGAAATATCGCCTGCTCGCAGCAGAAGTGTCGTCTGGTCACGTAACAATACGCGAGCAGACGACACTTCTGACGATCTCGCAGACTATCGGTACACGACACGAACGGATCAAACGATACCGCTCTCCTGGTCTGCGGGTGGTAGAAAATGTCCATTAAGCTGCGCGCATATTATATTTTGCTCATAATATGGCTGAAGAAACACCACGTTTTCACCCCACTGCGCGCAACAAAGTCCTCAAAGCTGCGCCTAATTTCGCACAAAACACTCTTGGACATTTTTGTGATAGCTAGATTAATTTGGTTGGCGAAGGAATTAAACTGGTTGCCACTCGGATTAAATTCACTGGCACCTGGATTAAATTCGCTGGCACCTGGATTAAATTGTATGGCGATTGGATTAAACTGAGCGGGAAGACATGTAGCTCATTAAAAAGGAGCGAGCGAATCTAAAGGGTTTTCTGTATTTTGCTACGGCATTAAACCAACACAAAGAGCAAATCTGCGGGCTTTTAGCTTTCTCGGCTATACATTTTATGTGGAATCAACCTTTACCTCATGGTAACCTCAGCCACAAGTATTTCAGTTTTAGTGCAATTGAGGTATATAATTATTCCGCCAAACTCTGGTTATCACAACTCCCCAGAGAAAAAAAATGATTGGAGTTCCATGAACGTTCATGAAACTTCTAGGAAGGAAGCTTGGTGTGTGAGGCAGCTCAAGGCGCGAAAGATTCCCTCATTCATAAAACAACGTCAGGGTGACGCGCTAGAATTGTGTAGCAAAATTTGTCACGGCGCGGTATGTAGCAACGATTAAGAAACAGGAGAGCTACAAGATGGAGGTTTAAAACACTTTCAAAAAGCACAAAACGTGTTTGCTGTCATTCATCCCAGAGGATGAATGGAACAATAGAACAACTCGTATTTGCGTCATAAGCAATGACTGAAAAGCCGGTTAAACAAGTGGCAGTGGCCACAGATCGAAGTTATTCACCCGAATCTAAAATGTGCCTTTTATTTTTCCCGTAACCTTTGCAGCAAAGAACTTTTGCAATAAAAATACTCAGCGCTTCCACGTGAACTCTTCGTCTGTATGTACCGGTTTGGTTAGCCGCCCATAGACATGACTTGGAGCGAAATTTAAGCGCGTAGTTCCACACGCGTGAATTGATTTGAATGTGAAAACCTTCGACAGAACTCTGTCTGGTTGGGTCAAACTTGAGGAAGGGGCAAAGACACCAACTAAGGGCGTTTACTAAGACCGATGCAACCTCTCGGAGCCTCCTCGGCTCCTTCGTCAGGTTTGACTGTGCTCGACCACAAGCAGCAGTGATATAAGGTTGCTTCCTTTTTTTTTTTTTTTACTCGTTTCTTGCCCTTGCGCGTCAGAGGCCGTGGACGTAAATAGCGGAAAGAACACCTATGGATCTATTAAGCCCTCCCCGAGTCCCTTGTAAGTGTCAGGACTCGAAGAGTATTCTTTGTGAGTAATTTGTCTAAGTTCCAATCACCTACGCGCCGTCAAAGTCAATCTTGTGGTCATCTTTCTCGCAGTGTACGGCCAATGCACTGCGCTGAATGTGAGACTTTCTGACGTCGTTTCTGTGCTGTCAGGGGCGTTCTGGGAACTTCCTGGTCTCGCCAATGTAACTGGCGGGGAATTGTGCTGCCAGTTACATCGACCACAATGCTCCACCAGTTACGTCTAGGCGAGACCCGGAGTTTCCCAGAACGCCTCCAAAAGCACCAAAACTATGTACCTCAAGGTAGCCAATCATAGCAAAATATAGTTAAGAACACCCTTCAGCTTTCCTCGGTGGTACTACTGCCGTGTTCTATTATCTTGGTGTACTGCTTTTCAACTTGTATTCATTGTCGTTTCCACAGCCCCGGTGTCACGGTCCGTCAGAAAAGAATGACTGTCAGCGAAACGAGCGTGTCCCTCGAGACGACGTCGGTTACAGCGCTGGACCAATGGTACCACAACGGCCAAAAGTACGATTCGCTGCAAGTTAGGCTGACTCGCAAGACGCAGCGGTCAACCATAGTTTTCCACCGAGGTTCTTAAAGGTATCCGTGTGACCGGCCGACTGGATGTGTCAGTGCAGCTACCAAATATGGGTGACTCTGGTCCCGGCGTCGAGTTGAAGGCAGCCTTGGGGGCCAGTTATACTGTCAACACCAATGAGAGGGTGACCGAAACAGTTAAAAAAACAGATACGTTCCATTTGAATCAGGTTGTCACCGTCCCACCACTAACGTCCACACACGTCACCTGGGTGATCACAGAACAAAAAATGGTACTAACCGTGGAAGTTGTTTGTTTATTTGTTTGTTTGTTTGTTTGTTTGTTTGTTGTTTGTTTGTTGTTTGTTTGTTTGTTGTTTGTTGTTGTTTGTTTGTTTGTTTGTTTGTTTGTTTGTTTGTTTGTTTGTTTGTTTGTTTGTAGGCCATGCATTTTTTTGAAGCATCAGTTATATGGCAGTGGGTTTCTGTATTTATGATTCATTTGTTTATATACATCAAGCAGATGGGTATTGCCGTCGAGTGTTCCCCGGTATACTTTCGTGCAGTCTTGTTAAATGTCCCAGGCCGCAATAATTGTGACCGGATTAGCGGTGCTCTGCCATCGCGGCGCTGCCATCAACGGCGTTCCCAGATGTTACGGGGATAAAGCAAGGTGAGAGGGAATATCGTTAGTGAGCATCCGACAGCGATAAAGTAATAGTACAGTGAACCAGAATATTCTGGTTCAGTGTAGCAACAACGCCGTTCTTTCCCGCTCTCTTTCATCCCCCGCAACTGGCGATCGTCTGCGAGCACCTCTGACGGCAGCGCCGCTGCTCCGGGCAAAATTACTGTGGCCTGGGAACTTTTGAATGAGATTGAACAGAGAGAGAGAGAGAGAGAGAGAGAGAGAGAGAGAGAGAGAGAGAGAGAGAGAGAGAGAGAGAGAGAGAGAGAGAGAGAGAGAGAGAGAGAACGATCTTTAATGAACTCTGGCGATGTTAGCCGGGCTAAAACGCCTAACTTGTTACGCCAGTTGATGACGTGATGAAGATGATGGCGATGATGTTCAAGAACTTGATGCGCACAGAAACGGCGAGTTATTCACAGCGAGTCTAGACCTGTGCTGCAGGTACTCTATCAGAGCTTTTGTAGCCCGTAAAGCACGTTTGAGACAAGCCCATGGTCCTAAAACGTCCTTTAGCTGAATGTCCACGGAAAGCGGCAGTCCCAAAGACACTGCTCTTTGAGCACTGAATCGAGCACATTCACAGAGCAGGTGCTGGAGGGTTTTTCCCACATCACAGTGTGGGCACAGTGGCGACTTAGCTCGTTTTATCTTAAAGAGGAAGTTGCGCGTGCATGCAACATTCAACCGCATGCGATGTAGAATTGATTCTACCCGCTTGGAGAGTCCTGGTGGCATATTGCATTTGCAGTTGGGATCGATGGAAGATATCTGCGCGTAATGATGCATGTACAGCATGCTAAAAGCATTCCTCTAACCCACCGAGGGGGATTGACAAACACTTCCTGAAACAGCTGGTAATGTGAATAGTTACTCGTTTTCATCATCATCATCAACCTGGTTGTGTCCACTGCAGGACGAAGGACTCTCCTAAAGATCTTCAGCCACGTCTGTCGAGTGCCGGTTGAGTCCATCCGTTGCCCATAGACCGTAGCTGTATAGAGGTTGGCCAACGACTCGATGGAGTTACTTGTTTTGCAGTCAACTAATTTCGATCATCCAATAGTTTCTATCAATACTAATTTCACCTTGCAGTATAATTTGCAGCGTTCTTGTGTGATATATAATATAATTTATATATATATTATAAATAATTTTGTATTTATAAATTTTGTATTTGTAATTCTGCATTTATATAATATAATTTTGATTCGTTTATCAGCGGCTGGGCAACTGAGACAAACACTGAACCTAGCCCAGTGCTTTACGCTTGTCTTACAGAGTCTAAATTAGAAGCCGTTAGAAAAAAAAACAAGATATATAGAAAAAAAACAAATTAGAAAAAAAAAACAAGATATTTGCATTCGGGGTACAAAACACCGCATGAATAAAAAATACACTGAAGAGCCACTGCGAACCACAATACATTGTTCTTTGAATTCAGCCATGCAAATCAGCACAATTTCAAGGCTACAGTACTAAAAAGGGACAACTTCGGAAAGCAAACACGGAGCAGCTACTTCTTCATAAGAGCAACTTAGAGAAAATAAATTTTTAAGATTTTGCGAGCAATTTTGTGCGATAAAAGCTTTAATTTACTCGTTTTACTGTGCCAAATTTTTACCCCCTTTACTTTATGATTGGCTGCAACATTTTACTTCAACTACTACCCATCGCGGTGGCTCAGTGGCTAAGGCGTTGTGCTGCTGAGCTGAGCACGAGGTCGCGGGTTCGATTCCCGGACGCAGCGGCCGCTATGGAGGCGAAAAGCAAAAACGCCCGTGCGTACGAGATTTCGGCGCACGTTAAAGATCTTCAGGTGGTCAAAATTAATCCGGAGCCCTCCACTACGGCGCGCCTCATCGCCTGCGTTGAGTCGGCGCATTAAACCTTATAATCAATCATCATCTTCAACTAATAACACCTTACTTTTGGAACTACCCAAAAAGAGGCCCGAATCTGTCTACAGGACGCCAAGAGGTTGCAACTCCAAAAGAAATGCTTAATGCAAAGATAATTTTTTAACATCAACGAAGGGGTATTCCGCTGAAAATGTGAATCATTTAACTGCTTAAAATTAGCGGAGGAATGCGGTGAAAAAGAAGCTGTCCGGACGAATCGTTTAGGCTTAGCGAAGTGCATACTGAAAGTGTCAAAAGTCCTGCGCCAAGTGGAATGAGCAAGATGTTGCGCACATGGCACAGCCACATATATCGGTATTAGTCACAGAGATAAGAAAAAGCTATCAGAGTATTTTTTAGCATCTGCACGATGTGGGATAACGATATTAAAATCACGGAAGCGGAAGGACCAGTAAGCATACAAAATTCCAACTTAGTTTAAAAAACGCAAGGACAAAAATGGGGAGTAAACATGCACATGTAGATGAATCCAGACTTTGGTGAACTTGAAAATACCGGTCGGTGGTTTGACGAGTAAAGTATGTGAAATAACTTCGATCACCAAGCATAGTGTACCCACAAAAGGGTTCTAAATCTCTAGGATGTTGGAAACTCCGGCAAATTTACTTGCTGCACGTGAACACATGTAACCTGTAATGCTCAAAAAATATGTTTATAACTAAGTGACAAAACGTCGTAACTTCGCTAATTTTGCATTTCTGTGCAGAAACCATTGGTGGGTGCTTTTTGAAGAATTGTTTTGTTTATGCTTGTTTCTACATATTATTTTTGCCTTAATCTTGGGAAGGCGGTGGATCGGATAGACCTTTGTAATTTCGTTATTCTATTATTAAGGACAGTCTTTCTCGGGCTATACTTAAACCTGAAACTTTTGATTTTTCGGCATGCCTGCCTGTCTGTCTGTCCCTTATATTCAGCCACCTTCCCTCAAAACCTTTCCAAACCACTAAATCTGGTACAATACTTCATACCCGACAACATTGTTGAGCAAAAAGAAAACATAAGGCATATCTGAGGCAAAACAGCAATACATAACTGATACTAGATGGGAACTCGGTTGTTTGCGATAACAAAAGAAATTGTCCGCGTATCTGCTCCTTTCGTTGTAAAGGTCGACGGAAGACGATAGCCGACTGCCGCCCCTGGCAAGTACATGCCTCCCTTCTCTTTCCCGCTCACCTCTCATGTTGTTCCTCTCCCATCTCGTTCCTCCCAAGATAACACGCTTGAGGTTTGCTCAAGTAAATTTAAATTTGCCGCGTTCCACTACTCCAATTCGGGTACCTCGATGCCAGCGCTACCGTACGGCGGAGACGCGTGTGAATCGAGGCACCCTCCTGCAACGTTTATAGAACCACGTTGCCCCTACTCCATGAGCGTTCCAAGCCGAACGCGGAACCTATCTAGTGGAACCTTTCGTTGCTGTTGTCGTTTGATTTTTTTAAATGCCGCCAGGCAGCGCGGTCAACAGTAGGTGACGGTTTCTTGCAGTTGATGTAGTAATTTATTTGCTATATAAAAAACCAAGCATCCGTGAATTGTTAAATAAAGGAACACTGCAAATATTACCTATGCATTCATTTTCTGTCTTATATTTGCGTAATGTCTTGTTCTTGTTCTACAATGTTGGCAAATATGAACATTAACACCGGACTTCGACGTTTAGATTTAGCTGTGAGTATATAAGACTATTGCGCAGTTCCTGTCTCACTTTGGCCGGGTGCCTGAATCGAATCACAGACAGACATACAGACAGACAGACGGCAGACCAAAATTCTGCGTTAAGGTAGCCCAAGGAAGACTATCGTCTTTCAAATGCGCGTTGAAAACGATGTTTTGACCTACAAAAACAAAAATTGCTCGCGCAGGAGCCTGGGCCTTGTGGCGGCATTCCAAGTCCAGCCGTAGAGGAAGGTTCCCGCCTGAACGCATTCCATGCCACCAGAACCCCATTTTCGGCAGCCCGGACATGGGCCGCTTTAAATAAAGTTTGGTCTCTCTCTCCACTGCGCATGCGCAATCCCCTAGCGGCCAAGTCCCTAAGCAGTCCAGTAGGGGCACGGCCTCCGCGATCGGCTGCCGGCGGCGCGGCGCGCCGCCGGACGCCGATCGCGGAGGCCGTGGTAGGGGCAGCAGAGACGACATTCCCCACAGCTCCCGCACAAGCGGGAAGGGGTCGTGGTTGTATTTACATCGTTTGAGTTTTTGTGTGTGCTCGTTGTACGCGGAACAATGCCCACAACTTGCGCTGCGTTCCGCTGTAACTCGGAGTGCCGAAAAGGGAACGGTGTCGGCTTCTATCGCTTCCCGTCGGCCGCACGCGATCGGCTACGGCGGCTTGCGCCGCTCGCGTCGGCTCGGGTGATGGGAACATTAGGCTTAGCATCCTGGCGGATATTTGATCGCTGCTATCTGTGCAACTGCGAATAACAATCCGCAACACAAACTTTTCACTACACTATCATCCCCTTTCTCGCATGTGGAACTCTAAGGTTATAACTGCCGTTTGAGCGATCGGTGACCAAGAATCTGCGTAGCCTGTTTCGATGCTCCCCGCGCGGGTATCGCCATCTCTCGGCCGCTCGGCGCAACGCGCGCCGCGGCGACCGGTCAGATATATCTGATCGCCGCTTTTAAAATAAGCCCTGACAACAATCCCTAGCACAATTTTTCACCACACTAACACCTACTTTCTCGCATGTGGAACTTTTTAGCGATCAGATTGATTCAGAAGAGCAGCGACAAGCGCGGTTGCTACCGTGGTCTGCGCCCAGTTCGAGCCGCTGAGTGTGCCGAGCTGGCAGGCGCGGCCCGGCCGCGTGTGCGTGGACTGTTTCTGAAGGCAGAAAACGCTTCACGATTACGTGCTTTATCCATTCTTGCGAACAAAAGCGCAGAATCGTACAAATTCAGCTCAGCGATCATCGTAGTTGACCGTGGAGCAAAAACAGTGGGAGGAGCGACGCCGACGACGCATCTCATGCGCGCATCGGGCCGTCTCAAATTCACCGCGTACGACTAGTCGTGGCGACAGTCGTAACGATCAGTCGCATGCGAATCGCGTGTACCAACCGTACATGTGTCCAGCGCTTAAAGGCATTTTGCGAACTGCCGGCCTTTGTTGAGCTGGCGATCGCACTTCATGCCAGACGACTCCAAGTACTGCTCGCTCTGCTACTCGGAAGGCACACGGATCTGTCCGAGATTTCTCTGCCAGCCCTCATTCAGTGATAAGAAGCCGCCTGGTATTATGTGATGACCAGGGGCTGTCCTCTTTAAGGCGTTTATAACATCAACACAGAAGAAAAACTTCGGCTGCTCCTCGCCGTAATGTGGGATTGCCGTGCATACAACGAGAACGCAGCCGGAGGAAACGTCGGCAAACCCTACAGCTTCAACTTCCGCTAGGCACGCTAGGTGGCAGCACACCGCAATGAAAGAGGCGGAATCGCAAACCTCCGCCTTGCTTACGTGGGAGGAGAGAGACGGAAGGGGAGGAGCGTGAGAAGTTTGAGGCGGAGAGAAGAGGGGCCTGTATGTGGCAGGAGCGGCAGAAGGAGCTTGGTTAATTGCTGCTGCCGTGGCGCGCCGACCTGTTTTAACCACGACCAACTATACATCGGACCTGCCCAGCGAGCGCGGCCCCAGCACGGCCGTCGCAGGGATAATTTTTGCCGCTGCTAGTAAAGTGGCGCTACTTACGCCCTGTCGTTCCTCGCCGCCGCGGCCGCCGCACACGTGGGGCAGGCCATGCAGAACGCGCTATTGCAGACGCGGCGTGGAGCGTAAGTTGCGTCTGCTGTATGTAAAGCACGAAGTTTCAGATATCAAAAATACAGCTTATTCAGTCCTCTGAAGCGCGTTTTTCTTTTGAAGGTGCATGATGGTGTACTGTTTCGTACCTTATTGCAGATCTAAAGGTCAGGTGAGAAATGTTTCCTTTCACGATTGTCCCGTCACCGAAAATTGAGACAAATGGATAAAGACAATCACAAGAAAAGATGAGAACACCCTTCGTTTTATTTTCATTTTTTTTCCTTCACAATTGTGTTATATTTTTGTAATTATGCGCTTTATCGCTCAACCGATCACGACAAATTGAAGCTAGCATGCGCAGTTATTGTATTTTAATATGGTGGATTGGTGTTAAATAGCAACGAGCCGCGGTGCGCTTTCTAAATCTGAGCGTACCCCTCATGTTGCCACCAAATTTATTGGTGTTTTTTACGTTATCCAGTTCCAAGCATCAAGGCCATGACATTGGGCCTCATTGCTGGCTTTCGTAAGAGAACCGTCGAGGAAAACATTAAGTGCTCACTGTGCGTGGAGCGGCTTAAGGCGCCTCGCTCATCTGGACCTGCCACTGCGGTGATCTTCAATTTGGACGGGGTGGGCTATATTATCCGAGGCTTCAGTTCCTGAAATTCGTCTGTACACTGGAAAGAGCGGCCCAAGCATTCCCAGAACTTGCGATATCCTTGTTAGCCCCACTTGTTAGCCCTTGTTAGCCCCACCGATGGTACTGTTTGTGAGGACGATGCTACCAGCTGCACTTGAAAACAAGCTTTTCAGCCACGACGGCTTAACGGATAGTCATACGAGGGCAGTGGTTGAGCTGGGGCTGGAGAAGTTCAGCCGACCTTTTTTCACAAATTTTGTTGCGGAGATAACGGCCAAGAGTGGCATAGCGAAAAGGATTGCGGAAAAACCAGACTCCAGAAAAGTGCTGAAAGTGTGACTATTGTGCTCCATTGTTCAAGTGAAGTGTATGGTTGTGAACGAAAATGAACTTTTAAAAAAAAAATGCCAATGTGAAAAAGATTGTGCAATACTAGCGTTCATTAATGTTCTAAAAACCTCACTACAGTGTGGCATTGTGTGCCTAAACCATGGCATTGTGTATGAAAATAAAATTAGCCTGTAAATCGGCTTAAAATGACATCGTTGTTCAGTTAGTAGTGTAGCAGGGCATTGTAGCACTTCACATGCACACGTAATAATAAATTTCCAATTTATTCGCAAAGAAGGGGCCAAATCATCGTCGCTAATTAGTGCGTACGTGTAAGACCGTAACTAGCATCTTCGGTGCTTGAATTTTTGCATTTTGTTTTCCCAGCATAGAAAATTCCTCCGCATCCTTATAGCAGAAAAAACCGCCACACTTCATGAGGAATTTCAACAGAAAGCTTCAATTTTGTTGTATTTACTATAACAAAAAGAGTTCCTGGGAAGCTTTTATGACATCAGTTTGGTTTGTGCTATGAACTTCCCAATGTACATCAAATTCGGGAATAACCTCCCCCTGCGAGTATGAACCTGTACACTTAGGTTAGCTAGCCAGTTACGTTGTCACTACGTGCGATAATGTTATTTCTTTTCGGCATCACTTCATATCAGACCAACGAACTAAATGCGTTCAGCGTGCACCGTAACGCATCTCACAACGGGGAAAGCCAGTCAAGAGGCCCCGCCCCGCCTTAGCACGCTGAATCAGAAAAAAAACATTCATTCAGGGATGGTCACCGTAAAACTGGTACTTATTCATTCGGAATTACCGAATTCAATTAACTGAAGTGTGATTAAACACGAATTCCCGCGGCGCCAGACGGCTGCCACTAGCGCTCGAGCAAGCACTGCCAGCGTAGCCGCCGCTCGCCGCAACAGTGCGTAAAAGCGCCCCTAGCGGCCGGGCGCGAAACGAGACTCGGCGCAAGCGCTCCCATCAGGGTGTCGAACCAGAAATTGTTTGGGTTCGGTTCGGGTTCGGGTTCAAGCCTTTCGGGTTCGGTTCGGGTTCGGTTCCGGAGCACCATTCCGGTCCGGTTCTAACCGGTTCGAACCGGTTCAAACGGGTTCGAACGGGTTCGGAGGGGAAAAAAAAGCAGGCGTGTTTCTTTCTGTTAATTTTTTTTGTGTGTTCGGTTTTCGTTTCCTTGTCAGGTTTCCATGTCAAAAACAAAGCCGCAATGTAGGGTTTTTTGTGCAAATGTTTTGTTTTGGCCAAAAATAAGCAACCCTGCAACACTTTTTTCAACTTTGTTCGAAATCTTGAATGCTTGCAGAAAGTAGTAAACCAACACATCCAGTACTTAGATCAGGGAGTCGGAAGGTCCCTCAGACAAAAAGTACTGCTCTGTCCCTATCAGATAACTTACAAACTTGCTTGAAATATTTTTCTCTCTTCCCCAGTCTTGGCGTTCTTCTGCCGCTGGAATGACGTAATTACAGCGATGTAGCGGCTATTTGCCGGCGTTCCTTATGTTGCGACATTAAAATGAAATCCACAAAAGCGAAGCAGAAACGGAAGGCGTATCTGCTGGGACGAGCAAATCACGCACTGCTTCTCTGTGCTGGCAATAGCTATAACTTTCGCAGTGCTTCCAGATTCGAAGATAAGAGTGAAAGTGTTGATCTAAAGTGTTGAAGAGTTCCTTTAACGGTAAAATGTACTGCAAAATGTTTTCTATATTAGGCCCACGATTACAACATTAACTGAAGCGAAATGAAAAATTCGCTCGGACACATAAGACTGCGTATTTGTACGAATTTGAAAGCCCTGCTCTTTATGGTCGCAAGTTTATTTTTACTGATGTAGTTTCTTTCATTTTTATAATTTAATTTAATTTATTCTTGGATGATAACACTGCAGTTTTTAATAACCCCGCAGTTGTATTCTTGAGGAAGAAAATGGCGGGCCATTACGACAATCGCTAATGCGAAATTTGAGTGCAGCGTGAACTGTAGTCTTCTCGGCGACGGCGCATAGATGCTGTGTCTCAGGAAGTGATCGCGTCATCAGCTAATGCACGATGGCGCGCGGTATACTCTGTCGTTATCTCGTAAGGCGTCGCCACTGTGAAGCACGTCTCGCACGGTCACGGAATTACGCCATACTTTCGTCATACTTGCAACCTCCGTTTTCCTGCTAGCTCTATCTTCGGTGGCGTCTTCGTTCTCTCGGTTACAACAAGTCCGTCGCTGAGGGACTACGCGAAACCACAGGAGCGGGTGCTTAAGGGCTGCGCTCTAACGCATGGCTCTACGTAGCCGCTGTGCAGCCATGTGATCCCCTCCCTTCGCCGACAAGTGACGGGCCGCACATCGTCTCCAAATAATGCGTTCTCGCCACAATCTTCTGGAAGGCAAACGGGTAGCCTCCTGACCAGTGGGCAGCACACGGGTGCCTCCGACACCTCCCCCTCGGTGCATCTTCGCCAGAATCTTCTGGTAATGGGCAGCCTCCCTGCAGACTGCCTGCTGCCCACATCCAGGACCGTGTAACACCATTCATTTCCACAAAAATGCAGATATAGCGGAAGTTCCACCTGTAATCGCTATAATAGCGTAAATGGAGATAACTGGTAAAAGATAAAAAAAAGTGATTACCGAAACTGGCAAACCGTGTGACACCCTGCATTTCCACAACAATGAGGATTTTGGGAAATTTCCACCTGTAATCGTTATAATAGGCTAAATGGAGATAATTAGTCGAACAAAATTTAGAAATGTTAAAAAATAAGAAAAATGTAAAATAATTGCGGAAACTGGCGAACCGTGTAACACCCTGCATTTCCACAATAAGGCAGATTTCGCGAGTTACAAATGTAATCGTTATAATAGCGCAAATGGAAATAATTGGTCCAACGAAATTTTGAAAAACTATAAAATAAGAAAAATATTAAGCAATTAGGGAAAATGGCAAACCGTATAACTGCCTGCATTTCCACAATAATGGAGATTTCGCGAATATTCCATTTGTAATTATAGCAGCGTCAATTTAGATAATTGGTCGGACAGGAGTTACAAAAACCAAAAAAATTGGCTGTGGAAACTCACACTGAGGACAAGCGGCATAGGAATGCTACGCATTAGCAGATAATCCTTTGAATTTCTGCGGAAATTTTTTAGTACCCTGGAGTGTCGCCATGGTACAGTAATTTGCGTCTCCGCGGCCTCCCCCCTCCGCCCGGGCTTCTCGTGGCGGGCCGCCCCTCGTCCCGAAATCACGCATCCTCGCAGGAATCGTCTGCCTGGCAGGCAACCAGGCAGGCAGGTAGTTTACTGGCAAGCGGGCAGTCTTTTTGGCGGGCAGGAGAGCCTGAGCGCCCAGCATCTTTTTTGGTTCCACCAAATGTCTAAGCACGCACGCGCGCATGCACCCCTGTTTTCGCACAATGAGGCAAATAATTTTGCATTTAAATAAATTGGTTGGTCTGCAACGCTATTCATGTACCCCTTGTTTCAACGGCGCTTTAGCTTTAACACGAAATAATTAGCACTGCTAGAAGTCGAAAACAGTCAGGCGTCGGCGTCAACCTCCGACTGTCAACCGGTGGCATTTAAAGCGATTTCCTTCTGCTCATCTTTCATATGCTAACATACCATTTAGAAAGAAAGAACGGCTTTAATGACTCATAGGACGGCGTGTACAGGACGGCATTAGATAGGGAACCACCGGAGATAGGAACTTGCTAAATGGAACTTCAGCGACAGGTGAGAGTGGTTGGGCTCTACGAAAGATAATAGCTGAGGTGAAGTTCACAAGCAGCAGTAATTATCCCTCGTACAGAGAGGAAAAATGAACTTTAAATAAATCGAGGAAAAGTTTCAGAGAGGCGTCCTCACTTAAGGGGTCGAGTCGACAGTCGTTTCCATCAAGAGAAACTGATCTTCCAGGCCGGAGCTGGCCAAAGCTCTCTCCCAAATCTCTATGGAAACGAGTAGGTTGAGTGGATCTAGGGTGGACTTGTCGCAGCCGCCTACTGTGTGTATGAGGTTCCCAGGCACCCCACTGAAGCGACAAAATGGAGAGGATTGTGTCCCGGTCAAATAGGTGAAGGCTGGCTGTGTGTGGGAAGGTGTTAATCCGCTGGGCACGAAATAATCTTTCCTGGTTATTCGCTAGCGATTTGTGCGGGAAGGAATACGTTGTACGGGAGAGCCTATAGTGCTAATTAATTTCATGGCATATATACAGGACGCATGCGCTCGGGCTCGGCTTCATCAGCGCTGGCTAAGCGGGTCAAATGTCAAGCCACGAGGTTGGTGATCTTGTCTGCCGGCGATGCGAGCTGGTGCCCATACAATCTTGGCTGGTCTCGTTGGTGGTCTCTGCTTGTTCACTCGAAATGTTGTAACATGAAATAGACTGTAGGCAAAGTTAAGTTGCGCAACGCCTGATAAGAGTCTGTTATGAGACTTCCTCAGCTTGGATGGGGCTGTGTTCGGGGGTTGAGATGCTACACCTGTTGATGGCTGCAGAACGGTAGCACGAAGAAAGAGAAGGTATCGGAAAATGCTATCGGGTGTCTTTCGCATCAAACCAGTTGATCGTTCATCTTTTTTTTCTTTCAGTTTTGTTGCTTCCTAGTCTTACCTCATATATATACACATTTTGAGAACCTTTTGGTGAATATAAGACATGCATTAGGCAATTAGTTATTAACTTCAGTGCCAGATGTAAATCTTACGCGCGAAATAACATAAGAGCGTAATACGTGCATAAAAAAGGCCTTTTATAGCATTCAGGTGGTCGACACATAAATTTCCGGCTATTTTGTGCGTAACCAAATTTCCTGATTGCTCGAGAAAGAGAACGCTGCAAAATTTACAAATGCCAAGGACACCAAAGCTATCATGTTTGGTCCGACCCTTTAATCTGCCTTAACTGACCCGATAATTCCTCTAATCCACATTAATCAACACCGCAGTCCCACTAACTCACATTAGTTCGTTCACTCATCTCCCCTAAACCACCCCAGTCTACCCGCTAATCCGCGTTTATCGACTTACATCTATGCATCGAAATGCTATCGCATCTACTTAAAATGTGAAAATGAGAAGGCCGCAAATTTTTTTTACAATAATCATGTTCTCCTAGGGCAGTAACCAAAGGACGCAACGGCACTGTACAAGAAAAAGTGATGGTGACATAGAGAACTGTGAGTGTTTGTGTCTCAGTGCTGTTTTTATATAAGTGCCCACTCAAACTAAAATAAGTGGAAGATATGGATTTATTGTTGATGGTGTCCCTGAAGGCCTTCACAAGCGGACACGGATGCATTCGAATTAACAACATGAAAACTTCACACGATTTTAAACACACTGCAGATAGAAACCATAAAGAATACCCAATAATATGTTACCACGGAATATGCGTTCTAACTTAAGTTATTGTTAATGTAAAAAGATAATGTGGGGAAATGGGCAATACCTAAAGCAAACTAATAGTGTATACGGACTTTACATTAAATTTAGGGTAATAATAAGATGAGAACCTTATGGGCCTTGGGAACTGCATACTATGCAAAATATTTCGTGGTGCCGTCTGGCGAATGGTAAAAATATCTTCGGATGCAAGGTAGGGTACCGAAAAGGAAAACTAGAAATCACAGTTTTGAGGCCCCGGAACCGGTTCGGAACGGTTCCTTCAATTCGTTCCGGTTCGGGTTCAGTTCCAAAATGGCGGAAAAAATACGGTTCCGGTTCAGTTCCGGTTCCGGGCAAAAATTCGGGTTCGGTTCCGGTTTTCGGTTCGGTTCCGGTTCCGGTTCGACACCCTGGCTCCCATAGAGCGACGCTGGCTGGGCAGGTCCGAAGTAAAGTTGGTCGTGGTTTTAACACGAAAGTGTTTTATTTCCGGATACAGAAGATGTCACCGACGTCATATCTGTCACGGAAATGACGCCAGTACAACGAAGCAAGTGGCCTGTATACAGGGTGCACCCCTGCCCATAGGGTGTTCTTGCGGGGAAGCAACCTTAAGTACTAAAGATTACGTTATACTTAAGGTTCGTTTTCGGGTTTTATATTTTAACACGAAAGCGTTTTATGCCGGGATACACCAAGATTTCGCTGACATCATATCCGTCACGGAAATGCCGAAGTGACCCGCCAGCAGGACGTCGCTCGCCAAGCACACCCACAAGACAACCGCATATCATGCTCAGCTGCAGATTTCGCTGCACATTTAACTTTCTTGTTTTACCGATTCCTATGACAGAGGAATCAACCACAGTTTTTTTCGTTCGTCCGCCCGTGGCCTCAACGGGTCGCGATTTTGCCGGCCACGCTTCGCGGACTTGGGTGTTTGATTCGGCGATGGGCGCTCTGCTGTGTCGGACCGTCGAGCGTTAGCTCCATCTTCACCCAGCAAACTCCCACGGTTCGGCACCGCCGCGCATAGCACTTCGCATCGCAGCCTCGCCTTCACGCTTCACCGCTCCCGTCGAGTACCATCTCCCGGAAGTAGCACGACGCCAGACTGTGCCCTGTGATGTGGGTTCAAGCACGGTGGTCCCAACCCAAGTGGTAACCCCTCGCTTCTCTTCTACCTATCGTTTTTTTTTTAATTCTCTTTATCTCCCCTATCCTATTCTCCCCCACTATATTCCTACCCCCGGACTTGGTTGAATGCAGGTGAACCCCCTGCTGCGTTCAATGATATCCCAAGTCCATTTCTTTTCCTTCTTTCTTTAAAAACCGAATCAACCCCCCCCCCCCCCCCACACACACACACACCGGCAGTAGACATTCGCCTGTCGACGACATTTGCATCGAAGTACAGATACGGGGACAAGTTTTTTTTTATTATTTTGTTTTTCTTCGAATAAAAACCTACACGTATACAATTATAACAATTAAATGTCTTCATTTTGCCAATAAAGCATTTTTGTACAGATACAAGGAATTGCACTTTTTTTGCGCGGGGTCACTCAGAAAATGTTTTTTCATTAAAAGTGGGCCACACATGTTTTATGTTTATCGTTCACGTTGCTTAGCTCACACAACAGAACTGACTCATGCGAGTCTTGTTCAATAATTTTTGTTTTCGTTGTTTTGCCCCTTCAAGCTTATTTCGTGGAACGTGACGCTCTACTTGGAAGGACATGTCATGGTGTGGTTCAAGAAGAACGGCAGCTTAGACAAACGCTATGTGCCTGTCTGCCAATTGGCCGATGAGAGACTCAACGAGATGAAGCGGGTGGATAAAAGCACGTGCACGCTGAAAGTGCGAGGGATCACCCAGGTCGAAGGAGGCTTTCAGAGCCAAATCAGCGCCAAAAACGAGGACTTGAGAACCGTTAAAAGCATTTACTGCGAACAGTGAAAAAGCATGAGAACAGTGAAAAGCTTGTCTAATAAATCGTATTCAGTACCTAAAACGAGTTACATTTCATGAAGTGTACCAGAGGCGGTAAAATACGACCACATTTTGTTGGCCGCGCCCTACATTCAAACCACTTTGCACGACTTCCTTGAGGTATCGCCCGCAAAGTTGAGACACACACTCGCTGCACCTTGCCTTCAAGCAGAGGAATCAGTTTTACAAGCGAAGCTGTTTAGCAGGTCTTATTTTTTTTGTGTCCGCAATTAGAAATACCAAGAAAATCCCGAGCGCTCGTGTGTGCGTGCCTCGCGGCGACCGCCCAGCGTCCTCGGCGCACGCTTGTCAAGCCAAGCATACCCACTTAGGGAGATTGGCCAAGATTGGCAAAAAAAAAACTCCATCGTTCGCTTAATGGTGGCGACACTTGCTCGGAACGAGAAAGACACGTCATAGCGCACGCCCCTCCAAGGTGTTGTCTAGTGTCACTAAATAAGGTGTGGTGTTCAATGATTATCACTTCCAAAAAATTGAAAGAAGCTCAAAAACTTATCTTCCAAGCTAGGCGACAACCCTGTTAGCACCCCCCCCCCCCCGTAAAAGTTTGATACGCATCAGATGAAAGGAGGTGACGCGGGCGTGCGACGCGTCACGACGGATATAGGCCCAACGTCATGTTTTGAAGTGAACGTCAACAGCGTTAGCCCACACAGCTCGACGTATACGATGAGAATGAATGACGTTTCTCTGCGTACCGTAAGGCTGTAAGCCGCAAGGGGTTAGGCCTAAAGTCGCATTTGGAGGTTTAGGACGGTAGGCCTAACGTCTCATTTTGATGTTTAACCCCTTGAACTGGCACACATTTTCGAAAAAAAATCTCGGGCCATCTCCACTAACGTGAAACGTGAAGTGTAATATTGTAAGTGTCTCTCTTTCCCACGCGTGCTCTGACTGGGCGCCGGAGAAGCGCCGGTGGGAGGAGCAACCACGCGCTCGCTGAGGCGGTGACGCCTTTTTTTGTGTTGGACCGGTTTAGGCAATTAAATGTGACAGACAGGCCGTAAGTTGTCTTCGTGTCACACGCCGCAGCATGCTAAAAAGTATGCTTTACAGGAGAAAATCTGGCGTTTGAAACCAATTATGAGACGCAATTTAACAAATTTCTATTAATGCACTTAAATCCTTATTATTCCTTTATTCCAAATTATCTTAAATTATGTTATTTTATTTTGGACCGATTTTGCCCATTATACACTTGTTTTCTGACCATCGTTTGACAACTTGATTTACCGTGACATAGGACGACGACCGGAGACGCTGACATCAGGGGTTTATGCAGAATTTCGATTTTGGGGGGGTGTCGGTGGGATGTTTGGGGAGGTGTTGTATAAATCCCTAGGCAGAGTGCTTGTGGTTGTGGAATCTTTTTGGGGGGTGTCGAAGTCCTTCTGGGGGTGTGGGGGGGGGGGTGTTAGGGGGGTGTATAAATCCTTGGCCGACATCCCGAGCCCCTCGGGTGCTTCGCCCCTAAAAGTACTCACTGTACGCTAAGCAGCAAGTACCAATTCAGGCCGTAGACCACCAGACCCAAGGAGAGCATACCCGAGAGGTGCTGCGGTTATACTGGTTATACTATAGTTCATTCCACAAGCTAGCTGCAGCACTGTGGAGGCTACATTGTTGTCCCCCTCAGGGCGCCTAACTCACCGCGAAGGACGCGACAAAAGGCGCCGGGGCCTTGCGGTGCCACTTGCCGAGAGGGGAGAAAGGAATGTCCTTTCAGGACCCCCTTCACGGCGTGTTAGGCGCTTTCAGTGGGCGCACTATTGATCACAATGTAGCCTCCACAGTGCTGCAGCTAGCTTGTGGTATGAACTATAGAAAAATGATGCATATATACCTCCAGACATGGACGTCGGCAGGGGGGTGCAAAAGAAGCACCCCCCCCCCCCCCCACCTCCTCACGCCACACCATCACTTGCTTACTCCTCCCAGCCCTCTCCAACGGGTTTTCCCCCCTCAAGACAAATTCTTGACGACGTCCATGTTCCAAGAGTAAAACATACTCGCAGTGTTTGATTGGCCAACCAAAGAATCCATCCCGAGAAAGCTTCGCACTCAACCATCGTCGTCGTTAGACGGAGGGGTGCAAGCCTTAATTTATTTATTTACACTATACTGCGGTAGCCATTTTCTTGCCCTGATAACTACAACAGCAACAACGGCGCTTTTTCTCAGAATGGGGCATTCAAGGCTTTCACGTTTGTAACAAAATTGCAGCAATGGCAGCTGAGCTGTCATTGCTTTATGTCAATACACGGTCACTTCAACGTCTCCTTCTTCTTTGCCCACAAGAATAGCAATGCAGTACGAGTGTCTGCAGCAGATCTATTAGATGCGAAGCATCTCATGGTTGGGGCTATGTCCCTCCCTTGTAGTTATTGCGCCGTCCCCACCCCACTGCGCATGCTCGGCTTGCTGAACGCCCGGTGGTGTCTTGCCCTTTAATGGCTCCTGGAGCGACAGTGTTGCCGGTGTCTTCCTGGGCCGGCACGAGACGAGCACGCTTCACGCGCCTTCGACGTTTCATCGTCGTCGGCAACGGCGAGCGTCGGCGAGTCTCGGCGGGCCGTGATTACAAGCAGCCCACAACCATCCGGGGAACGTGCATCGACCTCATCTTGAGCAACTTAGCAACTTTAGGGTTCATCCACTACAACAGCCCTTGACTTTACATTTCACAGACCATAAGGCGGTCATAATCAAAGCGGAACGCCAACCACAGCTCGACGTCGCCTACGTTGAACATGATGATGATAATGCCTAAATAAAGACAAACTCATACCACGTACAACGTCTCTCTCTCTCTCTCTCTCTCTCTCTCTCTCTCTCTCTTTAATGCCTCTCCACTTTAACACACCCCCTCCAGTAAAATTACACCATCTTCCCGCAGGGGAACCCTGAGTAGTATGCGAAGCAGCCATGGGGTCAACGCAGTTTCCCATTTCCTAGTTCCGGTAAGTGAAAAGTGTGGTAGTTACCATGGAAACCAAACGGTATATATAACGGTAGCTACGTACCTCAACCTCACGGAAACGACTAACTGAAAACTAATGGGCGCTTGAATCGACCCCATGGCTGCTTCGCATACTACTCAGGGTTCCCCTGCGAGAAGATGGTGTAATTTTTTTGGCAACACTTGCAGATGTGTTCCTTAAATATGATCTGTGATTGCAAAAACGCAATACACCTTGAACGCCTCCCTTCATTTGTTTCACCCCAAGCTAAGATGCATTCAAAGGCGTTCAACTGTGGGCACGAACTTTTATCCTTCACAAGTCAGACTTTTCCACAGCAATGCTTGAGGCCTGTGCGGATAAAGCTGCTTTCTTATCTCTCGCATCACTTTTGGTAGGTACAATTTCTTCCGCAATTTTATCTGCGATTTAAGTGTGTGATGGTATTGGCCTACGTAATTCTACAAAGCGGGTTGTCAGTCTGGGTACCTGGAAGAAAAGAAAGGTATCCCACCCAAAAGTACCTGCACGGCTACAAAGAAAAGCTTTCTTGGAAACTTCGCAGATTAGGAATAATTCGTCCTGGTCTGCAATTAGGAGCTTACAATTATCTGGGGCTGCTCTGTTAGTATAAGCTTGGCTATAATCAGGTGGATTCAAATGCACACATTTGCCGAAGTTGTTAAATACTTGAAATATAGTCAATGTTGTAAACCTACAGCATCCTGCCCACAAAAAGAATAAATGCTGCAAAATATTTTTCACTGACTTCTAACAGAATATATTCCGTCGTATCCATAAAATGTCTGTCAGCCAAAAAATAAGCAGATGAATGAACATATGTTCATGTCGATTGTTTCATTGGTAAATTGGACAACTGGATCCTACTACCGCAAGCATCAAAAATATTTCCGTTACTTTTGATGTCTTTAAGGAAATCTACCTATGCAGAGCTAGTCAACTCAGTGATGGCACCCATACATTCGTCTATAGTTCTCTATATGGCTTGTTGTGTGATCTAGCGAGAAGTGAAAGTGAGCCCGTCAGTTTCATGTAGTTCTTCAATTCATGATTGACACTGCCGTCCAATTTCGGTGATGACTCTACGGACCATAAACATCCTATTGCATTAACTGCAAAATAAAAATAAATTTTAAAATATGGAACTACTCTTGGCCGAGCTTATAAGTGCAATCGTATACATCTTCACTGGGGTAAGCGAGCAGAAATATTACGGAAATAAACTGCTTTGTGAACTTTTATTCTACTGCAGCAGTCTATTATTGTAAGATTCCACTCCTCTCAACAGTTCAGATCCAGAGCCGATAAAAATTAATTGAAATTTGTAGAACACCGTGCTATCCAGCAAAAATATATATACAGAAGAACCCCGGTAATACAGCTTTCAAGGGACCGCGAGAAAACGTCGTATGACCGGGGTGTCGTATAGTACGACCGGGGTGCGGGTAAATGCCGGCCTAGTAGACGGTCTCAGGTGACAGGTGGGCTAACTTATTTAAACTACTATATTTAGCGCGTTGTCGCGTGATTTGTGAACCTTTAGCTGAAATCCCAAATTTAAAAAAAAAGCAACGCCTACGTTGTGCCGCCTCCACTTTATGGCGTCCAGCTAGCTCGCCAGCCAAGCGCCATGGCTCTACGCGATATAAGGGCGACGTGGTCCAGCAAATTGAGAGGGCAAAAGTCGAGTGTGAAACTGCCAAGGCCAAGCGAAACGAACGATAGTACAAGGCGGAGATGAACAAAAAACGGCATTGCCGTACATGGTGGCGACACCCTTTCAACGGTCCCGTGCCGTCGCTATTGGGTCATAGTGCCCAACACATAGCTGTTTTTGTTTCCCACAAGACCCAGCAACACGAAATAGATAAGGTAATTGAACTTTCGCGAGAAAACCGTGTTGCGGTGAAAATTATAGCGCGGTCTTGCTACAGTGACTTGCCGCGGCGGCCAGCAGTGACCCAAAATGGCTGTGCCAACGGGTACATGTCTCCACGAATCGCCTCCTGTATTTCCCTCCACCCTTGCGGAGGCACTCTAGCAAACAAAAAAGCAAAGTGACAACGCGGCTTCGAAAGACACTGATAATCAGAGAGCAGAGATATAGGGAAAGAGCGTCGTGAAAGGAAGAAACTTGGATCGAGCGCGCGGGGAAAGCGGCTGTTCGGTCATCGCCGTGGGGCAGCGTCGTATGTGTTTTCGCGTTCGTCGGCAGCTCAACGAGAGCTTCAAATTCACGGTCCACCTGCCACCTGAACCGCGGAATTGGCGCGTTGGGGTACTACTGCCGCGTGGTGCCGTAGCAGTTTAACAATGGGTTATCTCCCGCTCACGAGTCTGTTCAGTAAGTGGCCTGTCCCGCCTGCGGACCTTTGGACATCAAGCAGCGTCAAACGGGGGTTAAGAATAAAGAAGGTCAGGACGAGGCGGCGAAGCGGTGTAAAATATGGGAAAACGCCGGTTTATCCGCGCCAGGGTCCGTCGTAGCAAGCGGACCTCGTGCACCCGAGGGTCGTATCATTGGGGTATTTATTGCACATTGTTTATATGGGAAGTTTGCCGGCACCGCGGTGATCCGTCGTAAGAGGCGGGTCGTCGTAAATCCAGGGAACGTATCAGCGGGTTTCACCGTATTTTAAAAATGCACCATACCGATGCTGGTAAAAGCAATATGCATTTGCTAGGGAAAAAAATCAATAAGGAGCATCATTTGTACGGCTGGAGTCATTCCATACAAGGCATGCCATACCAAGTATACGGGTTTGTAATGTTTTTGAAAGTGAGTGAAATAAAGTAATGAAGTTATTTGGAAGAGCGATGAATGCCACAGAGATGGTTACAAAAAGTGCGACGAGGGCAAGGCAATCGATAAGTTCGTCGAGGTTGAATGAAGAGATTTGATGGGATATATATAATCAGGCATTCAAGATCGAGAGTGCAACGGTTTCTTTTCACAGTCCTTGGACTACTTTGTACTCTGTTGGGCTCGCATCTAACGCATCTAACAGAATATGCTGCCGTGAGCCTGCGAAAAGGGTTGTGAAACTTCTTCAAATATGCGAAGATAAACTATTTCAATACTCAAAGCTTAGAATTCCTAATGAAATCGAATACTGGGAATTCGAAATCATTCTTCGCTAAAGTCACTTTCCAGTTGAAACTCACATACGTGCACTGCATTTATTTTAGGTCATTGATATCAATCTTGATATCTGTTCCCTCATGAAATAAAAGCAGTTGCTAAAAAAGGCGCTTATTATATTAAAGATTCAAAAAGCAACAGCAGCAAATCAAATAGAGCCAAACTACCTCTGGAAAAAATTTCCCACCTCCCCTCGCGGGAACCCCTGTGTAGATGCGACGCATAGGGGGTTCGATTGATTGTAGGGTTTAACGCGCCGACGCAACGCAGGCGATGAGGCGCGCCGTAGTGGAGGGCTCCGGATTAATTTGACCACCTGGGATCTTACGTGCGCCGAAATCTCGCACACACGGGCGTTTTTGCTTTTCGCCTCCATCAGAAAGCGGCCGCCGCGGCCGGGAATCGAACCCGCGACCTCGTGCTCAGCAGCGCAACGCCTTAGGCATAGGGGGTTCACGTTGCAGCGTTGGACAGCGGAGGAACGGCGCTGGAACGATGGAGCGGAGCGGCGCAGGCACCGCGTTTTATAGCGCGCATAACGGTGAGGGGACGCGCCGGCGCCAGTGCGTCTGCCGCGGCTATGACGCAACACAATCCACTTTAATTCAATCCAATACAAATCCAAGCCAATCCAATCCAATCCAATCCAATGCCCCTCGTGAGAGAGTGTTCGCTATCGGAGAGGAGAGGGGGTGAGCGGCGGAGAGCGCAGCTCACGCGGCGAGGAGAATGGGGGAGGGGCGGACGCCGACAACAACGCCGACGCCGGATGCAGGGACAAGGTGAGTGAATGAGATGCAGTCGCATCTAATACCCAAGTAACACTATAACATGTATAGTGTTTTTTTTTTAATGCTTTTTCCTCAGCTGTCACCCAAGACGTCGAATTAAAAAAAAATCCTCATTCCTACACTGCGTGAGGTACCAGGAATTGGGAGATCTACAGTGTGTCCATTTTGCTAAAAAGCCCAGTGATGTGTGGCCTGACAACTTGTGAGTGCTGTGCAATGCATTTTAAGATTTCATTAACAAAGCTTTTAGACACAGTCTAGCCAGCCATCTAGTGCAACATAGAGTGAATATCCACGAAAAATTCCTGGGGCATCGAAGTCTAAGACAACAACAAAACACCACAGGTACATTTTGTTGAGCCAGTACCTTTTCTAGAGCACTGCAAACAGTACAACTGAGAAGTCGGATTACGTGTTGAGTATTTCAAGCAAATACAAAGCTTTTTGTATAATCAAATGTTGCTTTAAATAACGAGTGGGCAACTTCTGGTTTCTTGTTTCGACCTGATCACTTGCACAAAAACACTCGTAAACTTTAGAGAATGCTGCCATTGAAGACCCTAAAACTGCAAAGATAGGACCAGAGTGAAGTTTCCTTTGTCTTGTTTCTAGGATTAGAGGTTAGACTAAAAAAATGCAGCACAGGCAAGGGGACTAGCTGCTTAAATTGCATAGCAATATTTATTACAATGCAGCATGTAGCAACAATAGTATGTTGCGCATGTCAACACATACATTTCTGGGAAGCTCCTTGTATGTAACTTTTTCAGAACTACCTAGAAAAGAGAATTTTCGTGCACAGCATTTCACCACGCTTGTGGTTTAGACATGGCAGCTACTCTGATGTCCATGCAAGTCATATCTATTGTTTCATACCGAGATGGGAAACCAAAATGTAGTTTCAAAGCTTACGAAACTTGTTTCTCGCACCCCAGACATTGAAAGGAACAACAGAACAATTCATATTTGTTTAATAACATTGGAGGCGAGAGAGTCTGAAAGAATAAACTTTATTTCTAGGAATATTAGGGACGATGTTGCTTGAAAGCGATGCTGGTGGTTAGGTCGCGTTGATGGTTGACAGTGTGAACAGTTTGTTTTTGACCGTATTTGTACCTCGCTTGTTTTTGTTCAGGGCAAAAATAATCGTTTTGTGAAACATGGTGCTCGCTCGACAAATACGGACCGTAAATATGGTCCGCTTACGCCAATCGGCCAGTGTCGTCTGAGACAACCCCAAAGAGCCGCAGTGCTGTGCAGCTGAAGCAAGCATAGTGCGCACAGTAACAACAGCAGTACGCATCAGTATACTTCTTTGTTTACGTGAGCTTTTGTAACCTTCACTGTTTATCCCCCGATTCTTACTGCTAGAAAAAGAATGTTCCCTAAATGTAAGCGCAAATAGCTCGCTCGGCAACCTTACAAGCTCTGCATAATTTGCGTTTGCTTTTGCCGGCCTCAGCCAATCGCAGAGCTGGCACGTATGACATCATAGGTTCTGTTGCGAGAAACAAGCCACTGGGTCGCATGGCCATTCTATTTTTTTCTTAATTATATAGCTTATTTGAGCGAAGTGTGCGTTAAAAATGGTGTCAGTGTGATTCTAACAAGGCAGTCTTTGGAATGAACCAAACCTGTGTTTTGTGTGCACGGCCCCTTTAACCTCACGAGTAGCGAGTAGACCCTTGGCCAAGCTCACCTGAATGCTATAGACTTCACCTTGGCTTCAAGCAGAGAAATTTGGTAATCCCAACATAACCTGAAGCTTTCTATGAAGACGTTGCTCGAAGAACACAAGACAACAAACACGGCATTGTTTTTTTTTCTGTGTAAAACCTGTGTGCATCAAGAATATGTTACCAACTAGCACTATTTGTTTCTCTAGTAGCACACTCCATAGCACCAGGTGCCCCTTTTTCTCAGGAAAAATTAGCAGTGAACTGCTCAATTGTTAATCTCAAAATTTCGTAGCAAAATATGTTTGTAGTGTTTTCTGAACGTTTTTCTTAGCATTCCGAAGATGCAATAGAACTCTTTCACAAAACAGGAATGCCATGGTGGTCGAGGTCTATGAAAGCCAACAAGCTGTAACCAGTCAGGCTCTGTAGGCGAAGGAGGTTATAAAAGTTGATCTTGAGTACTTGAATGGTTTGCTTCAGATTTCAAACACACGGCGACTGTTTGAACATGAACCAATTACCTTAGTTTTATTCACTTTCCTGATGCAACGTACAGAAAAATTCCCACCGTTCTAAGCACAGCAGGCAATTCGAAAGAACTAGCTCTTGGTGACTCACTCAACTCTATTCCAGTCGTGAAAGGCATTTCTTTTATATGAAACAAAAGAAAAATTTTAAAATTTCAAATTTCACAATACTAAATGACAGCAGTTGTATATTAGCATGTACACGGATAACAGAGTTACCAGTGTGTTAACTGCACATTACCATTGAACTTACACGGTAAAACGGAACTACAGGCTATGGTTACACATTCATAGTTTTGGCGGTCGCTTTGGTCGGCACCCACCGATTGCACAAACCAATCCCTGTGATGTTTAGTGGCTAGGGTGTCATCACTGCCCCATCTGTTTACCGGAAAGGGGCCATGCAGACAAAATACGAGCTTGTTATATTCGAAAGATTTTGTGTTTTATAGTGCCCCCAGCACTTATCTGGCAGCAAATGATGCCGTATTCACTGAGAAATTATTCAATTTAGGTTGAAAATTTCATTCTTCCACCAAATAATGTGTTTTAAAGGGACACTGAAGTGAATTTCTCAAGCTCCCGTTTTTGCTTGCACTGTGTAGACTTGCTCAAATTAACACACTTTTCATCGTTTATCCGGTTGACAAGTCGGTAATTATTTTACAAAGCTCGAAAGAAGAAAAACTACCATGCGCGGTCTGCGGCGGCCGCACCAACTAAAGGCGGTGACGACGGGAGGAGGTGCACTGTGATTGGACGATGCCCACGATTAGCATTCAAAAGAGTTTCGGTTTCAGTTCTGCAAAACAACATGCTTGACATTCAACGTTATCTGATGGGCATTCTCGATATCTCAGTAATCGTCATACCGCGCTTCTGCCATGTTGTCGGCTGTAAAATGCCCAAGATAAGCCTCCCAAGAATGCTTGGAACGTAGCAATCACTAGACGAGGCCTACGCAGTGGATGAATGCCCTCCGCGTCACCGCAGACACTCAAATGCCATGCGCTTTTCCCCCATTTTGAAGCTTGCCTCATGCCTGTATCGTAAAAAGTGTGTTCGCACCAGGCCAAGGGTCTGCTGATTCTGGCCTGTGCCCACTTCCCACAAGCAGTCGGTGCTTATGGCAACAGCACCCCAACGAGAACTGGCTAGCGCGTCACTGTCAGTCTGTGAGCGTTCTGCGATTTCACTCTTGGAGCAGTGAGCGTTACGGCCCAAAAATGATGAACTCAGTATAGAAAACATTGGCCGAAAACGGAGGAAAAAATTAACTTACAAAAAAAAAAAGCATGTACCCTCAGGGATTCACACTTGCGACTTGCAATACATAATCCTAGCACTTCAGACCACTTGGCCACGCGCCAGTGCTGTTGATGGCGGAAATATAAGGTATATAATGCATAACCAGTTTACACTTTTATTTAGTTTTAGCATTTTAAGCAGCTTAGGTGACTATTTGTTGTATAGCGCCCGTGCAGTAAGTGTCCCCCAAACTTCCACAATATCTCACGTCTAGCAATTGCATTTCTTAGACAGAAATGCGTTCGCAGATGTGTGGTCATGCTGCTGACGCTGTGCTTGTTCTCCCAGCGCAAAAAAAAGCTTCCTGCTCCCTAGTTTTACGCTGTACAGTAAAAGTTTCAGTTGATAATATTTCCTTCGTACCTATATTGACTTCGCGGAATTCCCCCGCCTTCAAGTGGCCTTAGATTTTCCTACTAGCATACCAGTCAGCGAAGCGTCGCATGTGCGGCGAGCCGTGCAGTAATGCAGTCAAGCCAAGTCATCTCCTTCTGACGTCACACGAAAATGCCACAGAAAATGGGCGAGGATGTAGAGAGGACAGTACTTTCGAATTGATTTTTCTACTACAGTGGAATCTCGGTGATACAAATTCGGTTGATACGAATTTCGTTGTGATACGAATTTTCGAAATTCCCCGGCCAAAATGCTTGTGTGCAATGTAAAAAAATTCGGATGATCCGTACGCATTTATCACTCCGTGCGGGTGATACGAACGCGTGAGCAGACGACTGCGGCGTGGACGGGAGGCGGGAGTGTTGAGCGGCCGTGCGGCCTTGGTTTGCGCGAGCACAAAAGCGTTCTCCCCCGTTGACGGTAATCCTCCTCGTGGGAGGTGCTGTTACGAACGAACCGAACGTTTCGCCCTCTCGACGCCTGTTCTTTCTCCCTCCCTTCTTTTATCTCCCGCTGCAATCTCTTCTTTCTGTACCTTTCGTTTCCGCTGGCTGCAGCTGGGGTGCCTCTAGCTTCCTTTTTTTTTTTGTATTATACCTCTTGAATAAACCGCGGCAATCAAGCGTTCCTTCATTTCTGACCGCGAATACCCTCGCCATTTTGCCTTCTCCGCATTCCTCGCTTCCGTCTATGCCCCGCGCTCTACCTATCCTGTTGTCGCCTTGCCGTGTTGCCTGCGCTACTTGCGCGTTGATTATGTTGAAGCGTGCACCGTATGGAGCGTTTTCTGCTCGCGAAAACACGCCGCAGGCGTGCTGACGCCCCGCATGCTGCGCGCGGCGGCAACAAGGCGGCGTCACCAGCCGCGAAGTGGTGCGGGTAGCTCGACCGACCGCTTCTGATCGCTCTTTAAGATGCCACTTAAGAAACAAATGAAGTCGCTTGTACAGTAAAGGAGCTGATAATGTGGGCGAAAACGACACTACAAAGCATCGTCCGCGCGGTTAGGGGAAGCGCCGATCAAATATCCGCCACCGTGGTAAGCCTAAACATCTCCGGCGGGGCCAGCGGCTGTCGAGCGCTTTCAAACTGCCGCCGTGATAAGCGCGCCTCCCCGATGGAGCAAGTCGGCAGGCTCCTCCCACTGCCGCGCATCATTTTCCGAGCGAGGTAGAATCTGACGCAGGGGCGAAATCGCCGACGCAGAACGCACGCGCAACGCCGACCCGCACGTATGCGGTTCACGCTTGTTCGTGTGCGTGCGTCGCGTCGGCGATGAGCGCGCGTTCTTTTGACGCCCGTGTCGACGATTTCGCCCCTGTGTCAGATTCTACCTCGCTCGGAAAATGATGCGCGGCAGTGGGAGGAGCCTGCCGACTTGCGCCAATGGGGAGGCGCGCTCTTTAGGGCGGCAGTTTAAAAGCGCGCGCAGCAGCTGGCTGGGCCACCTCCGCGGCGGATATTTGGCGCGGATGATTTATAGTGCATTTTTCTCCAACACTGTCAGCTCCTTTTTACCGCATGAGCAATTTAGTTTACACTTGAGCTGCATTTTAACAAAAGGTTAGAAGCGGTCGCTGAAGCTACCTGCACCTCTTCACGGCAAGAGCCGACGTCATGTTGCCGCCGCATGCGCGGCACATTTCCATTTTTTCTCGTTTTCTGATGATACGAATTTTCGGGTGATACGAATATTTTTGCCGCCCCTTGAGATTCGTATGACCGAGATTCCACTGTAAATAAATTCGCACTCAGAGTGGTCAAAACACGGTCTGTGGACTCCGGAATACAATTTGCACAAGTAATCCCGCAATGTTTACAAATCACTTCAGTGCCCCTTTAACGACGTCTGCAATAAAGTCATGAGGGCAGGTATTCAAACAAACTTCAAGTGCATCATTAGGCTCTGTAGCCTTGCTTGCCATCAGTCCTCCCAGATGGCACTGCCATACAGAGCCACAAATCGTTGTCCACCATTGCTTTGTTTTTGACCGTATTTGCACCAGGCTTGTTTTTTTTACTGTAGAAAGCAATCGCTTCGTGAAACATGGGGTACCCTCAACAAAAAAGGTCATGTAAGACAACGTCACTTATGACAATCGACCAGTGTCGTGTAAGAAAACTCCACAGCGGCCGACTGCTGTGCAGCTAAAGCAAGCATAGTGTGCCAGTACCAACAGCAGTGCACACCGGTACTTCTATGTTTACGTGTATTTTCGTAACTTTCATTGTTTACCGCACCATTCTTACCGCTGTAATATGAATATGCATTACATTTAGGCACAAATAGCTTGTTTAGCAAGCTTATAAGCCCTGCCTAATTTGCGTCTGCTTTTACCGGACTCAGCCAATCACAGAGCTGGCTCGAATGACATCATAGGTTCTGCTGCGGGAAACGAGCTAGTGGGTCGCATGGCCATTCCCTTTTTCCCCCTAATTATATAGCTTATTTGAGCGAAGTGTGCATTTAAAGTGGTGTCAATATGATTCCAACAGGGCAATCTTTCGAATGAACAAAACGTGTTTTCTCTGCACGGCCCCTTTAGCATCGAGATTATTTGCTAGAAGTTTGGTTCAAGCAGGTATCATTGGTATCAGGACGAAGCCGTCTTTTCGATGAAGCAAGCCTGTATTCTGTCTCCATGGCCGCTTTAGACTTGATCCCTCTCAGTTGCCAAAAGCCTCTGGCACCTTTATCATCAGCAGCAACATCAATGATCAGAAAACATGCTGGCATCATTACGCAGAAATTGTCTCAGAAAAATGCTCATGGAAACAACCACTGGCACAGTTTCTAAACATGACGCGAGAGGTCTGACACGGAATAAGCAACAACGACGGCTGCATTTCAGCACAGATGAGAATTTTTTCCACTACATGGACTTCATTTTAAAAGCTATTGTGAAGTGAGCAAACAGCAGCGCCTTTCATATCTCTGGACGTAATGATAATTTTTGTGACTATGCACTAAAAAAGCCATTCAGATAGTAAAAACTTTACTACTTCTGAGATTACAACACCGAAGCTCTGCCATAAGAATTCACCATGCACATCAATGATGCCACGTCAAATGGAAAAAGTGCTGGCAGTGTGAGATGTATGACGTGACAGCAGATCAAAAACAATTTTCTGCACTTAGTTAGCACAGAAACATACAGGGTCAATCTACCATAAAGAATAAAATACAGTATCATAGTTGTCCATAAACATAAAACAAATGCTTACAGAAACCCTTCTAAATATGTAAAACATTTTAGTAACAAATATGTATGAAAGTCATGCTTTGGAGCATGAAAAATATAGGTGACAAACTTGACGTAAATATTTAAAAAAGGGAAAATTCCCCGTAACAACATTGTGCGGAACTATATTGGGCAGAAAGATTTCACATTGCAGGATTGTATATATAAAGCATTAAAAAATACATAGTAATTAAAGCAACAGTATAGCATCAAAAAATGTTTCTGCTCCTCAACAAATGTGAAATGTGGCAGTGGACAAAAAAGGGACAAGAGGTGCAAATAGGTAATGCACACAACCTAGGAGGACATTAGCACGTTAACCTCATACTATCACTACAACTAATTAACTGAATACATCTATGCATGCCACTCAAATAATGTAGCCACAGGACTGAGGGGGTCAATACGCACTGCAAATTATATCAACTACACTAATTGATTGTCGGGTTTAACACACCGACGCAACGGAGACGATGAGGCGCACCGTAGTGGAGGGCTTCGGATTATTTTGACCCCCTGGGGATCTTTAACGTGCACCAAAATCTCGTACACACGGGTGTTTCTGCTTTTCACCTCCATCACAATTATCAACTACAGTAACCTGTAAGTATATACATGCTTAAACAGTAGTTTATGGCCAAAAAAATAGTCATGCCTAACTGCCCAATTGTAAACTGTTGGGGTTCACTACCATTTTGCAATTATTTCACCCCTGCCACCAAGTACAGGTGACCAACAAGGTAACACTACTGTAACAGGTATTGGCACTCTTTTCGAGCAGGCATACATTTACGTATTACATGCTGCCGTAACAATTATTAAGCAACTCAAATAATATACTATATCCCTTTAAAATACCGTAATCGATATTTCGACACCTGACCATGTCAGGTGTCGAATTGACACCTGACCATCGAATCGACACCTGACCATCGATATTTCGACACCTGACCATCGAATCGACACCTGACCTGAAATCGACACCTGACCATGTCAAGAGAAAGAATGCACTAACCTATCAAGTGAGCTACAATAGCGGCAATTGTTGCTTGGTAAAATAGCTAAACCAACAACTGCAGCCGCATCTAGCGAATTCAAAAAGAAAGGATTGAAATGCAGGAAAGAGAGGGTGATGGAAAGGGGGAAAACTTAAATGTGTCAATTATTTCCGTATTTCGCACACAGTTACAATTAAAATCTATTGCTAGAAACATGAAACACAATACAGCAGACAAAAAATAAAATGTTAAGGAAGCTAAAGGAACAGCAAAAGACAGAACGCCTCGCCTGTGCGTTTTGGTCGTCATTTTACGCAAGCTGTACGTGCTTCTCATTTGAAATATGCAACAATCTTCTGTATTTTCTTAGCAGCACAATTGAAAGCCCCGGCTTTAAAGCTAAATGTCGCAAAAATACTTTTCCCCTGAGTAAGCTCAAAACGTCGCAAAAATACTTTTCCTGTGAGTAAGCTCACACTCTATGCAATAGCGCCGGCAGCAACAAGGACATATGCATAGCACAGCCTTGAGAGCTTCACATTAGTGTAGAACGAGGTCAAAACATGAACAGCAACATTTACAAACTATGTGCAATTGAGTCACTAGTCACTCAAGATAGGACAAAGTTGAGTGGCAAATACAATATCGAAGAAGAAACAAAAAAGCAGCGCAAGGGATAAATGCTTGTCTTTTGTGTGATTGTTTAAACCATTTCGCCCACTAAACTTGCAATAAGTTCTATTTATCGAGTGATAAGGATCGTTCAACATTTCCCCAAAATGACACCGGGATACTAGAGTCCTCATTGCGCAAAAATATAGCGAAAATATTTCTGTAACAAGCTCGCGTCTGGGAGCAACGCGTCACGTCATGGTATTTCGAGGCAGTGAGAATTGAAAGCAACAGTACACCGAGCGCAGTACAGACGACAATTGCGGCACAGACAGAAGCTGTGGCTCGGACAAATGTGGCGCGGCGGGTCCCCAGTCAGTTGCAGACAGGGCTATGAGTTTGGCACGCGTACTGCCCCTAACGCGAGCCTCAAGCTGCCGGATTCAGCCCAGGCCTGATGCCGTTCCTGGACATGTAGCCGGTCACTTGGCCGGGGATCTCGGCCAGCACCTCCTTGGCGAGCCGTGCCTGGTTCATTTGCCAGTTGCTTCCCCCCTGGAGGAACTTGTTGAAAGGAACAAACTGCACTATGTCGCGCTCCGCCTGGCGGCCGCCCGCGCTGAACCTCGCCACGTCGCCATCCAGAACTTCCATGGCTGCAAAAGGGTATTTGCGCGCAACGTGTGAGTGACAAAGTTCCCAGCCCACATACCTGCCAACCTGGGGACCTCGAAAATCAGGAGACTGGCGGCGAGAAGAGGATGGGGGCAATTTATTCATTTTTCTGCAGAAATTGCTAGAAATTGCTAAAGAAGAAATTGCTAATTTTGAAATTAAGGGAAAATTTCTAAAGCAATTGCTAAAGAAATTGCCCATTGTCCCCTGATTCTCAACGGTGAGGTGCTTGGCCATTGTTAAATGTAATATTTATATTGTTGTTTCCACTGTGCACCACATTCATGTCGCAGCACAACTCGTGCAAAACCCAAAGTTGCCGCCTTCCCGGGATGGCACAAAACCCGCAAATTCTGTAGTATAAGGCCTTAAGAAAAACTGCGAATACTTCTTCAGCTTCAACAACACTATGTTGTCAATGGAGCTATAAAAAAGGCCTACACACTCACTGAGCTCAAATGGCTGGATACGACTTTCACTGGCTTCGTCTGGCTACCTAACTCATGAAGGCAATTACGGTGTGGCGGTGCTGATTGACGTATTTTTTCTGTTTTTTTTTTTTCGGTGCGGTTGGGTCACCTTTACAGGAGATTTCCGACTGTTCCCGTGCTATTGGGAGAATAGGTAAAAAATCTGGAGTCTCCCAGGCAAGTTGGGAGAGTTCGCAGGTATGAACATGCAACACCTTGGGCACACCACTTCCCGAAGCCAAAAATTTCACATTAATGCTCCTCAGCCAACGTGCCCACACGCCAGCCATCACAACAATGAACCCGACAAAGTTTCATGGAAGCGAGCTGAGAGAAATTTCAGAAAACCTGGTCTCACAGCATCCCTACTTAAGCCCCCAGTGAACTTTACAAAACAACTAATTTATCCAACTTTCGCCCACATTATTTTAAAAAAAACCGCTCAAATTCGGGCCTTGGTTACACCAGGAAAGCAGAACTCACCCGAGAAGTCGGCGTTTCCCACGCCCACGATGACGATGGACATGGGAAGGGTGGAGGCCTGCACGATGGCCTCCAAGGTCTGTTGCATGTCGCTGATGACGCCGTCCGTGATGATGAGTAACACGAAATAGCTCTTTCCGTCACGATACGAGCTCGCAAACCTGGGACACAGAGGTAAGAGCATTTCTCAATCTATCCATAGGCACTGCTGAACACCACAAGCACTACAAAGTGGCACCACAATCTTTGTCTGCACGTCGGCATATCCAGAGGCGAAATTTCAGGACTTGTATGAAAGCCACAGTTAGGCCAGCATCCGAGAACCTCGCTGTAATCGAAAGCGCCAGTGGCTGGCCCCAAAGCTTCTTTGGCAACCACTGCGCCGATACAAACAGAAATTAGGGGGGTGCGAATGCTTTAAACTGGGAATATTTCACGATTAGCACTGGCTGTTCAATTTAATTCGCAGAAAAATTCTGCCACACAAAGCGTTCTTTTTTTTTTTTTTTTCAACGCTTAAAAATTATCGATAACAGAATCAGAGTTGGCTTTGCCACAGCACACGAGCCCTTTTTGAACTTCACCACTCAGCACACATTTCTCTTGAATCTGCTTTTCTGCCCCACCATCGAGGCTGCGAAAAACATGCTAGTGGGTATATTATTGGAGGTGGAATGCTATTTGCATATAAAATTTACAAACAAAAAAGCGGTGCTTTCATCACTGGTGGCATGAGTGAATAACCAACCGTTACTACATGCTAGCTACCCTAGAAACAGAATACCTGGCCATACCAGCAGCTAGAATGCCTACCAAGCAGCCCTTTTCAGTGACGAAAGTACTGCAACCAGTTGACAGTACTCTCTGTATTCAAAACGCATTCAGAATATATATTTCTTCACGATGATTTTTGCCAAGGTCTTGTTCCACTGCTTTGTCATCATTTCTTTATGACTCGTTTATAAATTATTGAGCACTATTCCAAGAATACCCAGGTCATTAAAAATTAGAAAGAACCCGTCATGTGTACTAGCACAATGCAGTGATTCCTGAAGAATTTGCCCGGATAAAAACACAACATAATTTGCCAATTATGCTTTTCTACAAAATTTCAGGCAGTTGTTGCAATGACAATGTTTTATTGCAATGACACTGTTTTGTATCGCGATGATACGTGGCTTCAAATCAATCAGAAACCAAGAAAAATCACAATGGAAATCGGAACAGGTTATAGAGTGATCGCTTCTTTTTTGAATCGACCAATGCCTGTGCCACACCTGGGGCAACTTGTTCTACCAAAGAACGAATCGCCAAAGATCACACAGACTGGGCGGCATCTTTCAACCAGACCAACTCATACTTGGGAGTTGCTAATAATGGACATCAAGGGATTACAGTGGGTCAATTGGTTAATTCGCAAATGGCCAGCCAAGTGATGAGTAGCAGTACCTCTGCTCACTATGTCCCATAGCTAGACTTCTCCGATCCCATTGCACAAACCATCAAAGCTTAATAAGTACAAGACCTAAAATAATATGACTTAAAAACACTTCAGAATTGCTCAAGCTTCACACACTCACTTCGCTACGTGGTGGATGACCGGGGAAAAATTGGTCGGCCCATACAGCTGGACGTTTTGGAGAGTCCTCTGGTAGGCCTCGAGTACCCCCTGGATGCCAGCGCAGTACGGGTCCGTCGGACTCCCGTTGAGGAAGAACTCGTGTGACACCCGGCCGTCGGGCGGAAGCCGTGCTCCGAAGCCGAGCGCCGGGAACATCTTGTCCGAGTCGTAGTCCTGGATAACC
Organism: Haemaphysalis longicornis; assembly: GCA_013339765.2. Classification (NCBI taxonomy): domain Eukaryota; kingdom Metazoa; phylum Arthropoda; class Arachnida; order Ixodida; family Ixodidae; genus Haemaphysalis; species Haemaphysalis longicornis. Next base: position 30,643,201 of record CM023457.1, read on the forward strand.
TCGCCAACTGCCCGAATGGCCATGGCGTACGCGTTGGGCCGCATGGGGTCCATGAAGTGCAGGGAGGCCGGATCGCGCGGATCCCCGTTGGAGGCCGTGAAGTCCACGGCCACTGTGAAGTGCATCTGCATGCTGCCCGCCCCATTGACCCGCCGACTTAGTTCAAATTTAAGGGACCATAACGGCAAAAACAACTTACCGTAAGACTTTGCCCCCCCTAATCCAGAACTCTGCGCATGCCTACAGACTTGTGCAAAATCGGTACATTGCACTTGAATGACAATACACTTTCATCTGCTCGCGTAGCTTCCACAGCATCAATTTTTGTGTCTCCATGGTTTCTCTTACAAACTCCTACCAGCGCCCATGAAAACCAACCCACCGCACACGGACCATTACTTAAAAGAACTGGCTGCCCGGCAAAGCAAACAGAAAGGAGTGAGAACAACTTGCCTGAACTTCTATTAAATACGGCTCAATTATTGCGAAAGAAAGCACAGGAGACATTTTGGAATCCGCAACCCTCACACGAAAAAGAAGTGTGAATTAAAGAAACCTTGGCCTCCAGAAACACCTATAGACAGGTAGTCAGCATGACAGGACTAGTGACATTTACTTAATGTTACACAAAACCCTTCTCAGCTCTCACATGCATTCAGTCCACTGTAATACGAAGCGCGCCACCGAGATTCACTCACCCGCCACGGATGTAGTCGAGAAATGTGAACGCTTCACGGACGATGAACGACACCAGTTTCACCTGTGGGCACGCACACGCCATCAGTTCATTCATCCACGACAAGCATGCCGCATCGAGTACTCACCACCCCCGAGTTTTTGTACTTCTTCTTCTCGGCTTTCTTTCTCGGGTGGATGAGCTGCAAAGGAGGACATTACACCAAGGTGAGCCTTCATCATCCACCATAACTTGCCCACCACAAGAAAAAGACCCCTTCCAGTGATTTCCCAAGGCTCCTGTTCATCATCATCAGCAGCAGCAGCAGCAGCCTGTCTACGCCCACGGCAGGGCAAAGGCCTCTCCCATGGATCTCCAATTATCTTGGTCCTGTGCTAACTGCGACCAATTTATCCCCGCAAACTTCTTGTTCTCATCTGCCCATCTAACCTTCTGCCGCCCCCTGCCACGCTTGCCTTCTCCAGGGATCCACTCTGCTACCCTTAATCTTGCCTTCCCATTACATGCCCTGCCCACATCCATTTCTTCTTCTTAATTTCTACTAATATGTCTTAACACCAGTTTGCTCCCTGACCCACTCCACTCTCTTCTTGTCCCTTAATGTTACATCTATCATTTTCCGCTCCATTGCCCGTTGAGTCGTTCTCAATTTAAGTTGAACCCTCTTAGTGAGCCTCCAGGTTTCTGCCCCGTAGGTGAGTACCGGTAAGATGCAGCTGTCGTACACTTCCTTCTTAAGGGACAATGGTAGGCTGCCATTCATTATCTGAGAATGCCTGCCGAATGTGCTCCACCCCATTTTTATCCTCCTAGTTACCTCTGCCTCACGGTCGGGACCCCGGGTCACTACTTGGCCAGAGTAGATATATTCGCTTACCACTTCCCCTGCCTCGCCACCTACCTCAAACCGCTGTGCTTTCTTGAGGTTACTGATCATTACTTTAGTTTCCTGCATATTAAACTTCAGGCCCACGGTTCTACTCTGTTTGTCCGATGCGGTAAGCATGCTTTGCAATTTCTCCCCCCAGTTACTTAGCAAGGCAATGTCTCTCCTGCTAAATACAAGGCTTTCTCTCAATACAGAATATCTATCTTTTGTCCTCGATTGTCCAAATCCCATTCAATTCTCCATCTTCCCGAAGCCTCTTCACCCCAGCGGCCTCAGCATTCACTCTGTAACCAGTTTTGGTTCACCTGGCACCCTCGTAATTGTTAGCTAGACAAGATCGGAAGTGGTGGCTATTTGTAAAAACTGACCAATAATAAATAGAATAGCTCAACTTTTTTGGGTTTTGATTCTGGGTGAGCATAAGATGTCACTCGCGCACACATAGTATACGTGTACAAACAGACGGACAGAGGTACGGACGGATGGACGGACGGACGGACATACAGACAGACAGGCAGGCAGGCAGGCAGGCAGGCAGGCAGGCAGGTAGTAGTTGGGTGGAAGTCCACTTCTTTCATTTAAAGCGGACAGAAGAATAAAGTGTATGTATTCCTCTGTGCATATGTACCTTACAGGTCCCTGTGACGTCCCAAGATCCTGCCAACAAAGTGGCTCATGAATCAGTATACGCGTTTCATCACAGTAGAAGCTGTGGAAGCAGTGTGCAGCAAAAAATAAACAGTTTTATCATTCCGCCTCGCATCGTGGCTCAGTGGTACGAGACGCGCGCCGGAAAATCAAAGACGTTCGAAGGACCAAGTTTCAAACTACAGCCTGGGATTTCCTTTTGAAATGATGATAAAAGGTAAGGAAACAAAATAAGCGCAATTTCCATGAGTGAAACTTAAGCGCAAAAATTCTTCACAGGGACGAGAAAGGGAACGACACAGGCGCTTACTATCAACTGAAAGTTTTAATGAAAACGAATACACATTTATACCACCCCCAGACCGAACAACCCAGCACGTGTGCCCTTCGCACATGCGTACGGCCGTACAAAAGAACCGCCCCATTCCCTTCTCGTTTTTCTTCTCCTTTCCCTCATCCTCTACCCCCTCTCCTTGAGAAGTTGCACTTCTTTATCTAAAATACTCAGCAACGGGTGAAAAAATGGCGAAACAAGACTCGTAATCTGCTCAATGTTCAAGCGCGTTCGCCTCCACACTGCGCTTGCGCACGTGGCGCCATCTACAAGTTCCTGTTGTAACATGTACTGAAAGCAAAATACTAATGAATACCACTGCGGTGAACGTACATAAATCTTGATTGATCGATTGTAGGGCTTAACGCGCCAACGCAACGCAGACGATGAGGCGCACCGTAGTGGAGGGCTCCGGATTAATTTTGACCACCTGGGGATCTTTTTAAAGTGCGCCGAAATCTCGTACACACAGGCGTTTTTGCTTTTTGCCTCCATCAGAAAAGCGGCCGCCGCGGCCGGGAATCGAACCCGCGACCTCGTGCTCAGCAGCGCAATGCCTTAGCCACTGAGCCACCGCGGCGGGTGAACGTACATAAAGTACTTGCAATTTAATTATTTTGGATAGCCTTGTGTACTACCTGTCCCTCAACGAGAAGCACCCTATTGCGCTCTCTAGCTTTGGTAGCGTAGTATGCTATGCATGAAACGGAAAGTTCTTCATCTGTTTTCCTTGATGTCTAGATCATTTGTTGTTGAGTTTGTGTTAAAATGCGTTATCGTTGAAAATTTCCACAAAATGCGTAACCAAACATCTTGTTTCTATGCCCAACTACATTCCAACAAGTAAGTTTTAACATGCGGTTGACTATATATCCTCTACGCCACCGCTGCGAGTGTACTGGAATCTTGGAAGAATGCGAACATCATACTAATCAATAAGAAAGGTGACACAAAGGACTTGAAAAATTACAGGCCGATCAGCTTACTGTCAGTCGTCTACAAGGTACTTTCCAAGGTAATCGCTAACAGAATTACTGCCACCCTAGATTTCAGTCAACCTAAAGAAAAAGCAGGGTTTCGTAAAGGCTATTCAACAATGGACCATATTCATACGATCAATCAGGTGATACAGAAGTGCGCGGAGTATACTGAACCCCAATATATAGCCTTCATAGACTATGAGAAAGCATTTGACTCAGTCGAAACCTAGCAGTCATTCAGGCATTACGGAACCAGGGTGTATATCAGCATTATGTAAGAATACTAGAGGATATCTACAATGGGTCCACAGCTACCATCATCCTCCATAAGGAGAGCAGTAAAATACCTATAAGGAAGGGCGTCAGACAAGGAGACACAATCTCTCCAATGTTATTGAAAGCATGTTTACAAGAAGTATTCCGAACATTGGATTGGAGAATACCTCAGTAACCTCAGATTTGCTGATGACGTTGCCTTGCTAAGTAACTCGGGGGGAGGAATTGCAAAGCATGCTTACCGCGCCGGACAAACAGAGTAGAACCGTGAGCCTGAAAATAATATGCAGAAAAATAAAGTAATGATCAATAACCCCGGGACAGCACAGCGGTTTGAGATAGGTGGCGAGGCCGTGGAAGTGGTAAGAGAATATATCTACTTAGGACAAGTTGTGACCCCAGATCCCAACCATGAGGCAGAAATAATTTGAAGGATAAGAATGGGGTGGAGTGCATTCGGCAGGCATTCTCAGATAATGAATGGCAGCCTACCATTGTCCCTGAAGAAGAAAGTGTATGACAGCTGCATCTTACCGGTACTCACCTACGGGGCAGAAACTTGGAGGCTCACTAAGAGGGTTCAACCTAAATTGAGAACGACTCAGCGGGCAATGGAACATAAGATGATAGGTGTAACATTAAGGGACAAGAAGAGAGCGGAGTGGGTGAGGGAACAAACGCGTGTTAAGGACATATTTGTAGAAATTAAGAAGAAATGGGCGTGGGCAGGGCATGTAATGCGAAGGCAAAATAACTGTTGGTCATTAAGGGTAACAGAGTGGATCCCTAGAGAAGGCAAGCGTTGCAGGGGGCGGCAGAAAGTTAGATGGGCAGATGAGATCAAGAAGTTTGCGGGGATAAATTGGTCGCAGTTAGCGCAGGACTGGGGTAATTGGAGATTAATGGGAGAGGCCTGTGCCCTGCAGTGGGCATAGATAGGCTGGTGGTGATGATTATGATGACTATATATAGGTTGAAAGTGACCAATGAATGGATGGCATGCAAAATGGTCAATGGGTCATAGAATAAACAACGGTGATGAAGTTGAAAAAAAAAAGTTGGGTAAATTTAAACCCTGGTGGAATTTGAACCAGAGACCTCCAGAATGCCAGAAAGCCCCGCACCCTCAAGACCAACACAGCTCGGCAAACCTAGCCGGCTAACGGTGGACCTTGTGAATATGTTGCGGCCTTCGATTTAGAAATATCCAGATGAAAATATATGTTCTTTCTAGTTGGATTATTGAGCCAGAAATTTCCTCTAGCTAGAAATATTCTAGCCAGAAATTCAGTTTCTAGTTCATTTCTAACTGGATTGAGACTTACTTCCAGCTAGCATTTGTCAGTCCAGCTAGAAGAAAACAACCCGCAAGCTGAAAATAATCATCTCTAGCTAGACTAAGAATTTTTCTAGTTAGAAGCTGTCGATCCCAGCTAAAATCTAATAACCTAGTCAGAAATTAAGCCGGAAATTATGATTTCTTGCTAGAAATGCTCTTTCAATTTTCACGGGGGATGATGAGGCCTTCAGAGTAATCTGCGCATGCTAATTACAGGAGTAGCAATTAGGAGAAATACAAAAGTAGGTCCCTGTAAATGTCCTCTTTTCTTGGCAGTGCCAACCTGGACATGTGGCAAGTATTAGTGACAGAGAGAAGACAACACAAAGGGAAAAGGATAAAGGAGGACCTGCAGAATGCGTTGTGACATCTGGCTTAAAAAAAGTTGGGGCAGTTTCGCACTATAAGTGGTGCAAAGACTGCGCAAACAGCGAAGCTGGCGGCCCCACCTAGCTTATTCTTGGTTCAAGGTACGGCCAAGTTTTCTGCGTGGTGTCATCATTAGCCCCGAAAGAGTGATGAAAACTCGGTCATTAAATTATTTACAATGTACGCGTGCCCACTGCCTTTACGGTTAATCTCCAGGAGTAGCAGAGGGCACAGTGGGACGAGCGTTTGCTCAAAATGTTTGAACTCGTTCGGTGGCCGCCATTTGGCTTGCGTGTGGGACGCTAGTTGATTGATTGATTGATTGTGGAGTTTAACACGTCGACGCTACACATGTGACGTATCGCGCTGTAGTGGACAGCTCCGGATTAATTTTGACTGCCTGGAGATCTCTCGTGTGTCAAAATCTCGAAAACACAAGCGTTTTCACTTTTTTGGGAATGGAACCCGCACCCTTGGGCTCAGCAGCACAAGGTCTTAGCCACTGCACTGCCACGGTGGGTGAGGGACACTAATTAAGGAGTTGATTAATGTTATCGCTCCTCAGCCTTTTGGCTTCTTTTGTCTTGGCATTCTTCTCTTTACATCGTCAAACTGCACCACTCATCGCACCAAGCGATAAAGCAAGCCAAAGCCAAGCTTGTATCAGTTGCATCGCGCCTCCGACAGGTGGTGGCACGAGTCCCACCCGAGTTTGAGGTTTTCCTGCGCATGGTCGCCGGCCCAATCACCAGCTTAAACAGCAGCGCTGTTAAAACGTGTGTTAGAGACAGTACTGAGGGTAAATGAGTAATAATTGGAGCATGCTCACTACAGTAGTAGTGATTAGGTGAGTAGCAAAGCAGTTTCCCAGAAAATATCATCTTCGCATGGCGATGCGAATGCAGATATGTGCTGATTCCAAGTAGCAGATAGAAGAAAAAATCTCGGGCCATCTCCACTAACGTGAAACCTAGGAAGGGGCAAAGCATGCAGTGTAGAAGTTATTTCTTGGCACCTTGGCATTTTTGCCAATGGGAATGAAACCATTGGGGAATAGAGGTATACAGCTTTGCTGCACAAGTCTCTTGTCTTTCAAGCACGAAGCTCTCTAGCGCGAGGCGTAAACGAGTGTCCCGGTGTTTTAGTACCGTGCCTACATAAGGCGACGATTACAACAACAGGACACGCCAACAGCCCCGTTACACGCCAACATCAGGACACGCCAACATCACCCGTTACCTTTTGAATCTTCCCCTACAAGATTCAAAAGGTAACGGGTGATGACAGAAATGAGGAGACCTTCAACTACTTGACATTCATGCATTCGCAATCATTTCATCATAATCAGTGCTTAGGTGTCCTCATAATTTATTAATCCATAATCAATTCACACAGAAAAATTCGACGCCCCCACACCATCGTAAAATCACATTTGGTCTTGCCACATGAGAAGGGCAAAGCTGAATAGCGAAGTTGCTTTTGAAAGGGCCCTACCAAGAAACGGTGCATGTCCACCCACCTCATACTCGTTGGCCGCACCAGGACCTTGGGACAGGGTCCGGACGTTGGTGTAGAACTCTCCGATGAGGTCGTGGCTGGAAGACACGCTGGTTTGGAAACGCAGAAGCGTGCAACAAGAGGGGAAAGGTAGCGGGGACTCAACCTCCCAGTATCGCACGCGTGCGCAGAGCGGTCAGCCGTACTCACGCTCCATCCGAGTCCCAGTCGTAGCAGGCCACCTTGATGGTGCGGTCCTCGTCGCCGCCGCTCAGCTGGCGCATGTGGATGTTGAACGGTCGCCACGTCGGGTTCAGCGTCTTCTTGATCACCTCCGTGCGGTAGACGGCCGAGTAGCTGTTGTCCTCGCTCACCCGGTAGAAGGCGAGGAAAGGGTCCGACTTGCCGCACCAGTCCTTCTTGTCCAGCTTGCGACCTTGCCACTGCATCTCGAGCAGCTTCTGCAAGGAGGGACGCAGCAGGTCAGAGTTAGCAGTTCAGCTGGTAGTTGAAGTGTCTACGAGAAGATGTGTCTTCTGAGCGCTCCTCACGGACAAGTCAGAGAGATAGTCACCTACACTGGTCTTTGCCCCCTGGGAATGCAATTCTACGTACGCCATTGGCATCTGGGAATCGGTGACGCAACCCATTTTATTTCGTACAAAAGAAAAGCGAACACTGACCATGTACAAAAATATATTAGACATTTCAGAACCGCATACGGGTTCCTTGTTCACCAAAGAACCAGAAACCCATATGCAGTTCCGAAACGTCTAATATATTTTTATACATTGTCAGTGTTCACTTTTCTTTTGTACGTTCTCATGCCTGACCAGACGACATTTCGTCGAACCTTTGATCCTTTTATTTCCTTACCAATACTGCCAGCCCAGTTTTGGGCTGTTACAGAAGTGGGAGGTGATGATGCATTGTAGTTACAGGATGAATAAGGGGACAAAAAGTACATTTCCGGTAAAATGCAAACACAAAGTACAGTTGGGAAGTGTGAAATGACAGCAATTGCAACATGCGGTACAAGAAACAGGTGATGACAGTGCTGACATTTGGCCAAGTCATTGGGCACGCACGTATGTGCTCTTGACGATTTCAAGAAAGTAAGTGAAAAGAAATTGCGAGGGATCTTACCTTGCAGTCAAGCACCTCCTCAACGGTCACTGAAAGCAAGATTCGGGAACTGTATAGTGGCCAGCGACACCAAACTCTTCACGAAGAACACTCACGTAAGATGGTGCCAGAGTTGTTGGAGAGTCCCCTGGAAGAGAAGAAAAATAGAAAATGAAGCGACGAATAGGCCAAACATCTGGAACATTGCTGATAGGTGGTGCCCCATTCTCGAGCCATATGGTTAATGGAAATATAAAATGAGCACTGGGTGAACACCGTTTTAGGTGATGCCCGAGAACTGACAAGAACTGCTGCTGTCTTAAGTTTTACAACGGGAACACTTATGAGTACAGAATTCGATTACTACCTCAATGCCACTGTTAACTGAGTAAGTCCACAATAATAAGTAAAGAATTAATTTCCTGCCCCAACAGGAACACTTTAGCTCTGATCAGCACAGAAAACTTGCCCTGATTTGTTACTTTGTCTTATATTTTTGCAGTTAATTTGACTACCACAAGTTTTGTTTAAATTCACAAGTCTTTTTTTTTATAGATCCTCATACTGCAAATGCAAATGTCTGCTATCTGATATGAAATATTATAATATTTGGTGCATGACTTTTTCAATCGCCTAAACTCTAGCTGCGTGTTTGAGTTGCATCTGTGAGCTCCAAAAAAGCAATGAATGTCCCTACACTACTTAAAATTTAGGCCTTGCCATTTGCAAAGGTTAGTAAGTGCTGACAAAAGATGCTAGACATTTAAACAAATAAGCTATGAGTTCATTTATATGCATCCAAAATAATGCCAAGTTTTACATTACCGTACCTACCCGATTCTAACGTGCACTTTTTTTCCGGAAAAATAGGCCAAAAAATCGCATGCACGTTAAAATCGGATACGAAACCAAAACTGCCGAAACAGCGGAAATTTCGTCCCACCCATCGCCATCTCAAGATGGCGCCAAAGCTTTTAGCAACGATTTTTCGGATGCAGGAAGCATAGGCACCTAGGCTTTTCTATCGGCGTTTACACAAATTTCAAATCGTTCCACTTGCACGCTTGATAACAGCAATGGCAGCAGCGGCTCTCACGCGTTCAAAACAATTGATCGATTGATTGTAGGGTTTTAACGCACCGACGCAGCGCAGGCGATGAGGCGCGCCGTAGTGGAGGGCTCCAGAACGCATTCAAAACGAGCAATCGGCTGAAGCGTGCACCTCTGAAGAAGCTCGCAGGATGGGCGTGCGAGGCGTGGGCCACGATCCCATTGACCATGGTTGAACGTTCAGTGTGGCATCGCGAATGCGCTTGACGGCATCGAGGACGAGATGTTGTGGTCAGCGGAGAGCGACGAGGAGTGAGATGAGTGAGATTACTTCGGGAAATAAATCACCCATTTCTCTCGCATTTGTTTTTCTTGCTCACAAAGGTCCGTGCGCGTTACAATCGGAGGCGCAAGTTTTTTCGGTTTTTTTGCCAGGAAAATCGGATGCGCGTTAGAATCGGGGGCACATTAGAATCGGGTAAGTACAGTTTATTACCGCAGTAAAGCAACTATACCCAAAACTTTACAAGTCATGCGGCCACAATCAAAACATTTCGAACTAACCGCTAACTTAGCGGTAGAACAATCAACTTCAAGAAAGTGGGTGGAACAAAACACGTTTCAAATATAAAAAAAAAATCACCTTAACTTTTTCATTACCATGAGAAATTGACAGATTTTTAGGGGTCTAAGAAAACTTTTTTTTTTGTGCTAAACATTTTGGTTAGGCACTAATTGCAGCAACGTAAAATGCAGATGAATAACGCCCTTTCCACCAACACCAGTTTTTAAAATGTTTTCATATATCGTAGTTGTGAAAAAAAAAATATCAAGATCAAAATTTTTGTCAAGTTGTTGTAGAAAACGATAAAAAAGGAGCTGTGTATAACAAACCATCAACAGTGGAAAACATTCCAAATATAAAAAAGAATGCTAGTGTGCCCACGCCATGTGGTAAAGCCCAACCTCCATTCCAAAATGTGCAATTTTGAGTGGTTCCCTGGGAGAAATTTGGCGGTTCAACATTATCAGGGGCCCCAGTTTGTCCTCACGTGACATAAAAACATATTGCCAATGACTGAATGTGCATTTACGGCCAGCGCAGTATTTAGAACAAGCACGCGATGTGGAGAAATGTGCATGGAGTTGAAAACGAAACTCAAGTGGTTTATGCTTGTTGACGTTCACTGTCAATTATCTCTCCAAACATAAACTTGCGGTTTATTATTATCTTCTGACTCCGTGTTGTCTTGCAGGAATGAGGTGCAATGCGCTAGAACAGTGCCTTGCAAGCTTTTGCTGAGTAGCTGTTGCACGATGAAAGAGTTAGGCACTACGAGCCTTCTGCACTCCAGCACCACCAAACATTTTCGAAAAGAAACAATACCAAATTAGTTGGACTCCATCCAAATAGACACTTTTACTAAGGAGCAACACTACACCCCTGGAGATACCCTCGTATGGAAACGAAAATGGCCAGCGAACAGATGGTGGTGTGCAGGGTCAGTTTGAAGCTCTCCTTATCGAAACTGATATCTGGTGACCGGGTGTTATCTTTTGACTTGCATCAAAAGTTCCTATCGCAGAAATCGGGTTAGGATTGGGTGAAATCATGAGCACCATGCTTTTTTCGAGGATTAATAGCATGCACTGAAGGCACCATGGCAGATAGGCTTGAAGTTGGGTAACTGCGTAGTAGCGCCAAATATTAATTTCCCAATGCAGAAACGAAACTGAAACTGTTGTAAACTGTTTGCAAATGGTCATGTAGTAAGTAGAACTGCAACACGACCTAGAACAACGTGCGCAAAGGCAATAAAAACTGCCTAAAACCATAAAATAACTTTGCAAACAGGCACTGCTTGATATTTTCAGCTGATTTCAGGAATTATTACTCTCCGGGTGCAAGCCTGACGATTGAAAATCATCTTCTGAGTCACCATCCATGCCCTGATAACAAAAACCAAACGCTGAAGCAGAGTAATTATGAGCTAACTCGAAATAGCTTTAGTTGTTCCAGAAATGCATGAAATGCTATGAAAAAGGGCTCACAAGGTATCGTTCAAATTGAACAATATCGAATAGGGGTGGTAATGAAAGAGTTAAAGTGCTATATACAGCTATGTCAAAAACGCTTAGGCAGAAGCAGTCAATATTGTAACAAAAACCTACGAGATAAAAAAAAATGAATCTCATGGAAGAGCATAGCAGGCTCGTAGCTGTGCAAAATCTCAAACCAGGGCTGCATATTTTGCAAGTAGCTTCTCCAGGAGTAGTAGACTGGACAACAGGCAAGAATGCCACGTTGTACCAAATAATACGTCAAAGGGGACTCGTGTGCAGACCTGCTTGACAACACAACATTGCAAAAGAAGAAATGGCCCTGGTGTTAGTAGTGACTGTGCGCATGACAACGAAAGGGTGTGTTTGCAAACCAGACGTGCATGTCGCAACAAAAACGTAACAAAACAAAAATAACAGAACAAAAATGAATGCTCCACACAGTTCATAGCAGGTGTGACAGCTTCGATTCTGGCGAGTTCAATACTATGGGAATTCCAGCAGCAAACGCGTACAGTTGGCAATTTGGCGAATCCCTTGCCACTTTGTTTGCGAACATGAATAAGGTGGGTACTCACGTGAGTTGGTACTTGGCCTGCCTGCCCTGGTGGGAAACCAGCTCCCCCAGCGTGCAGCTCGCATGCCCCAGGAAATCCTGCACAGTTCACGAGGTTATAAACACACTGTTTTACAACAGCTCATGAAGTGTGGTTAGTCCACACAGAATTAAGGGGCAGCCAGCTCCATTGCTATTACTCCAAAGACCGAAAAACATTAGCATGTAAACGTGTCCAGGCCTATACTATTGTTGCGAACATGTCTTGTTCAAATTTTGTTGCCAGCTACTGGCCACGCTTGGCGCGTTTGTCCTTTCTGAGCTAAACATGCATTTGCTCTTCTTCTTGTGTGCCGTGCTGAAAAGTTTTGTTTGAATGGGAAAGTGTTTCACCCCATTGTCACTAATACCCTTGCCACACGGCAAATCTTAGGCCATGCGCATCTACACGGTGAAACAAATGTCATGTGATAGTGATAGCGGTGATTAGCAAGCTCGCGAAAGTGCAAAATTATAGTTCAAGTGCATCTAGAATGTTCTCGTACATAATTGTTTTTTTTTTAAAACAATAGAAATAATTCTTCTTTAAAATTAAAAGGAAGAAAATCACAGTTTTAGGTGACACAAGTAGACATCACAAGCCGAGACAAGTTTGGAATAAATCCGTATCAGCACGCATCGGGGACGAGATTGTTTTTTTAAGTACTTGTCTTTCTTTATTTGAAAAACAATATGTAGGGGAAAATATGTTTACAGAAAATTTTAGAAACAGTATCCCCATAAAAATGGAAAGAGCATTTCTAGCAAGAAATCATAATTTCCGGCTTCATTTCTGACTAGATTATTACATTCTAGCTGGAATCAACAGCTTCTAGCTACGAAAAATTCTTAAGCGCTAACCACATGGAGCGATTTTGCAAGCGACTTGGGGAGCGACGAACTACTTTTCGCCGCGGGCCAAGTCGCTCATCGAATCGCTCGGTTCTGGGTCGCCAGAAACAGTCGCTCGCCTCCCGGAAGTGGCCTCAGCGACTAGCCAATAGGAGAGCCCCTACGTAAGCACGCAACCTCCGGTTTTGGAAGAGAACGGGAGGGAGATTTGGCGCGCGCGCAAAATCCGCGCAGACGGCGTTTGCGATGCAGCGGCAAAGAAAGCTTTGCATGGCAAAGCTTGTGTACATGCTGAAGCAGAAGCAAGAAGGCTCCCTGCACACTGGGTGAGACCCGTGTGGCAAAAACAACGTCAAGAAAGCGAATTCTTCAGCCGAGAGACGAGGTGCAGAAGGAAAACCGCTTGATAAGCGCGCGCTATCGCTAACCCGAACCAGTTTTAGAGATGCAATGAAGTGCAAAAAGCAAGGTAGAAAGGCGTAATACTTTTTAGTCATGTTTTTTATGACAAATGAACAAAAAAATGTTTGTAAACAACCAGCGTACCAAGCGCGTTACTATGCGCAGTGCGGCAACATTGAAATCGCCGTCCTCAGTCGCTCGAGCCGTCGCTGTCATGTGGTTGCCTCGGCGAGCGACTTCGGATCAGCGACTGCGGATTCTAGTCGCGTCGGTGGAAAAATCGCTCCATGTGGTTAGCGCTTTAGTCTAGCTAGAGATGATTATTTCCAGCTTGTGGGGTTTTTTTTTTCTTCTAGCTGGACTGACAAATGCTACCTGGAAGTAGTAATGAACTAGAAACTGAATTTTTAGCTAGAAATTCTGCTATTTCTAGCTAGAATATTTCTAGCTAGAGGAAATTTCCTGGTTCAATAATCCAGCTAGAAAAAAACAAATTTTCACCTGGGATCCTTTGGTTTATTGCGGAACTTTCTTGTCTGGTGACGCGCCACTGCTGTTGAGGCTACTCATTCAGCCGCTGAATGAGCTCCCCAATCTCATTTAGCGCTAAAGCCATTCACCTCGAAGTCATTTCGGTATTCCGTGTAGCACTAACTAATCAATTTCAGAGCAAATGACATTTGCTCTAAATGTCATTAGATCTGCCATGTGACAGGGGTATTACCTAAACTGTTGTCTCAGATCGACGATGCTCCAATCTAATTCAATGGTTCCAGAAAAGAACAGTGCCAAGGGATGAATACTCGCAGGTACAAACGCCACAGCATTCAATTCGCAACACTCTACTGTGCATGTCACTTCGTTGACTGTACTTTCTCGTTTATTCACTTAATAAACTTTAAATTGACAACAAGAACCTTGCTTCATTCTTCACTGCGTGACAGCATTTTCACAATCACACTTAACCCTCTACAACCCAGAACTTTCACCCACTTTCCAGCCGCTTCAGTCCGCAACTATTATGCTAGTTTCTGATGCCGCAAAAAAAAAAAAAAAAAAAACACACGAACTGTGCAGAAAAAACTCGCAGGATATTTAATTTTTCTCTTGATGTGCTGCTTGCACTCCTTTAGCGACATTTGAGCATTTGTGAAACGCGTCGAAGCATTCTCCTGTGTTCAGGCCAGGGTTGTACTGCAAGTTTTGCAGACAAACACAGTTTCCCTCCTGCCTCCTTTCGTTTTTCTGTCTCTACAAACAGCACAGTCCTCGTTGCTTCGGCCTCAGAGCTTGTAGATGAAACGGCTCATCCCATCTACCTTTCCTCGCACTCCATTCGTGCAGACGGGCCCCATTTTTATGCTCGAGCCCTCAGAGCCCCCCACCAGGCTGTTGGATGAGGGTGGCAGCGGTATCTGCAGGTTTCCGCTGCCTCTTTCTCTCGACATTGATTCATGCAGCTGCGTGCGCCTCCATAAAACTATTGAAAATGGGAAACCTCTAGATGCCAGAGAAAAAGCTTTCGCCACCACTTCATTGCCTTTCGACAAAATGGGTAGTTCACAGTGATCCGTACGCTGCTGTCTCCACCGCCGTCGTGGTCTTCGTCAACTCGCTGCTGTCGAATCGCTGTCATCACTAATGGTAGAGGCACGCAGTTCTCTCACTCACTGAAGTCGTCATCACTTTCGCTAAGTGCACCACCGTAGAATGCACACGATGAAAAAGCGGCCATGCTTCTCAGCAAAACAGCACGCGCATGAAAACGCTCTAAAATCCAGAGGCCATGCTGAACATTGTGCTGCACATAGTGCAAAAGAAAGAAACTTCTACAAGCAAAGTTCCTTTCCCCTCAAGAGATGGGCGCATCATGTATACAAAGAATGTGGGTGCATTACAGTGAGAAAGAAACCGCGAAATTTAACCTTGAACACCCAAGTCGGGAGTACCTTGAAAGCAGACTGCTATGGCCATGTTGCATTTTTGGGCAGGGCCCGACAATGAACCGCGAAAGGTTAATGTCACTCGTGCATGTTGTAATGCTACTTACTTCCACATTGCACACAAAGATTCGATGGGCGTTTCAAGGCATTTAACTCAATGAAACTTGGCCTTAGAACTGAGACTTCCTGCATTGCGACCTGCCTGTGCTGGAAGCAACTCGCTGAAAAGCGAGTGCTGAATGAACATGGGGTCAGCCCTATGAGCCCAACAGAAAATGCAACAAGTTGTTTAGAGAAAAATCGGAGTGCACACAACGTATTCCCGGAACATCACACCAGTCGTAACTGCGCTACCGTGATACTGCCCAACGGGCAACTCACCACGTTAAAGATCCCCAGGTGGACAAAATTAATCCGGACCCTCCACTACGCGCGCCTCATCGCCTGCGTTGCGTCGACGCGTTAAACCCTACAATCAATCAATCAACAAGCAACTCACGTGGTGGTGAAGTTCGATGCTTTTGCTGTCGACATCGTACCTGCACATAAAGATAGGATAGACGTTACTCTCACCGATGCTGACAACAGCAACAAAAGAAGTGAACATTAATTCCCTTTTTCGAAGGAATCAGTAACAACATGGAATGCAATGACAGTATCCGCACAATTTTTTGGTTAGAAACAGGCATACATCGTATCGTACAGTAAAAAAAGCCCTTACACTTTGAACATGAGCTGTTGACGCTCCTCAAAGAAGTAGTCCACCAAGAACTTGGTCACAAAGTCTGGGTCAAGGCAGTCTTTTATCGTCTCCGTGCGCGCAACCTAAAAAGAGGAAAAAGGCTGGGACTCTCAAAAGCCACATTCGCGCAGCAGTGAGCTCCACCCATTGTTAAAGGGACCCTGCAACACTTGCCATCGACTACTAGTAATGTATTTTGGGATAAAGTCTATTGTCCCAGAAATCTCCTCCCGCAAGAATTATGAAAATCCGTTCACAATTAACGAAACTACGCGCGATGAGAAATCGCGCATAATCGTTCCCTCTCAACTCGACCGCGGACAACGCAACGAAAGCTGCGCGCTCTCTCCCGGAGAGGAGGGCGGCTCGCGGCGTTCTCTTCGGCGGCCTTCGATATATCACATGCCGGGTAGTTTTCTCCTTTTGTCCGCAACGCGGAGGGGCCTATTTCCGGTCTGGTGCCACAAAAAAGCAGGCATGGGTGCCTGCTCGCAAGTGCGCGCTCGGGCTGGTAGGGCGTTTTTGAAGCAATAAACGTTTGTAGTCGAGTGGTCTCGTTGAAAGGGAAGTATTGAGCTCATCACTCAAACTCTGAGCGCACTCAAAACACAAAAGAAACGGCAAAAACTATGCCTACAGGTTCAGGCATAGAAGAGGTTCGCACGCAGCGATGACGACGACGGAAATGGGAGAATCTAGCAGCGAAGTTGACCAGTGACAGCCGATCGGGCAGCTGTGGCCTATGTGACGTCCCTTAGGCCATGCATAATGAGGACAACTGAAGAGAGAGCGGTTGGTTTTTCCGCGTCTTTCACATCGATTTGCGCGCTCACCGCTTCACGTGCACGTGTAATATTTGGCTCAGGTATTCCTGGCAGTGTAATCTAACCGTCGCGCAGGTTTACTTGCACTGCTCAAAGAGTGTTGCAGGGTCCCTTTAAGGTTTCAGCCACACGTGAATCCAATCCAATCCAAAAGAAAGGCGGAAAGCAACGTCCGGGATCGACTCACCTCCCGCCAGTCCTCGTCGTCACGTGACCGCATGCAGAGCACACACATGGGGTCAGACTTGGAGAAGGTATCTTTCTGCTTGAGTTGCCTGCGGAACAGAAGTTGATGCAACAAGAATTTTTAAAAGTCAAGTCAGTAAGCTGTCAGATAACTCGCTGCTCCCTAACACAAAACTTGAGCACACCTTTTTTTAAAGCGAAGCTGTTTACCTGTAGCCGTAACATGCATGCCCTGCATTCATTCCCAGGGGAATATACTGGGCGGTTTACGTCTGTATCAAGGATGTGGCACGCAGACAAGAATGACGGCTTGGGATGGGGGGAGAGGGGGAAGATTTTTGGGGTGACACAGCAGCAGTTGGGGAAGCTTCAAGGCCACGCCACAACCGCGTGCACAGCCAGCCACGACGCAGCATGTGTAGTACGACCAAGGAATGGAAGTGTACAGAACAGCAGTTGGGCATTCTCAAAGTGGATGGCCTCAATTTTTTATAGTGCTAAAGCAATCACTCGAAAACTCAGCAGACAATTTGACTGCACAGTTGCAAAGCTTCACCTCCGTACTGGATGTGTAGCAAGACCCGGCAAGACAGTGGAGTGGTCTTATACCACAAAGCCATTTGTGTGCATTTCTTTTTCTTCTGTTTCCTTATCTGGGCTTATATGACTGCCTCTCATTGAATCCAGTGGCTTAACAATGTGCTTGCCAGATGTAGATTACAGGGTAGTTCTACAGTACCATGCTACCTGGCAATTATTAAAACTTCCCATAGAAAAATTCAGTACACCCTATGTACGGAAGCCACAGTACACCCAAAGTTACCTGGAAGCATTTATCACCATCATTTCCGAATACTGATTGAGGTGATGAAAATTTAAGCTGCATCTAAAAGCGCGTCGGACATACTGCGATCTCAGAGCTAAAGATAAGTTTGACATACGCGGGAATGGGATTTTATCCCCATGTCTAAAAGTACGTCATGCATATTAGGATCCCAGAGGGATGTTGGGCATATACGGATCACAGAGGATCTCGCGTGTACTTGGGTCTGGGAGTCGAACGATACACTGTGTTTATCTTATTGGACGTATGCTCACTGCCTGCCTCATAACTCATGGTGCAAGAAGTCTATCGTGAGGTTTGCCCAACCAGCCAAAACGCTTCCCGCACAAGTGGCTAGGCAGAGTCACGTCACTGTTAATTATTTAATACTATTCCTTGCCACGGCGTAACTTCAGCCTCTTTGATTCTGGTATGAACAATGTGCTATAAACACAGCGATAGAATCCCAGTCCCGGCTATGTCCATCGTACCTTTGGGCTCTGGGATCGGGGTGTGTCCATATGTTTAGACACTTCATTACATAACAGGTCAAACAGCCACGCAGTTTCATACAGCATTTGCTAGTGAACAAAATGCCCTGTATAACTGAATACTACACTGTTATACAGTGTACATTGAAATGAAGCTTGGATCGCCGTTTTTATGCCCAGCTAGACCTAGTCTCTTCTGCTGCAACAAAACTTAGCTTTATTCCCATTCCAGCAGCTCCATGCTTGCTTATTTTCCTCCATCAAATTTGCCTTTCTATTTCAACTAGAATCTGCGCGATATTGATTATGCACGGTTGTTTCCACAACAAAACAACCTTCCTCGTGCACTTGAGTGCGCCAGTGAGCAACCGACTCAGAACAGAACCACTTATAACCATTTGGGGAGATACAAGGATGTTTAACCGGAATTCAAGTGCAGAATCTCTGAACACGCGAATAAACGCATGATAAAGTTACGATTTCACGTTTTTCAGACTAAAACTATGTAACTTTTTTTTTGTTGTTGTTGACACGCACCACGCCTCCCTCCCCTGGTTTCGGTTCGCGTAGTCGCCCCTCAGAAAATGCGTACAAGCGCCTCGTACCTCCCACGATCCTTTCAACATCGAGCGCTAGAAGTCTCCATTGGGATACTGCAGTATTCATGCTAACGCGCCACTCCAGTATCAACGATGTGCAGCTACCTCCAGGGATGCTTGCGGACGTGAGCACAGGGTCTCATATAAGTTGAGCCTTGCATGTTCCTTTTATCGCGGCGGCGGAGTAGCGTGCGAGGCCAAGACTCCTCCGAGTGTAGCCGCACTTACCTACAGGACACGCTGATTTCCACCTTGGTGACGGGAGCGCACGCACCCGCCGGAACGAATGGCTGCGTCGGGTTCTCCATATCGCGCCGCTCTCTTCAGCCCACAGTGCTTACCGAACACTAGTTAAGCCATAAACGGCGGGAACAGAGCTCAACTCAGAGCTTGAGGACCCCAGCTCACTGAAAAGCATGAAGGAAAGCCACGGGGCAGAGAGAATTTACAACGCCCCGAGAGTTTTGGCGAAATTTTGTAAACAAACTCGACGCCCGCGCCGCCTGGTGGCTTTTAACCTGACGTCCGATTCTACGTTCAAAATGCAGGATCTCGCTCCTCAGAAATACTTGTGTTGCGTCTTTTCGTCCTAGAAACATAGCTAGAAATGCTAAGTACAGTCTATCGGCGGAATGGCAGCCGGTTCGAAATGGCGCTGCAACAAAAATATGAGGAGCCGCGCGCTTTGCTGCAGCTTCTCTACGAGAAGCCATGTGAATCCTACCAATGCTGAGTGAACAATGACGTTTTAACAGCGGATATGTTGCAGCTTTTTTCTGACCGTACGGATTCGTTAACAGGAAATTCCGCTCGGCGAAGTGGAGAGGGGGGTAAATGCTAGGCCAAGAAGTGTGAGGAAAAATGGCAAGGAGCCCACGAGTTCGGAGTTAGGGAAGTCCCGGGAATCGAACCCGGGACCTTCACACCGTGAAACCGGTAACCTATCCAGTGGGCTACATGTGCAGCCAATTTGAAAGACAAAAGCGCTTGCCATGTTCGGAATCGAACTGAGTCCGATCATTACATTTGGGACGCACAGCATTTCCTTTCCCTTTGGTTACAAGTTCTGATAGTTTGGATTTTGTACTTTAAGGGGGTGGATTGTAGAGCTTGATTTAACTCATTTTTGCATGGAGAAAGCTTCGTATCATACAAAAGCGCAGACACAGACCGACGAAAGAAAGGAACGGCACACAAGCACTGTTGTAACTTGTACGGTATAAACTTCAACTCGCCCAATTCTCTACTTGATCGACTCAAGAAAGTTTTGGTTTTTAATTATCCTTCTCCTGTAACTTCTCCCCTGTTGCACGTGGTATTGGAGTACGAGCCAACACACCCTTACTCTTACCCCAAATCTCAACCCTATGAGCAGCGAGTGGAGCAGCTGACCAGCTCCAAGCTCTCGGACCAGAGCCAGCTGGCGGAATGGGCGTGGGCAGCCAGCCAGCAGTAAGGCATCTTGGAGTAAGGATGCCTCTCACTGGGTGGAGGCCCAAACAACATATCCTCCTGTTCACCAGTATGTGAAGACCACCAGCTCTGCTGTTTCGTCAGTCTTTGCATTTAAATTGCGAAGATGGCCTAAATTTTTTGTGTGTACTTGTGAATGTACGAAGTGTTTTACCTTACCCTGCACTCTTAATTTCCTGCCACCCCAACCAGGGTGCTTGTGCCCCTTTTTGATTAATAAAGTGATCACTACTACTACTACACAAGGGGTGGCATTCAGAGTCCTGTCCATTTCAAAAATGTTCATTTCATGTCTGTTCCAGACTCGACGCAGCTGCACCTGCAACGCTTCTGCCCAATGGATGTGCCGAGTCATATGGCTGTCTCTCTCAAAATGGACGCTTCTGAACGACCATGAAATGGACAAGTGCAAATTCATATTGGAAGGCAAGATTGCAGAACTGCATAAAGTAGGCTTTGTCCACCCGTAAGAAACACTCAATGCACAGCCAATGCTACCAGGGGGGAAAAAAAGCAGCCAAAACTACGGGGAGGGTTGGTGGAGGGTATTTTTTTCAAGACTCGCTTGTGCACTCAACATTTCACATGTTCCTCAATGAGCAACGAAATTCTACAACATGCCACACCACAAATTTGGGTGCGGTGTAGCAAACAAAAAGCACACATGGCCAGGAAACAGTTGAAAAACAAACTAAGGGTTTATTTCACAGGGAACACAACAGAAAAGGTCACTGGCTTAGAGCCAGCATAAATATACAGGGGTGATGATGAGATGGGTGGTGACAGGTGTTTTTGCTGCAAGTGAAACAGCTCTCCCCTCCTGCGCCGCCAAACTCTGATGTCATGATGGTGACCGGTGTATCGTAACAAAATGGAAGACGTCCCCCCGCTGACTTTTTCAAAGTTCTTCGTGCTCATCCCTCTGCAAAGAGAAAACATGACAGTGTTTATAAAGCAGCACGTGTCTGTTCAATAGTGCAAACTAAGTGTACAAAAAGTGCATGCGGGTACTGCACTTGCACAAGTGCTAGAAGGTGCCAGCCCAACACAATGGCGAATCTCACTGGAAGATACGAGGCAAATTTTTTCCCCTCCATAATTGGTTCTCAGTTCACCTCTGAAAAACTCAATTACAGGGCATGGAAGATGACGCAACCTGGTTCCTAAACCCAACACTTTCAACTGCAATGGTACGAGCAGAAACGACACTTTCAGTTTGCCGTGGTGCAAACTACAACAGCATGGAGTAAGTTACACGCTTGTTTCTTTCGACAGGCTGTTCAGGGGGGGGGGGCAGAAAAAAAAAATACTTGGCAGAAACATTTCCTCGCAGACAAATAGTCGCCCACGTAGAATTTAGTGAAAAGTATGCCAACCCAAAAATGATAGAATGCAATTGCTGAAGGCTTTTTTCACCAGCATTGTTAAGCAGAGATCTCGGCAACAGAATATTGAGACGGGTGTAAGTGCACACAAGCACAATACAGTGCATTAAGCCAATACTAATAATAAGGCTGCGCCAGTAATAATCAGGCTGTCAGGATGTGGTTGCAGATAAATGCATTTAATGCTCCAGGACACATGGAGATGGGGCAAAAAGGCATAAATCCAACCTCCCTCTACCCAACTGCGAATTGTGGGATATGGCAAAGGGAACACCATTTAGAAGCTAGGAAGTCTAGCTTAACGAAACCTGCATGTTTGAATCGGCATGCAGACATGGCCAACTTCTTGTCACCATACCATCAAAGAGCAAACATCACAGCTCAGACAAAGCTACACTGTTAGGCCAGTGCTTTTTGCAGTTAGCGACAGCGGGGATCCCTCAGCATACGTCAGGAGCAGGGAAGACTACACTCGCTTGTAACGAAACATGCAAGTCACATGCTGTGTAACAACAGACGACTCTTACAGGTTCCTCCTCCTCGTCTGGCTTCTCCTCATCTTTCTTCGTGAGGTCCATCGGGATTGTCTCAAAGCCCTCCTCATCAAACTCCTCATCCACCTGCAAAGACACACATCCCACGCGAGGGGTTCGTTAGAAGACAGGTCAAGTTTCTCCCCTACAACCCCACAACATCAAGCCCAGTCCCGGAGACACGTACCGGTTGGTCCTCGGGGAGGTTCAGCGTCTTCCGCATGAGGGTCTCCACGCGCTCGGCAAAGGCCAGCGTGTCTTCGAGAAGGAAGCCCGACCGGAGAGTCGCCGTCTCGTACATCAGCTCGGCCATGCTGCGCGCCTTCGGGTCGTTCTTGTCATCGTGTACCCTGCGCAGGAGCTCCTTGACGAGCGGGTGCCTGGGGTTCAGCTCCATGTGCTTCTTCTGGCTCAGGTAGTAGTCCCGCATGGTGTCGTGCGACTTGGCGTGGGCGTTGCTGCGCGCCAGCCGCTCCATGTTGCCCGTCCAGCCAAACTGGTTCGCCACCAGGGCGCAGGGAGAGGTCGCCAGCCGCTCCGAGACCACGGCCTTGAGGATGCGGCCCTTGAAGACGTCGTCCTCCAGCCACTTGGTCAGCGGCTCGAACTGGCGCACGAGCGCGTCGTGGCGCTCGCGAGCACGGGAGCCCTCGTCCACCTTGAGCCCTTCCTTGGCGACGTTCTGGAACTTCTTGCCCTCGAACTCGGTCAGCGAAGAGATGGAGTATTCGTCGACCGGCTCGACGAGGTAGAGCACCTCGTAGCCCTTCTTGAGCAGGCGTTCGACGAAGGGAGAACGCTTCACTTCATCCAGAGAGGCACCGGCCATGTAGTAGATGATCTGCTGGCCGTCCTTCATTCGGGACACGTACTCCGACAAAGAGGTCAGGCCGTCGCCGTTGGACGAGTGGAAGCGGACGAGCTTGGCCAGGCGCGTGCGGTTGGTCGTGTCCTCGATGATGCCCAACTTGAGGTTGGTGGAGTACTCCTTCCAGAACTGCTCATACTGCTCGGCCGGGATGCGCTTCATCATGTCCAGGGCCTTGCGCACCAGCTTCTTCTTGATCACCTTGAGCAGCTTGTGCTGCTGCAGCGTCTCTCGGCTGACGTTGAGCGGGAGGTCGTCCGAGTCGACCACGCCACGGATGAAGCTCAGGTAGCTGGGCATCATGTCCTGGAAGTCGTCGGTGATGAACACCCGCCGCACGTACAGCTTGATGTGGTCCACCTTGCCGCCGTAGCGGTTGAACGACTCCGTGGGCTGCTGCGTGGGGATGTAGAGCAGCGCCTTGAAGGTGAGCTCGCCCTCCGCGATGAAGTGAGTCTTGGCCAGGGGAGTCTTGGTGTCCTTGGTGATGGCCTTGTAGAACTCGTCGTACTCGTTGTCCTCAATCTCGGCCGGCTTGCGGGTCCAGATGGGCTTGGCGCTGTTGATCAGCTCCCAGTCCCACGTGGTCTTCTCAACCTTCTTGGTCTTGGGTTCGTCGTCCTCTTCCTCCTCGACCTTGTCTTCATCCTTGTCCTCGGCGTCCTTCTCGGGAGTCGGCTTGGCCTCCTCAGCGGGCTCGTCTACCATCTCGGTCTTGGACGTCCAGAGGTAGATGTTGAAGTTGATGAACTGAGAGTACTTCTCAATGAGCTTCTTGAGACTGTCCAGCTCCAAGAAGTCCCGAGCCTCCTCCTTCAGCTGGAGGGTCACCTGGGTGCCGCGGCCTAGGGTGTTGCCGCGCGGATCCTTGACCACTGTGAACTCGCCAGCGTCGGACTCCCACACGTACTGCTCGTCGTCATTGTTCTTGCTCGTCACGATCACACGGTCAGCAACAAGGAAGGCAGAGTAGAAGCCCACACCGAACTGGCCAATGAGGTCGTTCAGCTCCTTGGGTGCATCGGCAGTCTCAGCGACCTTCTGTAGAAACTCTGCCGTGCCGGACTTTGCTATGGTGCCCAGGTTGTTCACGAGGTCCGCCTTGGTCATGCCAATGCCCGTGTCCGTTATGTGTAACAGCCCGTTCTCCTTGTCACTCTGCGAAAGCACAAAAATCAGCCATGTTGTAAGAGCACTGGCTTTTGCATAGAGAGAGAAGGCTCTTTGTTAAAAAAGCAGAGAGGTTTGCTGGCGTTTACAGTCGCCTACATGCTTCTCTGCCGAGGTTTGGGGATGGGAGAAGAAAAGGCCTGAAAAAGAGCTGGGCAGAGAAAAAAAAAAAAAAAGACTGTCGTGGCCTTGGCGCGATAATGCACTTACACAAATTTAGTTTTTGGTCCGAGCTTGGGCCCCATAATGTACAATTCTGAAATTACCCAATGTAATCCAAATAAGAGAAACTCCGCAAAGCTTGGCGCTGCTTCGAGGGACAAATCCATGGTCCTAAAATAATCTGAGAGTTAGTGGTCCCTGTTCTACACGTTCAATGTTTTCAAATAAGTGGGAACATGGTTCTATGTAGGCAGCACATTCTAATAAAATGTTCAACTGTTTCGACACAAGAACAACTATCACAGTGCAGATTTGCCGTCGCTCCAAGGCGAAGAGGCTAACTATTTGTGAATATAGGGCACTTCAATAAACAAACTGACAATGTGGATTGTAACTAGAGGATACATTGCAACGGACAGGTGTCACTGAACTAGGGAAAAGGTAAATTTGCCAATGGACTAGAGCACTGAAAGTTGTCTAAGTATTTGCAATACATGGGAAAGAAGTTTATTTGGTTGCATTTATAACTGTTTATCTCACCATATATGAAGTTCCATGTGCATCTATGAAAGACAGGGAAAGCTAAACAAGGATGCCAAAACTCTGGTGATAAAATTGGCAGGGCTAACCACCCTCCTACTCCTCACAGTAGGTCTTATTTGAACTGATCAACTTTAGCTACTTTGGGCATTAAGAAGGAGGGTATTTAACTTCCGATGCAATTACCGCCAAGCTAACAGTACTAACAGCAAAGCGTAGCAGGCAACTATTGAGCAACTAGTTTGGAATAATTCAAAAATTTATGCAAGCAATTGAACCTCACTTGTATGACAATATTTTGAAATCAACGACGACAGTCTGCCTACAAGCATCGAAATGCCAAAATAAAAAAACAAAGCCCTCCCTATCAACATGTGTTTTGCCTTTAGCTCTTATTTGAAACTTGCTAGAGCTCTACAGAGATTTGAAAGGTTGGTAATGCATCCAGTGCACCTGTCAGTCGTATTTACAAAACAGTCGAGGCTGACAGATGTTTTGCGCTCCCCTTTTTTTTCCGAGCGCATGTGCTGTTGCAGAACATAAACAAGGGAGACTGAAAGGGAATTTTAGTTTAAGTTAATGATGGAGTAATTAAGGATCTGGATGATGCAGGATAGAAGCCTTGAAGGTCAAAGCCTTGATCCTGCGGTTTGACATAGTTAGGCTGATGATGCATGAACCTTCAATGTTGCATGCAACTAGGTGCCTGCTTCAAAGTGGGAGGAGTCTCTAAACTATTACGACAAGCGTACTGGCACTACGAATTTGCTGCGATTCGTTGTTAGAAAAGCATCACCGCACTAATGACAAAAATGGTTCAATCCATGCAGGGGATATAAATTAATATCGAACGTCTTCAGAAACTAGCTGCGATTAGTCCCTGGTATAAACCATCAAAGCAAGACAACTGCCAATGGAGACGCCAAAACGATCCGAATAAAGAAAATGCGTAGCATGAACCAGGCCGCACTAGTTTGACAAGCAGGTTTAATGCGAGTATCACACGAGTGCATGCTCTGTCGATATAACCAAGTTTTCCGAAAAAGTGAAGCGTCGGGTCAGAAAATGATTGGGATAAGCCACGGGATACCAGCAAATGTACAAATGCACTGCTTGCTTCGATTCCATTTTTCTTTTTGTAGCAACTTGGGCAAAGCTAGGAGAGCAACTATGTGATAAAAAAAGTAAGGTCAAGAGCGAAATGCCAGTGGTCAAGCAAATGTGCCATCGCATTTAAATGCCACCGGTGAGGTCACAAGGCGTCACAAAAAACAGTGCACGGCGAATGGCAAGTCGACGAGACTGCGAAAAAAAAAAAAAAAAGGCTCTCAGGACAGTGCACTTCCACGCCGCTGCCCTTTTGACCAATACCCTAAGAGTTCGCTAAATGAACTGACGCATATCCAGAGGGATAAACGTTAGTTTCGTGGGGGCGGCACGAGACCAGAACGAACACTGACGTGTACAACAAGCCCTCAGAATGGAGCGCAATCTATTAGATACATTACTGCCCGTGACCCTCTAACCGCGCTCAAAACACTCACCTTGATGCGTATTGTCAATTCGGGATTGGAGTTGAGAACATCCGGATCCGTCAGCGACAGCAGCCGAATCTTGTCCAAGGCGTCCGAAGCGTTCGAAATCAACTCTCGCAAGAAGATCTGCAACAATAAACAAGATTCGCGTTAGATGTAACGGAGCTCGTACGCGGGCGTCACAATCTTCCCTCACCTCCTTGTTGCGGTACAGCGAGTTGATGATCAGCTTCATCATGCGAGTCACCTCGGCCTGGAAGGCGTGTTTCTCCGCCTTGTCCCGCATCTCTTTCATCTGGGCCACGTTCAAACCGTCCAGCTTAATCGCCTCTTCTTCCCTACAGAGAAAGAAACAATCGCTCAGCACCGAACCACCTCCGGAAGTTGTAGATACGTTTCCGCTCCAAGGCGTCTCCGCCGGCCATGATCAGCGCACCTTTCAACAACTTGGTCGTCCGTCCGGGAACCATCACGACTCCGCCCGAGGTCTTCGTCAACTCTCGCCGCACTAGATTCGGCATCCTCGGCTCTCGAACACCCTGGGTGGAAAATTACAAAGCGCTGCAGTTCGGATCAACTCGCACCTGCGAGTGCTGATGCGTACATCGCGCCCCGGGAACGAGATGTCAGTTACATTCATCCTTTTTCCTTTCGCGAAGCTAGGTAAAAGACACGTCGAGTTAGGTGTTCGAACGTCGTCGCCTCGTGCGATGTCGGCAAGGGCGCGACGCGCTATTATTCAGCCAAACCCGGCGGCCGGCTTACAGGTAGGAGCAGGCATCGGGGCAAGAACGTTCCAGAACTTACCGACAAACAAGGCCAGAACGACGATGCCTAACACAAGGGCTCGCATTTTGACGCTCGCTTCTCCGGCACTAGGCCACGAGTGCGCAACGATTCCGCAAGACTCGCACACCGGTGATGATCGCTACGCTCGCCGGCTACTAAATGACAGGAGCAATGGCCGCTGCGCGTTCCATGTGTAACATTCGGCCAATGGGGGTACAACACGCGCGCAGAAGGGGCCAATCAGGCTCGGACTAGGCACCAGCTGTGTTGTCGGAGCGCCATTGGTCCGTTGATCTCGATGGTGCTAGGTCGTAGACGGCGTCGAATTTTGGTTTTGTTTTCGCAAAGAGCGGCCAACCGCCCGCACGACCCGTCTCGTCTGCTGCTCCGGAGCGCTGGAGTTTCCTACAAACTTGGGCCTGCACTGGGTTCGGAATCGTGCAGCCCTTCAAATCTCCGCATGATTCTGGCAGCTATAAATAAATGCATCTTTTTTTTTTTTTTGTGCGTGTGCAATACCTTCTCTGGATGTCCGCTAACAGACTGGCGTCTATTTAGCCCCACAAGCAATCCAGAGAACACGTTCTCGCTATTAAATATTGTTAGTAGTAATATCGTTGTTGTTTTTGATGTTTAACGTAACTTTATCTAGGGTAGCTTAGCTGCGCCTTTGAGGTACGTGTGAATAGAATCATATTTCGGCCAAACAAAATCCAAGAACCGGAAAATTGGTTGTGCTAATTTAACAAAAAAAAATCAATTTCAGGATAATGTTTTTCTTAATCCGAAAAATACAACTGACTTCGCATTTTCATCTCATGACCGCGTAATTGCCTGAATTCTGTTTGAAGCCATCACAAATGATTGTCTCGGCGTTCAAATATCATGTAATATATAAACGTTGTCACACCCCTCCCAATAAAACGCTTCAAAATTTTCTGCCGAAGCTGGTTCATTGTTCGCTTCATCTTTATGTGACATGACATTTTGTGTCCTTTTCAACGCCTAGGGTTTGACGACATTGCTTCCTTGTACAATTTTACACCGGATGATCGCGGGGGAGCACGAAAAGAAAAAAAAAGAAAACGTTTATTGGAGCCGATCATAAAAGAAAAGAAAAGCGATAAAGAGGCCGCATAAACGTTCATTGAATTGTAGTTGTTCCCTGATGGACAGTGTCCAGGAAGTCTTGGTTTTTTGCTGGCCGTCGGGCCTTTCCACCAGTCGTTGTTGAGATATTTTTTTCCCGTGGGCTACAGAATGATTCCGGCAAAAGATTACTTTCGGCATTTTGTGGCCGCGGCGGAAAATGTACACATTATCTCCTCACCCTTAGCCTTCAATGTTTTTATTCTTATTGTCGTTAGTGGTTTCGGTTCTTATCGCCCCGTAGCACTGTGCAAGACTTGAAATGGAGAGGCGAGCGCTCCACGTCGCGTCAGTGGCTTATCATGAGTTGTACTTCTTTTTTTGTTCCAAGCCAGGAGTACGCCTTAAAACAGTCTAGTGATGAAAACAGGCCATAAAATCAAAAAGGGCTAGTTTTGAAAGGGAAGTAAGAATTGTTGATCCTGTTTGCGCAATCAATTAGCGTTGCAGGTATTATTAGACAGAAATTTATTTTCGGTGCGCGGCTTGAGAATGATATTTCTATTTGTTGTGTAATCATACGCAATCGATATATACACGGTAGATAAAGCACAGAAGACAGAGGTAAAAAAAATTGAGCTGACCACTTCTTTTGTACACTTCGATGTGGCAGCAACAAAAACGACAAAATAAACAGGAAAGTGAAGAATCGGTGAGTCAAGTTCTCCCCTTCTTTACGTTCGCCTTGCTGGTTGAGCGGCAGATGGATGCCGCTGACATGGGGAATGAAGACGAACTCGTTATCTGCTGGCCCCTTGAGGATTAGACAGCCACGACATCTTAGAGAAGAGAGTGTTTAATGCGTCTTCTGTTCTATTTACAGTGTATTTACAAGAGGTTATATAGGCTTTCTAAACACAAAGGATTCCCTGCAGCCCAATCAAAGAACAGCACTTTCCCTTTCGTGAACTTCCCATTGGCTGCAGGCGAAAATGTCCGGCCCGTGTTCCTTCCGGCCAATTATCCGATGCAAAACCGCCTCTCTCAAGGCGATCATTCGTCGCTTGCGGTCTTGCACGGTCCTTGCCTCATTCTTCGTAATTCACAGGGTCACCTCGAGTTCAATGGATCCTCCGCAACGTGGTGCGCTTTCCATCGGGTGGAATCATGTCCACGGCACGAGCTCCTCGCAGAGAGAAAACACTTCATGTGATGCCAGGGTCAGTGTGGTTCGGCTCTGAGTGGCCTCTCCGTCTCGTGGTCGCCGGTCCTTGACTTATTCTTCGTAATTCACAGGGTCACCTCGAGTTCAATGGATCCTCCGCAATGTGGTGCGCTTTTCCATCGTGGTGAAAGCATCGCGCCACCTGCGAAGGCTTCATAACACACCCGTGCGTGCACCGGCATTGTCGGTCACGCAGCTCCGCGCGATCCCTTGGGATATCGTATGTCCACGGCCACTCGCACGAGTTCCTCGCAGAGAGAAAGCACTTCATGTGATGCCAGGGTCAGCGTGGTTCGGCTCTGAGTGGCCTCTCCGCCTCGTGGTCGCCGCCGCTTGGTCGAATCAGGGTGCAATGTAGAGGCAATGATGAGACCGCACGTTCTTGAAGTGGTTGCGGATGTTTTCGAACCCAACACGTTTGCTCCTTTACGCAGAACATAATTGTTACGCCACAGGTATCCAGAGATGTGAGCGGTTACAAAAAATCATTAAAAAAGACATGTTTCTCCCGTTTTTTTTTTTTTTCCAGTAAGGGTAACTTAAAAAAAAACAGGGCTTCTCCTGGGAAGTTCGTTGTAATGTGACCAATCGCTTGAGGGAAGCGGTTTATGAAATCAATGATTTCACCTGAAATCGTGGGCAGATTTTGAGAGCGGAAGCTCTGCTGGGACTTTTGTGATGCAGCATGCAACACCTATATATCTTTTCAGTGTAAACGGAAAAGTTTGCGCTGATGAGCACGAGGTCGCGGGTTCGATTCCCGGCCGGGGCGGCCGCTTCTCTGATGGAGGCGAAAACCAAAAACGCCCGTGTGTACGAGATTTCGTTAAAGATCCCCAGGTGGTCAAAATTAATCCGGAGACCTCCACTACGGCGCGCCTCCTCGCCTGCGTTGCGTCGGCGCGTTAAACCTACAATCAATCAATCAAAGCACCGACTGACCCTTCACGGTTGTCAGAGTGGGAGAAGCGGATCAAGAGAGCGGACAGGAAGCTGACGCCAAATGCGGTAGTACTATGGGAAAAGCACTTTGACAATAACTGCATTGGGCGTTCGTTCAAGATAACACGGTGAACGGCGTTGTGAACGAAATCCCTCGCGACGAAGTGCGGGGATGCCCGATGCACCTTATACCGAAACTTGTATCGAAAAGAAAGATCAGAAACCTTTTCAGAGACCCATTTCACACCACGCGATCGGGCGTAGAATGTTTATCAGCAAAAAAATAAAATTCTTCGTTTTGGACAACAGCAACTAAATAAAAAAATATCATTCTTACGACCTACGCCATTTTATTGCGGATGTCATACTCATCATAACACACACGTTGAAATAAAGGAAGTAATCACATGAAACTATGCTCATTTAATGGCTTGCACAAGATGCCCGTGCGTGCAGTATACGTACCGTATCGCGGGCGCAGATTTGCACCACGCGATCTGCGGATTTGTTTCCCAGTTTACAACTTCATCTGGCACTAAATATCATCATAATCAACACAAACATTTAAAGACAAAATACAACCTTGTTGAATTTGAAAGAACTAGCCTTTGGTAACTCACTCAGCTACATTCCAACCCCAGAAGACTTTTTTCAACCGGAAGCAATGCAACCAATATAAAAAAAAATTCAAATTTCGCGCTGCAGTGACGTCAGGAGTGATTTAGCAAAGGTCAGCACTACAACGTAGTTATGAGCGTGTTAACTGCACGTAACAATTGAAATGATAGCATCAATGGAACTAGATGCCCTCTACAATCGCGCAGCCATGTTGATTGGCTGTGTCTCAGGTCGTTTGACGCCAATCGTAAAAAGACCCTGTGATGTCATAGAGAAATCGCCGGAAAGTGGGTGGGGAGTGGCCGCTGCTTCATATGTTTTATTTCATATCTCGATTATTCGTTTGAAGCTTGCGATAAGATTGGTATCATTAATTGTTATCGGGAAAATGCAAACATGTATTTTGTCTTCATAGCCTCCTGCAAACTACCTCGCTTTTTCTCTGTCGGGAACGGGAGGGGGCCTGGTCTTGAAAACAACTTTAACCCCCCCCCCCCGAAAAAAAATCCTGGCTACGCGCCTGATTCCTGACTCTACTTTCACATTCTCAAATTTTATTTTCTGCCCTTTATTGCCTGTTATTATTTTGTCATCTAAAATAATCGAGGATGCATCTTAATTTTGCAGGCAGCTTCTTGGCCAACCTGCTACTAACCAACCATATAATTCGGGTTTCGTCAGAAAACATTCAAATGCCGCGCTAAAACGAACTTCTCAACGAGTTCTACATCGCTCGCTGCTCTTCACAATGCCGCAATACGTAACGATTTCCGCTGGATTAAATAAAAAAAAAGATCGCGCGTGTAAAAAACACGAAAACTTTTAATGAATTCAAGGTTAACATTACAATATAGAACAACAAAAAAAAAGCAAGTTTCGTGTTGTATGCGCTCGCTTCCTACGCACGAACGCCACAATAGGCAAATTTTGCGTAGGCCTTTCATGCACGTGTTGCGCGTAAAATATGAAAGTGAAACCGTTTGCACCTGTCCTACGTCCAGTCACGGAGATATGCACCTGCATGCACCGATTGAATAACATTTTTTTTTTTGCGTACGTATATTATTTCCCTGTCTGGTACGTATGCGTTTTTGTCAGTACCCTTACAATATAACGAATAAAACAACGGTACTTGTGATCTCACTAAGCAGACGTTGTAATTGTATACCTCGATCAATTTTTCGCGAAGAAAAAAAAGGGAAACTTTTACGGCACATACCGTTTTCCTATTTTATTTACCCATGCATGGGCATTTGAAGAGGGGGGGCTCTCGGAATGTTGACCCCCTTCCCCCCCTGGAAAAAGTTATGCCGATCCCTATTTTTCTCTAATCCCAATTTCTTCATTTATTTCCTGGAAAACAAAATAAAATGTCACAAACGTGCGCTGCTCAGCGCAGTCTATATGCGCGAACTTCGCTGCAGACAGCGCCTCCTTGATTATTTTCTGATGGCAGCGCCCTTGCTCTTTCCCACGGAGCAAGAATATATAGCAGGGGAAACGGCCAATTGCGGCAGGCGCGGGCGAGCGACTGGACAATGTCACAATGAAAACCAAGGCGGACTGCAAAGCTTCGCATCTGCGACGGCGAGGGAGAGGATGGCGGCACCTGATTGACGAAATGATAGCGGCCGCAATTTATTCCGCGGCCCGCGGCGGCCGCGCAGTTTCTTTACCCGCGGCAGATGCCGCTAGCTTAACCTGTGACGAGCGCTTGTGACAATATCTGGCCGCGCTGGAAGCCCCGTTTCCCCTCCTATCGTGTTCTTGCTCCGTGCTCTTTCCTCGTAACTGATCGGTGTAATTCAGTCATATTTGTTACACATTTTGCAGTCCAGTAATGGCGTGCTGAGCAAATTCAAGTTCAAATTTATATACCGATGACTGTTACGGGATGAGTTAGCACAAATTATGAGTACCAGGTTTATTAAAGGGGCCATGAAGACAAAATACAAGTTTGGTTCATTATAAAGGCTAAACTAATGTGTCGATGCGAGCTATGTTGGTACCTCATCATGGGAAGAGGTTATAAGCGCCAGGCACAACTGGAGGAAGGCAAACAGACAGGAAAGACAGCTTTGTTGACTAAAAATGATATTTCATCGCAAACTTCGAACAAATAATGGTATATAAACAAAACATGGCATGCAGCGGCGACTCCACAGTCACTTTCCGGCGACTTTTCTACAGATCTTGTTTGTCCTGCGTTGGCGGCCGCCGAACTAAATTTCGATCGCTAAGACACATGACTGGACGATTGTACTTGTTAATTCGAACTCGAAGGGGACCATAAAATTGTTCGAATAAAGCGGAGTTCGAATTAGCGGGCGGGCGCTAGAACGTATGGAAATCGCGCCACACTGCGCGGGAACAAAGAAGCCACCTCTGGACTCTTATCGCGAATTAAGCGCTACTACACGTTGTGGAGGCGATTTCGTAAATAATGTTTCATAAATAATAATGCATGCGCCAGAACACTGACGCCGGTGGCGCGGTGCCCTCTGAGCCCTCTAGCAAATAAGCTGTTGCAGGAGCGTAGCGCGCGCGCCACGCTGTTGTTTTTCTGTTTCGTTGATTTGCATCCCTAGTAAATTTGGGTTGGTTTGGATTTGCAACACATTGTAATCACTCTGGGCCGACTTCTGCGAGGAGCGATGGAAACCAGGGGATCATAGTTCGCATTAACCGTTCTGGACCGACGCGTTCGAATTATCGCCCCCGTTGAAAAGTACAGGGCTGTGGCGGGACAAGGGCGTGAGTTCGAATTAACCGTAAGTTCGAATTAACCGAGTTCGAATTAACAAGCTTTTACTGTAGTATAGGCCCCTATAGTTTCGCTTGATCGCATCACTTGAATGCTATTATTGCTGGCCCATACGACGTCACTCCCGCCCATAACACGTCACTGTAGCGCGAAATTTGAAAGTTTTCCAATACTTCATGCGTTTTTGTTTTTGTTTTGTTTTTTCGGTTAAAGAATGCCTTTAGTGGCTGGAACGGATGTGAGGTACTGATCCTTCATGGACCCTTTAAGTAAAAATTACAAGGATACCTAAGCACTCCTTATGATGTAGGGATTCAATTGCGAAACGCGCACGCGTCCTCTTATTATTATCATCATCATTTGCCTTTTGTGCCTCTTTCTTCTTTCGGTTAGTATCACTCAGCCCTCACCCACATTGCCACGCAAAAATTACATTTAGTGGGGACATATATTGTGTAATTAATTAGCCTATTCTCGAGTTATATTGCGCGCCACGTGGGCAGGTCACACCCTGTGCGTTTCACCCATCAGTTGTGTCCAGGTCCTTGAACGGGGCTCTTATTGATTTGCAGTCTCGAACTCACCACACATAGTCGGCGTGTAGTCCGGGGATTCTCCTCGCCACAGCAATGTATGTGAAAACGTATAATCGAAGGTGTCGAATGTTGCTGAGCGCGCGAAGCCTGCTCGCACGTGCACTTTAGTCCTCGTTGGCCAGGCACCGTTGGACAGGCAGTTTTTCCAGAGAAGCTTTCTATGTCTTACTGGTGGTGTACGTCACATCGAAAACGCATCGCAGGAAAGCCAACTTTCTCTGACGAGGAAATGATCGGGGCTGAATTGTGAAAGAAAAAAAAACTGTGGTTGATTCCTCTGTCAAGGAATCGGTAAAACACGAAAGTGAAATGTGCAGCTGAGCATGATATGCGGGTCGGCGGCTGTCTTGTGAGTGTACTTAGCGAGCGACGTCCTGCTGGCGGGTCGCTTCGGCAAAGCTGCACTGGCGTCATTTCCATGACGGATATGACGTCAGTGAAATCTTGGTGTATCCCGGCATAAAACACTTTCGTGTAAAATATAAAACCCGAAAACGAACAACCCTAAGTATAACGTACTCTTTAGTACTAAAGGTTGCTTCCCCGCAAGAAGACCCTGTGTGCAGGGGTGCACCCTTTACAGGCCGCTTGCTTCGTTGTACTGGCGTCACTTCCGTGACGGATATGACGTAAGTGAAATCTTCCTGAATCCCGAAATAAAACACGTTCGTGTTAAAAAAACGCTTCCCGTGGTCGAATCGAGCCTGGGTCCCTCGCGTTATGAAGAAGACGTCTATCCGATTGCGCCATTTCGCACGGCCGAAGCAGTTTGGATGTGGAGATGGCTGGGTGCATAGGCGTGCAAAATTCGACAGGAAAACCATGCACCCCTCCCATTGTCTAACGACAACGATGGTTGAACGCACAGCTTTCTTCGTGCAAATTTAAATCACAAATGGTGAATGTCAAAGCCGCTGCGATCATAAGTCCGAACAGCGTGCGATGTCAAAGTCAAAGCTCAATGAGTCAAAGTCCGAACCGTCTGCGATTCAGTCCAACTTAGACAACAAGCAAGGAATCCCTCCCAAGCAAGCTTCGAGTTCAACCATCGTTGTGAGATGAAGGGGTGCATTATTGTTCTCCAACACGCGGTGTCGTTGTTCGGTTCTCATTATTTTTCCATCGCCCAAGGGTCATTGTTGCCAATTCTTTACTTACTCCACTAAACACCACTGTCCTTCCGGTTCCCGTCTTGCGGTTTCCATCTACAGTAGTAAAGGTTTTGTGCGATAATATTTTGCCTAAATATGGCAATTTCTCCTGGCTAACATAATTAAAAGTATTCTCCTGGCTCACCACTTTGAATACCCATACCACGTCGTTACTGCAACCGACGCTTCGCGGAGAAGTGAGAAAGTTGGGGTTGGTATCTTCTCTCCAGAACTGAATTGTTTCTCCGTTGCGTCTACCAGATCCTATTCCTACTTCTTACGCAGAGTTTCTTGCTCTTCAATTATTGCCATCCTGAAACTTAATTTGGCGCAATCTTCAGTGACGTTGCTCATGTGCTCCCCTTCCATGTGCATGGCTTTCTCCTAATCCTCCTCACTTATGTGCGGAAAATTCAGCTTGTTTGGCTGCCTGGTAACTGTGTACTAACCCACAATAAAACCGCTAAAATGTTGGCTAAAATTTAACGGTTATAGCAGTGCTTACCCCCTTTCCTTGCGTGTTGCTAGCCCGCTATGGCCAATACCAGTTGGTCCAAGACGCCCCGGCTGCGCACGTATCCTGAGCTTGAACACCTCAGGTTCCTTTGAAAAAGAAGTTTTTGTCAGACTCTCCTGGTGCCCCACCCCTACTTCACCAATTCATACATGGGGAAGATCTAATATGACCTCTCCATTGTGCCACTTCTGCCAAAAAAATGGATCCCTAGAACATTTCTTCATTTCTTGGCAGAAGCGGTACGGTGGAGAAGTCGTCAGATCTTCTTGCCCCCGTTTGCCTCAATTGCCTCTAATCCTCGAAGACGGCTACTGCGGAAGCTCCCCTGCGACGCCCGGGACTGCCAATGTCTCTTCCTGTGTTTTTTTTTTTTTGGGGGAACAAAGCTGGGCCAATGTCATAGGGATTGTGTCACGGCGTCCACTCATTCGTTTCAGACAACTCGTCTGCGGCGCTTAAACAACCCAATCCGCTCCTTTCCTGTTTCTTTTTTAACAGCGGAGCTGCAAATTTAGCTTCATTTTGGTCCGGTGGCGTTAGCAAAAAAATACCAAGAAAAAAAACGCGCTCTGCCTGTAAAGGGTCACCACCACCGCAAATAAGGTATTATTACAGTAAAGCAGGCTTTCGCGCCAGCTCGAGTGGGAGCACAAGGGGCAAATGCGTAATCGCCACCCTTTTCTATACAATTTAAAAGGTGATAGTCTTTCCTGGGTTACTAAAATGCAAAAAAAAAAAAAAAAAATGCCGCGGCTTGCACTAGTGGTGCATGGCTGATTCCTCCATGTTCCATGCCCTTCACAAAGCAGCCACCTACATCTGTGCTTCCCCTAGTGGCAAAATTTTCCGGTAGATGGTGGATGTGATTTCCGCTGTTGCCGCTTGGTTTGTTGACATCTGAATGAGCGCACATCTGTGTACCTGACTGGCACAAAGCGTGCATGGTGCTTAGGCGGCTACTTGCTTTGGCACTGGACCTGATGCCCAAGAAAGGCCAATTCTATTACGCGGTCCGGAACGGACGACAGAAAGGAGTCTTTTTAACATGGTGAGCGGGGGCCGTACCGTGTTGTTGGCGTTGCGTTGTCTGCATTTTTTGTCGTTGCAAAGCTTGGGGTTGTGCTAGTCTGAAAGCCAGCGAGATAGAAAAGCCCTGTCGACCGTTTTCTATCGTCCCCAGACACAAAATGTCACTGCGCCGGGCAGCCGTTCTGAAGGAGGCAAAAATACAGTAACGTCTGGAGCGTCAGTGTACAAAACTCTTGGCGCAGGTTAAAAAAAAAAAAAAAAGCAAATAGAAAGAGAAAAAAAGGAAAAAAGAGATATGAGTAGTTTTTCTTAGTCCGCTGACCCGCCTCCCTTAACTGCGCGCATTTAGAGAAAATACGAAAGGCACGAACACGCGCAGAAAATTCAAATTGGCGCTTACATGGCTTACATCGTTCCTGGTTGAGATGCTTCAGCTACGGACTGACGACCGCCTTGATACTCAAGCAGTGCCATCAACTCACCAATATAACTAGGCAGCGCACACAGCACACAGTTGGGACGAAAAAGTCCTGACTCCTTTAGAGGACAAGTCACATCTGAACAGACTACACCCAAAAGAAGGTTGGAAAAATCCTTAAAAGGGTGTTTTAAAACCTGAAGTTGCTTACTCAAAAACACGTGTGAATTACATACATTGTTGACATGTTGTTGCTAAAAACAGTACACTTATGGCTTGAGAGTTTGGTGGCTTACATAGCAAAGACAAATGCAACGTGCTGTCTACATACTTAAATACTTGCTGCTTGTTTTACTGGCAGAAATGCCATTGTAAGCTTTAACACTTTTATGCTAATGGCTGTTGCCTGAACTGCGAGTGTCAGGTGTATTTGTACGTTTTCTTCTAATTGCAGGCCAGAGTGCGAAAGCCAGGTCAAAGGCTACCCACGTCCCATCTACAAGAAGTTCAGCACCGAGCAGGAGGCCTGGGCATTTGTCAACAACGACCCAGCTGGGGAGGTCACCATCGGTTCGGGTAAGCCGCGTTGCACCCGCCCGCCCCGGTTCAGACCTGCCTGACTTGTCACTCCCACAACAGCGAAGTTGCAACCAAAGCTGCCCTTGCTCACTTGTGAACCGGGCATGCAGCTGTGTTTGATGCAGTGCACTGTGCAGGAAGCTTCGGAGTGAGCTGCCACTCAGTCGGCAAATCTCTGCAAGGGCGAAAGCGCAAGAATGACGGTGAGGGGCCGTTTCTGGCGTCACCACTGCCACTGGCTCTCGAGTCTGACTTCTTGACTATTTTTTGGCTTGTTTTATTTTCGCAGCTCGTGATGAGCCCACGGAAGTTGGAAAAGTGCAGCGGTTCTGTCCGGATGCCAGCGGTAAGTTGTAGCACTGTGAGTTTTTATTGGATGGTCGTTGACGGTCATTTCTATTTTTAGGACATTGGAGGGCTGTTTTTTGTGTTGTTGTCCCTTTTGCTGACTAAGGGGGTAGGGTCAATAGCAAAACCATGATCCTGTCTTTTGTATGTAAAGACTGTCGTGAGGAGGGGGGTATCAGTCGTGACTTGCAGCTGCCGTTATTGAGGAACGAATCACGATGAGTACGCTCGCATGAACGCATGTCATGCGTGACGCTACTCAATGCGGACAGATTTTCTCGTGGAATTGGCAGGCAAACATCTCATTCTACGATTAAAAAAAGGTAAACATCTCACTTTTTTTTTTTTCTCCAGAGCCGAGTGACATGCTGCACGTCTACACGGAT
The DNA here is from genome assembly GCA_013339765.2 of Haemaphysalis longicornis. Taxonomy (NCBI): domain Eukaryota; kingdom Metazoa; phylum Arthropoda; class Arachnida; order Ixodida; family Ixodidae; genus Haemaphysalis; species Haemaphysalis longicornis. Next base: position 30,682,040 of record CM023457.1, read on the forward strand.
GGTGCCTGCTCCAACAACGGTGGCCTCCACGGCACACCCAAGGCGGCCATAGGGGTCTACTGGGGGCCCAACCACCCAATGTAAGCAGAGGCGAGTTTTCAGGATAGGAGTTGGACAGCGGGCTTTGCAACGAGTTTTGAAACGTTTTGTTCTGTACAGGAACGTCAGTGAGAGGCTGGCGGGCCGGCAGACCAACAACCGAGCCGAGATACATGTATGTTGCCGCGGCGCTTCTGGCCGTTTTCTCTTTTCCTTCCTTCTTGGCGTTATAAAACGAGCAAGAAAAAAGAGCAATGTTACATCAGGCTGAATCTGAACCTACAGGGTATTCTAGCACCTTTTACATGCTGTGTGTCTATTCAGTTTCTTAATCCTTTCGGGGTCAATGACGTACATGTACGTTCCCGGCAAACACCTTCAAAAAGCGCGCCTTTTTCAATATTTCTCTTTTTTTGCTGGGCATGTGCTGCCACACTGCGCGGAAATACGTGAAATTTTTCTTGTGCCGATGGCTCTTCTTTTCTTTTTTTACGCTTTACTACAGTGGTGCGCCCGCTATCACTTGCGCATCGGCTCACACGTGGGCAGCTGGTTTCGGTTTCGTCCTCCGGGCACTTTCCGCTTCTTGCGCTGGCGAAACTGATGCACTTCTTGCGCTTCTCCTGCATCTTGCGCCCACGAAATTTGCTTAGAATTTTTCTTATGTTACTCATGAATAAACCTCGCATATTTAACAACACGAACGATTTTTTTTTTGTCACTTTATGATCACCCTAAAAAAATTACAATTTTTTTCTAAAAATAAATTTGTCCGAAGAATTTATAGCAGCAATAAAAAAAATTGACACTGGAGGGGTAGCAGTTGGCGAAAAAATTTGACCCTCAAAGGGTTACATTTTCTCACTAGTCTTTGGGACAAAAATGAAAGATGTATGTTTATGCTACACACTGTCTATATTATACTGCATTCCTTTCTTACCCGATTTTGGGCCACAGAAATCAGCTTCCGGAAATGGGAGACTGTTAGTGCCTTAGGTGTGTGAGTGCATAAGTGGCTGCTGTACTTAGCTCCTTTGCAGAATAAGTTTAACGACGCCTGCATGCACTTCATAAATGGCTTGCCTTCTTGTTTTGACTTGCTGATCGCTCACCACACGTGCGTCTTGTATTTTATCAGCTTTTTCTGTGTGTTCTTGCTTCATAGCACAAAAGCATTTCGAGAAGTGATGTGCGACCAATTTTGTGCGAAGTTGTTCGAAGCAGCATATTTGGAATTTTTGTGAGGGCAGTACACATTGTTGGGTACAGTGAGTTTCGTAGTGAGTTGAGGTCCATTTATTCGCAAGCAGACAAAACATACTGCCAAACGTACGACCCAAAGAAAGAACTGCCAGCATGTCCGCCTAAAATATCAATGCAAGTGTGTGCTCTAGTTAGTCTAAACTAGAGTCACTTGACTCCAGGGCAGAAAGCCGGTCTTAGAGGGATACTGGAGTTTTTTGGTTATCAGTCTCAAACTCGCTGCGGATAGATTGTGGGTAGTCTGCCATTGATGCCTGTGGAAAAAATGAATGCGGGATCGATTCTCGGAGAGTCCCAAGAGAGTCCCGGATGGATAATTGAAGAGCCCCATGTGTTTTTCATCCCAGGCGGCCATTCGCGCCATGCAGCAAGCACGCAATGTTGGCAGCCGCAACCTCACCATCTACACGGACAGCTCCTTCCTCATCAACAGTGAGTCTGGAGGAATGGAGGGGACCTAGGGAAAGTTCCTTAGGACTTGGGGAAAGTCCCCTAGGACTTGGGGAAAGTCCCCTGGGGCCTGGGAGAAGTGGGGAAAGAATGATCCTAGGTCTCTTCATTAGAAACAGCCCTGTAACGGTAGAGGTTCTGACACGAACAAAAGGTTGAGCTGTACTGTCCGTAGCTTGGCTCTTAAAACAATTTCTTTTTAATTTTTAAGTAAACTGCATGAAACTTGTCAGTCTCGCTGCTTTTTTTTTTCCACTGATTTCCAATATGCCATTATTTTTGAGTCAGTCAATTAATTACCAAGATAATTAGAGATAGCCATTTTTGGAGGAACAATAGACAAACAGTGTTGGTCATAAAACGGCAATATTTATATTTTCCATACTATGAACCCTGGTGAGTGCAATAAGAGAATCAGTTTTTTGATGCACCGCTTGGAACTAATTTTCTCATGAAACTTTGGTGTTTGAAATGGTTCCTTGCCACTGGTGCCACAAAAGTTTAACGAACTGTAAAATTAGTTCCAAGCGGTGCATAAAAAAAATATTCTCTTATTGCACTCACCAGGGTTCACAGTATTGGCAATTATGAAGATTAAAGTTTTATGACTAACACTGTTTTGTCTATTGTTCCTCCAAAAATGGCTCATTATCACTCATTATCTTGGCCACTAATTGACTTATCCAAAAAATAATGCCATATTTGAAATCAGTGGGAAAAAAGCAGCAAGGCTGACAAGTTTCACAGAGTTTACTGAACAATTAAAGGAAGCTGTAAAGGAAGAGCAGTGTCCCCCCTTAGTCTCATTGTGCAGTTGAATCAAACGGTACGCATTAAATTTGATACTGTCCATAGCTGCTATCTCTTACTATTGCATCCCCGCAATCTCAGAAGCAAATTTAAGTATGTGTATACCTAGGTCTCCTGTCTTCAGATTTACTGCACCGTACTCAAAGCAGTTTGCACAGAGATGCATCTTAGCCGAGTAAATATTCACGCTACTTTTTCTTCGTGACGCACGACAAACTTTTCGCCCGTGCAGGCGTCACCAAGTGGATGAATGGCTGGATCAAGAAAGGCTGGAAGCTGTCCGACGGCCAGGCGGTCAAGAACAAGGAAGACTTCCTGGAATTGCTCAAGGCTGCAGAAGGACTGCGCATCAAGTGGGTCAGTGCAGAGACTTTCGCTCGTTGGCTTCCTGGCCGACTTGCACCCGCGGGCCAGGACTGCCCTCAAGTCCATGTTCCAGTGGCTTCCACGTGTCGTGGGCTGCAGCCAACGACGATGACCTACACATGAAACCCTTTGTGTCTTTCATGTAGGTAGAGCAAGCTACAGCAAAATCTGTGTGCAGCAAACCAGAAGGTTCCTACGATTAGTTCAATGTGGCCAGTAGTTCGATGCAGCCAAATTTGTATAATAGCGAATTTTAGTTGAAAATTATTCTACGTGCAGGATAATTTCTAAACAGTTCATTCACTAAACTCCTAAAACCACGAGGAACGAGAGTAGATGTTATGCCTCTGACACCGTACGTTTCACAGCTTTACAAGAGGCCATTCGCAAATCTGGTAAATGTCACCTGTAGATGGTATTCACTGAAAAGTTTAGCTGTCAATTTCTTCACTTGGAACACTGGAAACGGCCACGGACATGGCCGAAGCACCACGGACATGGCGCGGCTTGTGCCACTGTGCCCGCACACCGCAAAAGGGGGAAAAAAAAAAAAAAAAAAAACCAGCTGCATTTGTTTTCTGCTTTGTTTCAACCTCATTCTCAACGGTGGTGTCCCCAGAGATGTTATTAATAGCCCTCACATTGGAGTCGAGGCATTACTTTGCGTCCGGTGGGGTAGAGTTTGGAACGCCCAACACACATCATGTGCTTAGCACGGACAAGTACCGCCATCCCGCAAAGCCCGACGTAACCAGTTCACTCACATGGTTGCTGCATGCGTGCCTCGCCAGTGAATACAACCTACAAAGTGGATCCAAAGTGAAGGTGTTTCCTGCATTGAATTTATGCTCTCACTGTCACAAAAATTAGTTTGGTTGCAGTCTGATGCACGTTTTTTTTTTTTTTTTTTTTAATCTCTGGGGAAAAATTGTTCTAGCCTGTGAACATAGGGAACAGTGCTGATGTAATCTTGTTGTAGGTGCAGGAAAAGGACGGCAATTGTTTAGAATGGGACCGTGTGGTCAGTAGGCAAAATAAGAAACACAAAGGTTGAACAGTCGAACTCTGCAATAATGAATCCACGGGGGAAAGCAAAAAAATTCACTTTTGCGGGAATTTCGGTGTCATGGGAATGAAACATGAACGACAGAAAAATCGCCCGGAAGCTGAAAATTTATTTCGAAAGTCAGTTACATTACTTTGCTAGCCTTTCCTCGTAGTAACTTCGCAGCTCAGCTCTCGCACTACGAGAGGTGCTCCATTGCTAGCCGTGTACGCTTAAGAGTGACCGAATCATGTAAAACGCATCCAAAACATCCCACAGGTTTGCCATGTCTGCCCGTTTATCTCCCTGGTCCTCGGCACAGAGTATGTTCGAGCATGCAACGAAGTCCAGCTTCTTCTGTTGGCTAACTTTGCCAGACAGTGGCAGCTTATTCAATGCTGTTCACAAAACTAAGTGAGCACCGCTTTGTTGACGTCCAGAAAGGCCACAGCGGTCATCACTGTTTTGTTTTGCACACGTGTGCCATTAAAAAGAGGCGTCCTTGCTTTTCTGAACAGTAGAGTGAGCTGCAGGCGGTTCCAAACTCGTCGGCACAATCCTCCCTTCTTCCACTTGGGCTACTGACTTGGGCTATATTTGCACGTATCCTTTACACGTAACAATATTTTACACGTATCCTTAATGGAGCATTTCTTGTGTTTGATATACAATTTGTTTCATTGCATCCAAGTCCATTTCAAACAGGTTCGATCGCACTTGTTCCTTTCGTCTCATTTCTTATGTAATTTTCTGAATGGCAGAGTAGAAATAAGAAAGGGTGACAGGAGTGGATGCGAGTCTCTCTCATTCACCAAAAGGCTTGGGTATACCCTATTGTGAAGCTCTGTCTTGGGGTGTTGTTACAAGTGGACTCTGACCTCGCAGGTGCACGTCCGAGGACACAGTGGGGTGGCAGGCAACGAAGAGGCTGACCGCTTGGCCGTGGCCGCCCTGGATCTGCCCCTACCACCCGGATGATCTCCACTTGTTGCCACCCTTTCCGCAGTAAGGGCAGGCACTTTCTTTCAGAAGCACTGTCACGGTATTCAGCCCTACCAAATGGATGTATGCGCAAGGCCTCACAGGGCTTCTAAACGGTGACACAGGCATTGGTCCAGGCGTAGGGAAAGGGAAGGGATTGAACCTCACTCTCTTATTCGTGAGGATGCACTCTACATTTACAGTCGAGCCCGCTTGTAACGAACACATGGGGAAACTGAAATCAGTCCATTATATCCGCTTTTCGCTATAACTGGACACAAAATCTATGTATACAATTGTAATGGGAAACGAAAATTTGTTCATTATAGCTGCTATTTCGTTAAAACTGGGTTCGCTATAAGTGGGCTATACTGTGCATATCCATATGGAGTGGATTCTCGTTAGCTCATCGCCACGTATGGAGCCAAAGGGGGTTTGAGCCCCTGCAGAACGTTTTCCAGGCTGTGTGCAAGTGAGGCTTACCCTGGTATTCTGAGTCCTTCCTCCACTCGAGCCTCCAGTGGAGGAGGTCCTTGAAATCGATTTGCCATGCATAGCATTGCGGAATCCCCCCCTCAGCCGAGTGGAGGGAGAAAATGGAGTGTGGAGGAGGGACTCAGAATACGGCCCCGGTGTTCCTTTCGGCAACACTTCTCCCTTCTGATGGCTCATGAACCTCCCTCCCTCCCCTCGCCATGAAGGAAATGTCCAGCTACGGCCCAGCTTGTTGGGTGCAGTTTATGAGCGAAATGCTTGCAGAAATCGCTTGAGGAATTTCCGGGAATCGTTCACGGGCGAGTTGCTTGCATTGGGGTCTGGCTGCTTTTACTGGGGCAGCAGCTTCTGACTTGTCCATTTTTGTGAAGGGTGCCCGTCAACTAACAACTCCCTCGCCAAGTGGAACTCTTGGTAGATGGAACAAGTGTTAAAGGTTTGATTCCACAGCTCAGTCTCTGAGGTGCGTGGTTAGCTGCCCCAGCATTGGGACTGTTGCTGACTGCAGTGCCGAGTATACACACTAGCCTTGCTGCACATAGCCTTGTAAGCTTGCTTTCGTCACCAGGATAGTGGCTGGAACGTGAACGTCGATTACAAACCTATTCCTACACATCACTCGTAGGCGATCCGTCTTTTCTGTAACATCTCTTCTACCTGTACTGGCTTTGTATCGGTTAACGTCAAACACCATGCCCAAATCTCCACCTTAGCTTACCCTGTAAGATTTAAAGGGAATGTAAGGGGGAAGCACACATTGGGTAATTAGGAGCCTGCACTAAAGTTTGCAACTACAGTCAACTTTGACACATTTAGGTGCTCTCATCATCAAAGAATGCTGCATCAAAAGCACCACTTCCCTTGCAAAAACCATATTGAAAACTGATTGTAGAATTCACGTAGAATAACTCGCCATGTCTCGCTTCTTGATCGGTGAAGCTGCATGGTAAACATCTTTCTTTAGGATTTGAAAAGTATCCTACAGTTCAGCAACAAATTTAAACAGCGCAAAAGACCCCGTCACGACCCCATCTGCAAAATGACGTCGTAAACAGTTTCACCAAACTGTTGATGGTGTTCTTTTTAGACATGCTTGAAAGTGCGAATGCTTTAATGTGCCGATGAGGCCGTATTGTTTGTGGTTCCTTCAATGTAACTGATGAGGTCAGCCTAGCAGATTGCTTGACTTAATACATCAAATGATGGTGATGACGTCAAGTTGAACAAAATAACAGCGCACAAATGCGTAGGATGGCAGTATGTTTAGGGGTACTGTCTGTAAGGATACACAAGACCTGTGCAAGTGGATAGAAGCCTAGCTGTAAGAAATGGAAAACCTAATCGAGTCCTTTTCGCTGTGTGTGCTTCCAGTGCAGGCAAGCAAGCCGGCATCATCACCCCAGTGCTGACTACTTTGCCTTGGAGAGAGAGCCAGCGGTAACTGCCCTTCAGGAGTGTGCTGCTTTCGATATTTTCATGTAACTGTGTCAGGACTTTTTAAAATTTGAATAAACAAACCAGTGACTTTGTACGCAAAGGACTTGTGTCAAGGTAGAAGGCTCATTTTGAAATTTGAATAAACAAACCAGTGACTTTGTATGCAAAGGACTTGTGTCAAGGTAGAAGGCATCACGACCTGTACATTTAGCACGCAATGCTATTCCAGGGTTCCTAGCAAACTGCCTCTTCTGTAAGGCTTCATCCGACTGGCACTGGCATGCTGGTCAAGCCTTTTAAGTACGAAGCACTTTAGGTGCTTGCCTTGTCGTCGTAGCTCACTCGATGGTCCCAAGTAGAGCCAAATGGTGTTCCGTCGTTGCGGCGTAACCCAGCAGCTTGCTTTGAAAGCCAAGCGGTTTACAATCGCACAAACAAGGTTTCGTGAGTCTAGAAAAGTTGCGGGAAATTGGCTAGGGGGTCGAGACTGCTTCACACGTTTTCAATATCTCCATTATTTGTTCCAAGATTGCGATGATATTGGTATCATTGCTATCAGGACTAAGCAGTCTTTCCAATAAACCCTTTAAGCTCCTTTAAGCTGCAAGCAGAACTCTTCCAGCCTGGAAGTCCGAAGAAGCATTATACCAGAAACAAAACAAAGATGAGCACACATTCCTTGTGCAGCAAAAAAAAGAGGCCAAACAAGAAACACTGTTCGGTGAATGATAACGATCTGGACTTTATTCACATGGCTTAAATATGCGTGCGGGGAGGGCAGCAAACTTAACAGGTTGTCAGCTTTGGCAAGTCTCTTTCTCATTGGTAAACAAGAACAACTCAGCTGCAGATTTAGATATCTTCTCAACACTGTGAAAACTCCTTGTATGCATGTGATCTGAAGCTGTCCAGTGAAGCAGAGGAGAAAAAAAAACGTGATATTCCGCTACACAGGAAGCATATCACAGGCAACACAGCAAGACAAACTTTATTATGAAACGAGTAAAAAAAAAAGGGCAGAGAGGGGTGGGGTGGGAGATGGTTGAGTGGAGAGAGGGGGTGTTGTCAGCAGTCGAGGAAGTTTGCCGCCATCAGCAGCTCAAGGGCGATCTCGGGAGCGATGGGGAACTCCGGGATCTCGGTGGAACTGTTGGTGTAGCGCACCTTGTACGTGAAGTACTGGCAGACCTTCTGCAGCACGTGGGACCTGGAAAGCGGCGGACGGGAGGGGCCATTTGCTGAAGGTTGTGTCTCTCGTGGAAAGGACTCGGTACTTCCTATTGTGAAGAGGGTCTACAGCACTACAGCATGCCGTTTTTCTCTTGCTTTACATGCATTACAATGTGAGAACCCGTACTGCCGAGTCCACAGCCAGTTTTGCAGCCGTGCGACTGCATTTCAAGCAGTCGTTCCATTTCCTCCCCACAGAACCTGCACCACCTTGAGTGCTTCCGCAAAACTGGTTGCTTGTTGCACATTACAAAGCATAACCGCACACCCATCTTTTCCGCTCTTTAAACTCAAATACCACACCTTAAAGGCTGCATTCCAATTGACAGACAGCTTGGTATACAGTTTACAAAGCAGTCTAATTGGACATCCAAAGGAACAAGTATCGGAACGGCGCGGCGGTCATCACCAACACGGACGAATACCTCGAAGCAGACATGTTGACAAACACAAGCCGCAGGTTTCGTAAAACGATATCAGCGTTTGTAATATAAACATTAAGCGATTTAAAAAGTACACAACAGCAGCTTCACCACTATTTAAATTATACGAAATATTTCAGTAAAAGAACAAGTTCCTTTGTCACAACACTAATATGCAAAAAAGAAGACGTTGGCGTCACTTCTTAGTTTAGACAGGAAGGTAGCCTGCATCGTTGCTGACTGCGAAGCAGTCTTCGTTGCCGGCTTCGTTCGAATTGGAACGGGGCTTAACATGGCGGACTGTCCACGAAGACGCCAACAAAGCCACCTAAAGGGTTAATTGGAGCGCACCCATAATGTGCGTGTCCACAAGCAGTTACCTTGTTTTTTTGCTTAAAAAAAAATAAAGCCACAATTTATCTTCACCACCTGTGGGCCCATTTTTCTTGCACATGACGCATCCTTAACGAGACAGCTACTAAAATCTAGAAACCATAAAAAGAAGCTTTGGAATCGCATGGCGGCGCCAGCTCCATTTGTACAATTGTAAACAGGTGCACAGTCTCCGATGTAAAACTTGGTTTGCGGAATAATGGTAAGGATGGTCACGTGTTCAATACATTGGAGCCCTGTCACAAGATCACCTTGCTGCCTCGCAAAACCCACAAAAAGCGCGCAGCAGGCCTGGGTGGAATGGTAACAATAGCGTCTCGTCTCGCACCCCACCACACGAAACTTACGGCAGGCCTTGGTGGAGAAATTTTGCAATTCAAGCCACGGTTGTCCGAGGCAGCGCAAAAATTATGGAAACGCAGTGCAGACAGATCACACCAAGCTGGGGCGAAGCAAACCAGATTATCTGTACTGCTGTCCACATGCCTGCGATCTTAAATTTGGATAACAATGCCACGCAGGTAGATCATCGTGCGGTAGTGGCCACTTTAAATTTGTCTTGCTCCCTTCCTTTGCTCTTTCCATAAGCTCGCATTTTTTAATCCACTTTCCGAGCAAAGGGATACGCCTATGCGTGTGGCACATTTTTAATCTAGGCACTTCACCATAGCAAAGCAGGCCAAGTTGTTCCGGCACTAACGCCCCCTTCATTTATCCCACCAACAAGGTTGGTGACAATGGTCGGAACAAATTTCGTAAGAAATGTCAAAACTAGGCGTAAAATCAAGGAATTGTGTGCTGCAACAAATCCGGTAGCTTTTGCACTGCACATCATGGGTGTACTGTCTAATAAATAATGCCAATGAAGGTTCAATGCTTCGTGCTCTCAAGCTCATCACAAGAGTGACGACCTGCAAACCCGACTGCCATTTCTTCCACAAAACCCCAAGGATTGAGACGAGATTAAAATTGAATAGATGCGGCCGTCTCATGGACGCCCAGAATGCTTCTACTTTCCCTAAAAAGAGTGGTATGCCGGACAGTCCTTGACATGCCTAGGCTTCTTGCCCCAAGCAGAGGCAAGTGAGCAGGTTGCTTTAATAACCACTTTTCACGTGTGCTGGGAGTCCACTGGGCACAGAGCAAGAATATACACAGGAGGCAAAACACGCATTGCAATGGGCAGGGGCAAGCGACCAGATAAGGTCACAAAAACTAACGTGGACTGTGAAGCGTCGCAGCTGTGACAACGAAGGAATCGATCGATCGGTGAGATAGTGGCTGCATAACCCCATGGCAACACTAAGTGTCAGCAGTGCAGCAGAATGCCAATCGTGGCATCTGAACGGTTTCTTCTCACGCGACAGATTCTGCTAGCTTAGGCAACGCTAGGTGCTGGTGACATTATCCAGTCACCCCAGGAAGCTAAGTTCTTTCTCCTCCTATACCACTGTCACACGGCAGATCTGATGACATTTAGAGCAAATGTCATTCACTCTAAATGTCATTAATTCGGCACTACACGAGAATACCGAATGACATTTGAGGCGAATGATATTTAGCGGCTAACTGAGGTTCGGGAGCTCATTCAGCAGCCAAATGAGTGAATACTGTTTCTAAATATTTTCTCCTTTCTGTTGTTTGTCAAATAAAGCAAGCCAGACAAGTGCTAACAAAAAATAAAATCTCGTCCCCAGTATGTGTGCTACCTCCATACGGATTTTTTGCGGACTTGCCTCGGCTTGTGATGTCTATTGATGTCACCTAAACCGGTGATTTTCTTATTTTTATTTAAAAAAAGAGAAATAATCCTTTATGTTTAAGAAAAAACTATTATGTAGAGAACATTCTAGATGCGCTTGAAATATAATTTTGTGATTTTGCGAGCTTTCTAATCGTCACCACTATCACTATCAAATGGCATTTGATTCGCCGTGTAGACCGCATGGCCAAACCGAATGTCATTCACTTTGAATGACATTAAATTTGCCGTGTGACAGGGTTATTACTCTGTGTCCTGAGCGGAAAAGCAACACTGTAGCTGGTGCGCTGTTTTGAGTGTGCTTAGGCACCGATCTCCTCGGCTACAGGAGGGAAGGAGGAGAAGGGTGCTCACGGAATCTCGCGGAAGTTGACCTCGTTGGTCTCGTTCTCGGCGAACTGGCCCGGGCCGGACAGCATGGCCTTGATGGTACCCGAGGTGAGGGCGTGCATGCGCTTGATGATGAACTCGTGGCCGTCCGACGAGATCAGCTTCACGTACATGGCCTCGGGACCCTCGCAGCCCCCGTACACCGTGCCACCCCCGCCACCACCTTCCTCCATGGGCTTGTCCTCCGACATCCTGGCAGGCGGCAGCCTGGGACAACCCTGCGCGTTCGCCAATCGCGAAAAAAATTGCGTGGTCACCACTGCTCCTGCATCATATAACGTATAAAGACCCTGAGAATCTTTCTGGAGATGTTATCGCCTCTGAAAACTAGCCGGGAACTTCTCGGGGATTAATTGGATGCCATAAAAAATGGGTTCCCTCAATTCAGCTAGCATTTCTTGAACCGGTTCAGTGCCGGTTCCACCATCCTGCGTGGACAGCAGAACCGGAGCTGTACTTTTTCCTCTGCGTCTGCACTTTCTCTGTAGGAGTTCAGGCAAAAGCTGTGAACTCATCTTGCACCACCAAAACAAATGGCGGTGTTGCACCCTGATTCCCATGGTGAAGGCAAATCGAATATACCCAACATTTGCCTTTGGCCACAATCACCGTCACCAGCCAGTTGGAGATGACTTATTAAATTTTCGAAAGTTTTCCTGGATCATTCCGGAGATTACTGAAAACAGACACATCAAAAGATACGGCTAATTTACGGTATTCGGTTCTGAACGAGACTCGTTGCCTCTCTAGCGGTGCGTCCCTCTTGGAACAGATGGCTTGTAGTGCGGTGACAACGTTTAAACGACATTTGTACCCGCCCGACTCTGGCAAAGATCCACAAGAATAAAACGCATGTTCGAAGTCGCTAATCTCATTACACCGGGAACCATCGTTCTTCGAAGCAGTTCTCTTATCGTGGTTCTTCATGAGCAAGCATGACTGCATGCTAAGTCCGCTCGTCACATACTCGTGATGGGCACAGCAACAACGGGAGACAACGTGGACGTACCAAATATGTTGTACGGGTACAATCAAACGAACTCCAAGCGGCGCAGTAATGTTGAGTAATCGTCGCCTGACAAGCGCTCGACCGTTTCGCAATACACACTGCAAAATGCCGAATCACTGGTGCCACTGCATGTATCTTGGGCCTACAGCATAAAGGTAGCACGAAGACTTTGTTCCGCAATTTGGAGCGAAACGGAATTGTTTAGATGAACTCCCCGTACCCTGGGAGGAAATGAATCGCCGTCTTTTGACAGCAATGTCCCTCTGGTATGACAAGACTTTTAAGTGGCTTTACAGTATTCCAGTCTCATCCACAATAAATAGCTGCGTTTAATGTCAATCACTTCTGAATTATCCCCATTTTTTCTTTAATAGCGGCAGTACTTCTTCGAGATCCATGACCAAATCGATTTCAGAACGCGACGTTAGGTTAGTCCTAGGATGCAATAATGTTATATTAACTCTACGAGATAACCGGTACGTTCTATCAACGGTGAACAGGGTGTTAATCAACCTCATCCAAGCGACAATAAACATTTTACGCCAGGAAATCGACGGCTATCGTTAAACAAAGGAATCACACATGCACTTACGCTGACGGCAGTCCTCGACGGGGCCAGGTGAAAGTGACGCCCCTAGCGGCGGGAGACAGCAGTTCGTAGTAGGGTGCCTGGATGTACGGCGGCGCTGGCATCGAGGCACCCTAGCTCGTAGAATATTTTGCGCCTCTTTCACGCGATTGTGCGCGATTAATGAACAGGCATAGACACTCGTTGATTACAAACTTTTTGTATCGTGAAAACATTGATGTGATGTGGGCTTCTAAAGTTATGAATTTTGAAAGGTACATAGTCGAGGAAAGATTTCTCTCTTGATTCAAAGGGATGACAAATTCCCGTTCGATGTCTAATCAATGACTAATTTATCCCTTTCTAAACCCAGGATCACGCTTTTCGTCTAATTACATTCAGAATGTTACAGCGCATATTGATTGTGACATCTCTCCTGCTTTGTGGAACTGTTCCAGGGCCTGTGCAAAAGTTTTGAACGGTTCCTGGGCAGCCAAAAACTGCTTCTTACAATAGAAGTTATATTATATTATCTTATACAGGAGTTATATGGGTAAATAAATTATGGAGCTGGTTTAGAGGAATGCTGAGCAGTACAAAATGACAAAAAAAAAACAGGGGCCATTCCTCCATATTTGTGCTTTCCTTCTCAGCAAGACGATAATCGCCTCTTGCAACTTTTTTCGCCACACCTGTGACCACTTTCATTTATAAAATCCCGTGCTTCAGAAAGGTGGAAATTCCCTCCACTTCGGGCTGAAACTACTGTGGTATAGATGATGCGTTTAGTCGCATCCACAACTTGGCCACGGCATGCATATGCCTCATAGAACGCATTCCCTTCCATTATTGAAATAATTTTCTCGTTTGTTAGCTGGATTACCTTTCCGATCTTATTCCCACCTGTCTCTGCTCCTTCCGACCCCTCCACCAACATATTGTTCGCACTTTCCAGTCCTCTTCTGCCACGATTGATTGTAATAGGCATGCCCTCCAAATCGGAATCACAACAGGTGCAATTTCGCTGTAGGTTCCAATAAATTTACAATACTACATCTAATTTTAGCATTGCTGTTTCTTCACAACAGGTTGTAGCTGCTTTTTGTTACACGACTTCTTTTCCTCCAATACTTTACATACAATTACCTCGTCACCCCAACAGCTTCTGGAAGGAGATGGATTGCGATTGAGACACAATGTCTGGAATTTTTTTCTACGGACCCCAGCTTCAGTTTAAAAAAGCATAGTTTTCATTTTGCCTTAGGCATCAACATGGCCTTTCGGAGAAACATGGGAGTCAAAATGGTGTAAAAGCCAGAAGGCAGTGCTTATGGCGTTCTTTGTTATGCACCTGTCTCGACCATGTCAACACAAAGGTTAAGTGGCCAAACATTTAAGAAGTTTGGCAGCCAGTCACCTATTCTGCGCAGCACTGTGGATGCTACAAATTCTTCCATATTGCGATTAGTATTCACACGTTTATGCTCCACAGAAACAAAGGGTATTTCTAGTACCAGTGAATGCACAAAACAGGATAAGATACCCTCAGCACATTATTTACTTTCAGCATAGCCCCGCTGTATGCCAGCGTCGCTCACACAAGCAATGCTGATTTTCTACAAATGTAACCGAGTTATCAGTGCAATGGCAGAAAAAACACGAACGACTCGTCTATGCAAAATGAAAACCATTTTATTTCCACTCATGGGAACGGTCCGTCCAGCGCAGGCGTTTCAACAAGGCTTCGTGGCTGCTACACTACTACGATACACGCTAAAGTCATTTTCCAGTCGAGCCGATGCTCTTTACGCTTCTTCAAAATGCTACGCTCCTACATTTGCAGCAGACCAACAATGAGTGAATGGCTTATGTACAATGCACTTGACACGAAAACATAGTTTCATGAAGGTCACATAACTGCAAGCACAGAAGCTTAGCTCTTGCTCAAGGATACAAGTAAAAAAATTACCAACCGTTCAATGCAACAGGGGGAAAACAAGTGTCCCGTCATGGCCTCGAAAAAACGTGAAGGACGAAGAAAAAGAGCTTAAAGCGTCATTACAACACGCAAGCTTAGGCTAAAGCACGAGTCAAAATTTCATTCTGATGCTTGAGGGCTGGAAAAAAAAAGTGTGACGACGAAGGGACAGGAATCCACGCCCCGTTTTGTTCTTCGTAAAAGAAAAAAAGCCCTCAGTTGTCCATGAACAATTTGCGCAGCCAACGGAACATAGCCAGCTTGCCACCTGTGGCTACCGAACTATGGCAAGTGAAATGCGGCCGCACTCCGGGTAGTATGCGCGTTTTTCCCCAGCGACGAGCGATACCGGTCCAAACAGAAGAGTTGTTAAAAAGAATCCTCTAGGAGACCATCCCTTGGTGAAGTGCTGCTGCTGCAAAGGACTTGGGGGCCACCAACCAATCATGAGATGAGCTGGAAGGGAGAAAGGAAAAAAGAATCGCCCGAAATATTTTGTTTTCATTATAGACCACTACTTCCTGTGACCGGTAAAGAAAGGGCCACGAAGACTATGAAGCTGAAAAGGAGCCAATGTTACTTAGTTAAAAATGACCGCTTCGTTACATCCACGTTACCGCTAATACTACTAGAGAAAACTGTGGTTATGCTGTGGCTCGTTTTAGCCTGTTCAGCTACAATGGGGCCCAATAAAAAGCTACGCAACAACACATTGATTACTCTGAAAAAATTTTATTTTAGGAAAAACAAACAAACAAACAAAAAAAGGCTACTTATGACATCTTATGGCCCAAGAAGCAGGTTTTTGTGAGAAGCAACAGCGCATACGGAGTTGTGGTAATCCTAATGCGAGACTTTTCCCCCAGCTTTGTAGTAAAAATCACAATTAAAGGAGTACCAACATAAAATTTTCCCGTCCTCTTTGTAGTGCTTTAACCGATTTTATTCGTCGGTACTGTACAGGTAGCCTGTAAATAGACTGGGCCGTTCAAACTACTTCCATGTGTAATGTTTTTTTTTTTAAATGAGTGTTGTTATACTAATTTTGACACTCGCCTTATCTCTGAATGGATAACTAACATCACGGAGCACCTTGTTAAACTCAGTTCACCTCAGTTCACACAGAATGTGATGAATTGAGCTACATGGAATTCGTTCTCCCCCCTTCTCTTTTTGGTATTTAAAATCACACAGGGGCAAGTCTACAAGCACCTTTTTGATGTCCGCGTCGTGTTGTTAACGAGTGTGACGTTCTTTTAAGCCCCATGACGACAATTTAAACGAATGTTCTGGCCACCCTTTCTACACAATTGAAGCAAAAGCCGCATGAACAAGACACTTTCTGCCTCACCATACCAATCAACATTGATCGCTCCATCGGCAAGGCCTCACATTTCAGAAATCAGGGCAGCCTTGGCTGAACGACCTGAAGGGAGTGGTGGACATTTACTGCTTTTCCTAGCGTCACAGATGATATTCTTGCCCATATTATCAGCCCCCTTTCCCAGATGTGGAACTTTGTTTTCACCGAGAGTAGCACTCTGACGAGCGGTGGCACCTGTCGCTGCGATCACTGCTGTCACAGGTGAAGTGATGTCACGAATTCCTGCCGCACGTTAAACTTCCGGCTACCTCAGTCTGACGTCCATTTGTAAGGCGCTGCCTACAGAGCGATCATCTCACGGGCGCAATAAATAAAACCAAGTTAAAATATGTACCACGTGACTCCAGCCAGTCATACTTCAGCCAAATATTTGAATAAGCAAAGGAGGCGAACCGTATAATAACAACCACCGTTAAAATTATTGACGGCAACACGCCTCTCACATGTCTGCAACCACTTTTTCCGCCGTCAAGAGGGACACCTTGATTATATATATATATATATATATATATATATAATATATAAAAAGCTTCAAATCAAGGTTCTTGAAAGCAATTTTACTTCCAGAGAAGTGCAGCTTCAATAGTAGCTTACTGCTCTTGCTCATTTTGAATGTTAATTGTGCAAATGTTTCTTAATGCCCATTAAGTACAAAGTGAAGCAGTTGAAGAAAATTGGAATGAACTGGTGTAGCAGCCAATCGGATTACATAATGCACCAACCCCAACCAAGTGACTGCGGAATGAAAGTGGGGCTTGTTTCAGGATGAAGGCAAGACATAGCACCCCCAATGGCTTAGCAACACAGGCGTGCCGCATAAAGCTGTAAAGAAAAAAAAAGAAAAGAAATGCTGGTTCACCTTACTTTCACTGATGTTTTTAAAGTGGAACATAGCTAGTAATTAATGAACAAACATTTTATAGCATTTATTTGCCCAAGTAGAAGCAGCAGCTGCCCGAACCCCCCCTCCCTTCGACTTCACCAAGCAGCTTCATTCACCCTTATGCTGTATTCGAGTGGTGATCAGGGCAACCGTGGCAGATACTTGATCGCCGCTTTCGTAAGGGGCCCGAATGGTAATTTGTGCTGCCATTCGCACCCTATCGGCTCCTTTTGCGCATGTGGAACTCTCCTTGTGGCTTGAAGTTCATTTTGGAAAGCTGCATCAAGTGGTAGCTCAAGCAACCCGTGCGGCAGCCGGTGTCAGGCCGCTCACTTTCAGATCTCTGAGGCACTCCCACTTCGAAGTGAGAGCAAGTCGGAGGCGCTCCGAGTCGGAGGACAACGCTCCGAGACTACCAACTGAACAAACTTTGAGCGCTCGGTTTCGACCACCCGAATACAGCATTATTTTTGTCTCGCACACTGTGCATTCACATGCAGGGCCTTCAAATAAAACCATCAACAAAACGGTAAAACACAGGACCCGAGCAGACGGCAGCACCCTAATAACGGAAGCAAAGCCCTGGCTTTGGCAGCCCTTTGGCATCTACCTAAAAAAAGACGGTTTTGAAACAAACAAAAAGAAAAGATAATTAAAAAAAAAAAAAAAAAGGAAAAGAGAACCCTAACTCAGCAGTGGCCCTTTACTAGTGTTGCGCCAAGAAAAGGCAAACCGGAAGAGCCTAAGAGTCGGGCATGCCTACCGATCGCACTGTTGACTTGATGTACTCCTTCTTGCCAGACAGGTCATGGTTGGGGTACTTGGCAAACACCTGCACACACAGAACAGGACGAAGAAAGTTGTTGACAAAACCCCCAAGAAAAAAAGGAAGAGAAAAAAAAACAGACATATTGCAAACTCAGCAACAAAAGTGCGGAATTAACTCAGACAGACCTGCCAAAGGCAGAGCCGGAGAGAGAGAAAGAGATGGTTGACGGTTGCATGGTCGGAACTTATTTAAACTCTTTCTTCACCAAGCAGGTCCGCAACACTGAATGCAGAAAGTTATCGGCCAACCGACGGGAGAAACATGAAGCAGTACAACATGCCCCGTCATCTAACAGGGCCTTGTCATTAGAAGCAGGAAAAGTGCTGTTACACCGTGCAGCACGTGCAACCACTCTGCACCCTTGAAATGTTCATGAACGATGATGCTCCAGGGGGTGCACAGGTCACGCCCCTCATTTTAGAACAAGGTACAGTGCTCACGGATTGAAACGCGGCACTGCGAGCGCGTGGCCGCCGGTACATGCAGCGCCGCCCCCGGACGCCCGTAGAAGCTAGGTGTTGCATTGTGGTATACCGCGGGGATGAGAGCGGGTTGACCGTAGGCTTACTGCTTCCAGTTGCCGATGAACGGGACTGTGGTTCCCCGCAGCGACAGCGGGACGCTGCGAGCCTGGAGCGCTGGAACGCATTTGTGCGCCGACGGTAGGAGCCCGGCTGTACGCGCAGCCTATTTCGCGACATCATGTGCGTGCCCTCTTGTTACGCGTGTCCTTCCAAAGCGGCACAGTAATGTTCATGTAATGCACAGTCACGCTCATCTGAATAAAAGAACTTCTATACGAAGAAACAGCAAACTTTATTCCTGGATGTAAACCAAAAAAAAAGGGGAAAGACACCCTTGCAGGCACGTTCGCGTGTGGTGCAGTGCATTAGTACTTCGTCGGCTCACCTCTTTTTTTAGTTTATATCATGGAATAAAGTTGGCTGTTCCTTCGTGCAGGGCGCTCGTTTTATTCAGATAAGCATGACCGTGCCTTGCATGCACATTATCTGTGTCGCATCGAAAGGGCACGCGTAAGAAGAGCACCCGAGCAGGCGATGTCGCGAAATCGGCTGAGCGGACCGCCGGGCAGCTACCAACAGCTCACAAACGTGCTCCAGGCTCGCAGCGCACCGCTGTCGCTGCGGGGAACCACAGCCCCGCTTATTGGTAACCAGAAGCAGCAAGCCTATGGGTAAAACACTCTCACCCTCATGGTATACCACAATGCAACACCTAGCTTCCAAGGGCGTACACGGGCAGCGCTGCATGTACCGCAGGCCACGCGCTGTACACATGTACAATCCGTGAGCACTGCACATGGTGGACAGCTTTTGAAACCAACTGGCAAGTGACTCAACACTGTCAACAGCTGCAACAAAGTGGAAAAACCGGCACCAGGACAGCACCCAGTATGCAATATGCGCACCTATGCACACGCACACCAGTCGGGCTACTGTGTACTGCACCGGCCCGGGTCTCCACTCTGCTACAAACTGTTGCAAATTGCGAGTGAGCACTACAAGCACACACCTCTGCAATCTTTTCACGTGAAACCGTATGCACACTGAAAACAGCAAACCTAGAAACAGAGCCTAAATTTTGGTTTCACCAAATAAATCCAGGAAACGCACATGTTGAAACGAAAATAAGACTACTAGGTAACAACCAGAAGTTGCCACAAGGCTGTCCACGCACGAAAAATTCCCCAAAGACCTAGCACAAGAAGAAGAAACCTAGCACAAGAGTAGAATATTCCGTACAACTTGCAGATGCTATCACGAGCGGATTGCCCTATACCGACATTCTGCATAAGCCGCTTTGTCATTCATCACTTGCGACAACTACTGATGGCGGTGTAAACATACGGTAATAATGAGACGCGGAGTTGGCAAATACCACAGCCGCAAAAGGACGTGAGTTTGAGGTGCATGCGAGATAGTAGGATGGAGAAAGATGGAAGGCATGGTATGGCATGGCAGAGACTGAATGGGGGGGGGGAAAGCTCTACTGACCGCGTGAATGACCTTCTTCATGGTGATCTCTTCCAGGTCTGCTCCGTCCAGGATCTTTCTGATCAGCTCTTTGATGTCTTCTTCCTGGGCACACCCCAAAGAGAACACACCAACCACCCCCTGGCATTACTACACCTCCAAGGCAGGACAATCGAGGAATAAAAACGAGTCCTTTAATGTAGGGTGCCCATCTCGGTGCTTCCAGTCTGGTACTACCAGCTCTTTCAAGAAATGGCGACTGTGTGCGTGGTTTGCCGACGTAATTCTCCTAATGCGGAGATGTGAGAACTTGTGCGGGGTCGAGAGAAAATGGCCGCATATCTAGCAAATGTCAATGAAAGACGACAGTTGACTGGCGCCCCTGCCAAGTAAATGCCTCCCTTCTCTTTCCCGCTCACCTCTCATGCAGTTCCCCTCCCGTCTCTTACCTCCAAAGATAACACACTAGAGGTTTGCTCAGTCAATTTAAATTTACCGCGTTCCACTGCTCCAAGTCGGATGCCTTGATGCCAGCGCTGCCGTACGACGAAGACGCGCGTGAATTGAGGCGCCCTGCTTCAGCATTTACAAAACCACTTTGCCCTACTCCATGAGCGTTCCCAGCGGAACGCGGAACCGTTACAGTGGAACTGTTCGTTGCTATTGTCGTTTGATTTCATGAAAGCTGCGGGCAACAGCAGGCGATGGTTTTCTGCAGTTCATGTAGTATTTCATTTGCTATTGCAAAAACCAAGCATCCGTGAATTTTGTAATAAAGGAACACTGCAAGTATCACTTATGCATTGATTTTCTGCTTCATATTCGCGTAATGTCTTGTTCTTGTTCAGCAATGCTGATAAGTATGAACACTGACACCGGACTTGGATATTTAGACTTGGCTGTGGGTACGCAAGACTATTGCGCAGTTTTTGTTTCACTTGGGCCGGGTGGCTGAATCGAGTCACAGACAGACCAAAATTTCTGTGCTTAAGTAGCCCAAGAAAGACTATTGTCTTTAAAAGTAACCCACCCACGAAGACTTTTCCATGTCAGCCATCTGGTTTAAGGGGGGACGCGGCTTTCAACTTCGGAAAAATGACCAAAACATCGTTTTTTTGAAACCCACATATTCGGCTTCTATGTTTCCTATTCTGTGCGTCTGCAAAGTTTTTACGCTGAAAAGCGTCGCAAAGTGGCATAAAAAAATACTTTTGTCAGGCGCGGTGACAAACTATCAGCGCAAAAGGGCGAAAAAACGGCAATTTTCGGAGCGCTCTATCTCCGCAACGGTGCCACCGGGCGCGGCCATTTTGATATGGTTAGATCGGCCGAGCGATCGTCTTTCCGGTTCCGCTCGTCTCTTTTATCTTCCTTCATTCACAAACGCACAAACGGCAGAAAAGAAACGACGCACAACGAAGCTAGAAATAGATTCTGAAGCGCTATTGGTCCTCCGGTCGGGGCGCAGAACAGGACCCTCCTGATTGGATGTCGCGGGCGCAACGCAAGATGGCGGCCCCTGAGCGAGTCAGCGGGGGTTTAAGCTGACCGTGCCTTCATGCACATTATCTGTGTCGCATCGGAAGGGCACGCGTAAGAAGAGCACCCAAGCAGACGATGTTGCGAAATTGGCTGAGCGGACCGCCGGGCAGCTACCAACGGCTCACAAACACGCTCCAGCTCGCAGCGCACCCTGTCGCTGCGGGGAACCACAGCCCCGCTTATTGGTAACCAGAAGCAGCAAGCCTAGGGGTAAAACCTCTCACCCTCGGGGGGTTTTACCACAATGCAACACCTAGCTTCCAAGGGCGTACACGGGCGGCGCTGCATGTACCGCAGGCCACGCGCTGTACACATGTACAATCCGTGAGCACTGCACACATGTGGACAGCTTTTGAACCAACTGGCAAGTGACTCAACACTGTAAACAGCTGCAACAAAGTGGAAAACCGGCACCAGGACAGCACCCAGTATGCAATATGCGCACCTATGCACACGCACACCAGTCGGCTACTGTGTACTGCACCGGCCGGGTCTCCACTCTGCTACAAACTGTTGCAAATTGTGAGTGAGCACTACAAGCACACACCTCCGCAATCTTTTTCACGTGAAACCGTATGCACAATTGAAAACAGCAAACCTAGAAACAGAGCCTAAAATTTGGTTTCACAAATAAATACGGGAAACGCACATGTTGAAACGAAAATAAGACTACTAGGTTAACAACCAGAAGTGCCACAAGGCTGTCCCACGCACGAAAAAAATTCCCCAAAAGAACCTAGTACAAGAGTAGAATATTTCGTGAAACTTGCAGATGCTATCACGAGCGGATGCCTATACCGACATTCTGCATAAGCCGCTTTGCATTCATCACTTGCGACAACTACTGATGGCGGTAAACATACGGTAATAATGAGACGCGGAGTTGGCAAATACCACAGCCGCAAAAGGACGCGAGTTTGAGGTGCATGCGAGTAGGATGGAGAAAGATGGAAGGCAGGTAGGCAGGCAGAGACTGAATGGCTCTACTGACCGCGTGAATGACCTTCTTCATGGTGATCTCCTCCAGGTCTGCTCCGTCCAGGATCTTTCTGATCAGCTCTTTGATGTCTTCTTCCTGGGCACACCCCAAAGAGGACACACCAACCACCCCCTGGCATTACTACACCACCAAGGCAGGAGTGTCGAGGAATAAAAACGAGTCCTTTAATGTAGGGTGCCCATCTCGGTGCTTCCAGTCTAGTGATACCACACGGAGCAAGAAAAAAGGAGGGGAAAGTGAGCTTCCTGGGGCAGCCTATAACATCACAAGCACTTGGCGAAGTCAAGTTTCCGGCATCTGGCGGCAAGCGAAGGAAGTGCGCGGTCATCGCCACGGCCGCGCGCGTTCTTTCGCGCTCGCCCAGTCCAACCGGCCGCGGCATCGCGTCGCATTTCGCCGGGCCGCCGAAACATTCCGTGGCCGAAAGCGAGAGTGTGTGCGCTCTTCTGGCTTTTGTTGGCTAAAGGAGCCCGCCTTCGCGATTAATTTTCGTCAAATTTAAAACGGCCGTACGAGCGAATAAAAGGGGCATTTTCTTTAATGCGTAAGCAATCTTGCGCGAGCCCCAAGCCCAAATACAAACCTGTAAACGCAAAAAATGTAAAACCTGTAAACTAATGGCCTTATCTCCGTGCGATGCGCTCGAAGCGATTTGAGTGCACCGGCCAATTTACTGACGCGCGCGCGCTACGTCGGATAAACGCGCGTTCCGTCCCGCGTCGCGCAGCAGCTCGAGCGCATAGCGATTCACGCCTTGTGGCGAATGCTGCAAACAACAGTATGCTTTAATACATTCAACCAGGTGCCGCTGTCAATTTGTTCGCCGCCGCAGCTGCGGAGCTCTGTAGGTTGCCGTAGTCTATCTTGGACATTATCTGGTCGCTCGATCGCGCCGGCCGCAATGGGCGTTTCCTCTCCTATATATTCTTGCTCCATGTATACACAGCTCTTCAAGAAGTGGCGACTGTGTGCTGGTTTGCCGACGTAATTCTCATAATGCAAGACGTGAGAATTCCTGTGGGGTCTAGAGAAAATGGCCGCGTATCTGCTCCTTTCGTCGATAGTCGACTGGCACCCCTGCCACGTAAATGCCCCCCTTCTCTTTCCCGCTGACCTCTCATGCTGTTCCTCTACCGTCTCTTCCTCCCAGATAACACAGCTAGAGGTTTGCTCAGTCAATTTAAATTTACCGTTTACTGCTCTAAGTTGGATGTCTCGATTCCAGCGCTGCCGAGAGGGCGCGTGAACCAAGGCACCCTACTTCAACGTTTATAAAACCATGTGGCACTACTCCACGAGTGTGCCAAGCAGAACATGGAACCTATATAGTGGAACCTTTCGTTGCTGTTGCCGTTTGATTTCTTGAATGCTGCGAGCGACGGTTTTCTCTAGTTCATGTAGCATTTTATTTGCTATCGCAAAAACCAAGCATCCGCGAATTTTTTAATAAAGCAACACTGCAAGTATCACTTATGCATTGATTTTCTGTCTTATATTTGCGTAATGTCTTGTTCTTGTTCACAATGTTGACAAGTATGACATTGACACCGGACTTGGATATTTAGATTGGTTGGGGTATGTAAACTATTGCCAGTCTGTTTCACTTTGGCCGGGTGGCTGAATCGAGTCACAGACAGCCAGACCAAATTTCTGTGTTTAAGTAGCCCAAGAAAGACCTATCGTCTTTAAAAGTAACCCACCCACGAAGACTTTTCCATGTTGGCCATCTGGTTTAAAGCACGCACTCATTAAAATGCCCGTGAGCACTACCAACGGGAATGTTTGGACCAGAAAATGCAGCCAGTGGACAATAGGACGACGATTAGCCCTCAGTGAATGCCGTGCACGTATCGGGTGCACTTCTGAACCCCTCCCCACTCACCGTAGGCTCTGTCCGCTCTGTGGCCTTGTTAGCCGGCGGAGCAGCCGCCTCTTCCGACTTGCCATCGGTGCTGGCCTTCTCGTCTTCCTCCTCCTCCTCGTCCTCCGATTCTAGACAAGAAGGAAGAGAGCACACACACGGCGCAGGTGAACTCGGAAACTATGAGGCGCAACAAAAGGAGCCCCTCCACGTCCCTACCGACTCACAGGGATCGTACAGGCTTCAAAAGCAAAAATTCAAGGCTTTTCAAGGACTTTCAAGGACCAGAAAACACATTTCCAAGTCCCCCATCTAATGTTTTATCTGGAATTATTCATAATGTTTTCAAAAGTTTTTTATTGCACAATATCTAAGCACATTTAGATAGGCGTTAACGGGTTCGCGAATGCTTCTGCAGCTTTACTTTTCATTTCACGGTTGGTATTTCGAGGTTTTTCTTTTTCTTGGAGTTTTGCTCAGGCTGTGTGATTTCAAAACTTGGTTAATGTTGCCTGCATTGCCTATGTCAGCAAGAGTTCCAGCTGAAACTAAAACAGCAAGTGTTGCTGCAAGGCAGGAGGAACTATGTACCCGTCCACTATTTGCACGTAAGAGCAAACACAGATGGAGCGTATGAGGCACAGCACACATGCAATGAGCGAGTGTCCACAGTCTACATGGAAGATACAAGATAGAGAACAAAAGCCAGCTTTCACTTGATTGTATCGTGACATGGATTGGATTCAGAAGTGCCTGCTCCCTATGTTGCCTCGTAATAATGAAAATCCACCAAACTTGTAATTTCACACAATACACTAAAACTTGGTTGTTACAATGTTTCTTTACATTTGTTAACACCTAAAATCCACGACAAACACATTATATTCTTGTGAAAAGACAGGGCGATTGGTTCTCTCCAGAAAAATCAAGGGTTTTCAACGAACTTTCCAGGCCTTGAAGTTTACACTTCTAAATTTAAGGGTTTTTCAAGGACCTGTGCGAACCCTGCATTCAAGGCAACGGAACAAAACCAAGCCCACCTTGCTTCCTGCGACCCTTCTTGGCAGGAGTGGCCTTCTTGGCCGGCTCGGCCTTTTTTGTGGACTCTGCCTTCTTGGCGGGCTCAGCCTTCTTCACCGAGTCGGCCTTTTTCGCGGGTTCCGAAACCTTGTTGGTGGGCGTCTCCGCCTTTTTTGCTGCGGGCTCGGCCTTTTTTGCGGGCTCAGCCTTCTTGGCAGGCTCAGACTTCTTATCAGCCTTCTTTGCCGACTCAGCCGCTTTCTTGTTGGGCTTCTCCTCCTCCTCCTCCTCTTCCTCAGACTCACCATCCTCCTCCTTGTCGTTGTTCTTGTCCTTCTCGTTGGACTCTTCCTCTTTCTCGCCGTCGGAGCCGCCACCGTCTTTCTCCAGTGGACTCGTCCTTCTCGTCCTCCTCCTCCTTCTCCTCGGACTCGTCCTTCTCGTCCGACTGCTCCTCTTCCTCCTCCTCCTCCTCAGACTCGTCCTTTTTGGCCGGCTTCTTCTTCTTGGCGGGAGTGGCCCGCTTCTTGGGTGCTGGCTTGCTCTTCTTGGCCGGCTCGTCCGACTCGTCGGCGTCGTTGTCCTCTGCGGAACTCTGCACGAGAGCGACGATGTGTGGTTACTAAAAACAATCGAGTTTCATACTAATATACACTAGAGGGAAATTCGTTGCTGCAATCGCATGTAACCACGGGCACCAACATTGCAGTTAATGTTCCTCTCTTGTCTTGGCTAGTCACACGGCTTCTTTTTGCTCTTGAATTCAAGATCAGCAAAAAACTTAACACTTTTGTCTTGTGTGTCTTGCATGAATTGCAAGACGGATAATTGGGCGAGTTGCGAGGCAGCAGTACCCTCATTTTGCACCGAATTCTAACACGCATCTCTTTTGCTAAAAGTGCCCGTTTTGCTAAATTTTGCACACAAATTTTGCTAAAAATTTGTGTGCCCGTTACAATCGGACTTGAAACCGAACTCCGCTTCAAGGCGGCGAGCACCACAGACTTGAACTAAATCTAACCCAATACAATCCAACACAATCTGTTAAAAAAAAAAGGAAATCACATTGAGAACATTTTGTGGTTTGCACTCAGAGTGAACAAGGTTGTACAAGGCACGGAAAAACTCAGACGGGAAAGAGACACGATTCAAGACAGACCTCCTACTCAACGGGCATTACCGTAGCCAGCTGATGCACATATTTTTGGGGCTGCAGTTAGTACCTCATTTCAGTCGCTATGGCTCCGAAGAGATACCACCATGAAACGCCCACAAGCGCAATGTATTTTTTACTTTTTGGCAGCGAGGGAACCGGGCAGCACAATGCACACTGGACGTCCCCCAGACATGAGCGCGCAATTTTCGAGAACTTGAAAACTCCCCGGTGGAATGAGGAAGATTATGAAGCACAGGGGATTTGTGCTGCTGCAGTTGTACGAATCTTATTTGAATAAAATTTCTGTCACGTATGTGGCGCCACGTCTTACATCATGCGCAGGTAGAATCGGCATCGAATTATTTTTTCGAATTTTCCTAAGTAAACTAACCTGCTCATCACAACCAAAGGTTGCGATCACGACCTGTGCATCACGAATCGTGCCGATGCAGTATTCATGTTAAAGTGTAACAACGCGAAAAAAAAAAAAAAGGGGGGGGGGGGGGGGGGGGGGGGTGGGGGGTGCGGGTGGCGGGAGGGACATCTTGTGCCGTTTTGCATCCCCTCATCCCTTTTCAGCTCTTGCATGAAGCTTAATATAGTTGAATATCAGGCTACAACGAAAGTCATGGGACTTGCGGAAAATTTCGCTGAGGCGAAATCTGCCCCAAGACATCACGGGAAGGCAAGAATAATAGCCCCCTACATTATTCGCAACATTGACATGCAATGTTGAGAAAAAAAGTGATGCACAGTTACATTGCGTTTGTTTGGATAACAAACGTACCAGTGGTTATCCGTTTTTTACCCACACATAAAGAGCGCCTTACGGCAAGGGGGGGGGGGCAGTGAGAAATGCAGTCACAAAACATATTGCTGTACAACAAGGCGTGTCCACTGAGCTGATTACTTGCAGATAGCTGCTAGGCTGTCGGAAGTCCCCTTCTCGCTAGAGGCAGGAGCGGCGCCAGTTATCTTAGACTGGGCACGGTGGCATCTGACCATGGCAGGCAAGCCGCGCGAGCTTGAATTTATCCCAAGCGCACACTCGCGATTAAGATAAGATGACAAGCGTTAAAGACTAAACACGCAAACAGTATTCTTGCTCTTGACCATGAAGAATGGTAGAAAAGGAACAGCAACGACAGCTGCTCACAACCCATACATGACGGCGCAGCGCGAGCACGGCACATTCGTGATATTTCAACTGGATACAGATTGGCTGTAGCTCCGGCTTGGCGAGCCAGGCCTGTGCCTCGTGTAAAGATGGCCAGCCAGATCGTTATCACCAGCAAGCAATGGCGTCCGTCTATGCGTTTGTTTTTTGTTTATTGGTAGTGGTGTAAGTGCACAGCGGTCACTTTCGGGGAAACTAAGCATCGTGAATGGCTAGGACTTCATTGCATTGACTTCTATGGCTAGCTGACGGGGAATTGTAAATTTACATTTCATAAAGTGGAGTTCGTTGTAGCGGGGTTCAACTATGGTTCCCGAAATCTTTAAAAGCTCAACCTTTTCACTAATAAAACAACTTTAAATCATCCTTTACAATAATCTGTTACTTCAGTTTTTTTTTGCTGCTATTGGCAACTTCTGAGCCTGTTGGCCAAGGACAAGTGGAACGTTCCCACCCACCGATACATGACGGCACGCTCGCTGAACTTTGGCTTGCCTAGACAATAGTGTCACAATTCCCCCTGCCATATACAGAGTAGACCGGTTATAACGTATGTGACGGGAGCTGCGGAAATCCGCACTACAAGTGGCACTGCACTTTTATATACAATACATGCGCGAATCTAACCACATCACAATCTACTTTTCAATCATTCCTTTTTTATCATCGCTCAAACGAAGGCCTCCTAAAAAGGGAGGCGCGGTCTTTTGTTTTGTCTTTTTTTCCCCGTCACGTCAGCCACTGCGCACTGGTCTTACAAACCGCGAGCGCAGCTTAACTTCCTTTGTGTTTGTGCTATAAGGAAGCACGGCTGCATTTCTTGGCATCTATGAAGGGACGTCCGAGGTCAACAGGAGATAAGAACGCAAACGCAATTTTATTTTTATTTTTTCACCCCAGCTTGCTTTAGCGATCCCGAGGAGGTTGCTTATCAGCACACCGTACAGGTAGCTGAAACGTTCGGCATCACAGTTTGCTATCTCCAGATGTTCAACAAGAACAAGGGTGGTTGCTTATCTGCACGTTTTAAAAAGAAACAGCTTCCTGCGTGGTGGGGGGTGCTGGCTATCTTCCGAGGTGCGTCAAGCAAGGGCAGTTGTGGTTGTCACTTAAGTACAAACGAAAGACGCAAACTAAAAGGTACCTTTTGTTTTTGCTTTTCCCTGCCGAAGCTACCGGAGAGCAGAGAGTGTGAGTCAGATGGCTGATTTTATATTTTTTTCTTTCTTATGACCCTAAAACGATGCCCTAGCTGCGCCCTAAAAAAAGGGGGGCACCACGAACAGTATTGTGCTTCTACTAACCGCATTTTAAGCAGCATGCTTATGCATAGAGTTCTATGGGAGACCAGCCGGTGGTCACAAAAACCTGCTTTATGACCCGTCCCTCACTGTAGGCGGTTACGTTACAAATGGTCCGAGCTGTATTAGCACAAACTGCTGTTCTAAAAACGGCTCAAAGAGGGCGTTCCTATCAGCACAACAAGGCAAGCATAAGGATAAGCGCCTTGGTCTCAGAAACCTTTTACCTTGGGGCCTCAAATCTCCCAGGTGGGGGTCACTTTGAAGGGGCCCCTGGGCGTTTCCGTAAAAACCCCTTCCCCTCCCCAAGTATTCCAAAAGCCTTTCAGACGATTTTTAAAATTCACCCCCTGCTAACAAGTCATACAAGATTTCTAGGGAACGCCGAGACCGGATGAGGCCGCCCGACCCTGCATGGGCCCGATATTGCACTGGGATTTTAACGTCACAGAAATTTTTACACACGCTTTCAATCACCACTACATCAAAAAGGGCCGTCTGCTGGAACGACCGCGCTTCTACGAACCGACCTTACTTCTGGCCCTGGGGGTGCTTTAAAATTCGGCTTTCTGATGCTGGGCCGTTGTAACGTCACTACTCTTAAGCCACTTTCATCAAAGGAGGTGATATATCTGTAACCGTTCGGCATCACAGTTAGAGCCTCAAGTTCAAAAGCAAGGTGACACCTTATCCAAAAGAACCAGCGTTATGCGGTTGGCCTTTTGAAGCTACTTTCATTGTGCTTTCAAATGAGCTTGTACCGCACAACTCTGCATCCCATTTGTCGCATCATCACTGTGAATTGTCCTCCTTGCTTAAAATACTTCTATAAGATAGACTTTTCTGAGTGTAAAAAGAACCGCACGCATTAAATTTTGCGCTAAGACTTGAACTTCTGTAACTTCCTGTCCATTCGACTTCAAGATTGTGTTAAGCAGCATGCTAGCTTTTTTAAAAACATGAGTCCGAATTAGCATCCAAGTCATGCGACTTAATGACCAATTAAAGGCGGAATTCTTTGGGCAACGTTTAATCACCCCTTCTCTTGCATCACACATCAACGGATGCATAGTATGAAACCAGGGACCCCAAACCTAAGGTAAAATAGGCGAAAGGTTGCCGACAGACAATGATGAATTTTCCAATTACCAACCGATTGGGACCAAGAATGGTTCCGGAGATCGCGTTCGAAGGTCATCAATTTTCAACCATTTGGGCAGATGACTTGTCTACAGTTGACTTGAAAGGTGCTAGAACAAAGGAAGCTCAATTTTTATGCTGTGGCACGCGGTCCTCGGCGACCCCGTTAGCCAGCGTCAGCACAGTAAACCTATTTGTTGTTACTGCTTCACTTTGCAAGACTTACGCCAACTATTTGCATGGCGTGCCAAGTGCGTTTCAAGTCGCCTTGAGCCAATTGCGGAAGTTTTCAACTCTGTAACGCAAGCGCTGGCAAGGTGATTACCACTAAATAAATCAATATTTCCCGACAGGAGCAATTGTCACAGTGCAAATTTAAAACTTCTAAAATGGCTTGCAGAATGTAATCGACGAGGAAGACAGCAAATGATGCGGGCCGAACCGCCTCAGCATGTGTAACAGAACGAACACATTCCTGCACGTCGCATGGCATCCTCCACTTTATCATTCTTTCCTTTCTATTTGCTGCTGATCGAAAGCTAGACGCACTTTAGTGCCCCCAGGCGTAGTCATATCGCTACGCCATTGTCTCGGCAGCCCGCGCGGGCTAAGCCTACCTCCCCGTGAGCGCCGTTCTCGACTCAATCGTCGTCACAGGAGCAAAAAACGTATTCAGCGCTTTAATAATGCCTTCTTCCTTTCGGTTATCGTAGACATCTTTACTTTATTTTACGCCATGCGGGCTTTGCCGGTCCTCGCTAGACGAAACATGAGCGTTGCCCTGTGATGAGAGTGCGAGCAGACGCCCACGGCGCCAGCCAATGAGTTGCGCCCTGCGGTCACTGCAGTCATACCAATTGGCGGCGCGATCCGTCTCTTTTCTCCCCCGGTTTTACTCGCAACCAACGGCGAAACGGAGTGGTTCTGGCGGGGAATTGAAACGAAAAGACGCGCTTTCGAAGAGACCAAGATGGACGCCGGGGGCCTTGACCTTTTAAAGCGGGTTACTGCTTCATTGTGCATCAAATCAGATTTATGCGAAGATTGCTGCGGGGTGTCATACAAATTGTCGGCTCTATGCTGTAGCATGAGTGCCGTTGTAAGCATGGAATGACCATTTAAGAATCGTAACTATTTCATCACAAAGGAATGCTGAAGTGCATTTTATAATTCCAATCGGCATTACAAGGTAGAGGCTGCAAAAGTCCCCAAGCGGGGGGCCCAAACCCCGCCCCACCAGCCAATCCCAAAGGACATTCACTACGATTGGAATGGAATACCTCCCTTCTTTTTTTGTTTAAAATTTCACTTCATGATCCAAAGCTAACCCATGGTCGCATCACAGCGAGTGGAATTGAATACCCCTCCCCTGGCTAAATCACTCCAGTGATAACCATTTCTAGCGTGCAATAATCGCCGTCACAGGAGAAAAAACTATTAAGCATTTTGCGATGTGCCTGCGCTCCACTTCTGTTACTGTAGATCGCCCTTATTTCCGCCTTGCAAGTTGCTTTCAAAGGCCAATACTAGCGTTTAATATGACGCCAATGAGTGCGATTTCACTCAGCACGCCCGCACCTCTCATCGAGGCCGCCCGGCGGATTCACGGGCATACGTTGTTTGATCCTCTTTCCCCGGTTTTACTGCAACCAACTGCACAAGAGATCAGCGACTAAATGAAAACCCAGCACCCGCATACCCGAAAACCACGGTAGAATCGGCGAGGAGCACTGTGCCCGACGGGCAACGTTCGAAAAATGCCTATGTTTTCCAATCTGCCACACCAGATTGCGGCGCCAATATATTTCCGGAGATACGGGCCTCCGGAATTGCGTCTTTATAATTTTCAACAGTATTGGTCGCCCGATACAATAGTTACGATTTTGTCTAAAGGATTTTGCAATTGTTTTCCAATGGGAACCTTAAAAAAACTCACAGGAAAAGCTCAAAACCCCATTTGACTTTTCAAACCTATTTTCGGGACAAGTTTAGCAGGTTTTTGATTAATATCTTTTTTTTACCTTTACAAACAGATCACCTTGGGGCTGCCTGGAAAAAAAGGGGGTCAGGGGGGCACTTACCACTTAAACTGGTAGAGCGTTTTAAAAGCCATGCTCTAGAGTTCTAGGGAGACAGGGTGGCCAAAAACTCTTTAATGCCCCCTTTGGGTACTCATGGCCGAGCTGTATTAGCACAAACTGCTGTTCTAAAAACGGCTCAAAGAGGGCGTTCATATCAGCACAACAAGGCAAGCATAAGGATAAGCGCCTTGGTCTCAGAAACCTACCTCAGGCTCACTCTCCAGGTCGTCATCTTCGTCACTGGCTGGCCGCTTCCGTGACCCCTTCCCCTGCAAGAACGTTCCCAGCCTGTTCAGACGATGCTTATTCACCTCTGCTAGACAAGAGTAGACAAGATTCTAAACCCAACCTGCCCCCGACCCTGCATGCCATCAGTCCTGTTTTAGCACAAAAGTTTTTACACCGCACAACAACTACGATAAAAAGTGGGTCTGTGGAAGAGTTCTACGAACCGACCTTCTTCTGGCCCTTGGGGGTCGCCGTCTTCCGCTTCTTGGCCTGGCCCTTGTCGTCACTACTCTTGCCAGACTTTCCTGAAAAAGGGGGAGACAGTTCGGCAGTGTAAGCCTCTACCGCTCAAGGTACCCGTTATCCCAAACCCGTTATCGTGCCCTTTCTGAACCTTATTTTCATTGTGCTTTGCAAAAGCTTTACCGCACAACTCGCTCCCTTTTTGCCCCACTAACCAATCAAGCTAAAGCACTGCTCAAAGAAGGCTGCGAGTATAACAAAAGAACCGCTCGCTAAATTTCGCAAGACTGAAGCTTCCGTCCCCAGTAACTTCCTAACCAGTCGCTTTCAAACTGGTGTTTAAAGATATGTTTTCAAAAACATAGCCGCGGCTCCTCTTGGACTTGAAAAATTAATGGCGGAAGCTGCTCTCTCCCCCTCTCTCTTGCACACACACACTGGCATAGTTCCTAGGGCCCACCCTGAGAAAATATGGCGACAGTTGCCCAGACAAGAGATATCTTAGCAGAGAGGGAAGAGGATGGGTGGAGGGGGGTCACTCAACTCTTTCCCTTCTTGGGCAGGGGCTTCTCGTTGTTGTAGGGCTTGAACAGGAAGCTCATGATGCGCTCGACGCGGTCCTCCGCAGATCCCCCTTTCTCCAGGTCCAGCACGCCCAGTACCTCCTTCTGGGCAGCAGCTGTCAGCCTGCAAGCACGTTTGGTGCGCCACACTGATTTGCGGGCCGACCAGGGCGTTTTCAAGATTCGACCTTCGACGCCAACTTGCGAGTGAAGTTTTTCAACTCGTGGAACAAAGAAGGCATAGACGCTGCAATTCGTCACTAAAATCAAAATCAGGATAGTTTACCCGACAGGAGTAGTGAAGCTCACCAAGCAATTGCTACTTCTATAAAACGGTGGACGTTGGCAGAATGTTGAATAAATAAATAAACAAACAAATAACAATAAAAGTGAGGCCAGTCGTGGATGTGCCTGAAAGATAGGCATCAAGAAGGCTCTTGCTTTTTTCTTTGCGTCTTCCCTTTGCAATGTCTGCTTCCTTATCCACATTCGCCAATGCATTTCATGATCTCATAATGCTAGAATATTCTACAAGCCATTTCTCGTTATGTGCATTTGGTGCCACATATGGTGCCCCGTGAGCATACCCTTCTCTGAAGTCCTCAAACTTCACACATTCCCGGTGCAAACACACAAAGCAAGAAGATTTCAAGCTGCATGGCACCACTACACCCAATTAAAAGTTATTGTAAGGATTAGTCTTCATCCCTCTGAGTTCCTTAAAATCGAACATTGCAAGCAGCCTGCAAGCTCGGCAACTGAAAACAAACAAACCCCTGCAATATCTAAACTGTACGCAGAAGAATTACTCAAATGACTGAAAACTACAAAATTTGGCATTTTGGCCTGTGCCCTGATAGCTTTACCCAGTCCAAAGCCGCAACCCTTCCCCCCCCCCCAGCGGCTTGCTTACTTGGCCACCATCTTGACCTTCTTGGCGTAGTCGGCCGAGTCCTTGTCGAAGGGGAAGCCGCTGAACTTGCGCAGGTTCTTTTTGATCTCCGAGGGCTGCAACAGAGAGCACAGAACAGAATCCGGCTGTGCTCCAAGTGGTGCCCGTCAATCAGTACAGAGAAGAGAGAAGAGAGCAAAAAGAGCGCTGACCGCCCCCGGCCGGTTGAAGATGATGCGGTGCAGGCCCTTGAGGGAGTCGGCCAGCTGCCGGTTGAGGTTATGCTCGATGCGGGGGCACTGGCCCAGCGGGGTGCCCTGCCCCTCGGCCAGCGGGGCCCGCTCGCGCACGGGCGTCTGGAAGCTCACGTCCAGGCGCTCCACCTTCTTGCGCTGCCGAGAGCCCGACAGCTCCACGGGGAGGTCCAGCAGGCCCGCTGCAAGGGCCCACCCAGCAGCTCTAAGACCAGACCAAGCAAAAGGGGCCGTCTGCCCAGACAAGCACGAGCGTCTCTTTCAGGGTGGTACCAGCAGCGAGGCCAGACGCACATCTCGCGGTTCTTTCGACTGCTCAGAGCTTGTGCTGCAAAGCATCCTTCAGTCGGCGATACCGCAATACCCCTTCTGGCCGTTCTGGCCTCATAGGAAACAAGCTAAAAGTCGCTGCAGTACGCGCTACTTCCCATTTGCACCTTAAATATAGAGCAATCATTCAAAATTCACTTCAAAGTAGCGCACTACAGTCACGCTGACAGCAGTGAACTTCCCATAAAACGGATGTTGAGGCACTCAGCGTATCAGATGGAGAGGGGGCCTCGCAAGCAGCCGCTAACCGAAGAGGAGCTCTTCAAGAAGGAACTGCCGAGTGCCTCTCCATAACAAAGTAGAAGCAGCAAGCAAGCAATAGCACCTACAAGATCCAGCCGTCTCACATAGCCAACATACACACGACAAGGTCACATACAACCTGGACCTTGGATTCTTTTTCAAACAGATTCCCCACAGGTGAAATTGTTTACGGTGTGCACGTATGGCTAGGTACGTGGCAGACCCCTTACTACAAATGCTGCAACAACATTGCTCCCACATCTGCAACTAGGAATCCCATCAGAAAACTAGCGTGCCACGCCCCACACTGCTTTCATACGGCACCAACCTCCTCTCCAAACTGCTGATGTTTCAGCAAGGTAGACGTAAAGCATAGCACTACCCCAGACAGAATGCCACAACGGGAAAAAAATATATTTTCTAAACACATTCCCCTGGCAATTTTCCCTCCTTACCTATATTGATTGAACAATCAGATGCTCGATTATCCATATAGTGCTTGTTGGAAGACAAAAGACGTGCTTGCTTAATACTGCAAATGCCCAACATGTCCACACTGACTTTATAAAGATCATCTCTATTCGCGCAAATATGCAAGATGCTTTTCTACCTGACCAATGTGTTATGAAGACAAAACATGTGAATGTACAAATTTGCCTTGCCATTTTGGGATCAGTCCTACTTGGCTTAGACTTATGGGCTACCCAAGCACTTCCTGGAAGGTTGATTGACTTCAGGGTTTGTACGGGCTTCAAAAGCAAAAATCAAGGGTTTTCAAGGACCAGAAAGCACATTTTCAAGGTCCCCATATAATGTTTTATCTGGGATTATTTATAACTTTTTCAACACAATGCAAAATTTTACTGCCCAATACCTAAGCATATTAGTGCACATTTAGATAAGTGCTAATGGGGTCGTGAATGCTCCCCCAGCTTTATTTTCTATTTCATAGTTGGTATTTGGAGGTTTTTCTTTTTTTTTTTCTTGGTGTTTTGCCGAGGCTGTTTGGCTTCAAAACTTCGTTAATGTTGCCTGCATCTCCTGCTTTGTCAGCAAGAGTATCAGCTGAAATTAAAATCAGCAAGTGTTGCTGCAAGGCAGGACGAACTATGTACACGTCCACCATTTGCACATAAGAGCAAACGCACATGGAGCGTATGAGGCATGCATGCAATGAGCGGCCGTCCACAGACTAGATGGAACATGCAAGATAGAGAACAGAAGCCGGCTTTCACTGGATTGTATCGTGACATGAATTCTAGTGAGGAGTACTGCTCCCAATGTCACCTCGTAATAATGAGAATCCACCAAACTCGTAATTTCACGCAATACACTGAAACTTGACTGTTACAATGTTTCTGTACATTTTTAACACCTAAAATCCACGACAAACACTTTAAATTCTTGTGAAAAGACAGGGCCATTGGTTCTCTCCAGAAAAATCAAGGGTTTTCAAGGACCATTTAAAAATTCCAGGACTTTCTAGGCCTTGAAATTGACACTTCTAAATTCAAGGGTTTTCAAGAACCTGTGCGAACCCTGTGAATTATAAGGTTTAACGCGCCTACACTTCACAGACAATGAGGCACACCGTAGTATAGGGCTCCGGATTGATTGTGACCACCTGGGGATCTCTAACGTGCACCGACACCTCGGACACACAGGCATTCTCGCTTTTTGCCTCTATCAGAAAAGCAGCCGCCGTGGCTGGGAATTGACGCCCATATCCTTGGGCTCAGCAGCACAATGCCTCAGCCACTATTTCCACTGTCTCTGTATCTGGTGATTCTGAACACCGATTTCGCAGACCATGTTACAGCTTATCTAGCCACCTCCACACAACCACCTCGCTTCGCTAAAGCTGCCACAAACTAGCTCAAGTTATCATTAGACAAGTGCTCTACCTAACACACCCTACGGGGCTATTCTCCACTCCCACCGAGCCTTAGCCTCGTGCTTACGCTTGCGCTCCTCTTCTTCCTCACTGCTCTCCTCGGCCCCATCATCACCGTCCTCATGCTTGTCCTCAGGAGGGGCCTTCTTTTCTTCAGGAGCCTGCAGGACAAGGCAAAACAAGTTGGGTTTGTCCCGGAACGCACCAAACTACTTGCGAGGCCTACAGGACAATGACTTTATACATTTCCAGCACAAAGCGTGGACAGCTCCAATACGCACAGAGCTTATAAACCTCACAGCATCAGCAATCTCCGCAAGAGGTCGAAAGCACAAATATGCTAATCCAAAGGTTTATGCAAATGTAGGGACACTGTAGGAACAGTAATCACTTGTTTGAAATTATTTGCACTCCAAAACCATGTTACGAGTGTTCAACCAACCACCACTAATGCTAAAATACTGCTTGTAAAAATTCTGTACGCGATCTTTTCATTGCACAATGTGAATGTTGGGCATTTTTAGGTAAGTTTTGCTGCAATCTTTAATCGAAATTTGCTTTGAGAGGATGTTGCAAAGAAAAGATATTCACTAAACAATGTCCCCTCATTTTGCTTTCTTTTTTTACAACTATGAAAGCTTTCCGGGTTAATAAAATGTGCTAAATACATGCGGCTCATTTGTGGGGAAAAAAGAAAAACCACCTGCTTCTCAGCATTCTCTCTATTTAATGAAACAAACCTTACTACAAAAGGCACATACATCACTTTTGTACAAAAGAAGGTCACTGAACACACACTTGGCCTTACTGATGAACACACCATTCAGGGTGACATTACCCTATCACAATCCTACTACAAAAGTCAACCCTGTGAAAATACGCCAGTGAACAACAGTGAAAAACACAGCTGACCGCAAAGACGGGTGACATGTCTGTCTACATTGACGACTGTGTGCAACCGTCCTAAAAACTACAAATAGAAAACGGTCCCGCATTCCGTTATGAGCCACATCAAACGAAAGAAGCGGATGGTTTCCACTAAATGTTACCACTGACACAGGAGACAGAGCAGGGGCATTTATCTATGCCCCCTAACCCCAGTACAACCTAGAAACGGCCAATGTTCTAGGATACAAGTTTTTAAAGGTACCAACGTCCACTAATCTTACGCAAAATGGCACGCCAGTCCCATCTTCACAGTGTCAGTGTGGTCTGCACATTTCAATGTTACTTGCGAAGACATAAAAATAACACAGTAACTATCATAATGGTTGGAAAGGCTATAAATTATCCCTACATGAACTGCCTCTGTGTTTAGTTTCACATCCAACAAAGCACAAAAAATAAAGAAAGTCGTTAAATACACGTAGTCAATAGCACTTGTTTTAGCAAAGGTGCAGAAACAGCTGGCATGGCGAAATCTTTCGTTCCTTGTTGGTGTCAAGAAAATGCTTCGTTTTCAGCAGTAAAATTGCTGATTACATGTTAGCAGATGAAATGTGGCAACCAAAAAAAAAAACTACGTTAAGCTGCAGATGGATAAAAAGTTGTCACATTAGATCCTGTAAACCGTACGTAACCGCCTTTCAAGTACGACCAACGTTATCTTGCACATTTGTTAAATTTAGAGCGCACCAACAATAACCGGCGCAACGAATACAACATCCGCCGCACGGCACTACATTTGCGTCAATTTCGCAATAACAGTTGCTATTCACATTTAAACGACGGTTTGGGAAAAAGAAATGATTGACAGGTCGTAGAGGGCACACACCAAAAAATGAAAATGAGGTCCCGTGGGCAACGAAGTCGTTTTCAAAGCGACTGAAGTACTCCAAATAAACATCACCAGCACTCCGTGACAGGAGCACTCGACGTTTTCTTCCGGACCGTCACTCAGACAAGTTAAACGCCGAGTTACGGCTTACGCAGTCGTCATCTTTGTCATATTACCACGTATTTACAAAGAGTCCGGCAAAACTGTTTAAGATCAGGTAGAAATGCTATCAACACGTGGTACGGCGCGAAACGGATCAGCAAAATAAGGCAACGGCCAGCAAGCAGATACGGCTGGCAAAGCGAACATACAGTACAAGCGTATACAACCGTCGCCTTGACGCTCAGCCATTAGAAACAAGGTGAATACACGAAACGAATAGCGCAGTGCCGCACGCCAGTCATATTACGGAAGTCCGCTTTACCTGCATATCAGCGACAACGGCCGCCGATGGAACCGCGATTTTTGTTTTCTTTATTTCAAATTCCCCGCAGCGCTCTGATAGCAACCGCAACAGCCTCGGTTAAACACCGTACAAACCCACAAAGACGATTTTAATCGCGACGGCCGCACAAACAATGCGGAGAGCTACGAATGCGAAGTCCTTGCGCGGGGGTCCCCCTCCAGACACGCAGCGGCTGTACGCTAGGCCTAGGGGCTCTATCCGCGCGCACCTTTTGCCATTGTTTTCAACGGGATCTAGTCCTAACCCAACCCGCGGAAACTGCGCCGCCGGTCCGGAACGGCTTCCGCTCCGGAACGCTGTCAGTGCGCACTGCGTCGGTAGCAGCGTTCGGCAAGCCAGAGCGGCTAGAATTGCGCGCATCAGCAAATTTTCACTCACATTTTTCACGTTGTTTTCGACCGGCACGCTTTCCGAATCAGACATCGCAGCGGCGCCCGGAGCCTCAAGCTGCATTCAAAATGGCGGGTAAACGAGTTCGCTGCTATTTCGACCAATCGCAGAGTCAGATAAACAACATCGGAAACGACTGGGGTGCTGTCTACTCTTTGCGGCGATAATAGATCACGTTTATCAAACCAAATTAAACTGCGCAATAAATTATTTAGTTTTGGTATTAGGCATCTCGCCTCAGAATGCGATGACGCCGATGTCAAAGGTTGGTGCCCCCGAGTGGCGCGAAGTTTAAATAGCAGCCGTTGCGCGGACAGTTGCAACAAAGTTGACGCTATGAAACCAATGTTTTCATTTTATCAGTGTTATAAGAGTAACAAGGCAGCACTTGGTCTCCCTCGTTGTACTGAATAAAATGCCATGATATTTGGCACTACGTTTCGGCGGTTCGGTGCCGACAGCGTTCGGATGAAGGTCGAGTGCTAGTTTTATCAGACCACGTTTCGGCTGAATGTAGCAGAAACGCAACTGATCATGACTACACCGTTTCGCTTCGCAATATTCACCACATTTGCAGTTCCACTTCAGATTCGCCCCTTCAGCATGCAAGGCAAATAAACGTTGTATCAGTATTGTTTGTTACCTTTACGTCCGAGCTCCGGCGATCGATGTTGTCGTTGGGGGGTTTTCTGAAGAAAGTCTGTGCGCAAGCGCCTAGCTCCAAGCTGTCATCGCTGGAGGCTTCGCTGCTCATGTTAAACTCTTCAAGTTCAAGGAGAATTATTGTTGAATGGGCTTAGCGCAAAGAATACGAAGGTGGCGGCCGACGACACAGGGCGCTACCAAGAGTTTATTTCAAAGAGGACAAGCATATATAAGACAGGCATACACTACGGAAAAAAGAAAGAAAAGAAAAGATAAACCGCGGAAATCTGGCATAGCGCGTACATCAGTAAAAAGTTTTTTTTTTTTTTTTTTAGAAAATCATTTCTCCTATCACAGATAGAAAGCGCGACGTCTCACTCACGCGCGTGGACCACTTTCTTTTTTATAAAAAAAACATCTCAGCAACCTCGCATGCAGTCACATCTGTGCTTCTTTCAATTATTTTTCTCTTTCCCAGCTCGGGTTTACAATCACAATCGAAATTCTTACAATGTACCGGCAAGTGCGAACCAGTTGCATTTTTTTTTTATCGATAGGGCATGTTCTCTCGTTGGCGGTCATTGATGAATCGGCCGCTTTGGCCAATATATACCTTACCACAAACCAAAGTAATCGCATACACAGCAACTATCGCACACTTGATGAAAGGCTTGGCGTGTCTCTTGTGGCATTTTTTACGATTCATTTCTGGCGTTACTCTTGAGCAGAGCACACCAAGTTTTAAGGGCGCTGAAAACATAACCGGTACGTTGTACCTGGAAGCGACCTTCTTAGGGTTGTGCGCCATTCGGTGCGAGTAGGGTATGACCTCAGGTCTAGGCTAATTTGGCAAGCGTTTCAGCGGAAGCCCATTGTGGGGCAGCATTTCGTTTTCATTAACAAACTATTTTTATCAGGGCGGGTAGGGACTCGGTAGCTGGATAGTTGGTTGATGACACACGAAGGAATTATACTGCGCGAAAAGACGAGGACGAAGACAATGGGGCTCTTCGATTTACAGTCTCGGACTCACCGGGGACTCCCCGAGAAGCAGCCCGGCATTCGATTTTCCCATATATCTCTATGGCTTCGGGGAATCCTCGGACTACCCGCGGACTATCCGCGGTAAGTCCGAGAGGTAAATCGAAGAGCCCCAATGGGGTGACAGCAGGAGCGCAATTTACAACTTTATTTTTGTATGAAATGACAACGCACATA
Source organism: Haemaphysalis longicornis (assembly GCA_013339765.2). NCBI lineage: Eukaryota > Metazoa > Arthropoda > Arachnida > Ixodida > Ixodidae > Haemaphysalis > Haemaphysalis longicornis. The sequence continues at coordinate 30,723,189 of CM023457.1, forward strand.
TATACTTATTCACACCGGTATCATTCATAAGCCAGTCAACACCCGCGCCACCCCTTTCGGCGTACCAAAAATCACATGTCAAGCCCAACAAAGCAAGTCGATAAGGCGTGATAAACAAAACAATAGGCACCGGATAACAGACTCAACGTGTAATTTAAACAAAGCAACTAAAAAAAAAACGCACCCGCCGCGGTGGCTCAGTGGCTAAGGCGTCGCGCACGATAAAGATCCCCAGGTGGTCAAAATTAATCCGCAGCCCTCCACTACGGCGCGCCTCATCGCCTGCGTTGCGTCGGCGCGTTAAACCCCACAATCAATCAATAAAAAAAAAACGCGTGTCATTTTCACAAGACTAAAGAATAAAACCAGAGCCCTTAAGGCATAAAATCAGTTAACTAGAATGATAACAGTAGCAGGAAAATAGAAGTGATGAGCAAAGCAAAGGGTGCGTTTCAATTTCGTTCTTTTTAACGGAAGCATAAACGTTCCTAAAAAGAAGAAAATTGCTTTTTTTCAATGTGACCTTGTAAGAATATTTATTCTGTGGGTAGCAGGATTACGGATGGTGCGCTGACACAATCCTCCACGTAGTTTCTAAATCTGTAGGCTTCGATAATTTTTCTCTGTTTTATCCTTAGCACGTGCCAAGAATTTCGTATCTGCATAATTATTGGGAACGCAGCCAGAGGTTTTGCAATGCACAGCCAGATGTCCCCCAGATGTATTTTAAACAGAAAGATTGCGCTCGCGCTCCCTGACAATAAAACATCTGCCGCTTTGACCAATGTACACATTTTTGCAGGTCAGAGGACTTTTGCAGACTGATCCTGAAACGCACTTTATGTGGCATATTATTCCTGTCTTTGTCTAAGCGAATTCTTTTTTCGTTTAGACAATAATGGACACAGTTTTGATAGCTAACAAGAAGCTGAACAGACCGTGCTAACATAGTACCGGCTTGATACTTTTTTAATGTTGTGAGACACTCTGTGGATGTATGGTATGGCGTGCGGATTCCTAATTTTACCTGATTACGGTTCCTTTTTGCGCGATGCCCGCTTGGCTTTCTGCAAGTATAATTCACATACACTACTGACAAAAAACGAAGGGCAACCTGCCAAGTCTTCATACTTGTCACGAGAGTTTATATCCTAATCGTCCCCACCCCCTTGTGCGTGCGTGCATGTCCGTGTGCGCGCGCGTGCGTGTGTGTGTGTGAGTGCGTGCGTGCGCTTATAGGCACAATGTTTATTTCGTACAATGCAAGAAGACACGGTGGTGTCAATCGAGCGCTTTATTTTACGAATGTGAAATCAGGCGCTTGTGTTGACGTTACCCGTGGCAAATTACTCCTACCCCCCTCCCCCGTATTCTCCATTCATACTTCAAGGGGTACTGACACAAAAATTTTGCATCTTGTTTTTTTGTTGTTGTTGTTGCGATAAAAACCTATTTATCTCGCGTAGAAACCTCATTTGCTTCAGCGCGCGATGATCGTTTAATTAAAGACGTTTGTAATGCGCCCAGTCGCAGTTTCGGTTTCAGCGGGTGCCGCGAAAGACTGGATTTGGTATAAGCAAAGCTGCCCACGTGACCGTCGGAGGGATATCACAGAGTAGAGCTGGCGTAGCACTGTCGATTCCGCGTCGGCGGCAGTTTCTGCAAATGCCCCTACGTACTGATCTCGTCAGCCGCTTAATTAAAAAGCAACCGCGGACGCGATGCAGGCGCTGCGAGTGACGCGGCTAGAGAACGACGCTCGAGACAGTGGGTGAGGGAGACACGCGCTGGGAGCAGCCGGCCGGTCTGCCTACAGGTCTGCCTACAGATGTGTTAGGCTTGCTGCGGCGGATATTCGATTGCTGCTCTCGCAGGTGGTGCAGATTACAATTTTTAATGTAATTCGCCATCGCATCATTAACTCACTTCTCGGACATGTGCTGCCTTGTTTGGGACTTGAGTCCCATTTCGTGCAGCGGAAGCTATCGCTCGAGCTACCTGCGCCGGCATGCGCCACTTCGCGGCTATGGTCACCGCTGCGCAGCGATCATGCGGCTCGCTCAGTGCGCTTTTGGTGTCCCCTGAGCGCTTTCGCGTCCTGTGCAATAAAAAGCAATAAAAATAGAGGGCTTGGAACTGCTGTAGAGCTCGAGAGCAAAAACACCAACCTTCGATCGGAGCGGCGAGCCGGCGAGAAACGCCGGCAGTGCGCGGAAGCGGCCAACACAAACTCCTGACGTGTTTGGATGTTGTTTATTTACTCCACATCCAGAGAACGTCGATTGAGGGAGGTCCTCCGCTGGCTGCTCGGTTGCGTTTCGCACTCTTTAAAATTGATTTTAAATATGTTCTAGGCTAATTGCCGCTGATATTTTTCAGATGTATGTGTGTTCACACCAATCCATCTCCGAAGTTATCTCGCCTTCAAAAATTTGTGTCACTACTCCTTTCAACTGTATCCACGATCATGGACATTCGCAAGCAGCATTTGAGAATTCCCTTCGAAAAACGATGATACGTTCAGATTTCTGCGAGGGCATTTTCCTCCAAGAAAAGAGAAAGGCACCGGCCGAGAAAAATCGCACAGTGATATTTTAGCACGTGCATGCTTACATTAGCGGTAATTTTGCATTTTTAGATCCTGCTGCAGTGTGGGGGAATTGAGTCGACTTTGACATTTCGGGTGCCAAGACTGTTCATGATGACTTTTTTTTGTTATTTGAAAAATACCTGTGACAAGTGTTCTTCCATTCCCAGTTTGTTACGAGATTGCACGAGTCCTATAGCTATAGGAAAATAACTGAAAGAGGGCCAGCTTAACTATGACATGCACGTTGTTACAAAAACAATGTTGAAATTCGAATCACGAAATAAAAAAAAAAAAATATATATATATATATATATATATATATATATATATATATATATATAGAGAGAGAGAGAGAGAGAGAGAGAGAGAGAGAGAGAGAGATAACTTTGTTTCCAAGGAAGCTAGGAGGGGAAGGGGTGGGTGTCCTTCATGTCATTCGTTGGTTGCAAGTCGACTTTTGGCGGCTTCTTCAGCTTTTTGAACCAGTAGACTTTTTTCGGTGCTGAGATGCGCCGCCTCCCAATAGACCTTATGTGTCTTCTGTTCTTTCGTGCATGCTCGTATTATGTGTTTGAAATATTCCATTTTGTCGAATGCTTTACAAAGACAGCCGATTGTCTTGTCTCGGGGGTAGCAGTAGCTACAGGGGCGCAACCATGGGGTGTATTTCGGTGTCAGAACAACCCCCAAAAATTACTGAGCGCCGCACACTTCCCTCCCCTTTCTTTTCGCCTTTTTTTCTGTCTGTGCTATTTATACACCCCATCGATATGTTCTATAACTTCAAAAATAAAAAAAATTCGGTTTATTAACACTGGCAAATGACCACAATTTTGTTGAGGTGCAGGATCTCTTCATTTTTTTACCGGAAAAACATTTCTGGCTACGCAGAAATGAATTAGGGAAAGTTTCTGTTTGTATATGTCGCCAAGCGATGGCCTGGCCTCTATTCAATTTTTCCTGCTACATCTATAGTTGTATAAGATTTCTCTACACGTAGTGAGTCGGTCTCTTTTATACGCAGTTCCATCCTGTAGTGCGCACCCTGGAAGTGGTCACATGCACAGACAAACGCCCCTGACCGCTTACGCGGCCCAGGACAGCAAATGGACGCCACAAAGAGTGTATGGGCTGACCCTTTATTTGCGTTTCGACGGATCGAATGCACACATACATACAGACAGAGCGATGCGCCCCTGCTCTCCAGCGCGAAGCAGTGGCTGTACACTCACCGCCACAAACTGAATCTATATACGTCAACGCTCCACAAGGTGCGAGAACGTCCCATAGCATTTCCACGTCCTCTTCGAGCGTCTGCAGTTCAACGCCATGAACAGCCTCTAAAGCATATCGGCTTTCGCCGGGCAACCATATTGCACATTCGCTAACCCGGCCTTTTATATCCTTTGTTACGAACAAAAATTTTTTGGCAACATTCTTGACAAACCCTTATCGTCTGATGATTGGTCATCCTCACTCAAATAAGGTACGGGAGTCTACTAGAAGACATGGGTGGAGCGCAGACGGGACATTTTTGCGACTCCGTCGATGGTTAGAAAGAATGACCTCACTCTTAGAAATCGGAGCCTGTTTCAAAAAATAGAACTTGATTGATGACATACTCCGTGAAGCGTTCACCTCATGGCAAGAATTCTTTCTAATGTCCCTTAACCATGCATCTCCTTTTAAAGGGTGTACACAAAAGGCCTTGTAGAGGTTCCGACACGGTGCCTTAGAGGATAACGTACTGTAATGCCACAGGACCGTTCTAGCACCCTTTTCGGCGTTCAAAAAAAGATTCTAGGCCTTAGATGTACTATAGCACAATGATTAAGGCTCCCGAGAGTGCCGCATGCGAGCAGTTGCAGCACGGATTGTCTTCTCGCAGAGATAAACATGATTGTCTGGAATAAACGTCCAGTGCGACATCCTTCTCATCTGAATGCACAAAGTTCTCGAAAAATGCTACAGGTATAGTATAGATATTGTATAATAAATAACGCTGACCGGAAGATGGCTTCCGGTGCAATCCGTGATTGTCTCGATAAAGTTCGCGAGATGACTTATGCTTACAGAGCGATGCATACGGGTTGAGGAGGATTTGCGGGTAAAGGGAAATGCCACGCATAAGGCAAACACTTGATTGTCGCCTCGCAAGAAGTGTATATGTATACTACAAGACTGATTGTCCCAGAACGCGAACACGCACACACAAAAAGGCTCGCGGTCAACCACAAGGCTTAGTCTGTTTAACCTTATCTGTCGTGAAAAACCACCAACGCCTTCGCCGGAAGGTCTACGGGGCATGTGATTGTTTATGCTGCTTGTACAATCGGCTGGATGAAGATTTTTAGGTATCGTCCAATCAGAGGAAAGGATACACGCGGCAGCGGGACTTTTGAATAACGACGAGCCACATAGTACGCCATAGTACGCAAATGGCGATCACGTGATATTCTCAGTTGCCATTCAGGATATTAGCAACCGAAGCGACACCTACTGTAACTATTTTATCGAAGCGAACATTTCTTTGCTTTTGGCAGTTGTGAGTACAATAAACTGCAGAGTTTCGAACGAAAAATCAGTCTCTCTGAATAAAAGTTTGTAGGCGAAAAAAAAAAAAAAAAACTGAAAGAGGCAACGAGCTTAAACTTTGTATATAACTATATAAACATCGAACTAAACGCGTGACAGCGCGTTTTATTTATGACATACAACGCCAAACAAAGCAAAATGGCGTCAACATAAATATCCGCAGGCACGCTAGTACCATTCGTAAAAAATTCTGCAGAAATTCAGAGAATTATCTGCTAATGCGTAGCATTCTTATGCCGCCTTTCTTGAGTGTGAGTTTTTTCCAGCCAATTTTTTTGTTTGTTCTCAATCCTGTCCCGCCATTTATCGCCTATTACGCTATCATGACGATTACAAGTGAAACTTTCATGAAATCTGCATTATTGTGGAAATTCCATGCGTTATGGCCATTTACTGTAATTTTTAATGTTTTTTTATACTTTCTACTTTTTCAAAATTTCGTCCGACTAATTATCTCCATTTACGTTATTACAACGATTACATTTCGAATTTTTTCTAAAATCTGCATTAGTGTGGAAATGCGGGGCGTTACACAGTTCGACATTTTCCATAATGATTTTGTATTGTTCTTATTTTTTAGTTTTTCAACATTTCGTTTGACCAATTATTTCCATTTACGCTATTATAACGATAACAGGTGGAACTTTGGTGAAATCCGCATTATTGTGGAATGCCATGCCGTATACGTTTTGACATTTTCCGTAATTTTTCAATATTTTTGTTATTTTTTTATTTTTGAAAATTTCGTCCGACCAATTATCTCCATTTGCGTTACAATAAGGATTACAGTTGGAACTTTCGTGAAATCTGTATTATTGTGGAGATGCAGGCCGTTACGCGTTTTGCAATTTTCCGCAATTTTTTATACATTTTTATTATTTAGTTTTTCACAATTTCGTGTGACCGATTATCTCCATTTACGCCATAAAAGCGATTGCAGGTGGAACTTTCGTGATATCTGCTTTTTTTTTTTTTTTTGTTGAAATGCAGGGCGTTACACGGTCCTGGCTGTGGGGGTACTCGGCAAAGAATGCTACGCATTAAATTTTCGCGTGACTTCATCGCTACCGAAACGCACTGCTTATACGTTCACCAGCCGACAGGAAATGCAGCTCCATATGCGGCCCAGTACGTCCCCTATCTACCATATGTCCCAGTAACTCCCCACAATCTCCGTAAGTGTTCCCCTCTTACACGCGACCAATGACAAGACGCCCGTGTCGCCAGCGAGTTTCGTAACTCCAAACGCGCAATCGTTGCACATATACAGGTGCATGATATAGTCTGCCATGCGTGTGTATGTACGACGGCGTTTCTACACCGTAACGTTGATTGTTCTGTCGCCTAAATATGATTGTCTTTCAGTCGGAGTTCCCAAAAGTAATAATACAGAATATATCGTCATATAAATGCGCAAAACTCTTGTCAGCTGTCACTTCTGTTAAATGCGTTTTCACTGAGTCCTGCTGAAAATGAACGCGCCTTTGTAGCAACCGCCAAGGCCTCGCACAACACATATTACATCATCAGTAAAATCAATTATCCAAAATGGCATCCAAATACAGGTTGCGTGGCAAACGCGTGTAACAGCTATAGGCAACAGTGAGTGCACCCACACAAAACGAGAGTATGATTGTCTCGGGACGTTTCGATACACCTCGACTGCCTCCCCCGCAAAACAAAAAAGAGCGGCTCTTTCAAAAGTGACATTCGAAGCCAGCCTCTCGGAACAATGTATACAAATCACGCGTTTTTCTCCGTCTTTTTGTCCGTACGTAGTCACTTCTTCCGGCATAAAACCGTGCCACCGTGTAAGAACCGTCTGTGTACCGTTGACGGAATACAGTAAAGCCTCGTGATAGCGAAATCCCCGGGAGGAAAATACGTTATAAACGATAATTCGCTAAAAGCGGATACTGCCGCGGGGACTGTGAAAATACTTCACATAAAGTGATTTCGTTTGTAATTAAAGTTTACTGCACACACACATCGTAATGTACAGTCTTCGTCAAAATTTTGTAGGCCATGCCAGAGGTTTCTGCACCGCAAGGAATTCTACGTAAAATCTTAACCTTCAACTGCGACCAAAATTGTTTTTTACAGTAAAAAATAAAAGTGTTTTCTGCCGCTTTCTGAAAAAACAAAAAAAAAAAACGTTTCAGCATCGTTCAAAAAGTAAGTTTGTACTTAATGTATTGTGCCCCACACACTTTTGGCATGGCCTGGAAAATTTTGACAAAGTCTGTACACATAAGAAGCATCTAAATAGGGGTTGAAACAGTGAAGAGGGGGAGGGCGATTGCTTACCAGACACATTCACTTTTTTTTTAAGGCGTAAGACACCATGTGCCGGCACTGCTGCGCTCGCGATGTATGGCGCAGACTTGATCTCCGCGGGAAAAAAAAATTTCCACATGCTGTATACAGAGATTGATTGTCCAAGACTGGATGAAACAGCTAATGAAATAAACAATTTCAATTAATAAGTAACAAACAGTTTCAATCAAGAACTAAAATTCAATTGGTAATTGTTCCAACCAACGCTCAAATTCACACATTTTTTTTTTTTTTTTCAAATGTTGGCAGCCAGCAATTTCATTTTCTGAGCCTCTTTTTCCTCCCACCCCTTTCACCGCAACCTTTCAAATGCTTCCAACGCAAATGAACATATATTCGACTCCTCTCATAACCTAATATATTCACTGAAAAGCACGTTTTGTTAGGTTGCTAATTCTAACCCCAAGTACGCAAATAAATACCAAAGCGGAAGTTAAAAGCTCCAGCTTTGAGCTGTACGAGGGTCTTTCGGTACGTTGATTTTTTTTTCCTCGAACCCATACCCATTGTAGAATACGTTACCTAGTAGAAGTGAAGAAGCACTTTCTTTAAGATATGTCGAAGGGAAAGGGGCAAATCTTACTCTTTACCGAAATAAATAAATTGAATTCAAAAGTAAGCTTTAGCACACGCTGCAGCATGAGCTGAAGTGGCTGCTCTTTACAAGCTCGCTCAGAGAAAAACAATTGATCGAAGCAAAAAGCGGGTAGAAACAGGGGAGGCATACCCGTAGCTTCATCGTGTAATGTGATTGTCACACGCATATTGCTGTAAGTCCAAGCACAACCGCACGCCACCTGTTGCCACTGAGATCGACACCCTACTCATGCGCAGGGATTCTCAACATGTCACCTTTGTGAAAGGTCGTCCCGTATATATAGAAGGGTATACAAAATGTGCCAGAAAGCACCTATACGACACGTGTAAAGATTTTGCGCACTTCTTTTTCTTTTTTCAACTCAGACCCTCCTGTGAAGTAAGTATGTGTAACGTGCCCCGAAGAACAGTCATGCGAGCAAGCAAAAACGCCGTTGAAGAAACCCTGCTGATCATTCGCTGAAGGTTTTTGCAATTTCTGACATTATTTTCGCTGTCATCGCCTCTGGAGGTCCTTATTTTTCTCCAACACGAATGCGCAGTGAGATCAATAAATATAAATGTAGTGCTAGAGTAAGAGTGCATTATTGATAACCTGTGCACGAGACTTTTCTCTGCTCGACTTTCTGTTTGTCACGCTCACGAAATGCGATAATGGTGAAAACCTTTTTTTTTTATCTTACCCAGCACCGTCTTCCAACTCGTGCAAGCACAGGAAATTCGGATCGTGTTGCGTTCGACATCACCGGCGTTCTGCAGAATATCTTTTTCCGAAGCCTGAGACCGAACGAGCTAAATTCAGCTTAGCCGCATGAGGTGAAGTACACGCTCAAATTTTGTGCACGGTATTTTTCTTCCGGTATGCCGCAACGCGGAGAAAGAGATTGAGGCTAAACGCCCGTCACTAGCTCGAGCCAGAAGACAAAAGAGCGAGAGATTGAGAGAGCGAGATCGGAGGAAGGGAAAGAAGGGGCTACTGCTCGGGCCAGCCGAAGTCCCGGCCCATGAGGTGGTAGAACTCCCTGTTGAAGGGCGCGAAAAACTGCCGCAGCCGGCTGACCACGGGCCCCGGCACGTGCGGGTGTCGGCGACCCTTGCTGTCGTTGAGGCAGCGGCCCGCCGTGTCGTTGAGGCGCGGCCGCAGGCAGAAGAAGCCCTTGGTGCGGTTGAAGTACAGCGCCGAGCTCGGGATGCGCTCGGGCAGGCGGAGGAAGGCCTCGACGCGGCGCAGCTCCCGCAGCGGCTCGCGCACCAGCCGGTCGCCGTCGACCACGTGCAGCTGCCGGCGCGGGAAGTGCGACAGCCAGCGGCGCACGTGCACGGCGTACATGCTGGTGCGCACGGGCCGGTACTCGGCGTTCACGGCGCCGTCCGGCAGGAGGATGAGCTGCTCGAAGGGCGGCGCGTCGACCCGCTGCAGCTGGCGCCGGTTGGCCGCCAGCTGGGCGTAGTCGGACACCAGGCGCACCACGGGGTCGCGCACGATGAGCAGCAGCTGCAGCGAGGCGTTCATGGCCCACACACGGCCCGGGGCCGCCTCGGTGACGAAGTACGCGGGCGACTTCTCCACGGTCAGCTGGCCCGGCCGCGAGGCCGGCATGCGCAGCCGGTACCAGTCCAGGCCCAGCGCGTAGCGCTCGTCGTCATCGAAGAAGTGCACTTCGTCCGGCGCCTTCTGCACGGACGGGTGCAGGGCCAGGAACTCGAGGAGAGCGCGCGTGCCACACTTGCGGGCGCCGATGATGACGCACTGCGGCAGCCGCCGCCGCACGTCGGAACCGGCCTCTGTCGTCGCCGCCGCCGCCGCTGCCGGCGCTGCGGCGGCGGCGGCGGTGGGCTGCCGCGGGGCCGCCTTCGTCGTCCACGTCGACGAGATGGGCAGCGGTGGCGGCGGCGGGACAAGCAGCTGCGCCGCCAGAAAGCAGGTGCCGCAGGCGACCGCCAGGCACAGCGCCAGGAGCCGTGACCGGTTCGTCGACCCGGCCTGCGCATTGTGCACACTTGCGGCTATGCGATACGCAAACTTGTGTATCAACAGCTATGCCAGACTGGAGAGCTGGACCTTCCTCGGTACCCAGTACTGGACTGGCGTCACTACGCATGCGCAGAAGTCATGCAGCAGGTTGTGCGCAGTCGCAGTGGCTCCGACAGTGCACCGCGGACTACGGAGATCGGCTTCACTGTCACCTCATCATTATGTGCCAGCGTACGCCAAAGAAAAAAGTTCTTTCAACAAAGAATAATACACAACCTCCCCCCACCCCCCTCGGTTATTATACAACTACAAAGCAGCTCTACCCATAATATTCTGAATAAATTTGAGGCGCTAAACAACGGGGACCAGAAGAAACACGTAGACACAGACCAGGCGCCACTTCCAACTAAACTTTAATAGTGAAAAACCCTGGATTAAATACACTGTTTTGACTTCAAATTTATTCAGTATGTTCAACCAACTAGCCCTGATCAAGCTTTTGTTCCATAATATTCCCCTATTTTATCAGGATGGCTGATAGGCGCGCCTAATTCGCATTTTTTCTTGCCTCCGCTAGAAAACCCGACCTCAGTAATTGCAACTTTCCCTAAATGCCCCAGTAAATCTGAAGGCGTAACGACATTAGTTGACAGCAGTGCCTCAGGCGCTCCAGGATGTGGAGACATAACAATTGAAATATTTAAAGGAACGAAACTGTTTTCTAGCAAGACGTTGCACATATTTTTGCCTATTCAATTGCTCATGATTCATAATGACAGGAAATAGAGTAGGATTGTTAGGTTTAATCAGGCAGTTGCTCCGAATCTCGCCATTTCAGCCCCCTTCTACTAACGGGCGCGCGCGCGCGCGCGCGCGAGAGAGAGAGAGAGATGAGAGAGAGAGAGAGAGAGAGAGAGAGAGAGAGGAGAGAGAGAGAGAGAGAGAGAGCGAGATAGAGGAGAGAGAGAGAGAGAGAGATGAAGAGGAGAGAGAGAGAGAGCTCGGCAGGAAAGAAAAATGGAAAACAACCCTGGGGAACCCTGAGTAGCATGCGAAGCAGCCATGTAATCGACTGAAGTTCCCATTAGTTTTCAGTTCGTCGTTTCCGTTGACATTCAGCTTCGCGTGCCTTCGTTGTATCAGTAGCTTCTTGACGTAGTTTGAATAAGTGAAACCATCTTCCCGTAGGGGAACCCTGAGCAGCATGCGAAGCAGCCATGTAATCGACTGAAGTTCCCATTAGTTTTCAGTTCGTCGTTTCCGTTGACATTCAGCTTCGCGTGCCTTCGTTGTATCAGTAGCTTCTTGACGTAGATTGAATGAGTGAAGGACATAAGGCGCGTTCGTAGCACATGTTCCCGTCTCGGTTTGTAGTGCAGTGGGAAGAGCGCCACGTACCTCCCGTTGCGGCCAGAGAGTAGTGGGATCGAAACCGGGCGCCACCTAACTACTTTTTTTTATAGTGGACTGCGCTGACGTCATCCCATACGCTGACGAGGCTGAAGAGACGCGCATGCGCACTAGAGTGCGGACGGCGGACAACGACAACGAGGTAGGGAGGGACACAGCCCCGAGGTAGCGGGTATTTTGCAAGTTACTCTATAGACGGCTTCTTTCAGTCACCGCAAAGTGGTGAGCCATTGCAGAAGCTTGTTTTCGTGAAAAAAAAAAAGAAAGATAACCCTTGCGGTATTTCTGGTGCAGAAGGCAGTTACGGGCCGCTTCGTCGGCTTTGCGGTTCCCTTTGACGTCGCTGTGTCCCGGTATTCACTGCAATTTAATGCTGCGTCCAGCAGCAGAGCAGGCAAGGTGGTGAAGGTATCAGGTGTCACAGGCTGCGATTTAGTGGTGGAAAAACCTACTTCTCCTCGATAGGATTTGAAGAGCTGCCTTGGAGTCCGTGCACATTTTCCACCTGTGCGGCACATGGCGCAGGATGTAAACGATTGCTTTCTTCAGAGCACATAGCTCAGCCGCTGTCGAAGATATTTGTCGCTCCAGACGAAATGAGACCATTTCACCTGTTAATGGTATGTATAATCTAGAGCAAGAGTTCGTATGGTTGATGAACCATCATTAAATATGAATGTTCTAAGCTTGCGCTCTATACATGCAGTCTAAAACGATGTGGAGGATTTCTGACTGGGCCCGCAAGAAATCACTTCTTAAGTGGTATTGCCTCCAGTATAGTCGCTCCGGATTCGCCCAAAGCATACAGCTGTCTGCTCCAACCCAGCCCTCACAAATAATGCAGCCACATTTACTTCCTTGGAGCTTTGCTTCCCTACAAATTGAATGTTGTATCCCAAGAATTGGCCCTAAAAAGACTACGCCCTATGCCTCAAGTGCACTCGAAGGGTCTCCTGTTGTCTAACCACTTCAAAAGGCAAACAACGCGCCTCTGCTACGGTTCCAACGCTCGAAGGTCCCTTCAGAAGTCCAAGACAAGTGCGTAGGTTGTTGTTTCTTGAATCCTCGAGGCTTTTCTTGCTTGTCTCAGATATTTTACGCACGATAGGGTGGCTGTAATGCATTACTCCATCCACATAGCTCTTGTGTAGAATAACCATTGAATGGCAATCACAGCCCCAGCGCGAACCTATAAGACGTTTAAAAACCTGAGCGGCAGAAGAAATGCGGTTCCGTATCCGTTTGACTTCGCGTGACCAGCTAGGTCAAGGTGTGGTCTATTAAAACTAAAAATTTTTGAACTCGCTCGTACGAAAGTATGCGCCCGCCTAGTATTAATGGATAGCGATGCATATTCTTCCCTGTGAAGGCCATGGCCACGCTCTTATCAGGAGAAAGTTGAAGGCCGCGGGCTGCGAGGTAGTTGGGGCTCTCTGTAAACGCTGTTGTGTACACCGTCGTGAACGAGAAGCACACCACACACAGGTATCTGCGTACAGCGTGATCTTCTCTCCACGCGGCAGGATTCTCTTGAGTGAAATTAGGGTAAGGTTGAACAGCAACGGACAATTAGTACGGCCCCTTGTGGTACACCCTTTTTTATGGCGTAATGAGAAGTTGAACCTTCCGAAGTGGACATGAAAAGGTGTCGTTCATCAAGGTAGTCCGCTATCCATGTGTATATCTTGCCCCCAAAGCCTATGGTCTTCAAGAGCGGAAAGAATTGCTGTGTAGATGACCGAATCAAAGGCGGCCTTTATGTCCAGGAAAATAGCGGTTGGTGTGCAGCCAGAACTAAGTGGTTCTTCGAGTGAAGGGAACTAGAGCAATGATGTTGTCTATCGGTAATCTGTTCTGACGAAAACCATTCATTTCCTGGGGATAAGCCTTCCTAGCACTCGAGAAATTATGTCATCCTGGTATATCTTTTCTATTAGCTTTCAGATGCAGCTGAGCAAGGTGATAGGCTGGAAGGATGCATAACTGGTTGGTGCATTGCGTGTAAATTACTAGAACATATAGCATTGTTAAAGGAAAACCTCCAGATGTCGGCGTGAAGATGACGATTGGCGCAACTGAGCGGCAGGACCGATTTCGATGGCCAATAACGACGAAGAAATTGCTGGCTGTGTGCAGGAGTTGTTCACGCCGATGACTTCGACGGCATGACGTGACTCCGTGCCGCACCCCTCAACTTTCACGATTCGGACGTGCTCTCCGAGTAACAAAGTTCTCTCTCTCTCTCTCTCTCTCTCTCTCTCTCTCTCTCTCTCTCTCTCTCTCTCTCTCTCTCTCTCTCTCTCTCTCTCTCTCGGCACGTGCTGCTACCTTGTAAATACTGTAAAATATTCCTCGGGGCACTCAAGTCTGCTTACGTGCTTTGAATGCGAAGGCGTTATGTCTTCATCTGACGTACTTATCCAAGACTTTTTTACCCCTACATCGTGCTCGATTCTCTGCACTTTCGTTTAAGTGGGCCGCTGTAGTCGCTCATCACGCGTATTTACTCGAACCCTTCGATTAAGCACGTTGCGGGCTGTTAGTACCACAGCATTCTTCACCGCGGCGCCCCTGGAAAACTATTCACAGACCGTGGTCGATGGCTTCAAAGTTATCGAGAACATTTCACGCTCGTCCTTCCATAAACACAAGCCGACGCACCGAGTGTAAATCGCAACATCCCAATATGGTTCATCTGATCACTATGACTAGGACGAGACTCTACCGCACGACACGACACCGCCAGTTATTCTCCCGTGTACATTTTATTCGGCTGAAACCCAACACTGCCCCTCGGTGTGACCGCAGTTTCACCAACTTGAATATTTACGCTGCTCGCTAACTCACACTCTGTTCTCCTCTACCCTGTTCTCTCCTCCGATACCTACTCTTTCATACTGCATTGTATTCAAGTTTACTTCATGAATGGCTACAAACTATCCGCAACGCACCTTTCCTCTCTCACTCTCTATCGAACCGACGAACAACAACCCGTATTCATCTCACTAATTTGCAAGGCCACCACAAAGCTCTGTCACTGATGTTCTTGCGGCCCCACGTAATGTAGGCCTCTCCACGAAACTGCTGTCGCCTCATGGGGTCCTCATCGCGTCCTGCGCAAGCTGATCGACGCGACTTTCTGAATACGTTCGCTCCAGTCGACATCGACCCAAGCACAAGCCATACCGTGACATCACGACGAATCGACGTTGTTTGGCTGTGCCATGTCGAATGACAAATCTCTATGCAATGTCGGCCGCGGTGAAGATAATGCATGGTTGGCACAACTACTAGATGGCCAAGAATCTAAGCAAAACAACGCAAAAAAAGACGAAGCGATAGAGCGAGGACGACAAGGACTGCGCAGTCCGTGGCGTCCGCGCTGTCTTTGTCTTTTTTGCGCTGTTTTGCTTAGATTATGTACCAACACGTCAAGTTTTCCACGATGGCCAAGAACGAAGAGAGAAATTGCTGGCTGTGCGCCGGTGTATATGCATTCTAACGGCTTCTAAGCTAACTCCCACTGCCTTGTGAATATACTCTTATTTGTTCATGCGCCTTCTCGTAGCGATGTTTAAAAATCGCATGCCCTCTCGACGTTTACGACTTCTTTCCTAATCAGTGCCGATTCCGGTCCGGTTTTGAACTAATGTGAAAGACAACTTTTTAAATTCACCTGATTCACCCCCCCCCCCCCCCCCCCCATTTATACTTTGCGCATCAAACTGACGTCATCAATCTCAATTTTGCTAAACCTTCGGTCGCCATCCCTATCAGCATTTATTAGCCATACTTTCAAGCCTGTGTGGACCCCTTAATTTTATCGTGGACTCACTCATTTGTTACTAACCGTTCCCACCTCGGACTGTTGTCAGAATTCACCACTCAGCTAGTATGTTATCTCCGGAGTGCCTCAAGGCTATATACTCGCCCCACTACTCTTTACGAACGACCTCCATAACGGCATTTCCTCGTGCACCTTTGCTTTTGCAGACGATTGTGTCCTCCATCGCCGCATAGAAACTAACGGTGATGTATAGAAGTATTTCAAAGGGACCTTAACAAAATAGAAAGCTAATGTTCTCAATCTCTAACGAAACTACACAATACGGCATGCAAAGTTGTAGAAATATCTCGCAAACGTTCCAGTGCTTAAAAATTCATACACAAGCTTCAACCCCCTCCTTAACCGAATCGTACCGTTATCTACACTTTAGAGCAAACTCGTCATGGTCATAGCCTATCAAAAAAAAAAAAAACTTTCTGCTGAAGCATCCAAATCCTTTGCTGTCAAGTTTCAACAGAAGATACCTTACCTCATGTTCTCCGTCCACCAGATAACTCGCTTACGAAGCCTTTGGCATGCAAGAACAAATTGGGATATTCTTCGTCCATCTTGAACCCGCAACAAGAGTATATCTTACAAACACCCTTGAACCTGGCTGCACTGATGGTGAGGGGTATATTCGGGTGTTATAAAACGAGCGGCGTGGTTTTGCACATATTCAAGGGTGTTTACAAGGTACTCAATTGTTGCTGGTTCGAGATGGACGAAGAATATTCTAATGTGTTCTTGCAAAGGATTCATAGGTTACAGCCCCAACCGCCCTCTCATTGGCTTCGGCCTTCCTGTCAAATAAAAGCTGCTGGCTAACCATAAGTGCATCACGGCATTCCTTAGAGACGCCGGCCTGGTTGGTGCTTTGCAGCAAGCTAGCTCAACCTTGTCTGTTTGACGCGTTTTTTTTCCCCTTGAATTCCGCCGACGTCCAATGCTCCTCATCCCGCGTATAAATGTACCTCGCAGCGCGATTCCAACTCCTGCAGCTTTCAGAGCTCACATGGCTACACTAAGCATTTTAATAAATTGTTTTTACATGGAAATCCTACCCGAAACAGTTGTCAAAGAGCGCAATTCACGCTATTTAGGACGGCTATAACTTGCAGTTAATTTCTGGGAATAATGTGCGTTTTTTTTTTTCCTCCTTTTCTTCTCTGACCTACTATGCGATCGACAGATGGAGCCCGACTCGTGTAAGTACGCGATTGCACAACGAAAAAAAGAAAAAGAAAAGCTTATGAACCGGATACCTTGTTTAGACCCATCCTTCCCCAGCATTCATACTGGGCTTATTCGAACATGAAGGCGCATCACTAACTGCCCAAGCTTTGTAGTCATTTTTTTTTAAAACGTCCGCAGCGTACAAAAACTTACGCCACGACTGATCACCGAAGAGCAAGCAGCAAGAGATCACTGAGCGTACATGCAAGTGCCACGCGCTGTCCATTTGTGTCTTGTTTATTTCTTATAATGCGTACTGTCTCTTGCCACCCGTAGCGAGTTTTTCTTCTTTTCTTCCATTGATACAGTCTGCCTGGAAGCGACCGACATCACTCGACCGATGTTGTCGAACCTACACGCGCGCTACCGGTCGCACGTTTACGTCGCAGACGGCAGCGTCTCACACGTGTCCTCTTCCCCCAACACTCCAAATGAGGGTCGTTGGACGGCTGTTCCTCACCATTTCCATCGTTAGACCAGTTGCAGAACACAGCAAACAAAAAAGGACACCAAGCGCAATATTCGACTCGCTCGCCTTACCTAATTCCCCATAGGTTAGTGTGTACTAACTGGCCGTAAAATCGTTTCGGTAAGCAGCCGGAATTGTCGCAGGAAAGAAACTGCGCCTGCAAAGGCTCAATTCTTTGCGAAGAAGCTGGCTCGAACAGGATGTATGCACTCCACTTTAGTACGAAGAGTTTCGGATGCCCTTGATATCGGATATGCTCGAAGAAATCCGGATGTTGTCGAATGTTTCGCCAAAGAGCCGTGAACGTTAGCAGACGAATAGGCTACGGCGAAGCGGTGGTACGCGCAGAAACCTCTTTCGTATCACATTCAGATGCCACGGTAAATAGCAGCTTAGAAATAAGTGATGCAGTCAGATGAACTGGCGGCGTAAACTAACGCGTGTACCAGAGGAACCAGCAGCTTACCGGATCGGGCGCCGTGCTTCAGAGCGCGGCCCCGGTTTTCGGCGGCGGAGTGGTGTCGGCTCTAGCTGCCTGCCAGGCCGCGGCCCTGGACTGTGCGGCCGCTCTCGTTCGTCTCACGCCATGTCAGCGGCGGTCGGGGCGAGACGCCATCTTGGAAGCAGCGGCATCGACTGCGGCCGCCTGCGCGCGCACGCCATTGGACGGCTCGCCGGTCACGTGACCACACGTCCCGCCGTCCCCATTTGGGAGAGCGACGTTTCCCTCTCCGCTGCCCGCGGCGGCTTCCCCTTCGACCGCACTCCAAGCCGCGCGCATACGCCGTGCTTGTGCGCGTGTCTGAAGTGAAGTCTCCCTAATACACGCAAACCACGGAGGGTGGCTCTTTCGCGCCCAATGAAAAAAATGCGCAATAAAATAACGACGCCTTTTGGGACTTGGAGTGCGTGGGTCGATTCTTTGACTGTGTCGTTGATGAGCTCATTTGTGATAACAGCCACGTTGAATACGCGGCCAAGGCCAATGCGTACGTTGACCTACTGAGCACATATCTGGCTTAGCGTATACTGTTGTGGTGGTTGCCTCCCTGATGGAAGCTATAAAGGGGAAGTGTGCTCGTGTGGTCTTTCTGCGGATGTTAATAATGATGATTTCCTTTGATTTATTGTAGGGTTTAACGCGCCGACGCAACGTAAGCGATGAGGCGCGCCGTAGTGGAGGGCTCCGGATTAATTTTGACCACCTGGGGATCTTTAACGTGCACCGAAATCTCGTACACGCGGGCATTTTTGCTTTTCGCCCCCATCAGAAAAGCGGCGCCGTGGCCGGGTATCGAACCCTCGCCCTCGTGCCCAGCAGCACAACGCCTTAGGGGTGTTAATAATGGCCTCCACGAGGTTTAAATGATTCCGCAGCCTTCGAGTACAGCAACCTAAATTCTGGAAAATCTAACACGAACTTGCTAGATTTAAGCTCGATGTGAATTGCCTTGTTCTACAGGGGATCTCGCATGGACGTCTGGATTCTGCGCGTTGGAGCTATGCATGGACAGACATGGATGCTAACATCGAGATCAAGACGTGTGTTTGAAAATGGAGGTTTTAAGTGATGGGCGTGAACAGGAAGATAGCGAGTTGGTTGCACGCAAGTGGTTGTGCTGGATCAGATTCCTTTTGAGGCCACGGGGCACTTGAAAGAAATGTTTTTTAGAACCGGAAGACTCTGCAGGAAGACAGACTAGGCGGAAATTGTGCACCAGAATGAATTGGACGACATAAATAATGAGACATTCCGCCTGTAAGAAGCGTCGGGAAGGACTAATTTCGACAGTCCGTCGATTGACACGCCACAAAATCTCCTGCGCCGGGAGGTCCCCCCTTTTGTTTAATCTTGCCATGAAAGGTCTTCCCCCTTTATTAAAAGAAATACCTCACATTCGACATGCAATCTACGCGGATGACATCGCCTTATAGATACCTACAGGATCCATGGGGGAACAAGATGGCTTCAAGTAGCTATAAACAAAGTACAGAACATACCTCCCGACACGAGGCCTCGAATGCGCGCCGGACAAATCAGCGCTTTTAGCACTTCGTGCTGGTACGGCGAAACAAAGGAAGTCCACCGTCCCAGACCCTGTTCTACTCATAAATGGCCAGTCCGTTACAACTGTGCCACATATGCGAATCTCGGGGCTTGTTGTCCCCCAAAACGGCTCCAGAATCAACACAATTGTCCCTCTCCAAAATGCTGTTGACCAGCTCATGCACGTTATTCAGAGCGTCGCGCACCGTCGCTACGCCCCAAAGGGTCGGAGGATCTTAGAATTATACAAGCCATACTGGTTAGTAGAATCGCGTATGGAACGCCGTACCTGGCATTTAAAGGAGCACTGACACCAATTTTCGGCGTTTATATTGTTGCACAGTTCGCTTCCTTCACTAAACAGAATACCCTGGCTGAAATATGAGCGGCCTGCGACGCGAAAAACATATTTCAATTGGATCTCATTTATCGCACCGACGGAGCAGCACTCAGCAAATGGACATCAGCGTGACATCACCCCGTGAAGACAAAAGAAGTGACGCGACAGCGCTTGTCAAAAACTCGTGGCGTCACTTCACGCGCGCGGCCCCACGAGCGGCGAGTGGGCGCCGCTGACGTCCGCACAAAGCGGCGAGGTCAGGCCGGGATTCTGACATATGCGCCGTTCGGGATGAAAGCGCGGGAATTTGAAACAAACGATTTTCAGGCCGTTCAATGTAATTAACTATCGCGCGCTGAAGTATTTGAAGTGCTGTTTCAGGTTCGCCGATAAAAGCAATAAAAGTGTAACAAAATTTTCGTGTCAGTGCTCTTTTAAAACGAACGAGAAAGCAAGATTGAGCATAATGAAATGAAAATTAACTGAGTAAATGAATAAAAAGCCAAGATTGAGACCAGCTGTGCGCGGAATTAACAGCAAGGGTTGGAAATAAAAGCAGGGCATACATACAGCTTGGATCCCATGTGTGCAGCGAAGCTCGTGAGAACGGCCAGGGGACGAACGAAGAGCGATATTCCCGTAGCCTGTAAGGTTTGCTTTTGTGTTCGTTTTCATTGTAAACTTGTTTCTCTTTACTCCCAAGGTTCAGTCGTTTTCAGAGGTCTTTATTTGAACTCGCTTTAGGGAGTACGCGCACACAAACACCAAATGAAAAGGTGAGGGGGGGGGGGGGGGGGGGGTGGCGTGATACTTTCAGGCTCTAATTTTTTTTCCACGCGGTTTTGCGTTTCTACGGCAAAACACAAAACGAAAATGAAACAATTTTAAATGCAGATCATTTTGCTTTCGTTTTCGTGGGCACGTAAAGCATGCATGAGAGAAGAGTCATGGCCGTGCAAGCAGGGACGTAGCAGGGGCGTAGCGCTCCCAGGCAGCGAGCGCTTAAAAGCGAGTGCAAGTGCTCCTTTTAGCAAAAACCTCTCCCTTTTACAACCCATCACCCCCCCCCCCCCCCAAAAAAAAAAAAAAAAAAGGCCACGGCTCTGCGTACGTGCTAGTCATCAACCGTAGCGTAAGCCTCTGCAGTAATAATTTATAATTACAATAAGCGCTCGACGTTCGTGTAATCACGTGATTTTTTTTTCGCTTTCTTCGCAGCCAGCCAAAGTCGGCGTGACCAGCTAGCTGCAGTTGCTAGCTGACACCTAGCTAGCTGCTAGGTGTCAGGAAACTTTATTCGCTTCGTTCACGGCTTTCTCACAGACCGGTACATGCAAGTACGGTTGGGGAGTGTGCCAAGCGAAAAAAGAAGCGTGTTGAGGGGGGTTCCCCAGGGTAGTGTTCTGACCCCTATTCTTAGCGGAATCCTAGTAGCAACTTTATTAAACAACAAACAAAGTAATTGGTGCTGTAGTGGTGGACGGTGCAGTCAGGATGCTGGTCGCGCGCGTTCCAGGTAGGCCACAGTGTCCTCGACCTACAATGAACAGGGGCAAATATATCCCAAATAACCACAAGATGTCCTCAAGACGTCCCAACAACAGATGAACGTCCAGTGTACGTCCAGAGGACGTCAAATTTTCGGTACGCACACTCGCGAATGCTTGACGGAGGAAGCCCGGCGGGGGGAGCTCCGTACGATGTCAGCGCTGGGATTTTACCTGGTAAAAGTTAAACACCTAATTTAATAATGATGCTGCGGATTACGCAAGCCTAGCTAAACTAAATAACAACACTGTACTCCAACCATGAACGGAAGTCTGGAAAGCTCCAAGATCGGGTTCATATTTCTTTTACCCAGCTTGGGGAAGTTTTATTTCTCGTAAACTCACTCGGTTTAAAAACCAAATATGTAATTAGAACAATGAAATAAATAAAATTGGAAAATCGACACGCTCAATGAAACGTACAATGAGCGAATGAATTACACCACAATGAAAGGTATCAGTCACAGCAAATTAAGCCCGCACTGTGCAAGTTTGCGCATGCGTAAACCAGAGTGGGCCGAGTGCCTGACCGGTGAGTTAGCCTCCGAGTAGCCGTAAACTAACGCAGAACGTGCCATGAAAAGCGTGCACGCTCTTGGCCTTTAAAATAAGGGAGCGCAGGGCATGCTTACATTTTCGGCGCGCGCCTTGCGTGGATTAATCGATTAACCTTTGCGACCGGCTCCTGCGCGCAAAATAACCGGGAAGTTGCCGTAGAGCAGAATGCATATGTCACGTTTTCACCTTTTCCTGGCAAATATCCACCGTATCCGCAGATTAGACCGCCACAATTAGAACGAGCGCGAAATGTCGGACGGGAGGGGGAGGGCGCGTTCGAGCGCGCGACATTCAAACATGGCGTGTGCCCGATGCTGGGCATTTGAATTACGAGCCGCCGTGCACATCTTTCAAAGAACAAAAAGTCTAGTTCATTAAACACTTTATACATAAACTTCACAAATGTAAATTTATTGCCTTCTTCGTTGACGCTCGATACATGGCGGCGGGTGACACGACCGGTCTGTAACCCCAACGAATAAATAACAATAGAATAGTAGTACTAATAATAATAAAACAAGTTCCGCTGAAAAGGCCATTTGTGCAGGCGTTTGCCTTTGCGTATACGCGTGAATACAGTTCATAACGTGAAATTATATGTTTACCGGTTGCAGGAAAGGTACTGTCCCTGAAGTGGCGAAAACCAGTACAGAATCCGCAGCGCTCGAAAAAAGCATTTTTTATGTATCACTTTTTCCTTAGTTTGCACAGTTTTTCCTCCGAAAAGTTAATTGTATTTGAACAGTACCAGGTACGTATAAAAACCGCACAGGCCCGAATCCGACGAAAGAAAAAATAAAAAAAAATAACGGTTTCTCTTAATATTTTTGGTTTTTTTTTTCACCATGAACGGTATTGCAGTGATAGCAAATTCTTGAGAGGGACATCCCAGCATGTAGAGCAGGATAATTTCTTTTGCAGCATAAAGCTGAATGTTTAAACCATCCAATAGGAGAATCAAATTTGGATTTTGCGTTTCGGTAGTTGTTTAATTAGCTTTTTTTAAAACTGGTTAGCAGGAGTACTTCTAGCCTAGAAGATAGAATCGATGTGAACTTGTATGCGATTGCAAAAAAAAAAAAAAAAAACAAAAAAAACTGGTTCTCACATTTCATTGTTCCCAACTGCTGGTATCTATTTATACCTTGCTGGTAATTTCTCATTGATTAGTTTTTTGCTATTGTTCTCAAGAACCATCAAGGGATATTTTTAATTATCTCGGACACTAAATACCTTACATCAAAACTAATTGGATATTTGAAATTGGCTAAGAAAACTGAACAAGCCCATTAAGTTTCATCAAGATTCGTTGGAAAGCAAAGAACAAGTTTCTAAGGCCAGTGTGCCCCCTCAAGTCAGAGGAACTTGTAACTGTAACACTGTAACATTTTTACACACTAACTATAACGGAAAATACCATTACAACTACTTTGTTTTTTATAAAACTTATCCCACAGCAACAATCGTTAAAGGACGACATACAGATTGCGCTTTCCATTTTCTTGGACCATCTTCTTTGCAATATCCTCTCCCCCCTAGCACATTTCTACAACACGGCTCTTTAGGAGAGGACGTTTATTATTTTCCCAGCAGAAGACCGAGGACGGAGGTCGGCACTTAGGGCAATTTCTCAACTTCTCTTTTGTCTTGAGCCGACAAGGAAGAAGAAAAAGAACAAGTACCCCGGCTACACTAGGGTCCGAATGTCATTTGAACCAAATGTCATTTGACTCAAATGGGGTACTTCGAATGCCATTCAGAATCCGCTGTGCTACACTACAATTTTGAAGGCATTTGAAAGCTTTCACAATTGCTCGCCGTGCTGTAGTGGCACTGTTGTCGCCCCGTTATGTTTTCTACAATAATACAACAATCTAATTTAGGAGCAGTCTAAGGCAGTAAAATGACATCAAATTAGAAGAGACACCAGTTTTGACTCTAATGTGGTGGCTGTTTGCGTAGTTTTTATTTTTTTTGCAACTGACCCACTGGTCTTGAGAGTATGAAAATTAAATATGTTGATTTCATATTTTAAGTAAATGAACAGTGAACAAAGTTCCACAAACAAAAATATTTTGTTTGCTTTACGTACGGAATGAAGTATATTTTTTATTGCGATCGAAGACGCTGCGTCGAGAGTGCTAGAAAATGCATTTGAATCCCAAATGTCCCTCTCGGTGCTCATTTGGCTCGAATGCCATTGAGCTGAATGGCATTTCAAAACCTAGTGCAGCAGCACAACTTGGTATTTGAGTCAAATGACATTTGGTTCAAATGACATTCGGACGCTAGTGTAGCACGGGTCTATAACTCACGGATGCCAACTTTGAGAAACAACAAATCTTAAGTTACAATGATTTTTGCAAATAAATTTCCCCACACCAAGGGTGCATCAACAAAAAAGTTGATGCAACAAAATGAGGTGTACACAACGATTGTTGGTGCTGGGCTTGAGTGTGCCCCCTTTTATGTTCCCTTATTCTACGGTTTTACCATGAGCAATTTTGAGTATGACCGCATGTCTTCGTGTGTTTCTGTCAAATAAACCCCGTCACTTGGTTTGTGATGTAACTGTAACAAGTTACGCTTGGAAACTCAGCAATTTTGAGTACGGCCGCATGTTTTCGTGTGTTTCTGTCAAATAAACTCCGTCACTTGGTTTGTGATGTAACTGTAACAAGTTACGCTTGGAAACTCAGTAACTGTAACTGTAACAGAGTTACTTTTTTGGCTAAAGTAACCGTAACTGTAACACCGTTACTTTTTACTGGTAGCGTGCCCATGACTGGTCTGAACTGGATTAGCTGCCATTACTAGGCATCATTCCCAGGATCAATAGAGTCAAACTAAAAGTGTGTGCATGCATGCGTCTTCCTTAGGGATGATTGCCATCAATGCTCGAGAGGAAATACAACTGTCTCCCACCTCTCACCTGAATTATGTGTCACCTCTACATCGTGAGCTAAAAAGTTTCTCTGGCCATCCACCTACACAGAGCGGAATGGCTCACGATGCTTTCTTGCGTATTTATGGCAGTTATTATCTGACTGGCTTGCTTCTGTGACCACGGCAAGGGAGATATTCCCCAGGCCTTTCTCGTCTAAGGGGTGTCGACCCTCTCACCGTGCTGAACCAAGCCGAGCCAGGCCTGAAGATGATCCGACCCAAGGTGGACATCTCCGCTGTGGGCGCAATCACGTGCAGGTGCAGGTGCGAGATGCTCGTGAACGGAGGCCAGTGGAAGCCCATCCTGCGGCGGCCAGGCGACGACACACACGTGCTTATGTCACGTGACTTCCTGCTAAATTTCTACTAGGTCGCCGTCTTGAAAAATACGTGTCTGGGACTTAAAACTGCTTCTGTCGCCACGGCAAGCATGCAACTGAGGACAACTATCATGAAGCTGATTTGAGGATGACATCCTTTAGGAGAGGTTGGAGGATTGTTTCATACAGGCATACACGCATTACAACCCAAAACATTTTTCTAGTAATGCTATTGTCACTTATCTATGTTGCACGTATATTTATGAACAGATTTGTGTGGGATGCTGCTTTCATCAATTTTAGCCTCGTGGCTGAAGTTCCAATAAACAGAATGGTGCGATAGAATTGACGAAGAAATTGGGGGGGGGTGGGGACACACTTTATGGTACACTTTTTTTTATCTGTATACGCCCACAACTCCAACGATTTGGCCTCAAATTTCTGACCTCCTTTTCTCTCGAAATACTAGCATCGCTTAGCTGTCCACCTAGCCCCAAGTATGATGAAGTGATTAAAAATGTAGATCTAACCTCATAAAACTTACGGGTGTGATGCAATGAACGTGGCTGGTATGCACTAATTTGTAAAACCAAAACGAGAGCATTTGCAGCTGTGAAATGATGCCTTATCAACTTGCGCTGATTAGTGACTAAAGCGAGACACCTCTGTTCCCGCACATTTCTTTCCAAACTAGCACAGGCTAATTTTCCTCTGCTTTCAGAGCATCACACACCTTGAAGAATCCACGCTTCCCCCACGCTGTTCCAGCACTTGCTTGCCGATCTCGACTAGGCGATTCACTGAAAGAGAGCAGAGAGCAAAACTTTGTAAAACTGTTTCGCGGAAAGAACTAAACGTAGAAAAGGCTCCAATCCAGTCTGTGAGGGTGGTTGTGGAGCTGTAAACAACACCCACAACGATTGCCCATGCGGCGTCACTTGAATTCACACACATGGCTCTACAAAGAGTGAAACCAGAGACTCTGCCAGCCGTTACTGGGATTCACCGGGCGGAGTCCCGAACGCAGCAGTGGTCGGAAGAAAGAAAAATGAAAAGTAGAGTCTTTCGAGGAGTGAGGAGGAGGAGGGTGGCACGCTCGGCTATGGCGTCTTTTCTCTCATTGCCTTCCCCTCACTCTTGTTTCGTGTGTCGCCTACAAAAAGTGCCCTACCCCTCCCCAGACACTGAATCCAAACCACTGTCTGTCTCCCCGTCTACGCTTGTGGGCGTAGCTTAGTCGGCAAGATGGCGCGCTCTTGCTCCGCTTCCCTTTGGGCTTAGGTTCAATCTCTGGCAGTGCCAGTAGTTTGTTTGTGTAGCCTAGGTGTAGCCAGTAGTAGCCTGGGAGTTTTCTGCTAATGCGGGCACAAAAGTTTCCTTGGCTGGTTAGAGGTACACTTCTTCGCAATAAAACAAGCTATCTAAGAGTTCGAAGGGCTACGACTGCCACTCCTTGAAGTGAAGTGTCAACCTTTTCAAGTTTACAGGCATAAATAATCACAGCTATACTTTTAAGCATTTTGTGAAAACAAACATAACAGAGAAGTCATGCAGCTTCAGGGCCACACTGCACAACAATGCATTGCAGTGAAGACTTCTGTTCAGGTGAAACCAGCGCTCTGTGCACAGATAATCCTCTGCCATTGTCTGAACACAAGAGGTTTGTAGATGAGCGGGTGGCAATTTAAACTTAAGCAGGAACCAGCAACACAAACTCAACCGAATAACTTGGTCATTGTTCCAATATGCGAGTATGCACAGACAAATTTTCCCCTAGACATTCTTTGATGAAAAGATGATTCCGTGCTGAACCAAAGTGGACGAGGAGCCAGGCAGGGTAATACCCCTGTCACACGGCATATCTAATGTCATTCAAAGTGAATGACATTAGCTGTTAACGAGCTAAAGCTATGGCTGCTGAGATTATTTAGAGACCTTTGTTGCACTGATTCAGCTACCAGCGCGACTGATATGAGATGTGGTATCTAATCTTAACAAATCCGTGAGAACAGAAGAACCGAGCTTTTTTTTTTTTAAATCACAGAATGACTGCCCAGTTCAGCTACCAAAATGAAACATTAAAGAAACAAATCTCGATTTACACCTACAGTTAATGTCCACTGTGAAGGGGATCGGAAACAATTTGATGCAACCAATTATGTAATGTATAAAATGCACAGCATGTACAAAAAAATTATAAGGGGTCCAGAGAGCTCAACAGAATCAATATTATTTCAAAACATTCAGTTTCAATATTCGTTCAGGTTCCACTGTATATGCGCAGTTCAAGAATGGGAACTGGTTCTGTGAGGATCTGGAAGCTCTAGTTTGAGGCAAACAAAAATATGATCAAAGTCTTTTCAAAACAACACAGCAAGCCAAAAGAATCAGCTGACAAGAAATGAGCAACACCAACGCATGCACGTCATGTATAAAACAAGACACCAACTTGAGCGAACAAAATTAAGAAAAAAAAAATTAATTAGATGTTTTGCCTCATAGATGGGAGGCAAAATGTCTAAGGAATTTTTTTCCCTGCTGCTACATAAAGTCAGTACGCTTGTATTAATTTACATCGATGCACTGTAGCCTTGCCTTTAATTTACAGTGTACCAGAACACGACTAGCCAGCATGAAGGGTATTTTGCTGGCCACCTTTGCCGACCACACTTGCCGGTGGTACTTGTCACAGAGGTTAGATTAAGCAAAACTATACTACACCCATGCAGGATGCACTTGCGGTATAAGCCACCATTAGCCCTTTCAAAAGGTGCCCTTAAGAAAAGTGCTTGATGTGAGACTTCCGTGCAGCGAGCTCACGGTGTGTTCACGTTTTTCAGGGGCATACAAACCCTCAAAACAAAAAAACAACAAAGTAACAGTGGTATATAGTAGTATGTGCACAAGATCCCTCATTGTGCAGGTCATCATATTGGCAAAGCATTCTCTCCGGCTATAACGCAAGAATGTTCCTACCGCAATCACCTACAAGCAGAAGAGCATCCAACAAAAGACTGCATGCCTGCATTAAGATCTAAATATACTGATGTGCAAACAGGCTACTATTCCTGCAGGACTGCACTGAGTCTTGCCAGACGAACAGCCCTGCATTCAACCATGATGTAGACAGGTAAGCTGGGTGCATGGCAATACATAGGAACATAGTTCACTGTCATCTGCAGCCTGCATATACATGCTAATTTCCTAGCCCAGGGGCGGTATACTCGTTTTGTCCGTTTTGTGTCCATTCCAAAAGTGTCTGTTTTGAGCAAGCTCTGATTGGCTAAAAGCGAACACCCGGATGTGATGCCATGCAAGCACGGCGAAGCTATGAGCCGACGAATTCTCGGAGCAGACGATTTGGAGCAGACGATTTTTCGCCTTGTTGTTGGTTTGCTGGCGTTCAGTCGTATAAAATGTGTTTACAAGAACAGTTGCGCAAAAGTCAACCCAAAGCCCACCCCACCTACAACTGGAAGTACGTCAGAATAAAACGCCACAAAACGGACGTTTTCAAAACGGACAAACATGAGAATACCGCCACAGGACAACGCTCTTTGTTCGCTTGTGAAGACATAGTCTGGGCAACTATGTCCGTACTGCCGACTCATCAGGTAAGTGGGCTGAAAATGCCTGACAAACTTGGCTCGTCGAAACAACTGGCAGTAGCGTAAGAACAAGGCTGTGGCTAGCTATGTCATGGCAATTCGACTCTGACTTCAATTTCGTAGCTATCGGGCGACTATCCATTACAGTTAAGAGGCTGACCTACAACAAGGAAGAGCACGGATTTCAGGAGGCGCTTCCGACGCTTTGGGCGCCACATAAAGATAAGATAATGCAAAGCACTACAGCTAGGGAAATGCTTTGGGGGCTGGTGAACACAAAGCTTGGTTCATTAAAAAGATTCCTTTGTTCCGATAACAAGGACACCTAATTTGTGACAAGCTTCAACACAAGTATCGGAGGCACTATTGATAACAGATGAAGCAGTGGCGACTGCCAAGCCACTTTCCACAATTTCCCTGCCATCACAGCATCTTGTTTGTGCAATTCGCAGCCGTCGACCTCAACCACTCCAAGAAGATTACTGGGCGGCTGTAGTAAGGCCTTTAGTTTCATTTGATGGTATGACTTGAATGTGCAGTGAGAACACCGATACCTACCGTTTTTATTCGATTATAAGGCGGTTATGATTATAAGGTGAGGGGTGTAGTTTGGGGAGTCAAAAAATGCTTCGAATATATGGTGGGGCACGACTTTGAGGCTACAGATTTTGGAAAAAAAACCTCGCCTTATATTCGAATAAATACGGTATGTTTTTAGGGCTGGCCTACACGTGCCCACATCCTCTCACTGTGGTGCAGAATTTGAAAGGTTGTCGATAATTCTCATTTATTTTTCGATTAAAGAGATCTCTTTCGTGGCTGTAATGTGGCTGACTAAGTTTCCAAAGGCTAGTTCTCCCAAATTTACCAAAGTTGTATTTTCTCTTAGTGGCCCCTTTATTACACAGCCTGACCCGAGCACATCCAATTCTCACCGACATCCCACCAAAGAGAATTACACGGATCGAACACAGCTGTGGTTGTGTAGTTAAAATGTCCTATCCTCAACCTGTCCCAGCTGTGAAATCGAGTACGGGGACAGTGACGGATCTAATTTTGGCACAGCACAGATGTGCTCAGAGGATGTACTCACGGAGAGGTATGTCATTGTACGTTAGTGACTTGACGTTTTTGAAGTGCTTCTTCGGAACTATCAGGTAGTGGTGCGTTGCGGCAGGATGAATATCGGGAAACACAGCGTAGTCTTCGTCCTAGAAACAAGCAAACAGAACGAGCTCAATTGCACTCATTTTGTCAAAAAAAAAAAAAAAAACAAGGAAATGAAGAACAAAGGACATGAATAAAATGTCAGTGAAGTGCTTTAGGTCTGTCCTAAACCCAGGGGAGCAGGAAAGAAGCCTATGATTCCAAACTCGCCTGGTAGAGAAGTGTTGTCTTTTGGTCCTTCCCCTCGACGATGTTGCAGAATATGCAGCCCTCTTGCTTACTGGTCTCCGGTTCGCCTGTTGAGTCTGTAGACGCTTTCCCCATAAGGGCACCTACGCAAAGCAATCCAGAGTTACGTAATTTTTTTCGTCAGCTTTAATTGCATTAGTGCAAGCCGCCAAAACATATTAGGTTGAAGGCCACACAGGTGCTTACATTTGTAGGAGCCAACAGTAAACGCCAGGGCACATTTCCCATTTGGGCATTTTGATGAGCAAAAATATGACCATAATTTGGCAAGCTTATAATTCGGTTAAATTTTTTTTTTTCAAGAACAGCGGTTGAGTGGGTAGATAAACGCAAATTAAACACGGTGAATGCATAAAGACACAAAGAATGAAAATTGGCATTCATGCCATCTTACCCATACTTTGATGCAGTAAGCGCCGGTGGTTGATTGACTTCACGAACTTTGCGATGTGCACCATTAACTATGCAGAGAGCGAGCGCGCTGACAGGCGGTTTGAGAGGTTACGTGCGCCAGCCAAAGAACCTTTCAAATATTATTTGGCGCAGACTTTCCAGACTCATCCTACAATACCTGATTTCCAGGAAGCGGTAGTAGTTGGAATATACTTTGAGAAACAGGCAGCTACGATCGGCGTACGAGGAAACAAAATAATCGCGGGACAGCTGGGACAACAACTTCCTGGAGCCATGGAGTTTTATTCGCAGAGGACACTAGCGCCACCGCCGCCAGCCGCTAGCGCCTCTCTTTTCGGTTTCGGTTTCGGTTTCGGCGTCGAAGGCGTCGAGGGTTTGTTTCGGGGCAGAATAGCTGTTAGCGTTCGATTCCAGTGGCTGCTCCAATAAGCAAATACTGCACGGCTGGAATGAAACGGATACGAAGAGGAGTGGCAATCCAATCGTGTAGCAGGCCTACCGCAGCACTTCAAAAATGTACCTATTCTTACGGCAGCCGTGAGAATTACCGTCGGAAATTTCTCACGACAGTTTCCACAAAAGCCTAGGCAGCCTTTAATTAGCTAAATATTTATTGCCTGAAGTAAACTACATAGACCTGGATTTACGTCTATTCTGCACGGGTAACCAATTAAAAATAGTCTCGTAGACGAGCGTCTTATAAATCAGGTGACAAAATTGGAATCAGATTTAATCTAACGTAGCCTAACGTAACCTAACTTCGCCGAGCTTAACCTATAAACTTACGCATCCAAACAAAACGTAACGACACCTCAGATAACTCAGCCCAACACCGAACACAATGTGTGTTAAACCAAACCCAGAAGTTCTGTGCGCAGGAATGATTGAAGGAATAACCAGAGTCCAAAAATATGACTATGACAAAGTGCAGATGAACAAACACTTTACACATTAAAAAAAATATCCTATGCTTCCTAAAGAAAGTTAAGAGAAGTCCGAAAGCGACTACATCCCGCGCACTAAGTAAACACATCTACGAACGATCTAAATTGGCGGATCCACCCCCCCCCCTTAATTTTGGAATCGATACCCCCAAGAAGACAACCTCTCAGGCCTAGTTGATGATTTTTTTCTATTTCTTGTATTTCTGGTTTTCCAAAATTCCGGTCAATAAAAAAAGGCTACTATCCTCCTCCTTATCACTATCATCACCATAACTGACAGAAGCTGACACCCCCCTCCACCCCTCTTCAGAAAAAAACCTCGATTCGGCCACGTATGTACGCATACGTGAGTTATGAGATAAAGGTATACTATTGTACTCCTTCTTCATGATCGATGCGTGTATTGTCTTATCTGCCAATCAGGGCTCGCCAAAAGGGACACTTTTGAAAGGGACGCAAAAGGGACAAAACTCGAGAATACCGCCCCTGGAACAGTTGCCCGATTTTCGACTGACCAGGTCAACACAAAAGCCAGGTTCCACGCATGTAATTGCCTTAGCGGGTAAGTGTCATTTTTCGGGATGATTTTTAAAACACAAGACTCAATAGCTAGAGCCATTTTTTGTAATCACACATCCCTCCTTAGATGGCTATGCTTCACTGCAGAGCAGGCAATGTGGGAAAGCCAGTTTACACCGATACTTGAAAGTCGGCTTCACCTCTAAACACAAATGCATTGCTGGGAAAACATTTTTGTCGTCCTATATCAGTATACGACTTTTTTTTTGTTTTTTTATGAGACCTTTCGGTCAGCCAACCAGTCTAAGGGGAAATGTATGTTTTTTGATAGAACGCCATCAGTCCCGCTAACAAAGCTTTCGCTTTAAAAATTGCAGAATAAAATAGTTGCCCTGCGCCGGATTCGAACCCGTGTCTTCCCAACTGAAAGCTAGTCATATACAGAAACGCCGAAGGAGCACCCGTACGAGTGTGTACGGGTATACGGAATAATTGTCCCAAAAAAGCGCCGGGTGGCGTGCTTAGCCAATCAGAAGCGAGTGCCGTGAGAAAATTTGAACAGTGATTCTCACGGCTGCCGTGAGATTAGCCACTGCATTCAAAACGGACGCAAATCCAGGATTCGGCACCAGGTACAGACGGTACGAGCACGAGGTTCCACCCGAGTCCCGTTCATGACGGTACGCTTGCGAGGACAACTCGAAAATAAATATCTTTGACCAGCAGCAAGTATACGTGCACGTTGTATGTAAGGTATGCCTCATTGCTCGAACAGATATGAAACCATGCCGCTTTTAGATGAAAGGTATACGCCCTGTGCACTTAATTAAGTGCCCTCTATAGTTCCACGTGAAAGCTCCGCACGGGAGCCTCTATCAGTGAAATACGGAGGCCCGCTATCCAACTGCCCGTGTCGCATGCCTGGGGGGAAAAGTTTCACTGTTGCACCGCATAGTACTCCCCAGCCCCACAGAAGCCGTGACACGAGCTTTTTTTTTCCCGGCCACGTTAAGCCACATATACTAAATAATGCGCTGTAATAAGCGGTTATAAACTTACCTAGCAATTGCTGAACGCGCGAATCAAATTTATTTCCTATAAAATGGCCACTCGAAAGAACTCGCAAACGAATGAGCCTTTATTTGCGCGGTTGAAGTCTTCTTTGAGACGTACACAGACGTTAAAAAGCGAGAGCGAAAACATTTTCGGTCTGCCCCCGGGTTGTTCCCGAGATTCAAAACATAACGGTCATAGGCACTAAATACTACAAAACAAAGAAAAACGTTCCCTATGTTTTGTCCCCAAATCAAATGAAAAATCCACCCTTCAGCGGCGCGCCTGTCTTTCTATTGAGAGGGAGAGAGGGAATTGTAGGGATTATAGGGACCAAGTTGTCGTCAGATGGGCCGTGGCTGCCGGTGCGTGCAGGCGTCAAGGTGAGTTGGTCCTGACTTCATTTTATTTCAGTTGTAATTTCATGGTTCATCAGTAGCTGCAGTCTATGATGCGCTTAGCCGCAGCCCGTGTGAAATTAGGCTGCCATAAGCCTCTGGGCCCTGGCTGTCGAAACTTCCGCTGTTACAGGGAGAAAAAGCCGTTGGCGCGTCAAAACTTGTCTGAAATTGTTTCCGTCGTTTTTCTTTACAACCCGCATGGACTGCTGCTGGCATGGACGCCCTTTTCTTAATTTAACTTCCAACTGTTCGCGCTAGACTACGTTGTTAAGCTCGGGGTGCCAGACAAGCCATTGACGTTCACGTGTGGGACGCTTAGTTCCCTGCCTTCATTTCGTCGGCCACAGAGTCGCGTCGCCAAAACTGCGTGGCGTGCACGAGATGCCAGCGTTACGGACACCCAAGTGAGTTTTGTATCGTTATCTGCGTGCGAAAAGTGCCGCTGTTTCGCTTTCATTTCGAGTTCCGTAGATGTGTTGCGTTCTCGTACTATTCAAACGAAGGTCAGCTGCAGCTAGTTAATGTAACGACAGCTGTGTAATTAAACAAATGAACTTTTATCACCGCAGTTGCTCATACGAAGTAAAAAAAAAGAAAAGAAGTGTAGACCTAGCAAAGCTGCCCTCGGCGCTCCTTCATTAGCGAACAAAATTGGCTACGCTTGTCGTCATTTGCGCGCCTTTTTCGTATGGTGGGTCGAGCGGCGGGAAAAGCTTATCCGCAATGTGTTTCATCGATTTTTAACTTTTGACTTCCCGCGGGCTTCCAGAACTGCCAAAAGGTTTTTGGTCTGGCAGCCAGTTGACTGTACGAACGCCGTAAATCGAAGAGGCCCATTTTCGAGCCACTTTTTTTTGGCGAGAAAGCAAGCATTGCAGTGGAGCACTGCGAAGCGTACGTCGGTTACGCCATGGCCACCATGGCCGCTTTGGCCATGGTTATTATTGTTATTGTTGTTGTTGCACTCGTGCGTCACTGGTTTAGGTAATTTGCCTGTTGCGTTACAGTGCTTTGCGTTTAGGGTCCATAGGCATATTGAGCTTGGGTTATTAGATCAGCTGTTTCTCGTCTAATTTTTTTCGACGCTGAAAAGCGTAAATTTAGGGTGGGTGTGCTATTGTTAAGTTTTCAAATATGAATCGCAACTACATCGGCTGCGCAGATTGAAGGCTGGCCCATCAGCAGAAACGTCGCTAAGGTTCGCGTTTGTGTCCGGTTTCGTGCCTCTAAAAGATACAGTAACAGAGCCAGTTGATTCGACTTCGGGAGTCAGTTTTCTTTTTTCTCGAAAATTTCACCATCCGAACATTCCCGGAATTACTCGCTTCTACACTGGACGTACCGCAACTGAGCTAAACTAAATTTTCCGCTGCGGCTGGTAATTCGGGTCGTTTTTCCGTCCTGCGGCGGAGGGGTGGTTGGATATGTTTGCCTGTTCACAGTGATCCTGATGCATACCGTGGTTATTCATTGACATTAAAGGAGCCATGAAGAGAAAACACAAGTTTGGTTCATTCGAAAGATTGCCTCGTTAGAACCATACTGACACCACTTTTAACACAAACTTCGCTCAAATAAGCTACATAATTAGGAAAAAAGGGAATGACCATGCGACCCACCCACTGATCTCCACTCTAGTGGAGATCAGTGGACCCACCAGCTCATTTCCCGCAACAGAACCTATGATGTCACACGAGAATGCTCTGCGATTGGCGGAGGCCGGCAAAAGCAAACGCAAGCTAGGCAGGGCTTACCAGTTTGCATAGTGAGCTATATGCCCGTTATACCATACTGCACATTCCTTTTAAGACACTAAGAACGGTGGAGTAAACGGTTGAAGTTCCGATAAACACGCAAGCGTGTATGCAATGCATACGAAACTACCGCCAGCCGAACTCGACATCTCGCCGTCGCCCCGTCGCGCAGACGAATTTTCGGGTTCGAGGCTCTTCGGGGCCAACGAACCATCCCAGCACGCACAGCCGCGACCTTGCTTGGTATCGTAATCCCTTCACAGGAGGTGGGCCGTCATATCGCCAACCAGCAAAGGTAAAAATAGAAAGGGAAGGGAGTAAAGAACAGCAAGCAGCGACGAGATAGTGACAATCGTCGCAGAAGTTTCGGAATGGTGTTGGCTTGCGGCTGTTGTTAGGAGCTCGTTTCCAGTTTACAACCAGTGAAAACTTCAGTTTGTTCGAGTACTTTACAATGAAATTTCGTTGCTGTGTTTTGAAATGCCCATGTAGTACGGGCAAATCGTCGAGGGAGTGCGACATCCCCGCCGGTGAGATCTCCTTTCATGTGCTGCCCAACGACGAACCTCGGCGAAGCAAGTGGCTACGTTTTGTGAACTTTGCAAACGGAGGAGAAAGAGAGCTAGAGGAAGTACGAGTGTGCTCGCTTCATTTCCGAGGAAGTGATTACGGCAGGGACCCTTACGTTAGCTCACTCCTGGGACATGCTGGCGCTCGTCGCCGACTTCGTCAAATCGCCGTCAAAGCGCTCTGACCTTGGGGGAAAAAATGCCGTACACCGCGCATTGACGCTCGTATCTTTCTGGTCGGAACAGAGAGCTCGCGCGAACGGCTTTCCATACACGACACCGGCCAACTGGCATAAGCGATACTGCTACTGAAATTGAACTATTATTAACCGTAATAAAAATACGGCACATACGTACCAGTCTGTATTCGTCCGTCGCGACGGGGCTGACGAGGCAGCGGTGCCGACGGCAGGGCGTTCGTCTGTTGTGGCTATCGCGGAATGGTCGCTTTCCGGTCCATCCGCGTATCCCACAACTCCTGCCGCTCGTGCACTATTGATCGTTCAAGTGGTGTGAGGTTGTTAAATGCAAGCCCGAGCTTCTCGGCGAGAGTTTTGTTCTCCGGATCAGGCGATTCCATGACTAGGGCTGCGGGTGCACTAGGTTTTACTAGTATTTTTAAAATGGCCGCCGTCTCGGTTTCGGCACGAGTTCCGGTTCCTGTTTGATTCCCGCGTGTGGGTGCTATATGGAGTCGACATACTAAGTATCTGTTTCATGGACCGGCTCGTATGACGCCATTGTTCACGTCACGAAATGTGCAATTTAGCGGGAGATTTAAAATTTTGGCTTACATTGCCTTATTTCTTAGTGAATAAAGCATCATTTGCTTCCGGGAAAGCGCTTAGGGTACTATGAAACACCTAATCTTTCGAATAAAACAAACTTTTGTTTTCTCTTCATGGCTCCTTTAATAGTAGAGCTGTTCGGATATCAATTTTTGGACTGCGAATCGAATATTTTCTAACACTAATCTGTTTGCTTTAGCGTGCAGAAAGTTTCTAAAACACAAAATAAAAAGATAGCTTAGGCATTCAGGACTTAACATACTTGAGTGTTTAAATATGCATGGAACAAAAATTTGGCGCCCAGTTTATTAAAAAATGCGGGTTCCTCAACATGCGGTGAACGCAGGAAATGAGTTTGGCTGGCTGCAGCTCCTTCAATTGAGTCATTGAAAGGAGGCGTGTTAGTGGGCGGTACGACCAGTATCTAGTATACTGCCAGCATTGTCAAAAAAAACTTTTGATTCCTCATTCATATCACTAGAAAACTTTTTGCTTAGAGATTTTGTACAGGTAGCGCTCCACATCAGCTGACGTATACGCCAGCTTTCACGTGTTAAGCTTCTATGCATGGCTTTAACGTCCTGCAAAAAAGCCAACCAAAAGGGACAAGCCGCAAGGTGAAGCTTGAAAGACCGCAAGTTGTGAGGCGAAGCCAACTTTTATTGCTGTAATAGTATTGCGGTTTTTTTAACAACAGAAGCCCTTATTAGGTGCCCCATTGCGCGAAAATCAGGCGTCGTTGTTGTCTGGTACAGAAAATAGATGCCGCTGAAAAGAGCTTATATTAAAGCAAATTTGAGTTCCGGTTGGACTTGATTCCTGGTTTCCAGAGTAGGGGCAGAGTGTGCTACCACCGCACATCTGCACATTGCTAGCAGTAGCGATGACGTCATAGTGCATGGCTAGTGAATGTGACAGCACGTGAGAATAACAGGTGCAGCCAAGCCGAAGAGAACTGATTCTCGGGAACCTGTGGCGTGGCTTGTCTTTTGCAAGATTCAGTGCTGTCACCTTTCAATGGTTTGCTGTCCTAAGTTTTTTTTGAGATGTTTAGTAAGAGTTTTTCCTATCAGTTATAATGGGAAGTGTGCTTTGGTTACATACCATTATTTTTATTGGCAGTAGTGACTTACTGTCATTATTTCTGGGTGCCAGCAGAATGCGCTCCAGACCTTATGTTCGGCTGATTTCTTAATCAGCCACTTGACAAGTTTGTAGTGTAGTGGTATTCATCCACATCTCAAAACATTTGATTGCCTAGGTTGAAGGGATCCTCTCTACTTTTTGCCTTCAGGCCTACATTGGAGATTTCTGGGTACAGGTCTTGGAGCACTATACGCACGTGTTCTCCAGACTCACTGAACAAGGCAATGTCGTGCGCAATTTTCAAGTGGCGCTAAAATTCTTCACTTACGTGTATATCTTATTTCTCCCAGTCTAGCTTCTTAAATATGCTTTGTAGACATGCTGTAAATTTCAGAGGGATGGCAACTCCTTGTGTGATGCCCTTCCTGACAGAGAACCTCTTGCGCTCCTTACAAACGATTACGCTGTGCATCTATCCTTCATGTCTCCAAGAGTTCCACTCAAGCCTCCATTGCCTGGTCCCTTGATGCTTCCGTTGCTGTGGCAATGGCAACTAAATAAAGTGCTCTTTCGCAGTCTATAAAAGCCGTGTAAATGGTTTTATTTTATCCAGCAGATTTTTTATTTAGTTTATGACATGAATTGGATGTATTGTTGAGTAGCCTTTTCTGAATTCAGCCTGTTCACTTAGTCACTGTAAATATAGTCTGTCAATTATGATAGTATGCATAGAGCACACAGATAGATCTGTTGTTTTCAACCTCTTTGACGTACCACTCCTGTGAATCAGGACTATGTTGGCATTTTTCCAGGCTAGTGGTATTCTTTTATTGCCCCAAGGAATCCTGGGAATAATTTTGCAAGTTTTCATGCTACAACAGCTCCATCTTTTAGTGAACTCACTATTATTCTGTTGTACCCTGTGACTTTCTTTTCCCCCATTAGAGTGCCACTTCCACCCAGTCTTTAGTTACCGTTGGAAGCTTGCGAACCAAGCTAGATTGTTCAGTATTGTTTCCTCGCATAGCGTTGCTAATTACAAATTTGCACGCAACCTCTCCGTTAGTTTCACTACCTCATTTATAATTTGTTCGTCATGTTACTTGTTTTATCTTTGCCAGCAACAAGAGTCCTCATTGTCACCCTTAGAGCTTAAACTCCCTGCTCCTTTAAACAAAAGCTTTCTATGTCTCGCTTGAGCTGGTGTTGGGAAAAAATTCACTGCGGGAAAGCCAACTTTACTGCAGGAAAGCCAAATGGCCCATTGATCACGCTCAACCAATGCGAAGCCCAAATCAACGACAATGCTGAGCTAATTAACTGAATGAGCACGTTCAGATGACCCAATCACAAACTAATAAGAACTCATAACATCACATTCGATTAGCTCAGTGTTCGTCGTAGATCTGGACTTTGCTTTATCTGACTGGATTGTGAACTTTGCATTTGTACCAATTCAAAGCTTCGCATTTCAGCCATCCTTCTTCCAGAGAGAGGTATTAGTTTTTCAACAGCGAAGCTGTTGAGAAAATTGTTTGTGTATGGTGTACGCAGTTAAAATACCCAAGAAAATGCCGAGCGCTTGTGCATGCGTGCCTCGAGCCCGATCGTTCGTCAAGCTAAGCATACTTACTTAGGCATATTAACAAATATTGCCCCCCCAAAAAAACTTCAACAGTGTTCGCCGCAAAAAAACTTCAACAGTGTTCGCCGCATGCCTCGAACGCATGTTTGCCATGCCAAGCATACCCACCTAGGAAGATCGGCCAACATTGACCACAAAAAATCTGCAGGGTGCACCCCGTATCATGGCAACACTTGCTAGGAACGAAAAAAACACGTCATAGCGAGGGCCTCTCATTTGTTCGTCCTCGCGTCGTCATGCGCATGCGCTCTGTACCGTAGAACAGCCACGACTTGACTGTCGAAGCTGCTGTTAGTGATAACTGACTCCGCATGGTCCGGCCACGAATAATTCACACGGCCGAGAAAGAGGACGTTTCGAGAGCCTCAGCGTGCAAAGCCTCCGCTAGAGAATATATAAGTCGCACTTGCAGACTGGTGTATGAAAATGTGAACCAAAACGATCGCTCACTCTGGCATTGCTCAGCTTAAGTTTATCAAAATGCATTGCTGCCATCATCAACCATGATACTAAAGCTCAACTTTGTGTTAATCAATGATCACCCACAACAGCTTCACCGTTCGTCTTGCGCGTGAGCGCAATCTTCCCTGAATTTTTAACCTTTCTTCGTCGTGTTTCCTTGTTGTAGGGCTAGTCTGCGGTAATCTTGCTTCTGTTAACCAACCTTAACACATCCACTGGTAAAATTTGTTCTTTCGTTCTTATCAGTTCCTGCGTTAAAAGTTCCTGTTCTCAGAGATAGTGTACCAGTTTCATCTATATGTTCTTTCTCCCACACCTATTCCCGATTCTTCGGTGGGCGGTTGGCCCCAGTAAAACTATATCCCTACATGCATCGAATGAAATGCGAATGCCAAAATATGAAGAGTTACACACAAATAGCACAAATTTTTTCCATGCAAGTCAAATTGTTATATCGCTCCATAACAGCAACAAAGTTTGGAAATGTGACTTCCCATCCGCTTCGTTGTCATCTCCACGAACCATATTCTTTAATTTTGCCTGTTCTTGTTCGTATCTTCATGTTGCTTTTCCTTGGCCTGCGACTGTACATGCGTCCAACTCCTTTCGTGCATCTCGCCCCCACCATAGTGCACTGTGTTGGGGAACGCCCGACATTTCGGGTTGGATTCCTGGCCGCAAACACAATGTTTCTGATATGGCCAAAACGAATGAGTGTTTAAATACAGTAGACTCGCGATATTTCAAACTCGGAAGGACCCCAGGATTTTGTTTGAATTATCAGAAGTTTGAATCACCAGAAGTTCTCATAAATATGACTGTCGGCAACACACCAACTTGTGTTGTAATGAAACATTCGCACATATATTTAATATTACAACATTCACATGCAACACTCAAGTGCTATTCACACGTTGAAGAAAAATACATGTGGATCACTGCATTGTCTTTGCATGAGAGTTAAAAATGAAATTTTCAATGCCAGAGAGGGTAGTAAGTTTACTGCAAGAGTTTTCTGCACTGGTCAAGAACTTGCGGATATCAGCAATGTGCTCAAAGGATGCAAATGTGCAGCTACGAGTGGCAAATGCAGCAGACATTTTTCGGCAAGGACAAGCAAAAAGTACGAATTAACCGAATTTGCGGAACGGTGCATTTTGAATTAAGCGGCTCGTAAATACATTTAAGATATAGCGGGCCAACCAAAATATTGAAATTTGTTTGAATTAACCGAAAGTTCGAATTATCCGAGTCTCAATTGTCGCGAGTCTACTGTAGTAATAATAAAATGGGCTTGCGAGATTTCTCTTTAAGTTAGAGCTGGTGGTTGGCTGGGGCTGCCAGGGAAGGAGATCCAGTGACAATGACTGGTGGGAACCACCATTGCCACAGAGTGAATGACCGACTAGTCAGCACACCGACGCGCAACATTTGTGGCTTATTCGGGCGACAGACAAAAAAGGAACACTTCCATTTCGAAAAGACGCATGTACGAAGAAACATGGAGCTTGTCACTAAGGCTTGCCAAGCTGTATGTGTAGTGTTGGACAGGAGAAGTGAGAAAACACGTTGAACAACTGATTTTAAGCATTAATTACCCTGATGACTGTTCCAAATTCAGAGTACGACCCAATAATTCTAGAAATGCGAGCAAGCTGCAGGACACAAGTTTCTTTAATGCTCAGTTTTGGGGTTGAGGTCACTCTTGCGGATTTGCAACACAGTAAGGAATAGCTTAACCAGAGCAACAGATAGCTTTTCACAATTGCAGAATGCTATTCGTAGCACGCTCAGCAATGGTCTCACTGGGACAATGTTTTCTTTGTGTACTAACGGAGTGTTTTTTTTGTTTTTCAAGTTGCTGAGCCAGAAGAGCCAGAGGATTCGTGGAATTCGGCCCAAGGAAGGGGGCGAAGACTGTCAACCAGATGGCACCAGGCACGAAGCGGCCATCTAACTCGAGCCAAAAGATCAGCTTCTGCTCCAGCCAACAAGCGACCCAGTGTGAGTGCTGTGTTTTAGACTGTCATGTGCAGGGGTATGTGCGTATGAGTGCAAGTGGGAGCCAGAAGAGCCAGTGGATTCGTGGAATTCGGCCCAAGGAAGGGGCGAAGACGGTCAACCAGATGGCACCAGGCACGAAGCAACCATCTAACTCCAGCCAAAAGATCAGCTTCTGCTCCAGCCAACAAGCGAACCAGTGTGAGTGCTGTGTTTTGATGTCATGTGTTGTGTGCGTCATGAGTTGTGAGTCTGCATGATGTGGTGCTGTGATGTGCTGTGTCATGAGTGCTGTGTTTTAGACTATGTGCGTGTGAGTGCAAGTGGGAGCCAGAAGAGCCAGTGGATTCGTGGAATTCGGCCCAAGGAAGGGGCGAAGACGGTCAACCAGATGGCACCAGGCACGAAGCAACCACCTAACTCCAGCCAAAAGATCAGCTTCGAGGAGATCTTGTTTGGGGCAAGGACCAGAGAGCCGTGATTCGTGGATTCGCAAGAGGGCGAAGAGTAACAATGGCCGGAGAGCATATCAGAAGTGCTCGCGCATTGGGGTAGTGTTGTGGTTGCGAGAGGCCAAGGCAGGCGAACCCCAAGAAGCAAGCAACCTGCCCAGCAAAGACACTATCGCAAAAGACGTTTTCGCAAGGATGTGTTGGTTTTATGGTGTGTGTTGCTGTATGGGTGTGTTTGGGTCTGTGTAGAAGTGGTGTGAATGGCCAGAAGCAGGGTCGAATGGCCCAGGAGCAAACCACCATCCCGCAAGAACACCCCCAGCAAAGGCTGTGAGGCCGTTAGTGTGTGTTGCTGTCATGGTGTTGTCATGAGTTGTTAGTGTTGTGGTGTGTGTGTGGAGTGCTGTGTTTTGATGAGTGGGGAGGCAAGTGACCGAAGGCCAGGGATGGGAATCGGCCCAAGGAAGGGGGAAGACCACCAACCCAGGACAAACACCTACTCCAGCAAAAGACAGTTTGCTCGCAAAGCCCTGTAGTGTGTGTTGCGTCTGGTTGTTTGTGTCATGTGTGTTGTGTGTGTGTTAGCTGTTTTGCTGTGTGCGTGGGGCAGTGAGCCAGAGACCTGGATTCGGGAATGGCAGGAAGGGCAAGACGGCAACCATGCCCAGGCAAAGACACTACTCCAGCCAAAAGACAGTTTGCTCGCAAGCCCTGTGTGCTGTTTAGTGTGGGGTTGTGGTGATGGCAGAGAGAGGAGGGGCAGAGGGCAGACGGCAACCATGCCCAGCAAAGACACTACTCCAGCCAAAGACAGTTTGCTCGCAAGACTGTTGTGGTTTTAGATGTGGTTTGTGTATGGTGTGTTGGTTTGTTTTGCTAGTGCGTGGGCAAGGGCGAAGGCCAGGGATCGGGAACGGCCCAGAAGGGGCAAGGTCAGATGCACCGCAAAGCACCACAATCAGCCAAGTCGTTCTGTCAGACAGGACCGTGTAGTGCTGTGTTTGATGTCATGTGTTGGTGCGATGAGTGTGGTGCGGAGGGGTCAGAGTGCTGTAGACTAGTGCGTGAGTCAAGTGAGCCAAAGACCAGGTTCGTGGAATCGGCCAAGGAGGGCAAGAGGTAACCAGATGGCACAGGAGAGACCTACTCCAGCAAAAGTCGTTTGCTCGCA
Organism: Haemaphysalis longicornis; assembly: GCA_013339765.2. NCBI lineage: Eukaryota > Metazoa > Arthropoda > Arachnida > Ixodida > Ixodidae > Haemaphysalis > Haemaphysalis longicornis. The sequence continues at coordinate 30,766,265 of CM023457.1, forward strand.
AGGCGTGTGAGTGCGTGTTAGTGCATGGTGTGTGCTAGAGTGTGTGTGGATGGGGCGAGCAGTCTGACTAGTGCGTGTATGCAATGAGCCAAAGACAGTGATTCTGGATTCGGCCCAAGGAAGGGCGAAGACGGTCAAAGATGGCACAGGGAGCACACTATCCAGCAAAAGTAGCTTCTGTCAGAAGGACCAGTGTGGTGCTGTGTTAGACTGTTGTGTGGTGCTAGTGTTAAGTGCGGTAACTAGGCGGGAGTCAATGAGCCAGAAGAGCAGGATTCTGGAATTCGGCCCAAGGAAGGGCGAGCGTCAACCAGATGGCCCAGGGAAGCACCCTAACTCAGCCAAAAGTGCTTCTGTCCAGACAAGGCCCGTGTGAGTGCTGTGTTAATGCATGGTTGTTTGCAGGGTGAGGTGTTGCGATTCTGGAGTGGTAAGTGGCGTGGAGGCAGAGCCAGAGGAAGCCAAGAAGGCGAAGGTCAACCTGGACCAGGACGAAGCAACCTAATCGCCAAAAGATCAGTCGTCCAGCCACAAGCACCGGTGAGCTTTTTAGCTGCATGTGTTTGCTCGTGGAGTGGTGTGTTTAGCTGTCATGTGGGAGCTGTATGGTGTGAGTGCAAGTGCGAAAGCCAGTGTTCGTGATTCGGCCCAGGAAGGGCGAAGACGGTCAACAGTGCCGGAGAGCAACACTCTCAGCCAAAAGATAGTTTGTCCAGAAAGCGACCCGTGTGAGTGCTGTGTTTTAGACTGTAGTGTGTGTGCGTCAAGGTGAGGTGTGTTCTGGATTCGGTCAGAGTGCTTGTAGCTAGGCGTGGAGCAGGCCAGAGACCAGTGGATTCGGGAATTGGCCCAGAAGGGCAGCGGCACCTGGACAGGCGAAGCACCACTACTCCGCAAAGTCGTTCTGCTCAGCACAGGCAGTGTGGTGCTGTGTTGCGTCATGTGTTGTGTTCTGATGAGTGGTTGATGAGATTGTGTGCGATTCTGAAGTCTGTTTAGACGAGGCGTGTGAGTGCAAGTGGACCAGAAGAGCCATGGATTCGTGAATTCGGCCCAAGGAAGGGGCGAAGACGGTCAACCAGATGGACCAGGAGAGCACACTAACTCGCCAATGCTTCTGTCCAGAACAAGGACCCGTGTGAGTGCTGTGTTTTAGATGCATGTGTTGTGTTGCTCATGAGTGGTGTGTGTGTGTGGTCAGATGTGTTTTGCTAGGCGGGAGGCAAGTGCCAGAAGGCAGGATTCGTGAATTCGGCCAAGAAGGGGCGAGCGGTCAACCAGATGGCACCAGGCAGAGCACCTAACTAGCCAAAAGATCAGCTTCTGCTCCAGCCAACAAGCGACCCAGTGTGAGTGCTGTGTTTTCTGTCAGGTTGTGTTGCTGTCATGGTAGTCATGAGTATAGTGTGCTGTGATTGCTGTCTGTTGTTTTAGACTATGTGCGTGTGAGTGCAAGTGGGAGCCAGAAGACCCAGTGGATTCGTGGAATTCGGCCCAAGGAAGGGGCGAAGACGGTCAACCAGATGGCACCAGGCACGAAGCAACCACCTAACTCCAGCCAAATAGCTTGTCCAGAACAAGCGACCCAGTGTGAGTGCTGTGTTTTAGACTGTCGTGTGTTGTGTTGCTGTCATGAGTGTGTGTATGAGGTGTGCATGAGTGCTGTGTTTTAGACTATGTGCGTGTGAGTGCAAGTGAGCCAGAAGAGCCAGTGGATTCGTGGAATTCGGCCCAAGGAAGGGGCGAAGACGGTCAACCAGATGGCACCAGGACGAAGCAACCACCTAACTCCAGCCAAAAGATCAGCTTCTGCTCCAGCCAACAAGCGACCCAGTGTGAGTGCTGTGTTTTAGACTGTCATGTGTTGTGTGCTTCATGAGGTGTGTTGCTGTGATGTGCTGTGTCATGAGTGCTGTGTTTTAGACTGTATGTGCGTGTGAGTGCAAGTGGGAGCCAGAAGAGCCAGTGGATTCGTGGAATTCGGCCCAAGGAAGGGGCGAAGACGGTCAACCAGATGGCACCAGGCACGAAGCAACCATCTAACTCCAGCCAAAAGATTAGCTTTCTGCTTCAGCCAACAAGCGACCCAGTGTGAGTGCTGTGTTTTAGACTGTCATGTGTGTTGTGTTGCTCTGTCATGTAGGGTGTGTAGAGTTTGTCATGTGATGTGCTGTGTCATGAGTGCTGTGTTTTAGACTGTATGTGCGTGTGAGTGCAAGTGGGAGCCAGAAGAGCCAGTGGATTCGTGGAATTCGGCCAAGGAGGGGGCCAAGACGGTCAAACCAGATGGCACCAGGCAAGAAGCACCAACTAACTCCAGCCAAAAGAATCAGCTTCTGCTCCAGCCAACAAGCGACCCAGTGTGAGTGCTGTGTTTTAGACTGTCATGTGTTGTGTTGCAGTCATGAGTGTGTCTGAGTCTGTCATGAGTGTGTGTCATGAGTGTGTGTTGCTGTGATGTGCTGTGTCATGAGTGCTGTGTTTTAGACTGTATGTGCGTGTGAGTGCAAGTGGGAGCTAGAAGAGCAAGTGGATTCGTGGAATTCGGCCCAAGGAAGGGGTCAAGACGGTCAACCAGCACCATGTAACGAAGCAACCACCTAACTCCAGCCAACAGATCAGCTTCTGCTCCAGCCAACAAGCGAACCCAGTGTGAGTGCTGTGTTTTAGACTGTCATGTTGGTCTGTAGTTGCTCTCATGAGTGTGTGTTGCTGTGATGTGCTGTGTCATGAGTGCTGTGTTTTAGACTGTATGTGCGTGTGAGTGCAAGTTGGAGCCAGAAGAGCCAGTGGATTCGTGGAATTCGGCCAAGGAAGGGGCGAGACGGTCAACAGATGGCACAGGCACGAACAACCACCTAACTCCGAGCAAAAGATCACCTTCTGCTACAGCCAACAAGCGACCCAGTGTGAGTGCTGTGTTTTAGACTGTCATGTGTTGTGTTGCTGTCATGAGTGTGTGTGAGTCTGTCAGGAGTGTTGTAATGAGATGTGTGTTGCTGTGATGTGCTGTGTCATGAGTGCTGTGTTTTAGACTGTATGTGCGTGTGAGTGCAAGTGGGAGCCAGAAGAGCCAGTGGATTCGTGGAATTCGGCCAAGGAAGGGGGCGAAGACGGTAAACCAGATGGCACCAGGCACGAAGCAACCACCTAACTCCAGCCAAAAGATCAGCTTCTGCTCCAGCCAACAAGCGACCCAGTGTGAGTGCTGTGTTTTAGACTGTCATGTGTTGTGTTGCTCTCATGAGTGTGTGTTGCTGTGATGTGCTGTGTCATGAGTGCTGTGTTTTAGACTTATGTGCGTGTGAGTGCAAGTGGGAGCTCAGAAGAGCCAGTGGATTCGTGGAATTCGGCCCAAGGAAGGGGGCGAAGACGGTCAACCAGATGGCACCAGGCACGAAGCAACCACCTAACTCCAGCCAAAAGATCAGCTTCTGCTCCAGCCAACAAGCGACCCAGTGTGAGTGCTGTGTTTTAGACTGTCATGTGTTGTGCTGTCATGAGTGTGTGTGAGTCTGTCATGAGTGTGTGTTGCTGTGATGTGCTGTGTCATGAGTGCTGTGTTTTAGACTGTATGTGCGTGTGAGTGCAAGTTGGAGCCAGAAGAGCCAGTGGATTCGTGGAATTCGGCCCAAGGAAGGGGCGAAGACGGTCAACCAGATGGCACCAGGCACGAAGCAACCACCTAACTCCAGCTAACATTTAGCTTCTGCTCCAGCCAACAAGTCGACCCCAGTCTGGTGGAGTGCTGTGTTTGAAACTGTCCATGTGTTTGTTTGCTGGTCATGTTGGTGTGTGAGTTTGGTCATGAAGTGTGTGTAATGAAGGTGCTGTGTTTTAGGACTGTATGTGCGTGTGAGTGCAAGTGAGAGCTAGAAGAGCAGTGGATCGTGGAATTCGGCCCAAAGAAAGGGGGAAGACGGTCAACCAGATGGCACCAGGCACGAGCAACCACCTAACTCCAGCCCAAAGATCAGCTTCTGCTCCAGCCCCACAAGCGACCCAGTGTGGATGCTGTGTTTAGACTGTCATGTGTTTGTGTTGCATCTCATGAGTGTGTGGTGTGTTGTAGCGAGACTAGTGTTGTGTGTGTTGATGTGGTGTGTTGGTGTGCTGGATGGTATGAGTGTGGTGCTGTATGTGCGTGTGAGTGCAGTGACAAAGAGCCAGTGGTTGTGGAATTCGGCCAGAAGGGGGACGGTAACCAGGACGGAGAGCAACCAATCACCAAAAGACAGCTCTTCCAGCCAAAAGACAGTTGTGCTGTTTAGCGCAGTGTGGTGGTGAGTGGGTGATGTATGTTGTGAGGGGTGAGTGGGAGGCAGTGGAGCAGAGAGCCAGATCGTGGATTCGGAAGGCAAGAAAGGGGGCGAGACCAACAGATGGCCGCACAAGCCTACGATGTGTGTGGGTGGTGTGCTGAGTGTTGTTGACGTATGTGCGGCAGTGTGAGATGTGTGGCGAAGTGGGAGCAACCAGTGGATCGTGATCGCCCAGAAGGGCAGCGTCACCAAGACGGGGCTTAACTGCAGTGTTTGTGCAAGGACGTGTGAGTGTTAGATGTCTTGTGTGTGCTGTTGAGTGTGTGTGTGCATGGGAGAGTGTCTGTGGCAGAGGCGGTTACGTGCGTGGAGGCAAGTAGAGCAAAGAGCCAGTGATCGTGGATTGGAGGAAGGGGCGTAGCGGTCAACAGATGGCACCAGGCAGAAGCACCTAATCCAGAAAGTCAGTTCGCCAGCAACAAGCGACCGTGTGAGGCGGTTTAGACTGTCATGTGTGTTCTGTCAGAGTGAGCGTTGAGTGTGTGTTGCTGTGATGTGTGTCATGAGTGTGTGTTTTGACTGTATGTGCGTGTGAGTGCAAGTGGAGCCAGAGGCCAGTGGTTCGTGGAATTCGGCCCAAGGAAGGGGGAAGACGTCAAGTGGCACCAGGCACGAAGCACCACCTAATCCAGCAAAAGACAGCCTGTCCAGCCAAAAGCACCCAGTTGATGCTTGTTTAACGTCAGTGTGTGTTGCTGTCATGATTTTGTCATGGTGTGTTGTTGTTGCTGTGATGTGCTGTCATGAGTGCTGTGTTTTAGCTGTTGTGCTGTGAGTGCAGTGGGCAGAAGAGCGTGGATTGTGAATTCGGCCCAGGAAGGGCGAGACGGCAACAGAGGCACAGACGAGCAACCACCTAACCAGCCAAAAGATCACCTGCTCCAGCCAACAACGACCCAGTTATGCTGTTTAGACTGTCATGTGTTGTTTGCTGTCATGGTGTGTGTGCTGTCATGTGTGTGTTGTCATGAGTGTGTGTTTGCTGTATGTGCGTGTGAGTGCAGTTGAGCCGAAGGCGTGGATTGTGGAATTGGCCCAAGGAAGGGGCGAGACGGCAACAGGGCAAGACGGCAACCAACCCAGCAAAAACACCTCTCCAGCCAAAAGACCAGTTGTGCTGTTTAGACTGTCAGTGTGTGTTTGCTGATGTGTGTTGTGTCATGAGTGTGTGTGCTGTGATGTGTGTGTCATGAGTGCTGTGTTTTGCTGTATGTGCGTGTGAGTGCAGTGAGCCGAAGGCGTGGAGTGGAATTGGCCCAAGGAAGGGGGAACGGCCCAAGGAAGGCGAAGACCACCAACCCAGCCAAAACACTCTCCAGCCAAAAGCACCCAGTAGCGGTTAGACTGTATGTGTGTTTGCTGTCATGAGTGTGTGTGAGTCTGGTTGATGGTGTTGTGTGATGTGTGTCTAGTGCTGTGTTTTAGACTGTATGTGCGTGTGAGTGCAAGTGGGAGCCAGAAGAGCCAGTGGATTCGTGGAATTCGGCCCAAGGAAGGGGCGAAGACGGTCAACCAGATGGCACCAGGCACGAAGCAACCACCTAACTCCAGCCAAAAGATCAGCTTCTGCTCCAGCCAACAAGCGACCCAGTGTGAGTGCTGTGTTTTAGACTGTCATGTGTTGTGTTGCTGTCATGAGTGTGTGTGTCATGAGGTGTGTGCTGTGATGTGCTTAGAGTGCTGTGTTTTAGACTGTATGTGCGTGTGAGTGCAAGTGGGAGCCAGAAGAGCCAGTGGATTCGTGGAATTCGGCCCAAGGAAGGGGCGAAGACGGTCAACCAGATGGCACCAGGCACGAAGCAACCACCTAACTCCAGCCAAAAGATCAGCTTCTGCTCCAGCCAACAAGCGACCCAGTGTGAGTGCTGTGTTTTAGACTGTCATGTGTTGTGTTGTGTCATGGTGTGTGTGTGTTGATGATGGTGCTGTGTTTTGCTGATGTGTGTTTAGTGAGTGCGGGAGGCAGTGGACCGAAGGCCAGGGATGGGAATCGGCCCAAGGAAGGGGCGAAGCAACCATACCAGGCAAAAACCACCTACTCCAGCCAAAAGACAGTTTGCTCGCAAAGACCTGTAGTGTGTGTTGCTGTCATGGTGTGTGTTGAGTGTTTGAGTGTCATGAGTGTGTGTTGTTGCTGTATGTGCTGTGTCATGGGCGGTAGACGTTGTCGTGGATCGGGCCAGGAAGGGATCGGTCGCCAAGGAAGGGGCGAAGACCACCAATGCACCAGAGAACAACCCTACTCCAGCCAAAAGACAGTTCTGTGCAAAGCGCCATGTGTGTGTTTGACTGTCATGGTGTGTGCTGGTGTTGTTTTGTTGTGTGTGTGTGAGCAGTGAGCCGAAGCGTGGATTGGAATGGCCAGAAGGGCAAGGGATCCGATGGCCCAGGAGAGAAACCAACCAGCACAGGCACTAGCACCACCAACCAGCCAAAGTGTTCTGTGCAAAGACCCATGTGTCGTGTTTTGACGTATGTGGTGCGAGAGGTGTTGATTGCATGGGTGCTTGATGGTCAGAGGCTTTTAGCAGTCGTTGGTCGTGAGCCAAAGGCCAGTGGATTCGTGATTGGCCAGGAGGCGAAGAGGTACCGATGCCGGCAGAGCACCTACTGCAAGTCGTTTGCTCGCCAAAGGCCAGTGGATCGTGTTGGCAGTGGGCGAGAGGTGTGAGGTGAGATTCTGATGTGTGTAGTCAGGACCAGTGGGTGTGTGTCAGAAGGCAGTGTTGTGTTCGGCCAAGGGGGCGAAGCGGTCACCATGGCAGGCAGAAGCAACCAATCAGCCAAAGAAGTTCGTCAGCAACGCCCAGGGAGGGGTAGACGTCAGTGTTGGAGAGTGTTGTGTAGTTGTCAGAGTGTGTGTGCTGTTTGATGCTGTGTTATGTAGGGTGTGAGTGAGCAGAGGCAGTGGTCGATGGCCCAGGCGAGGACGATGACCAGGCGAGCACCAAGCGCCAAGATGCTTGTCAAGCCCAGTGGTGGGTAGACGGTTGTGCAAGTGTGGTGCTTCATGAGTGTTGTGCGGGTGTTGGTGTTTGCATGTGGTTGTAAGGGGGCAGAGGCAGGATTGTGATCGGCCAGAAGGGCGAGACGGCAAGAGGCCCACGAAGCAACCCAATCGCCAAAAGTCAGTCGTCAGCACAAGCCCGTGAGTCTGTTCAGCTGTGTGTGTTGCTTCTGTGTGTGTCTGGTTGTGTTGTGTGTGTTGTGCTGGTGTGTGGTTTGATTGTTGTGTGCAAGTTGGGCCAGAGAGCCAGTGACGGAATTCGGCCAAGAGGGGCGAAGAGGCACAGGCACAAGCGACCAACACACTCGCAAGACGCTTCTGCTCCAGCCAAAGCACTATGCTGTTTAGACTCATGTGTTGTTCTTGGTGTGTGAGTCTGTGTTGTTGTGTTGCTGTGAGTGTGTGTATGTGCTGTGTAGCTGTTTGATGTGTGAAGTGAGGGCCAGAAGAGCCAGTGGATGGGAAGGCCCAAGGAAGGGGCAAGACGGCACCAGATGGCACCAGGCACAAGCAACCACCTAATCCAGCCAAGATGTTCTGCTCCAGCCAAAAGCGACCCTGTAGGCTGTGTTTTAGATGTATGTGTTGTGTTGCTGTCATGAGTGTGTGTCTGTCATGATGTGTGTAGTGTGTGTGTGTGTATGAGTGCTGTTGCGTAGTGCGTGTGAAGTGGGCGAAGAGCAGTGGATCGTGGATCGGCCCAAGGAAGGGAACGGCAAGAGGCCCAGCCGAACAACACACTCAGCCAAACACTTCTCCCGCCAAAGCGTCAGTTAGTGCTGTGTTTAGCGTCAGTGTGTGTGTTGTTGTGTTGTTGTGTATGGTTGTGTTAGTGTGTGTGTGATGGGGGCAGGGCATGGTGTGGTTGGCAGGAGGCAAGTCGGTAGCAAGGACCAGGAGACCCAGATCGAGGATCATTCGGCCCAAGGAAGGGCCACAGTGCAACAGTGGTCAGGACAAGCGACCTCTAGAGATGTTGTGTCATGGGTGCAGCGCGTGTGAGCTGTGTGCTGTATGTGGTGTCAGAGGGGTGTGTCCAGGGCCAGAAGGTGATGATGCAGAGCTGTCAAAAAGTCCGTGTTGACTTAGACGTGATGCATGGCAAAGAGCCAGTGTTCGGAATTGGCCCAGAGGGTGAAGAGGTACAGATGGCACAGGCGGTACCTTAGATATGCTGGCCAAAAGGCAGGAGGCGTTGTGGATGGCAAGAGGCGAGAGGATGACGGCCCGAAGACTGTCAGACGTGCTAGCAGGCTGCAAGTGGAGCCAAAGACAGTGTCTGTTCGCCCAAGGAAGGGGTGAGGTACAGTGTGTCAGGTCGACCTATCGAAAGATGCTTTGTGCCAAGGCCGTGTGAGTGCTGTGTTTTAGACTGTCATGTGTTGTGTGTGGCAAGGCGGATCTGATCGCAGTGGTGCTGGTCGGCACAGGCGTTTAACGTATTGCAGAAGTGGCCAGCCAGTGATCGTGAATGCAGGTGGGAGACGTCAGTGGCGCAGAGACTACTCAGCCAAAAGTGCTCTGTCAGAATAGCGCCAGTGGTGTGGTTTTAGACTGATGGTGGCTATGATTCGTGGATTCGGCCCAGAAGGGGGAAGAGTAACGTGGAGGCGGCAACCTATGTCAAAAGATGTTTGTCAGGAGCCCAGGTGAGTGTTGTTTATTGCAGTGGGTGATGCGTACGTGGCGCGATGACGTAATCCGAAGATCGTTCTGTCGCAGACCATGTGGTGTGTGTTTGGACCAGTGTGCCATGAGTGTTGCTGAGGGGAGAGGTACCGTGGCCGGCAACCCTATCAAAAAGATCGCTTGTCAGCGACAGGACCAGTGGTCGTGATTCGCAGAGGGTGCTGTCACAGTGGCCAGAGACATATCGCAGATGCTTTGTCAGCCAACAGACCGTGTGAGTGCGTGTCGAGAGCCAGTGGCGTGGATTGGCCAGGAAGGGGGAAGGTACAGTGCCGTAGAGACAGTATCGCTAAATGTTTGCTAGCAAGGACCAGAGTGCGTGTTTTGATTCGGCCGTGGGCGAAGAGGTACGTGGCGCAGAGGTGCAAGGCTGATAGCAACACGTATGCGTGTAGTAAGGGAGCCAGGGCGTGATTGATGGTAGGTCTGTGTAGGGCATGTCTGTGTTAGATATTGCGTGGGCAAGTGGCCAGAGCGTGTTCGTGGATTGGCCAAGGGAGGTCGAGGTACAGATGTCAGATCGGCATAACTAGCGAAGCAGTGGGCCAGAACCAGATCGTGAGCCCAAGAGGGGAAGACGTCAACAGTGACGTCGGCACCACAGCAAGATCGTTGTAGCAAAGGCTGTGAGTGCGTGTTGATGCGTGTTGTGTGTGTGGTGAGTGGGCAGAGGCATGATGTGGATTCGGCCAGGAGGCAAGAGTCCTAGACAGGCGAGCATGCCAGAAACATGGTTCTGTCGCCACAAGGACGGGAGGGTACAGATGCAGGCGGTACCCTAACTCGAAAGACTTTGTGCGCAGGCGTGTGAGGCGTGTTGTTATGTTGTGTGTAGTGAGTGGGCAGAGCAGTGGATTCGTGATTCGGCAGAGGGGCGTACCGATGGCAGCAGAGCAATGAGCCAGAAGATGTTCTGTAATCGGCCCAGAGGGTGAAGAGTACGTGGCAGGAGAACCTAATCGCCAGATGTTTTCGCCAAGGACCGTGTGAGGCGTGTTTAGCGTATGTGGTGTGAGTCGTGGAGCCAGAGGCAGTGGTTCGTGATGGCCCAGGAGGTGCGGTTTTAGACTGTATGTGGTAGGCAAGTGGACCAAAGAGCCATGATAGTGATTCGCCAAGAAGGCGACCGTGTGGCGGTCAAGCAGTTCTGTGCTCCAGCAAAGTGTTGTCCACCAAAGGCAGTGTGGTTGTTTAGCTGTCATGTGTTGTGTTTTATGTTGTGTGTGAGTGCAAGTGGTGCTAGAGCAGTGGATTGTGGATTCGCCAGGAGGGGGAAGGGTACCAGATGGCCCAGGAGAGCACACTACGCAAGAACTTCGCCAGCAACAGGACCAGGATGGCGTAGAAGCAGCTTTGTTCGCCAAAGTCGTGTGGTGCTGTGTGAGCGTCGTGTGATCTGAAGTGCTGTGTGTGACAGTGGTGTGAGTGCAGTGGTCGAGGCAGTGGTTGTGGAATTGCAAGTGGGTGAAGGGTACCAGATGGCACGGCAGAAGACCTAGCCAGCAAGATCACTTCTGCCCAGCACAAGCGACCCAGTGAGGCTGGTTAGAGTCAGTTTGTTCAGCGTGTGAGCTCGCAGAGTGTGTTTAGACGTGTCAGTGTGTGTCTAGCTGTGTTTTAGACTGTATGTGGTGTGAGTGCAGTGGTGCCAAGAGCAGTGTTGTGGATTGGCAGAGGGGGACGACCAGATGGACCAGAAGCCAGATTTAATTCCGGCCAAAGGAAGTGCTGCCCAGGCAACAAGACCCAGTGAGAGTTTACTACTGCAAGTTGCTTCGTGTCGCAAGTCAGTGTGTGTGTTGTGTGATGGTGTGTGTCATGAGTGTGTGTTTTGTGTGTGTGTGTGTGATTGGCGAGGCATGGATGTGGATTGGCCCAAGAGGGGGAGCGGACCATGGACAGGCAGATCGCACTGCCCAGCAAAGGCAGTCGTCCACCAAGGCCCAGAGCTATCCAGTGTTTGCTCCGCCACAAGGACCCGTGTGAGTGTGTGTTTGATGTTGGTGTTTGTTCATGAGTGTGTGTTTTGATGTTGTGCTGTGAGTGCTGGTCCAGAAGTGCGTGGATCGGGATTGCCAAGGGGCAGAGACCAGGACGGAATGACCAGAACGGGGCAAAGATCAGCTGCACGCCAAAGCCACATGCGCAAAGACGCTTGTCTGCCAGGTCGTGTGTTGTTGATGTGTGTTGTGTGTGAGTGCTGTTTATGTGCGTGTGATGCAAGTGGAGTATAGAGCATGGATTCGTGGATTGGCAAGGAAGGGGAAAGGCAACCGTGGACAGGCCGAAGGACCACAACGCAGCAAACAGCTGCCCAGCCAACAGACCCAGTAGCTGTTTTAGCTGTCATGTTGGCGTCATGAGTGTGTGTTTAGTGTGTTTGGTTGTGTCTGTGTGGCTGGTCATGAGTGCTGTGTTTAGACTGTATGTGCGTGTGGTGCAAGTGGGGCCGAAGACGTGGATTCGTGGAATTCGGCCCAAGGAAGGGGCGAAGACGGTCAACCAGATGGCCCAGGCACGAAGCAACCACTAACTCCAGCCAAAAGTCAGCTTCTGCTCCAGCAACAACGACCCAGTATGCTGTTTTAGACTGTCATGTGTTCTGCCATGTGTGTGTGCTGGTTTGATGTGTGTTGTGTGTGGTGTGTGTGTCATGAGTGCTGTGTTTTAGATGTAGTGCGTGTGGGAGTGAGCCAGAAGAGCCAGTGATTCGTGGAATTCGCCCAAGGAGGGGCAAGACGGTCAACCAGATGGCACCAGGCACAAGCAACCACTATCCAGCCAAAAGTCAGCTTCTGCTCCAGCCAACAAGCGACCCAGTGTGAGTCTGTGTTTTAGACTTCTGTGTTGCTGCATGGTGTGTGTTGCTGTGTGTGTTTGATGTGTGTGTGAGTGTGTCATGAGTGCTGGTTGCTGATGTGCGTGTGAGTGCAAGTGGAGCCAGAAGGCCAGTGGATTCGTGGAATTGGCCCAAGGAAGGGGCGAAGACGGTCAACCAGATGGCACCAGGCCGAAGCAACCACTAACTCCAGCCAAAAGTACTTCTGCTCCAGCCAACAAGGACCCTGTGGTGCTGTGTTTTAGACTGTCATGTGTTGTGTTGTGTATGGTGTTGGTTTGGTGTTGTCATGGTGGATGCTGTGTGCTGAGTGCGTGACAGTGCGTGTGAGTGAGTGGAGCCAGGAGAAGAGCCAGTGGTGTGAATTCGCCCAAGAAGGGCCAGACGGTCAACCAGAGGCACCAGGCACGAAGCAACCCTAACTCCAGCCAAAAGTCAGCTCTGTCCAGCCAACAAGCGACCCATGTGAGTTGTGTTTGTGTCATGTGTTTGTGTCATGAGTGTGTGTGCTGTGGTGTGTTGGCTGTGTGTGTTCGTGTGGTGTAGAAGTGGGTGAGGCCAAGTGGGCGGACGGCAACGGATGGGAACGCAACCAGTGGCCCAGCCAACAAGCCCTATCCAGCCAAAGACAGCTTTTCGCCAATAAGCGACAGTGTCTGTTGCATGTGTGTGTTGTTAGTGTGTGTGTTGTGTGTGTGTGTGCTGAGTGCTGTGTTTAGCTGTAGTGCGTGTGAGTGCAATGGGAGGAAGAGCCAGTGGATTCGTGGAATTCGGCCCAAGGAAGGGGCGAAGACGGTCAACCAGATGGCACCAGGCAGAAGACCACAACTCCACCAAAAGATCAGCTTCTGCTCCAGCCAACAAGCGACCCATGTGAGTGCTGTGTTTTGACTGTCATGGTGTGTTGTGTTGTGTTGTGATGTCTGTGTTGTTGGTGTGTGGTGTGTGTGGCTGAAGGTGTGTTTAGTGTGGTGTGGTCAAGGGGTTAGAGGCAGTGGAGGATGGCCCAAGAAGGACAAGGGTCGAATCGGCCGCACGAAGGCAAAGCACCAAGTCAGCTCTGACAGCCACAACACCCAAGATCTGTTTGTCATGCTAGTGCTGTGTAGGTGTGTTGAGTTGTCATGTTGTGTTGTTGTGTGTGGTTGTGTAGGTGTGTAGTGTTGTGTTAGGAGTGAGCGCAGTGGATCCAGGAAGCCAGGACGGGAATCGGCCAAGAGGTGACCGCAACAAGGCACCAGCCAGTAAAACTCGCCAGCTACATCCATGCAAGGACCTGTGTGTGTGTGTTCTGTCATTGTTGTTGGTCTGTGGGTTATGATGTGTGTTCTGTGGCCAAAGTGCTGTTTTACGATGCGTGGGAATGGGGCCAAAGAGCCAGTGGATTCGGGAATTGGCCCAAGGAAGGGCGAAAGGTCAAGTGCCAGGCAGAAGACCCCTATGCAATTTTAGCTTCTTCGCAAGGCCAGTGAGGCTGTTTTGAGTGCATGGTTGTGTTTCGAGGGGGAGTCGTGACGTGCCAGCATGACTGATTAGCCAAAGTAGTGTCAATAGGCCCAGGCTGTGTTTTGAATGATGGAAGGTCAGTGGTCAATGGCACAGGAGGGAAGAGCTACTCAGATGCTTTGTCGCAACCCAAGTGCCAGTTAGCTGTTTGCGAATGGACCGAAGGTGTTTGGTTGTCGCGATGTAGGGGGTGTACGTATGCGCATGAGTGCTGTTCGCCGATGCAGTCTGTGCCAAAGGCCGTGTAGTGCAATTGGCCGAAGGTTAGTGGTTCAGGGTGGCAAACGTCTGGGCAAGATGTCTGCTAGTCCAAGCACATTTGTGATGTCGCATAGGGGTAGAGTCCGTGTTCGGTCATGTTTGTGCGAAGAGTGGTGAGTGCTCAGAGCCGTGCGTGTTGATGATGCTGTGAGTTGCTGAGCCAGAGGCGGATCAGTGGAGTCTAAGAGTGGTGTGGTTCGTGAGCAGGGCGAAGATACTACTCGCCCAGAGTCTCCCAGTCACAAGACTGGTCGTTAGCCTCGTGTGTGCTGGTCTAGGAGCTGTCATGGTTTGCTAGGATGTGTGCGACTGTGTTTTACGATGTGTGTGGTGATGGGGCAGAGGCTGTTGCTGATGGCCGGTGGGAGTTTTAGATTATGGTTGTGTTAGCAGAGGCGAAGTACTTTGCAGAAGCGACCGTATGTTTAGATGTCTGCTCAGGACGAAGTGGCTGGATTGCCATGTGTGGATGCGTGGTTAAGCAGTGTTCGTGGAATGCCAGAGGTGCTATGTGGTCGTTAGGCGCCGAGTGCAGTGGTCGCAGACGTCAGTTCTGGATTGCCCAGAGGGGGAGCAACAGTGGACCGGCAGTTGATCGCTGATAGTTTAAGAGTCAGGTGTCCACGGACCAGTGTGAGTGCTGTGTTTTAGACTGTTTGGATTCGAGGATGTGAAGGGTGTCGTGATGGTTCAGGGCGGTTTAGTGAATTGGTTCGCCAAGGACCAAGACGTGGATGTGGATTCGCCCAGCAAGGGAGCGTCTGAGTGGTCTAGCGAGCTCGTCTGTCAAGAGTTGTGTTCGCCAAGAAGTGACCTGTGAGTGTGTGTGTTGTGTTGTGTGTCATGAGTGTTGTGTGACTAGTGCGTGTGGTGTTCAGTGCAGGCAGTTTTAGACTGAAGTCGTGTGAGTGCAAGTGGGCCAAAGGCCATGGTTCGTGGAATTCGCAAGAGGGAGAGCCGCACCAGGTGCCCAGGACTAGTTCAAGAAGTTTGTGTTCTCGCCAAGGTCTAGTGTTGTGGTTGGCAGGGCAGTGTGATGGTGTGGATGGCAAGGAGCCAAAGACGTGGAATTGTGGATCGGCCCGAAGGAACGCAGACGGCACCAGATGCGGACACAACACCGAACTCGTAAGTCTGCTTCTGCCCACAAGCGACCCAGTTTGCTGAGTGCTGTTTTCAGTCATGATGTGTCTGTAGTCTGGTCATGAGTGTGTGTTGCTGTGATGTTGCAGCGTCCATGCGTGCTGTGTTTTAGACTATGTTGCGTGTGAGTGCACGGTTTGGAGCTAGAAGAAGGCCCGTGGATCGTTGATTGAATTCGCTCGGACCAAGGAAGGGGCGACGAAGACGGTCAATCAAGATGGTTCAGGCCAGGCACGAAGCAACATCTACTTTACAGCCTAAAAGATCAGCTTCTGCTGCCAGGCCAACAAGCGGACCCATGTGTGAGTGCTGTGTTTAGACTGTGCATGTGTTGTGTACTGCTCATGAGTGTGGGTGATTGCATGAGTGTGTAGTGGGTTGCTGATGTGCTTGTGTCATATGAGTGCTGTGTTTTAGACTGATGTGCGTGTGAGATGCAAGTGGAGCCAGAAGAGCCAGTGGGATCGTGGAATTCGGGCCAAGGAAGAGGGCGAAGACGGTCAATCAGATGGCACCAGGCACGAAGCAACCATCTAACTCCAGCCAAAAGATCAGCTTCTGCTCCAGCCAATAAGCGACCCAGTGTTAGTGCTGTGTTTTAGATTGTCGTGTTCAGGGGTATGCTGCGGTGTGAGTGCAAGTGGGAGCCAGAAGAGCCAGTGGATTTGTGGAATTCGGCCCAAGGAAGGGGGCGAAGACGGTCAACCAGATGGCACCAGGCACGAAGCGGCCATCTAACTCGAGCCAAAAGATCAGCTTCTGCTCAGCCAACAATCGACCCAGTGTGAGTGCCGTGGTTTGGGAGTGTGAGTGCAAATGGGAGCTGGAAGAGCCAGCGGATACGTGGAATTTGGCCCAAGCAAGGGGGCAGAGACGGTCAACTGGATAGCGCCAAGCACGCGCGGGCGTATAGGTTGTATTTATTGGTGAGGCACGCATGCAGGCAACCATGCAAGTGCGCCGTCACTGGTTACGTCGGGCTCTGCGGGATGGCGGTACTTGTCCGTGGTAAGTACACGAGGTGTGTTGGATGTTCCAAACTCTACCCCACCGAACGCAAAGTAATGCCTCGACATCAATGTGAGTGCGATTAATAACATCTCTGTTGACACCTCCGTTGAGAATCAGGTTGAAACGGTGCAGAAGACGCATGCAGGTTTTTTTTCTGCAGCGAGCGGGCGCACTGGCACAAGCCACGCCATGTCTGTGGCCATTTTCAGTATTGCCAAGCGAAGAAATTAACAAAACTTTTCATTGAATACCATCTATAACTCCAGCCAATTAACCAGCTCTGCTCCAGCCAACAAGGGACCCAGTGCGTATGTGTGGTTGTCTCGCTGGGATGAAAGTGGTGCAGTCGTTTGTGTGGTGGCAACCGTGTCTTTTGTGTATGGCGGCCGGAATAAGAACATGAGGATCCATGGGATATGGCCCAATCAAGTGTGCTAAGCTGCCACCTAACACAAACGAGAAATCCTATTTCAACTAGCCCTCCACGAGAAAATGGTGGGACAAACACCCTTTCCACCTGGATGGACCTGTCAAGGGAGCGCCCACTGAGGGCGTCTAACTCACCGCGAAGGAACGCGAGAATAGGCGCCGGTGCCTTGTGGTTCCACCTGCCCAGAGGGGAGACTGAAAGGTCCTTTCAAAACCCCCTTCACGGTGAGTTGGGCACCCTTATAGTGGACGCTCTATTGACATCAATGTAGCCTCCTTAGTGCTACATGCAACTTGTGGTATGAACTATAGTGCCTGTGAAGTGCTGCTTGACCCTTGCCAACAAATTGATAACATGATCATTTCAAAGCACATGCCATGCTAGTAGCCCCGTTGTGCAGTTCCTATTGATTGCTGTCTGCGATAGCTGCAGGTATCATATAGGCAGCAACAAACTGGGGCCGCGATGTCGGGCGAATACGCGACGTCTTGTTCTTTGAAAGGGCAGCGCTATCCAGTCTGTGTAGCGCCACTAACAACTCGAACAATAAGTCTTGCTGAGTGAATGAATAAAGACAATAATGCTATCACCTGCAAAATGTAAAAAAAAATTGTGCACACTGAAGTTCGCATAAACATTGTGTGGTCATCGTTTGCCTCTTGCACACAGCACGCTACAAACTTGGTTTTTGCATGCAATCTAAAAGTGCACAAATCAGACGTAGTTGGGCTTCGAATGCCTAGTAAGAAAAGCCAGATACTGCAGCAATGAAAAAAAATGAGATCATCATATCCTTACCGCTTTGCATAAAAAGTTGTACAGATATGTGGAAGGTTGCTGGGGTACCTTCAACATATATTCGCTCAGCCGTGTTATTAGCTGCTGTCACAAATCGTCAACTCACTTTGAATGCAGTTCATCCCTATGGTGCGACAAGTGCAAAGCACTTACAGAATTACAGGTTTACAGAATTACGCCCGGACATTCCATATGCATCAAGCAGACCGCCACAGGCAACGGCTGTGTGTCTTTTCATACGTGGGACGTAGGCTGTTCAAATGGGGGGTCAGTATGCAGGTACCATTGGCGTCAGCTTGCTACATAAGGCAGTCACAAGTTCGCATTATTATTTGGGAGAGGCTATTTCAGTTCCATTTGGAAAGGCTGGCTTGGTCGCTGGCGATCCTTAACTCACGTTTCTGCTTCTAACATTAGGGGCACTGACACGAAAATTTTGCATCTTGTTTTTTTTTGTTGTTGCGATAAGTGGCTAGTGACCTACTTATCACCTGTAGAGACCTCATTTGCTTCAGCGTGCGACGGTGTAATTAGAGGCATTTTCAATGCGGCCAGTCGCAGTTTCGGTTTCAGCGGGTGTCGCGAAACGATGGATTTTGTGTGAACAAAGCTGACCACGTGATTGTCGGAGGGATATCACAGAGTAGAGCTGCCGTAGATACATTGTCGCATCTGCGAATGCCCCCACGTACTGTTCTCGTGAGCCGCTTAATTAAAAAGCGACCGTGGACGTGACGCAGGCGCTGCGAGTGCAAATGCTGCGGCTAGAGAACGACGCGCGAGACAGTGAATGGCAAGGCGCGCGCTGGGAGCAGCCGGCCGGTCTGCCTACAGGTCCGCCTACAAATGTGTTCGGTTAGCACTGCGGCGGATATTCGATTGCAGCTCTCGTAAGCGGCGCAGATGACAATTTTTAACGCCTCATATAAGTTGCCATGGTTGGGACTTGGGTCCAATTTCGTGCAGCGGTGACAAGCTGTCACTCGAGCTACCTGCGCCGGCAGGCCTGCGCCACTTCGCGGCCGTGGCCGCCTGCACAGCGACCGTGCGGCTCGCTCAGTGCACTTTTCGTGTCTCCGGTGCGTTTTCGCGTCCAATGTAAATAAAAAGTAATAAAAAGAGAGTGCATGGAATCGCTGTAGAACTTTGGTCGCGGCCAGCTGCCCGATGAGCCGACGAAATCACGGCGCCTCCGCCGCCAATGATCGGGTCGTTCGTTCTCGAGAGCAGAGGCTCCGCCCTCCGATTGGAGCGGCGAGCCGGCAAAAAACGCCGGCAGTGCAGAAGTGGCAAACACAAACTCGTGACGTGTTTGGATGTTTATTTACAAAATATCCACGGGATGTCGATTGCGCGAGGTCCTCTGCTGGCTGCTCGGTTACGTTTCGCACACTTTAAAATTGATTTTAAATATGTTCTAAGCTGTATTCGCCGCTGATATTTTGCAGATGATGCATGTGTGTTCACACCAATCTATCTCTGAAGTTATCTCGCCATCAAAATTTTGTCAGTACCCCTTTAACGAGATTCCAGTGTAAATCTGAGGAACTCCGTGCATAGTCCCACATTCAGGCCAATTCATTGCCACCTGCTTTCCTGAGTGTGTATGCACTGGCTGTTTTGTTAAGAGCTTCTTGGTTTTTTTATGGTGTGCATTTCGAGAACTGGATTTGCTTTCAGGCCTTGTTCTCCCCACAAGAAGTAAAGGGAGCTTCTCTGCCTATGGTGTGGGGCATTTCAAGCCTTGCTGCAACAGAAGGAGCTGTTTCCTGTAGCTACCATGCATTTCGAGGCAGGTGGGTATTCAGGGGCCTTGAGTGAACTGAATGAATACAATTCCTGGCTATTTGCAGCTGTTTATTACTACAGTTCAACATGATGCTGGTCACTGCAAGTCTTTTTGCTTGAATTAAATGGAACAAAATTTGAAACAGGGGTGGAACAGGGTACACAGGTTTGGGAGCACTTCTGGCAGCAGGCATGCAGCAGCCAGAAGGGCCTTTTGGAGCAGATGCAACACCATTTCACAGCATTATAGTGCCTCCCTAACCTCCTACAGGCCACTGTACTAGCCCCCTGCCAATTAAGTTTCATCTGTCTACAATATCAGGCGTTTTGCCATGCACTCGAAGCTACTCTAAACCAGGAACGGAGTTTTTGATCATATCCGGAGGTTTACAACGTGCGGAGTTATCTAGCTTTGGCCCCAGTAAGCATGCTGCAATATTACCATTCAAACGTCAAACCTCATCCTCAGAGTAGGAGATCCGAAAACTGTCCTTGCTTCATGTCCGGTAATTGGCACTGTTAAGTGAACTCGGCGTTTGCTTGCGTTTTTTTTTTATATCGAACAGCAGTTTCAGTGCATGCAAAGCTGAACACAGCTTTGTATTTGCCCATCACGGGGTTGTGAGCTGATAAACGTATACTGTCGACTATGTAACTCGAGTGTTGCATAACTAGAGTGTGTTGTAATGTTGAGCCGTACTCCAAATTAGCAAAGCCAACCCCAAAATTAACAGACGAAAAAGGAGTAATTACCTCACAACAAAAGCGAACCAAATTAACAAGCGAGGGCAAAGCGCCCATGCAGCTAAGAAAAGTTGGCGGCAAAGCTAAGATAATCAAAAATAGCCGGCTAAATTGAAGTTCCCCTCCAGTACACGACAACCGTTCATGCGAATATTATTCTGTCTGTTTTCTATCTGTTTGCGATGAAACATTGGCACACTTTGCTTACTTTTGGTCATTTTTCATTGATTGTGGTGCCGCGGCCTGCGCCGGCAAACAAAACTGCGCAAATGAGACACAAAACAAAGTAAAAAAAAAAGGCGCATAATGCCCGAGGCCTTACAGAGATAAGCCAAAGCCAACTTCCATAGCTGCTCATAGCCTCCATGAAACTGAAAACGCGACGTTTCGCTCAAGTTTTTGGAGCATCATGGCAGTCGTATCTTGTGGCTCAATTCGGGCGCTGCAGCGCAGGACGGCACAGGTAAATGAGTTTGGCGCTTAATGGTGCGCACAGCTGTTCCACCCCTGTTGAAAGGACCCTTTTATGACTGCCAGACGACTTTATAACAGATGTACAATCAAACAAACAATTTGTAGTGAACTTTCATGTGGACATATGGCTTTCCGCAGCTGGTCACATCAAGAACAAAAATATGCATTTCGTATAGTTCGAAAACTGTGTACAAGAAATTTAGCCGAGTTCTAACCATTGCCAGATCTAGTACTTACTATAAAAACACTGCAACTGCATAACACGCATTACCACAGTGTACCTAAAAATGTGGCACCCACCGTGGCACCCAAATTGCACCCAATAGGAAAATATCAGTCTTACAAGTAGCAGTTTGTAACATACTCAGAGCA
The DNA here is from genome assembly GCA_013339765.2 of Haemaphysalis longicornis. Classification (NCBI taxonomy): domain Eukaryota; kingdom Metazoa; phylum Arthropoda; class Arachnida; order Ixodida; family Ixodidae; genus Haemaphysalis; species Haemaphysalis longicornis. The sequence goes on from CM023457.1 coordinate 30,786,649, forward strand.
AAACTGCAGGGCCAGCTCACAATTAGTAAAAAAGACACTCTTCTGCTACATTTATTACCCAAGCAAATATGTATTTGTGTCTCAGGCTTCAAAACACACACCATATTTGCGTGGTTCTAACGAGCATTTTTTTTTTTCACTAAAAGTAGCCGTCAAATTAGTGTGCGCGTTACAATAAGGTGCGAAACCAAAATCGGCTTCAAATCCCCCCCCCAGTGGCGTCACCATGGATGCAAACTCCTCCCAAAATCCAACTCAATCCAATCCGAAACAATCTGTCAACATCACGAGAGTAAATTTTGACATGGCCACATCTTCACCAGTTGTTGCACATATTTATTATTAAATTAGTTTTATCAGATTAAGTTATTTTTTCAAATTTTAATGACAAAATTTTTTTGTGCATTACAATCGGGGGTGCATTAGAATCCTGGAAATACGATATTACCGCAGTGCACCTCAAATTAAAAAGGGTATGCAGTTCACCAGTATAAAAAAACCAAGCACCAGACAATTACGCACTCATGGTGATGATTTCGGTTAGCTAGTGCAATTTTGAGTGTCAGCCGTAGCGAGAAGATATGAAAATGCTTTACTATGCATCGTGACGAAATGCTGACTCATGAGAATAATGCTAATTGGTCTCATCATTTTTGAAGGAGGATGGATGATTGGTCATGGTGTTCCAAAAAACATGCAACACACACTTGCGCTGTAAAATTTAAACAGTTCAACAATGAGCCTGTGTACAGTTTGACGAGAAATTTGTACAAGCAGCTTAATTCTGGGAGCAGCAGAAAAATTGAAAGACATCAAAAATAGCACTTTTTAAGTTTGTAAACAAAAGCTGGCACTGCAAACACTTGACGCCAGCAGCCTGAAACATGCCACATTTTGCGAATGGCAAAAATAAGCACCCTTTCCAGTGTGCCCGGTAGAAATAGTGCAAATCACCAAATCGTGCAAAAATATATGATGTGCAAAACCACCAGGTAGTGCAAAAAATGGACAAACGTGCGAAATAAATATGCGTACCATAACAAACACGCGTTCAAATGTGCGCGGTAGCACTCATGCAAGACCCCCAAGTTGTAAAAAAGCAGACGAATGTGCAAAATAAATACACGGACCTCAACAAAAGATAGCAACAAAAAGTGTTTGAAAAGTAAACAGTAATGGCAGGGCTTATGGGAAACGTATATAAACAACAAAAAACCCAATAAAACAGTTCACTTAAAGTACGAATACTATCAGCAAAAAGGGCATGCAAAGCTATGATGACCACCGGGCCCGGGCTGGAGCAATGATTTCAAATTTCTAAATGTCCCTTTTGGGCATGTCCTTAACTGCAAAAGGCTTAAAAATGGGGGGAAAACACACCGGGTATAAATGGCAGTGTTCAAATTATGGCCCAGAGAGGCTGACCCCCACTTGACCACAGCAACTCAATGGGCGAATTGCAAAAGGCAGTGATGGTGGTACCTCTCCCTCACTACCTTCATTATTCCTCTCTTCCTGGAGTCCAATGCAAACTGTCCTTCTCACTAACCTGACAAGTGAGGGTTTAAAGGGACACGCAACCGATTTTTGTCAAGTATTTTTTCTCTATGCCAAATGAAAGGGCATCACTTAAAACACTTTAACCCAAAATGGTTTTGCTGATAGTGTCCTAGAAATTTTGAAATCGGAATTTTTAGATCTACCAGCCGCGCGTGGCCCACCAAAAGAATGCTGGCAACCATGGCAGTGAACCGTGTGGCAACATACTTTTAGTTGTAGGCGAGATTAAAAGCGGTATTTAAAAACTTGTCCCCCGGCTAAAACAACAATAATGTGCAACCTTTCCTGTTCCTTTATGCGGTTTTTGAAATACACCTTGAAACCGGCGGTGCTGTTTGGACATGTGCGGTAGTGTCCAAACAACTGAAATTAAAATTGATTTCCGCCAGTTTCTTTAAAAATTCCTTGTGGCTACCCAAATATATAAAACGCTAGCTTTTTAATGATCTAGAGGACATGCATCCCACAAAAATCGGTTGTCTGTCCCTTTAAGGAGCAGCAGCTGGCTTTTAAGGTGAAAGCCTTAAAGGGGCAGACTGGAATCTAAGCTTTTTTTATTTGACAACCTAATTGAGAAACTCACTTTTATGCAAGTTTTTTGAAAGCAGAGTTTAAATACTCATTAGATTTTTTGCAAGTTGACGTTATATTGTGCAGTTACATAATTTTAGTGTTAATTGCACATTACATTATGGGTGCAGTTACAATGGAATAGAGCCTCCATACAGACTGCATATGTTCCCGCGGTCTTAGGCCAATCGCACAAAAATCGTACTAAGAATTGGACAATGCAGGTCGGAATGCTTCAACTTTTTTGAATATCAGCTATTTTGAAGTTGCGATGTTTGACAAATCGGGACTTCAGCTTCAATAAACCCACGCTATTGCCATGGCTCGCAGGTGTGCCAATTGAACAAATTATTATATTTGACTACTGCAAAGCTAATAAACACGTGTATCAAATGGATTTGTTTCCAAACATGCCCAATGCACTTCCACGACATCTTCAATGTTGCAGAAGCAAAAAGCATATGTTGTACCTCTCTGGCACATACTTGAGGTATTGCTAGCTTTTGGAGTTCAAGAAATGTGCCTTTCCACCATCACAAAGTTGTGAATGGAACGCAACGTTGTACAATATTAACAATAGGCTATTACCTTTAACCAAATTAAAGGACCCTGAACATTTTGAAAAAATGGTGTCTTTAGATTACACTGAGGACCAGATTACAACTGCAGTGAAGCGGTGGAGACAGTGCAAATAACGATTTAAAACTTGCGGAAAAACAACCCTTTCTTTTTACGTTTTGAATGACCCTCAAAGGCCAGGCTGCCCTCGGCTGTAAGCGGTAGATTCCCCATTTCCGCAGTAAATCCTGTGTACATTAACTGTTCTATGAGAAACAGCACTTTTGTTTCCGTTTTTCGGCGCGCGGAGTTAATGACCCAATGCCCCCTTAAGTGCCCCATTCCGCAGAAAACCGTTATTACTGTCGACTGCTGCTGTAAACTAAATAGAAATTGCACGTGTGATCAAATGGGATTTAAACCTGGGTCTCTACAGTAACAGCCCAATGCACTTCCACTGCACTAGCTATGCATGTTGCCATTGGAGAAACAAGCTATTCGTTTTTTTGTGGCACATACTTGGGGTATTGGTTAGGATTTTGGAGTTTCACAGGGTTAATGTGTCAACTTCCCAGCATTCACAAAGTCTGTGAATCGGAAACGCAAAAGTTGTACAATAGTGGAAGCATCACTAGGCCTTTTCACCTTCGAAGCAAACTTAAAGGAGTACCGACACGAAATTTTTGGGATACGTTTTTTTCGCTGCTATGGGTGCCTACCAGCCCACTAATCATAGAATGGCGCATTAGACAGTTGATCACAGCGTAAACAATCCTTCACGGCGTCGTTTATTCGCGTCAGTTTCGGTTTTGGCAAAACGAACGCCGAGCGGCCGCCATGACAGAAGTATCACGAGACGTCACCATTTTTGTTGCATGCGCATGACCAGACCGGCCGAGGTCTTCACCATCCCCACGCGCCCGGGCAGCATGACATCAGTCCCAAAACCATGACGTGTACACACGGCGTAGCAGTGCGTCCAACCGCAGCCAGCATGTCTGCTACGTCACGGGAGCCCCGACATCGGCAGTTTGGGGCAAGGAGCAGATGATGTCATGCTGGCCCGCTCCGGGCTTTCTCGTGCGGGCAAAGTTTAAAATGGGTTTAAAAATGTTATACTGAACGGTTCCTGTTCAAACTTGCTGGGAGATATCTCCTGATAAAAAGGAAGTATTCTACATAGTTATCTCAGCTTTGAAATTTCGTGTCATTATCCTTAAGTGCCCCGGAAAATTTTTTTCTGTCCTCATCAATGATGATTCGAAATATTCTGCACTACTAACGGCTTTGCCATTTTGTGAAATACGATGGATTTGACTGCAAATGGAAACAGGATGTAAGGCCCCAACAACTTCTACAATTACTTGTACAAGAACTTGTACCAATGACTTGCACCGATGACTCTCGCAATACAGGAGCTTACACAGGCACGCAGCAGCAGTAGATTTGGCACACCTAGCTTTCATGCCTGCTGTGCAGTGATGAAATTTCAGGTACATTCGAGAAGCATGAAGAACACCCACTTTTTCATTCTACAGAATTTGGTGCAGGACTTCTAACATCCACCGTTTGAAAAAAAATAAAAAATTTAAGCAGACATGCCCACATGGTCAGTTCCTTTTTTTCCTAGTCAGACAGAGCTGTGAATCTCTCAGTTCACCACTCCTTATGACAAGGACCAACATCTTGCTGAGGTTTAAAGCCCGATGTTATATCCTTCCCTTCATCATATGAAGTACTGTTAATACACGAGCAGAATTGGTTAAATCATCATTGGCGATAAATTAGAACATTGCAGCCAGAGGAATAAACACTCATCCTAGGCAATATCACACTTTTTTGCGTGGTGTCATCTCTCATATGTCACACGTACTAAGACTACCGTAAAGTTTCGAGAGGACAACCATTCAAATTATAAAAAAAAGAGTAAACCTGCTTCCCGAAAATTTCACTACATCACCCTTACCTTACCACTCAAACAGGACAAGTATCTCTCTTTTATAAAAATTGAATCTCCGGTAGTCTTCACAAACGGTCATCCACTGTTTTCCTAAAGGGAAATTGGACGCTTTCAAAGTTGTCTAACATGACGCAGTTTCTATGGGGTGGGCGATGTTTGGGCAGAGTTGTTCTCTTAGAACTTTACGCTAGTTTTCAAAACAAATAGCCCACCATGGTTGAGGTTATTTCACCGGAAAATAAGCAGATGGCAGCATGCCCTCCCAAAGGCTGCTACACTTCGGTGAGACTTTTACATGCACCACTGCCGTTGTACGTGCACGGCAACGGTCATGCAAGCTCACCAATGGTGCCGTACATGACTGGTAGCAACCGAGCGAACACTAACGAACTAAATGTGCCCAGTCAATTCTTTTGCTAAAGCCCTATGCCGCCTTTAAACGGCCGGTGCTGCAAGGACGACCGCATGTTGCCCGCCTCCCGAGACAGCGAGGACTTTTCTTTCCGCCAGTCGCCCGGCAACCTGCTCAGGCTCGTACTTATCCTCTTCTCCTTTGTGGCCCAGCTGGTAGTTGCCACCGCAGCCCCAAGAAAACAGGCGACCTGCAAGTTTGGAAAAATACAAAACATGTCACAAATAGTGCCCAATGTTTCAAACACACTGTACAGTCACAGCATTTTAACATCGTAAAACCTATGAAAGACAGCGTCCTGAAGCTTTCAAAACAGGTTTCCTATGATTGATAACGGTAAAGCATCCACAAAAACTTCACAAACACTGGCTGCAGCCCAGGAACCTTTCGAAGAGAGATCTAGGCGGCCCCACTCCTCCTCATCAATTACACAAGATAAGCAGTGGGGTTTTTCTACCATCCCGTTTTAAGTGCAGATCACTTTAGGGGTTCACCTTGTTGTCGTAGCTCTCTGTAACGGTTGATGTCAAGCGACTGCCAGAATGAGGTGGCGCAGCGAGATTACGGACGCAAGTAGAGCTCGGCGTACCCGTCGTAGGGGGTCACGCAGAGGCTTCGAAAACCAAGCGGTTTAAATAGTCATAACCATTTGAAACTCGTGAACCACTGGCGCTTGTCATACATCTCCCCGTTGTTTAGCGGAAAAAAAAAAACTGCAGGCACATTTGAGGCGAAACATACGTAATTAACTGGCAGCGCCCACGTTTATTTAGTTCGGAAGGCTCGCTGGGTTGGTTTTTGCGATAATAAGGGAAAAAAAAAAAAAAAGTGGCAGTGCAACGCCAGCATGTGCAGAGGGAAAAGCAAGCACAAATAGAGCAGAACTCCCGCTGGTGCAGTTTCAGGCAAGGGGCCCGGCGCGAGCACTGCAGAGGCGGGAAATTTGAATTGCATTGGGTGGTAGCAATGAGCGGATAATGGCGCTGCAGTCCATTATGGCGAATCACTGCTCTGCACTTCCAACAGCTTTCACATTGAGTGGAATGGCTTTATAATTTTTTTTAGCAGCAGACCACGAGTGAAAACAAACTCAACACCTGTGCTCAACAAACAATAGCAGCCTCACCCCTGGATGCACTACGCATTGACGCTGATAACCTCCCCACGGTGTAGACCCTCACACTTGCAATGCAGGTTATAATGAGATGAACAGCAGCGACGAAAATGGCAAAACGAAGAGCAGTGGAGCCAGATCCGAACCTTTGCTGTCGATGGCGTACGAGACGATCTCGCCACAGGATACATCCACACAGTCGGAAAGCTTGAGGACCTGCGCGGGGGTCTCCTGGTCTTTGCCGTTGGCAGGAGTCGAAACACCGAGCCCCAGCCGGCCATACTCCTTGCGCCCGAGGGTGAAGACGGCGCCATCTTCCCTCAGCAGCAGCGTGTGGTGTTCACCTGCGCTGACCAGCTTCCACCTGAAAGCAGCCAGAACTTGAGGGGTGAGGTTATGTTTCGGTCCTCGCAGTTAAGTGAGTGCCACGGGGTCTACCTAATGCGCACCACCTCAAATGTGCAAAAATTGGATGGGCCGTAGTTGAGTGGCAGTTTCACTTACTGAAAATTATTAATCAGTACTTATTACAATGTTAAAACAAGTGATGCCATTTTTCGAGGGTTCATATTGCCTCAAATACAATATGGCACAATGGGATTTGGGTGGCACGATGCAGCACAGTTTGAGGTGAAGTCAACGCAACTAAGAATGGCAAAGCACTCAAGTTCAATCCAACAACCTTTCCAGCTCAACATATGTATTTCTATCCATATCGTACTACATGCAGAAATGAAAATATACAAAAATTGCACTCCACTCAGATTGATTTCTTGGGACACATACAATGAATGGGTATTAGTAAACTTTCAGGAAACATTGCATATTATTAAGTAAGGTACCATGCTAGTTGGCTACACACAAGCATTTTAGAAGTAGGCTTGTACTGAGCATTGATAAAAAAAGCTGTTGCTTGCACACACAGCAATATTAAAGAAATTCAAGAATAGAAAAATCAATTTTTTTGAAGCGTTATGAATACAAAAGCAGGATACATATGGGATCATTGCGCGAAAGTGTTTTCACACTGCATCCTGCAAACTAGTAAAAAACTATCCAAAATTTACCTTTGACCAAGTACCAACTGCTCTGGCAGTTTCACTGGTGCACTCTGAAAAGTTGAGCCCTCATACAAACAATAGGCATGCATCACAGAAGCGTTCAGCCATCACAGCATGAGCACATGCGTTTCCTATGCTCTAGTCATGGCTAAACAAGGGAGGTTGAATTCAACTCAAATTTGAATCAGATATTTCGCAGGTTTGGCTAAATGGTTGAATCAAATGTAGTTAGTGATTTTACACTGTAATAAGCACTGCAACATTCCAACAGTGCAACATTGCACTGCAACATTCCAAAGTACTGTTGCAGGAACTCAAAATTAAATTCACCTGTACAATAACTAATCTAGGCCTTGCAGTATGTTGAAAATGCTAGTTAGAAATGTGCCTTGACACTTTAATCCCATAATGACATCTGTTAGCCAAGCAAACATGTTTTGACTCGACATTTGTTTCCAGGGGCAAGTCCACAGCTAATCCTCGTAAGGTTTGTTTCAATTCCCAAAGCCCTTATATTAGCACTGTGACTATCTGCTAGCACAGGATTCTTTTTTTTTTCTTTTAAGAAATGAACAGATCATCTGGCATAGCGCAGATTAACCCCATTTGGCCAAACTGCTCCATCGTGGCGGGAGTTTACATTCACGTACAACTGGCATTGCAGCCACACTACTGCCTAAGCAAATGTCAGAAACAGGTACAACACCACCACACCCCATTAACGAATGTAGTAATTATAATCAGAGAAAATTGAACATAGGAGCATTTGTGCCTCAACACAGGACTGGGCCTTTCTTTTTTTCTTTCTTCCTAGTTTTCGTTTCTCAAGCTTTTGGAACAGTGGCATCCCTGGTCGGACTCCACACAACCAAAGCAGCCTCACCTGTGGCCTGAACAGGACGACATTGGCTCGGGGCTGTACACGCAGAGCTCGGCTTTGCTCGAGCTGCCTTCAAACGTCCCCAACTGGCGGAAGTTGTTGAGGCCGAAGCCGTACAGCGAGCCAGTGTCCCGTTGCCGAGCGATTGTTGTGTAGCCGCCAGCCCACACGCTGTCGAAGGCCACAGACTTGCCACCTGGGCATTGCAGAGAGCACAAAGCTTTTTTGCCATACTTCTCACGTGGGAAGTATTAAAGGGACAGATAACCGATGTTTGTGGAGTGCAAGTCCTCCAGCTCACATGAAAGCCAGCGTTTTATGTAACCTCCCGGCTTTCTAAACAAACAGGGATTTCTAAACAAACAGGTGGAAATAATTGTAGTACTGCACAAAAATTTCAAAGTCTCAAAGGTGGTGACATGTAGAGTCTAAACGTGACACTACCTTACGTGTCCAAAGAATTCCGTTGATTTTAACGCGATTAAAAAAACGCATGAAGGAATAGGAAAGTTCGCACATTGTTGTCGTTTCAGCCGGGGACAAGTTTTTGAATACTACTATACCTCTTTTAATGTCACGTGCAGTTAAAAGAGCGTTGCCACACAACTCATGGCCATGGTTGCCACCATTTTTTTGGCAGGGCACGTATGACTGGTAGATCTAAAAATTGTGATTTCAAAAGTTCTAGGGCGCTACCGGCAAAGCCTTTTCGGATCAAGGTGTTTTAAGTGACGCCCTTTCATTTTAAATGAAGAAAATGTACTCGACAAAACTCGGTTTGGTTTTCGTTTATATACATCGCTTGAGTTGGCAAAGCGGCAACATTTCGTGCGCAGTTAGAAAAACCAGTGAACACGGATAACGATGACGTCGTGATGAATATACACTTCCTGAAATATGGCTTCCTTTGACTACTCAGTGCAAATTGTGCCAGCGTATACTAACAGATTTTGTTCACTCGCAGGTAGATCGAATTGAGTAAAACCTTCGCATTCAGACATATTTCAAGTCTGGGCTCTATGTCTGATCCTCGAAACTGGCTTTCCCATGCAAGCCATATTTTACAGTTGGTCGACAGTAGTCAACTGTCTTGAAAGGTTTCCTTCTTTCTTTCTGCATTTCTGCAAAAATAAGGGTCACAAGTACGCTGCATGTGCATTTTTTATGCTTTGCTTGACTTCATCAGAGAAGAAGGCATTCAGGAATGCTTTAGTTATATTTCCTTCCTTCCCATTCTACTTCCAAACACAGGTCCAAGGCTTCGAGCAATGGCAAAAAGGCTTTCTGTGTTCTTTTTTTTTGTTATGTAAAAGTGTGCCCATTATTATATTGCTTCTGCAGGCAAATTGCATATGCTATGGTGGCTACTTTCGTGATTAATCTTTTCGTGCGGAAATTAAGAAAGCACGACAACTACTTTTTTGTGTTCTTTATATTTACTCTTTTATTTTTTTATTTATTAATCATTATATTTTATATTTGTTGCCAAATTTCGAACCCCTCCCTAGACAAAAATCATGGGTGCTCTAATGGGCTTATCACAACGCCTCAGTCACTGAGGCACTGACTCAGCTTCAGCCCACTCTCGAGCCTTTACACAGCATCCTTTGAATTGTGAAGTAAAACAACCCAGTGAAAATGGAAAAAAATCTGCACCCCGCACCCATCCCACCTACCTTCGGGTTCAACCACAGGCACTTTGGTGGGCGTGAGGTAGAGGCGGGAGTTTGCACGGCAGTCTCCCTCTGCCGCCATTTTCGCGCTCACCCTCCCCAGTTGTCCCTGCTTGGGGCAGCCCATCGTCAGGAGGTCCCCCTCTGCAGTCAGCATGGCCGCGTGCTCGCTCCCAGAGGCAATCTGCATGGGCAGCGATTTTCAAAAATCGGGTCATCCGGTTAACCGACGATTCTGAGAAAGGCTGGCTACTAGCATCACATCGCTGTTAGAGAGTTTCAGGAGACAGCAAGACGGATAAGCAGCGTTGTAGGATAAGGATACATATGATGAAATGCTGTTGTGATAACGTATGCTCGTCGCATGCCACATAGAATTGAGTATGTTGCTTCGAGGTACAAGGTTTCAACAGCTCTACAAGTTCAACAAGTGACTTGAGCTTAATGTAAGAGCTTCCCCTTCGACAAAAGTTTCCAACAGCCCTGATGAGTGACTTGAACTGACATCTTTGTGGTGATGAAAAACGAGGACCCGAATTAAACTGACAGTCTGGTGAGCTTTTCTGCAGGAATGTTTTTTGCAACCTTTCTCCACCTCAAGTTATGGGGTTGACTTACATGAAGGGTCAACCTAAATCCGGTTTATACAGTACTCTGTGATAAAATAAAAAAAAACAGAAAATTGAAAGCTGCTTCATTTAGGTGAGTGCCAAAAATTGCGCCACAGTGCTCCAAAGCAGCCTGAAAGGCAAGGATTTTGATGCTCATGTCAGTTTCGGAGGGGAGGAAGGCCTCCTGCCTTCCCGTCACCACTTTTATTGTCAGTCACTCGCAAACACACTGAAATGAAGCAAACGATAGCTTCTAAAACATGATTGGCTATCCGGTCGGATTTTCTGAAACGGCCTGCCCGATTGGGCATCGCTATGGCCACAAACATGGCCGCCACCTCATCCGGCTGCTACTGTACACTTCAGGCGCTCACAGTGTGCTTCGCCAATATTTCCCCTGGTTTATTTTACGCTGTCAGCTGGGTTCCTATCTGTTGTTGTACTGAACAGTGACATTGACGCGGGGATAATGTTTGGGATGGGTGCCACATTGCGGTGAGTCGCGTGGCTTAAAAGGAGTTAGTTCACTGTGATGTAGGGCCCATGACTTTGGCGTGGTTTGTCGTTGAGTGTGAAACGCGGTGCGTGCGTCTGTAATCGGGAACCAAGAAGTGAACTTTATGACTCGTTGCGGTGTTATAAAACACTGAATTGTTGCTGTGTTTCGCAGCAAGATCGTGAGCCTCAGGAGTGGAACGATCGACACGCAGGTTGCGGCCTGCAATGCGTTGACGTGACCTGTTCAGGCAGCACCCGATAGCAGGACGCAAGTAATGACAGTTGATGTATGTGAAATAAAGTTTAATGCTAAAGGCGCAGTGGCTAAACGTAGTAATGCTTCTCAAATTACTATGGGGTGAACATGCGCCTTGGGGATGGAGAGGGGTGGTGGGACTGGTGGGACGCAACGACTGTCGCCTTGCTTTGCGCAGCTTTTGTTGCGACTCTACACTTGTTCGTGATTACAAAAATATTTCAAGCGTTAAAATAGTAAAAACACCTGATAATGGCGGAGCTCAAAACTGGTTGAAAAGTGTACTTGTTTCCTAAAATAGCTGAAAATATGATTTTTTAAGCTCCGAAGATGATGTATTAAGTGTCGATAACGGACGTACTAAATGTCGATAACTGCTCCCAAATCTGTCTGGGCTGTCTCATCCCTACAAATGTGATACAGACCAATCCCCTGCATTCTCATGTCGTGAACTGCACAACATGAGCAGATAAGGGCACACAAGCCAGAACCCGGCTATATATACAATAAGCTCCTCTCCATAATGTCGTCTTCTTTGCCTCCTGTGCTGCTATTGTGCTTTTCACAGGCACATACAGCAGCCACTAGGCCTAGATGGGTGTTGCCTACAAACGCTCTTCCTTGCCCACACCACATTCTTTCACTCTGTGACCTCGATTACCAAGGCGTTACAATCTGATAGACGCAATTTTATAATGCGGGGCACCCACCGCCCTCACATTAAAGAACAAGACTCACCTGCACAACCCCGGTAGCGACCTTGACAGGCTCGTGTTCAGCTTTTCCCTCCGACACAAGGCCCATCTGACCGCCGGAGTCCCGGAAGCAACCCCATATGTACACCGTGCCAGAGACAGAGAGAGCGACAGAGTGGCAGTCTCCGGCCGTCAGTTGGGCGATCGGCTCGGGGAACTCTACACATCCGGGAGTCGTTTCAGAGCCTTCGACAGTCGTCGTCCGGCCCAGAGCACCTTCGTCGTTGCAGCCAAAAGACCAGACCTGTGATAGAAGAGGGTGGGGGAAACAAAAATGAAACGATGAACTACAAAGTCACACAGTGTAAACCACTTACAACGGCACATGACATACTAAGGCGTTGTGCTGCTGGGTACAAGGACGCAGGTTCGATCCCTGGCTGCAGCGGCCACTTTTTTGATGGAGGCAAAAAGTGAAAATTCCCGTGTGTACGAGATTTCGGCGCATGTTAAAGATCCCCAGGTGGTCAAAATTAATCCGGAGCCATCCACTATGGCGCGCCTTATCGCCTGCATTGCGTTGGCGCACAAAACCCATCAATCAATCAAATCAGTACCAGATATAACTGTATATCACTTATAAAAATTAAGTTCATTGTATTTCTCAATTTTTGCATTGCCCCTATAGTAACGATAATCAGTTATAACAACCAGATTTTTAAATTTTGTCAATATCGTTGTGAGTGGATTATACAGTATAATGAGTTCTAAACAAATTCATGCTATTTGGAAGCATTGCATGTTTTTGAAAGACAACTTCAGAACAAAGAAATCAAACACAATATCCAAAGAAGTAAATAGTAAGTGCAAGTAGCAGTACTTGGAAATTGAGTATCTACAAGGCACTTCAGGCAGAAGAAAAAAAAAATACCTGAAATAAAATGAAATGCCATTAGCAATGGCAATCTGTATGTCCAAAGTCCACCCGAATGAGCCTTTCAAAAAACAAACTATTCCGATTTGATTAGAACTGCGCACATTCGAATTTAATTTAGACATGCGAAAGTTGACTTTGAGGTTCAAAATTATGCTGCTGAGTGTTGACCTCAGTTTAAGCTAGATTTCAATTTAACAAACACTTTTTTCAGTCCCCCAGAGTTCGTTCTATTGTTCTTCCTTGCAAATGGTGTGAACACAAAAAAAAATAACACTGTATACTGCGACGACCCGTGACAAAATTTTCTGGGGCACTTCATGCTTTGAAGGTGAAATCCTACTGACACTTACTCTTTGTTCATCACAGACAATGTGGTTCCGGATCCAGCTGTACTGCTGTGACAGGTACCTTTTATATAAACTTATCGACATAGCAGCCATACTATTTTATTCTGTCAGTGTTATATCGACATCCACACACACCAACTATAATTCCTGTCTTAACCCCACCTTCCTAATGATTACAACCAATCACTCACCAATTATAACATTGGTAATTAAACTGCGACCAACTTATTCCCACAAACTTCTTGATCTCATCTGTCCATCTAACTTTCTGCCGCCATCTGCCACGCCTGCCTGCTCTAGGGATCCACTCTGCTACCCTTAATGACCAACAGTTATCTTGCATTCGCACTACAAGCCCTGCCCACGTCCATTTCTTCTTCTTAATTTCTACTAATATGCCTTAACACCCGTTTGTTCCCTGACCCACTCCGCTCTCTTATTGTCCCTTAACGTCACACCTATCATCTTCCGTTCCATTGCCCGCTGAGTCGTTCTCAATTAAGTTGAACCCTCTTAGTGAGCCTCCAAGTTTCTGCCCCATAGGTGAGTACCGGTAAGATGCAGCTGTCATACATGTGACATCATCACACCTCTTTTACACAGCCAGCATGCATTGGTATGCTTCTGGCCTTCCTTGGATCACGTGATATTTTTTGTACCTGATTTTGTACCGTTTGTGTCGACGTCAAGGTCATTCAAGGTCACCTTCCAACGAGACATAAGGCTTTCCCTTTAAAAGAAACCAACTTCAGAGTAGCCCCGCACCGCTCAGCACCGCATGTAACCCCACCAAGGACTCACTTTTCCGTCGGCCGTCAGACACAGCGTGTGGACGCCCCCGGCGACCACGTCGACAACGTCGTCCAAGTCAGGAACCAAAGCGAAGCGTGCCTTTTCGAACACATCTGGGCCCAGGCCTAGTTGACCCACTTCACCCATGCCTGCCACGAAGACCTGTCCCACAACCTTGCGCCTCTTCACCACAACCTCCTGTGCTGTCTCTGCGTGCAAAATGGGCCAAGTCAATGCACAAAAGCTCGCACGCGTGCAGCTTGCTCAAATGCCCGTAAATGGCCGTCCCACACTTGCTTTGCTGCCACATGTGTACAGCTGTTGCCGAAGTTTTAAAGACGGAGCAGTTTTTTCTGACCCAGCGCTGAAAAATTCTGAAGGACCCCTCAGTTACCTATCTCTCTAACGAGGTTAAGTTTCAATTGCCAAAGAGTGGGACCTGTTATACTCGGTTACAACTCAAGACCGGCACCACCTCATGTAGTGTATCACTCCGCCAAAGCGCCGAACCCGTGACGTGAGTGCGCACGCCTTTTGAAAGGGGTTTGCTATGAATGCGTGATATCGTCTGCCGTGTCTCACGCAGTTTGTTTGTCGTCACTGGAGTCGTTTATAAGCATATTAAGTTCAAAATTACGGAACGGCTCACGCCATGTTAAAATATTCCCAGTAACGCCCTACTTTCGCCGCGCGGAGAAACATCCGGCTACGGTGATAAGGCACAGCGGCAGTTTCCGGTGCCGTTCTTAAGTTGTCACCGAATATAGCGTTGCCGCCTGCCCAGTTTTTGACCGACACGACCGGTTTTATACACAGAGAGCCGGTTGTTGCTTAATACTTAAAACCAGCTGTCATTGGCCGGTTTTTTGTCTACCGTGCCGCAATTATTTTGGGGGGCATTTTATAAGTGTCAATCCAGCAACTATGACGATAAACGTGCCGACAAGTTGTGCATTACATACTTTTTAACATTCCTTCGGAGAATTCAGATGCAAAGATGAGCTTTTAATGGACGAAGTATGTGCGGTTACTTTTCAGAGCAGCACATTCGAAGCAATAACCAATATCTCAGTCACTTTCAGTACAAACGTAATGTTCGTTTCTCTCTAGAAAACCACCACAATAAAAGGCACTGCATGTGAAAAAAACAAAAAAACATGGCGTCTTTTTCCAACACAAATCACAAATTCAACCCCCCCCCCCCCCCCCCCCCTGAAAGCCCTTTTTTTTTTTTTTTTTCTGGGAAAGGTGGCAACCCTTTAGAATAGAGCAGCAATGCTGACAGCCCCACAGTTACAGGCCAATACTGTGTCATAAATAGGGCAATTATAGATGCCAATTTTTAAAAATAGGCCCAGGTATGTGCCAACATCACAGTCAGACTTGTACATATTGCACAAAAATTGTATAAAAAGCACTTAAGCTTTTACATGAAAAAGGTGTGGCACGAACACAAAGGAACACAGGGGACATTTGCCAAAGACGTGATCGCCACCAATGAATAGGAATTTACTACCACGAATTTTACTTTTTTGGTACTTTCACATTTTGTATTTACCGAATACGCCCATGTGACATCTGGTACTAACTATTGCCCTGAAAAAGCTAGCCACAATAAATAGCCTCTTGTGAAATCCACAGCCTCCGGTTTCCTCAATTCTATCTTCGCTCCCTCTACACTTAAAAGCCTCAAATACAACAAACCATGGGATAACCTACGGTGGCTTTTTGCAACAAATGGTGCTACAAAGAACATGTTACTAAGATGAATGGGATCTTTGGCAAACAAATTTCTGACAAACAGGTAGTACTATCTAGTAGTACTATCTCTGAAAAAGAGAAGGCGGAACACACACCCTCAAGACTCCAAGAGCTCACCTTCCTGTTTTTCTTTTTTTGCGTCTGGCGGTTCACATTGATCGATTTCAGCTGCCCTCTTCAACGCTTCTGGAACAAACCGTAAGACAACCTTAGGTGGCATTCTACGACGAATAACGCCATGAGGAATGTTTCCCTGAGATTAATACGCAACAGCAAAAATTGCTCTTTGGGAAGCCAATGTGTGATGAACTGGCAGTATCCTCCCAGAAGGCAGCCTCCCGTTTCCATGCAAGTACAAGCCTGGAACTTCCGGCGCAATTCAAAATGTATATTTAAGCAATTCAAAATGTAAATTTAACATGTAAACAGGCTGCGCCCTGGACCTAAACCGGACCTAAATGATGACAAGTCACTTTTAATTATAAAATCGACACTCGGAATTGATCAAAGAAATTTTTTTCAAATACCAAAATTGCAAAAAGCTGTTTGAACCCTTGGAAATCAAACCCAGGACACTGGCATCTAAACACGCCACTCTACTTTGAGGCCACAGAGGACAAACGGCGGGCTTGTCTTAGCAGTTGCTCAACAGAATAATGAGGGGTGTTCAAAGCTAACCTGTAGATGGCACTAGGTTATACAGGAAAAGGGGCTTGCTTGTCGTTTAATGGGAACGGAATGTTGCCTTACGGCATGGATGGGAGTAAAAGGTGGCACCTACGCCCTTGGGACACCGTTAGCTCACCTTCTGGTTTTGCTCTTTTCGCATCCGGCAGACCATCCTCATCATTTTCAGCTTTCCTCTTCCTTAGCGCTTCCTCAGACACCTGCATGGCTTCTTCGGCCATCTGCAAACGAGCCGACAGGAACAGAAGTTACAATCTGCAGTTAATTTTGGCACGCTCTACTGCCCAACAACATCTGCCCGAACGTGAAGCAAATGCTCTATGGGTCTTGTTAGTGTCAAGGCAACAAAAGTATGTCCCCTGCTCACTGCCTCACACATGGTTCTTACTTTAAGTTACTGCCAAGAGCTAACCAACTAAATCCTAGCATAAACGTATGCACACAAATGCTAAAAAAAATGTTTTTTGGCATTTGAAGTGTACCTAGCATGTGAGAGCTTGTACAGGGAACAACAAACAGACCAAACAGACTTACAGTAGTTGAGGGAGAATTTACACACTTCGTACCTCAAACACATTATAATAATATGCATTACAGTATTTTCGCATACATAACCTGCAATGAAAATGCGAAAATTTCAGTGGCAAAGTAGGGGTGTGGATAATACACGGGGATTTTCCTTTAGTGCAGCTTCACGGCAATGTGCGTTGCGCCGTGAAGCTCCTACGCTTAACACTAAAGTGATTGCACAAAACATACAAGGACAAGGAAGGAAAAACAAGGACAAGCACACTCTAACAACTGAATTTTATTAGTGAATTGTGACTTTCGCCTTGCAGTCGGTGTATTCTACTTGCTAAATATACGCTTTTTCTGTCTACATCGCATGTGATGTGTTGCTCGAGCAGTGCCTTTGGTGCAGCCTTTTCTGTATCAAATGTGCAAGCAATATGCGAGGATTTTTTTTCTCTTTTCCAGCGGGCTGAAAGTGAGGGTACAGATTATATGCAGGTGCGGGTAATACGCGTGAAAATACGGTAAGTGAAACGCATTACGCGGGTTAAAAAGGGCTACGATACCCTTTAGCTCGAATTAAGAGTATGTGCTGGTCCCGTAAGCCTTTTCTGTAGTCTGCTTCAACTTTTCAGGCTGTCTATAAAATTCCAATTTCAAACCACAAAACAGAAGCTCTGCAATGACAAAAAATGCAGTTATACATGCCCTAAAATGTATATTACTCAATTCAATTTGGAAAAGCGATGTCTCTGGGTGTCTACAGGAAGCTGCAAAAGGGGCACCTCCGCCCTCCCCACCTTCCATCAAGCTTTCCCCACAGATAGTCCATTTTCCTCCGTCGACTGAGGCCATGTAATGACACAGAATTGTCTATTTCGACAGCAAAGTAAGGGGTAAAGTGATTGTGTCTGCTTTTCTCTATCAGTAATATGGTGGCTATCAACATGCAGGAGAACAGAGCCCATCGGCAGGCAAGGCTTAAGCCTTTCCGTGCCCTCTGACCTCACTACTGACAACTTTAAACAGGCCACTGTCAGTGGTCTTTGTGCTTTGCGTTCTGTCTTCACAGGAGCACGCAGTGTCATCTGATTGCACATGCTGATCATGCAGTCAGTCAAAGCCAGATGACATGAGCACATTCCAGAGGTTCTGGCTAGAGCCTTTAGAATTAAACAGCAAGCCATCAATGTATTTTCACTATTTACAGGATGTCGGCCATGAGACAGAACCGGCGCTGGCTGCGTGCCTGCCCAGATCAGCCTGTCTAAATCTACCTTTGCTACTTTCCTGGTGCTGCTGTGAAGATCACGGCAAACTTTTTTTTTTTTTTTTTCATACAGTGTTTGCAAAGTTTCAGGGCTCATCCCTGTTTGTATGTCAGCAGTGTGTATAGGGTACGATGCAGAACTTTAGGCTTGGTGAGCTGAAAATCTATTAACAAAACATTTCTTCAATACCCCCCTCCTGTAATTCTGTTTGGAGGGGCTTTGAAGTGCCGAAATGATTCACTTGCGATTTGGAAGGACCGTCAGAAATTTTGCAATCTCACTGCTTGTGGCCGTCCTTCAAAAGCGAGGATTGCCTGTCATTCTCCTGCAGTCCTTCACCGCAGACCGGAAATTGTTCTCTTTAGTGTGTGATGGAAGGGAAGGGGGGGGGGGAGGTTAGTGGGGCCGGATGTACGGCTGCGATTGTTTTTGGTTTCATCAGCCACATTTGCCTGAAGCATGGACAGATCTGTTCCATTACAATGACTAATTTCAAGGGTTTTAGTCACTTGGCTTTATACATTGTCAGATGCTCTGCTACCCGCCTTACCCCTCGTTATTTTTTTTTTACTTCACCAGCCCTTCTACTATCAATCCCCAATGCAGACCCGTAACGAAAGCGGAACCAAGATATCGAAACCCAAAGCGAGGACAATGTTATCTCACACTCTCTCTGCACTAAGGTTGAGTTCGCGTGGCCGCGAGCGGTCGTGGAACAGTCATAGAGAAATTCTTTCTCTATGGAACAGTGGCGACATCGGCGGTGTCAGGCGCGACGGCTAATCCGATAACACTTTACAATGCAGTGAAAGAAAAAGAAACAATGGATGTCAAACAGTGTTTAAGTGAAACGCAGATTAGCAGTTAATGCTCTGAATACGTGACGAAGGAATCTGCACACATCCACAAATGAACAGCTTTTACTAAGGAAGTTCCATCGGTTTTCGATCTCGGAAGCATGCCTAAGCACATGGCAGCTAGCTGCTGCCTTGCTCGTCTGATCGGTACACGCTTCGCGCACTCATAAATTCTCTTATGGTTTCCTGATTTGCGGAAACAGAGAAGTTCGTGTATTAAAGAGGCTAAAAATGGATCGCCAAATTTAGGGCGAAAAGTGAATTTCTTCACCACCCCCACCGCGTGAGTAGGGTTTTCCGTAACCAAACAACAGGGCAAAAATCTGCCGACGCTTTTAGCGATCGTGCAGCTGAGAACAGAAACAGGTAAGCCAAGGAAGCAATGAGTAAACTGAGAGCCTTAAAAATGCCGGAAAAGACACTCACTGCGCTGTAAACGTGTAGAAACGATTTCGGCAGAACCAGCACAACGCGGTATTCGAAAGCACCACAACACGCGCCAGCGACGACAGCGCCGGTGGCCAGAGTAGTGTTACTTTGTTACAAAAATTACAAAAAGTATATACAAAATAACTAATACTTGCAATAAAATAATCTTTAATAGCGTCTTAAACATTAAAAATAATTTTAAGCAATTGTCATAACTAACGTAAACAAAGATTATCTGCTACGCTGATCAGTTCTCGCGGAGTCGTGCCATTTGGTGCCAACCCGAGCTTTGTATCTTACGACTGATTGTAAAGTGGTGAATTGAGAATTTAAGTTGGGATTTGAGGTGGAGGTTTCAAATAGTGAGATAGTTTGGCTAGTAGAAGAACTGTGGTTTCCATTGTTAGTTCCGCCTTCTTCGCTGCTGCGTCAGCGCGCGTGCCACAGCGGACGGAGAAGACACGGCGCGGACATGGGTGAGCGTGGTGTGCTGAACGGTGCACCACAGTCAAGGGGACACCGCGCTTGGTCCTGCTGCCTGCGGTAAGCCGAACAACAACTAGTGACACCGCGTTCACTCGCCGGAGTTCGAACCATGGAGAGCACGCTTCGCGACGTGATCATCCGTCTCACGAACCAGTCGTCGGACACTGTACGTCCCGCGTGCAAGAAGTGCGGCTACCCGGGCCACTTTACCTACCAGTGCCGCAACTTCCTCAAGGTGAACCCGAACAAGGACATCGTCCTCGACGTGAGCAGCACGAGCTCCGAAGAGTCGAGCGACGACGAGCAGTTCGTCTCGCCCCTCACGCAGCTCAACCTTGCGCGGGCTGCCGCGGCGTCGAAGAGCTCCGACGCCGGGACCAGCCGCCGGACGTCGTCGCCCGACAAGGCGAAGAAGAAGAAAAAGAAGAAGCACCGGTCGCGATCTCGATCGCCTAAGAAGAGCAGCGGCGGTGACGAAGACGGCGAACGTCGCAAGAGCCGGGACAGCTGCCGCAAAAGCAAGAAGAGCGACCGGAAAAGGAGCAAGCACTCGCGCGACGACAAGGATTCCCGACGCAAGAAGAAGAAGAAAAAAGAAAGGAGGAGGAGCAGCAGTAGCTCTGGCGACTCCTCGGATGACCGGTGAAACGGTGTCGTCAGTTTTTGTGACGCGTTGCTGGCGTTATGGTGTGTGGCTGCGACGTTGAGTGGGGCTGGTACGCGCGTTCTTGCAGGGAGTCGCCGGGTTTTGTGGTTAAGTCAGCGAGACTGAAGTGAGACTGAACTGGCTGTATCCTTCTGTTATGGTTTGCGAGCCCTCCCTCATTTTTCTTTCTTTGGATTTGTACAGGCTTGAGCCAGTTCCACTCACGTTTTCATGCTAAGCTGTGACGTGTTTTACGAACAAGACGCTTCACGTGTGGTGGGGGCACAACAGCTTTATTTTTACGCACATTAAAACCTGCACTCACAGCTGTCGTGCTGGTTGCACTTATCCACGCAAATCTAATACCCCTATCACATGGGCACTTTCAATCTCGATTGAAGCAAACCGCGATTGACTTTCAAGTGCGCTCGACGCATCGCCGCTGCTACACGGCACGTTTCAATCCCGATTGAGAAGTTGCACCGTTTGCACTCGCGTACGCCAGATGGCGCCGCAAATGTACTTTGCGGCCGGCATCTGGTAACTTGGCGCGCTCGTAGGTATACGTAACTTTATGAATGTTACCGCACGCTTATTTGGGTAAAGTTATTTGGTACAATTTCTGGCGTTAGTTGAAGTTGTCACCTTCTGTGCCATCAGTCAGCGGGGACAAGAGTATCACCACTTTCATCCGATCGCGCTTGAGAAACCAGGATTGAGTTTGAGCGGGATCTGGCTCGGTTGCGATTGAAACTGCCGTGTAGCGGCTCCCAATCCGGATTGAGCTTGATCCGTATCGACTCAATCGTGATTGAAAGCGCCCGTGTGACAGGGGTGGTTTCATTTTCAGCCTGTCACTTGGACACATTCTGTAGAGGGTCTTGTCATCTTCAGCTGTTCTGTTTTGCCTCCATGAATGGAGCAGCTTCGTCATTCCACACCAGGAGTGTGTCTCCGAGAATTCGATGCAAATCAGAAAAAATTGAAGGCGCCAAAACCTAGTTGAAGGTTTTTCGATGCGTCACTAACAATCTTAAATGTTAACTCTTTGAATAACGTGTTGGTTCAACTGGTTCTCTTTCAAGGGGGTTACTGCATGCACTGATAATGGTGGTTCATTCAATTCTCGTACCTTCAGCCTTGTTCACAAACATTTGAGCAGTGCAACCCATCACTAAAAAAATGGAACCAGGTGAACAATTTCGCTGTGACACTTGGTATGGTGGAAATTTTGCTCACTTTTAAACTCGTACTTTTTACTGGGTTTGGCAATTTTGTCGCTGCATTGGAGCAAGTAAACAAAGATTCCGCCTTTTGCAGAGGGCACTTGCACACTGCACATTATGCCTATGGTATCTTAAAAGATTGTCTGGCACAAAACAATGTGAAACTTGCCTTAGGTGCAGGCTTGTTGTGCAGTAGTGCTGAAACATCCGCAATTTGTGTGGTGGGCACAAAGTCGTGGCATTTCATTTCTTATTCACCCATGTGGCACTAAAAACAATGACACATGTAACTGCTGACCATTTATTGCACTTTAGGGAACAATTTTTTTCTTTTCTCGTTTTTTTCATCTACAGGGCTATACAATATACACATTCAACAACAAACAAGCCGTGAGACCACAACATTAATTGCACCGCTGGTCATGTCCACAGCAACGAGTGGTGAAAGCTGCAACAACACATTGCGGTGCTTTGCATCTACACGTACACAATAGCCATACGTGAAACACTTTTCAGGCATAGCAGGTCTTCACATAGCATGGCTGCCGATATTCGGATGACTGGAATGTGCCACGCTGTCGCTACTGCAGAGGCATTGAGGGAAAGCCATGTCCAAAACGGCAAGGTCACATCACTTCAAAGCTTAAATGGGTGTATATGCTGCGACTAGGCCCTGCTGGGCTGCTAGTACTACAACTACTACTACTACTTATCGTTCAAATGCCCTCGACCAGCTCAACACTGCACAGGCTAGCAACAGTACCCTCCACTACATTTCAAACGAACACTGGCTGCTCGATGAAAGCTACAACTGCACAACAGTGTTACATTACAATGCTCGAACAATGTGTGTACAGTGAGAGCTGAAGCACTTAGACTGATTGTCTGACGCAGCAAAGGCATGCGAAAGGCTCGGTGGAACGCAGACTTGCCACTAAGGAAAAAGCGATGAAGAGGTGTTGCTGTTTCCTGGATACAGGAGGATATGTAGTAGGGCACCGAATAAATGCATCAAACACAGAGGTAGCAGGTAGAGGTAACGTGGCAGGCACCCTCCTGAGAAGTTGAATGCAACACAGTTGAGCCCAGATATATCAAACTTGGATGTAACAAAAACTCTTTAGTGCAGTAAAGTTGCTACGTGAAAGCTCAGTTGAAATTTGGGCTGTTACACAAATGTTGGGCATTTACGATATGTATACTGAACTTTCAGTATTATCAAAGTGGCTGTAAAAGTTGGCTTTTCTGAGCTATGCCCACTCTGAAAGGTCCTCCTTTTGTGATGTGCTAACTATTGGGTTGTTAGTAGGGCTGGGCATCGGTTAATATTTTTAATACGGTTAATTGGTTGGCTTTAATTGGTTAACTGGTTGCAGTGGTTTAGAAAGAAAAATGACCAAAATTAGTAATTTGAAGATTGTTTATAGTAGAATATTAATAAGATCGATGTGCTCGTTGGCCTGTTACGGCCATACCAGAAGAGGTAAGCAGGTCATAATCATGGTGCTTATGGGTGCAAGACGCTTATCACCGCATCTGTCACTCGCACTTTTCTAGAATCGGAAACATCGGCACTCGGCGTAATTGCAGGGGAAGCCAATAATTTTGGTTTACTTACGACAGAGTTGGTTTATACAACGCCCAAATGGTGCAAGTGCCCACTAGCCGATTTTTGTACCGTGTAAATTTGTATTACATAGTAGCCACTTTCTTGTCTGTCTGGCTATAAGCTTTTGCTTTTAGTCACTATCATCATCTGAGCATACCTGCATCGTTTTCTTTGCTGCGACGTCAGGCGGGTTATTTGAACACAAATATGGCCCTTGGCATGCTTGCGCGCAATTTCAACATGACACGTGTTCCAGTTTGCTCACATTACGTCAACCGGTTAAAAAAATTCGCTACTGAAGCATTAATCGATTAATCGGAAGGTTAGTCGATCAATCGCCCACCCCCAGTTGTTAGTGGTAGCATATCTGTGATACAACAAACCTGCTCAGTGCCCCACTTTTTTTTTTCTTCTCACCCGCTGTGGGGGTTGGCTGGGCCCATATTACTTGGGAATCCCGGGTATGTACCCTGAAGCCATACAATGTGTTGCTTACCCACAGGGCAGCACTTAGCTGCTGTGGAGTAATTTGACTAAGCCTGCTATTTGAATATGCAGGTTGACCTTGTATGTGCTGGGTTTAGTGTGTTGACACAATCAAGATGAAAATTGATGTTGCAAAAGGAGGAGATTACTAACCACTTAACTTTGTATACTAAAATGGTTTGCGGTTTGCTTGCCTGAAAACAAGCATAATCGCTGAACAAACAGGTTATCTAAACCTTTTTCTTTCGTCCTGCCAAATGCTGCATCCTGCTTCCCCAAGCTTGATATAACGTGGCTCAACCGTGCTTTTCATGTCTGCGTTCCAGAAGCGGTGGAAAAATGCATTAAGCGATTGATTGTCTCCGAACAACAACGGTAAATGGAGTGCAGATATGGCACCTTTCTGAATGCGGTTTTGGGCAGGGGTGCGAGAAGGTTTCTCGCATTAGTAAAGGACAACAAAGAGGCGGGGGTCTTCTCAACATCTATTGGTTTCTGGTCCTCGAAATCAATGACAAATGGCACCACTCAGGCTTGTCGACATAGCTACTCCCTGCCATGGCCGGGTGGTTAAAGAATGGACGACGCAACACACTCGCTCTCAGCTTGGCGAGAAAAGGTTAGAGCACGAAAACAAGGCATCCAAAGCAATACAAACAGTGTACTGCTAGTACGTAACAAAAAGCTTGTATACGTCTTTCACCGGATACCACTCTGCACCTACACAACTTCGAAGAAGCGACGACATCTTCAAAACGCATCGCTCCACAACCCGCTCTGACTGCGAGAGACAGTTGCCCGAGATCACACTGGTTCAGTAACTATCGAGGCAACACGTTCAACAGAACGAACGGCTTAGCAATTGCTACAACTCGTGTAAATAAGGTGCGTGAACTCTTTCACAAGGTACAACAAATAACATTTATAAACTCTTTTATCACTAAACAACGGCAAACTTAAGTAGACTCTCAACATCCGTAATCGCCCGGGATCTGGCCAAACTGTTCGTGCGGCCAACTTTGTTCCTCGTGTGTGCGTTTGAACAGGAATCTGAAATGCAAGGTGGTGTGTAGAGCGAGAGACTTCCGTTATATATATCTCTCTTTTTTCCTGTAGAGGCAATTCTGCTTATGCAGGCAGCTGACAACAGATGGAGCCACAGGAAGGTGTTCTGTGGCGGGACTAGTTGTATTGTATGAGTAAAGTGGCCTACGACAACAACAGCAACGACATGAAGCCAAAAACAACTCGAGCTTGTACACACCTCCGCGAAGCGAGATAGCAAGCTGGCGTTTGGGGCATCCTTCATAAATACTGAAACTGAACAAGATGGGCCAAGCAGAATGAACACTAGCACCACTTATTGGCGAAAGGAGGGTGGAAACGCAGAACTGCGGGGGTGTGTAAAGCTCGAATCGGTTATTGCGAAATTACAGCACGGTCAATTTGCACCGACCTGAACATTATTACAACAATGCAAGCCACCTGACCCACTTTTTTTCACGTGCAGACTTCAAGCTGAAAGCGAGACCGTCTGGGCTCGGCTTGGCTTGCGGCTTCTCAACTCTCAACAAACGTAGCGCAGCCATAATGGCCGCTAGCATCGCGTTTCTGGCTGCAGACCAGCGCACGCGAAAATAAAACGAACTGGGTGCAAGAACGAGCTTTCAGGGTGGCTCGCTAGTTCGCGCTCTCTATTGCCACACACGTTCGCTTGAACGAAACTTTTATCGCGCCCTTTTATCCCCAGCATGAGGCGCTATTCCACTTTTGGCCTCGTCTGGAAGAGAGCTTCGACGACGCTCTCGTCTGACAGGGTGCTGAGGTCTCCGAACTGGCGGTTATTCCGGGCAACTTGGCGAAGCACGCGACGCATTATCTTCCCCGACCGTGTCTTGGGCAGCGCTTGTGCGTGGTGGATGTACTCGGGCGTTGCAAAGGGGCCGATCTTGGTCCGTACTGAAATGAGGGCGCAGGAAAATGCAGGCGTAAGTTGCGCGGAAACCATCGTAAACTCGCTGCTTTTTTGAAAGGGACTACAAATATCCGTGTTGAGTTGGCACATTTTGGTCGCATTCCAATATTTGTGGAAAAATCTCAAGCAAAAAAGACTATGCTTCAACAAATTGCTGGCCATTTTGAAGATTTGCAGACAATTTTGTGTTTGGATTTGAATCAGCTGGGTACGTCAGTAACAGGGTTCGTACAGGTCCTTGAAAACCATGAAAACCCTTTAAAATGAAAATTGAGTTTTCAAGAGCCTTGAAAGCCTGGAATTTTTTCCTTCTCCTTGAAAACCTTCGATTTCCGGTCACCCAATTACGTGACCGGGTTTTTGTGGCTTATTTCAGTGTGGCCCTGCACACTCCCCATCCCAACCATGCTAATTACAATTTAAGGCCAGCTTGGGGGTGCAGCAGTGCTGCTTTATACAGCTTTTACAATTTAAAGTGAGCTTGGGAGCACAGGTGTGCTGCTTTATACAATGGCTCGTACGGAACGAAATCCCTGCATCGGACGAGGCAGAAATTCACGTAGGCACCCTTCCAATTTTCCATACTGCTTTCAGCATTGCCTCATCCTGCTGTTCATTTTACACATCCTCCCATTGCTGTGCCCCACCATAGCTATGCCCCACGACGTTTTGAAAACAAATGGTGCTGACACTCCAGGGTAAAAAAAAAAATGAGCACAGATAAGCAAAACTCTGAATGTGAGAACACAGTGCATCTAGCTCCTAAGCTTTACTGGAATATTTTATTTTGACAGGCGTGATGGTGGGCGGAGTCAGTAGAGGTCGTCAACCCCCCCCCCCGCACCCCCACTTTAATGAACACAGAAATTTGGGGGATGAGAATGGCAGGTGCTCTTATGTCTTATGTTCCTCACTGTTTGAGACTGTATTAAGAGCATTAGCAGAGCTCAATTGATTGATTGTGGGGGTTAACACGCCGTCCCTACACAGGCGATGAGGTGCGCTGTAGTGGAGGGCTCCGGATTAATTTCGACCACATGGGGATCTTTAACAAGCGCTGAAATCTCGAACAGATGCGCGGTTTTGCTTTTCGCCTCCATCAGAAAAGCGGCCGCCGCGGCTGGGAATCGAACCCGCGTCCTTGGGATCAGCAACACAACGCCAGAGCCACTGAGCAAACCGCGGCAGGTATTTGCAGAGCTCGAAAAAGTTCAAGATGGCGTGGCTTTTATAAAGCTCTCAGTATTACTGTGGGTGGGGGTAAACTTGTACACTTCCAAAGGGTGGAGCTGTTCCAAAGAGGTTTTTCTTGAGGTAATTTTTTTTAGATGCAAAGCAGCAAACGTTTAGCGTGTGAAAACAGTAGTGAAATGTTAGTACACGTGCTCCCCTGCACCCTTGAAAATGCCTTGGCAGGGCCTTGAAAATCCTTGAATATCCTTGGATTCTTGACTCTTAATCCTGTACAAACCCTGAGTAAGCATTGATCTAGGTTATATGCTCCAATACACAGGACACAAAGGCAAAAAGAAAATGGTAGCGGCAAGGATACAGGCCATTGCTAAACTGGCCTGGAGGGTCATCTCTTACCAAGAAAACTTCCCTAATCCCACATGAGAGATTTGCCATGATCTGTGTAGGTTTATTTATTGACAGGAAGACCCGAAGGGTCATCTACTGCATAAAAACATAACTGTCTAACCCTTCCTAACAGTACCAATTCATGTGACAGGAAAGTTTGACATCCACCTCAATGCAGCCATACGGCTACAAACTAAAGATAAACCGCTTTCTCAGAAACTTCGCAGTTTAAGAAAAATTCGTCCTGGTCCAGGATTCGAACCCGGGACCAACGCTTAACCAGAGCAGTTGCTCTACCAGCTGAGCTAACCAGGAGGCTCGTTGTTTGTAGCACAAGAGCGAACTGATTGACAACTCGAAGTGATGGACAGGTACCAATTCGTGAAACATACCCATGTGGGTAGATCGACGAAACGTAATTCCAGCTTGTTTATTTGGTTGGTCACTTCCTTGATAGCAGGATTACACACTTGGAAGCCTAATTTCCGCATTTCACGCATTCAACAACTTTTTGAGTGAAAGGCTCAATGCCATTTTTTATTCTGTCTGTATTCGTGCTCCATATCCGACACTGTACAGCCACCGTATATTTGCGCTGACAGTTGGAACGCCAAGTTTAAAGTCAAATCATCAACTCACCTTTATCTTTGACGTCATGCACAAGGTTGTCGTTGAAATCAAAGCCCTGAAATGCAAAAGCTCTGTGAGAAGTTGCCTGACAAGATAAAGCGTGCCTCAGTAAGTGTACAGAAGAGTTGTTGGCAGGAAGCGTTTCCAATCTGTCACTTTTACCAGTTCTAAGACTACACAGCAGTACAAGAAAATCCATATAAAGGCAGCGGGGTTTAGAATAAAACAACTTTCGTGACTCAATTTCACTACACGTTTTCAAGCACCCATGAGAAAAATTCGTTCAAAATTTACGCTTCAAAATGGGTAAGTTGTAGGGGCATGCATTGTCAGCAACCGAGCCCCTGGAGCTTTTAAACATCTTCAGTTTTTCTAACATTGAGGTGTTAGATGTCACAGGAATGGGAAAGTTAGTGGCTGGTCTGAAACACGGACATAAGGCTATCATTCAAAGGCTGTTCAATTTAGGCTTGACAGTTCGGAATGTGCCATCTGCACGCAATAGTCTGCAATGCACCTGATTGCTGCAGCAAGCATGTCCTATTGCAGATCAGAAATAACCGACGTCAATTTTTAAACACTTCTGTGCTGAATCTAGTTCATTCCTGACGCTTACTACGCTGTGAAAGTAATAAAAACAGAACTACGCTAGCAAGTGACTTGTAACACCAAATCAGTTGGGGCTTAATCACTTTCACCAACTCGCATGGTCTTCCCACAGGAGAATGGATGCCTGCCTTCATAATTATTAGCTGCTGTTGTCCTGGATCAGCCTGCTTCATATTTATTTCTTGTAGTCAGATGTCTGTCCTCCGCAATTGTGTGTCCTGCTCAAACCTCCCCCCCTCGACTTCAGCTACAATGTTCTCAACATGCAGAGTTACTCCATACACACCACTTGCAAGACTCCCCATAGGCCACTCATGTATAAAAAACCAGCCCGTGGTTATAAAAACGAGAGGCAAGTTGACTAGCTGGCCGTCTGTTGACAAAAGGTTGATGTAGTACTGAAGTGCTTACGGCTGCTACCGTAAGTCATGAAAGAAAAACTGTGAAAACATACATATTTTATTGCTGTGTTAATAGGTAAACGTTTAGAAAAGTTCCATTTTTGTTGTCCCCTTAGTGTGGCACCAATACATTTGCCCCTGAGCTTCAACCGAGTTTCGCAAGTGGTGCGTATTGAAGAACTCTGCTCAACATGTTAGTTCCCTAGCCCATGCGTCTCATTCACACCCCCGAGCGCGCTCAGAGTTGTGCTCGAAAGCGAGCGGAGCACACTCACGTCCTTGAGCACCACGAAGCAGTAGAGGCACTCGCCCTTGACCGGGTGCGGGTGGGCCACCACAGCGGATTCGGCTATGGATTCATGCTCGATGAGCGCCGACTCCACTTCGGCAGTGGACAGCAGGTGGCCGGAGACGTTGAGCATGTCGTCCATGCGGCCAGTCACCCAGAAGTAGCCGTCTTTATCTCGCCTTGCCCCTGCGAGGGACAACGATCAAAAATTGGGTGCACTGGTTGCGAGATTTCAAAGTTTTGAGGGTTGTAACACACCAAAGCTATGCCTGGACTATGAGGCCTGCCTTAGTGGAGGGCTCGGAATTAATTTTGACCACCTGGGGAGCTTTTAATGCGCGCCGAAATCCGGACACGTGGGCATTTTTGCTTACATCTGAAAAGCAGCCATTGCTACCAGACTCAATCCTGCCTTCTTGGGCTCTGCAGCACAACGCCTTAGAACTGGGCCACCACGACAAGTTGGTTGTGAGATTTGAACCTGGTTTGATCTTGAAGTAAGAAAGCCACCTGAGATCTGATCTAGGGCAGAACATACAGGCAAAAAAACAAGATGACCACTAATGACCAGTTGACATGCTGCAAGAGATCACCGTCGTGCGACTACTGAGAAACACCCTGCTTTTCTTTTTCTCTCTTCACAGTCTTGCTTTCCTTAATTGTCATTGCAAAAAAGAATCAAGGCTCAAGTACGAAGCTGACGCTGTAGGGGCTTCATAGCAGGTGCCTGCAAAATCGGTTCTCCCTTCGTGCCAATGTACCGATTTGGCCGCTTAACGAGCCGACAAAAGCCGGCTCCAGTCAGCATAGAGGTTTGCACTCACCATCACCACTGCAGTAGTAGCCGGGGAACTTCTTGAAGTAGGTGGTCTCATAGCGAACATGGTTATTGTAGACAGTCCTCATCATGGAGGGCCAGGGCCGCTTGAACACCTGGTGGTGGCAAGAGGAACAAATGAGGTCGTATGGACATGCAACTCCGAATGCCGCAATGTGGGCAGCAGCGGTGGCTTGGCATCAACTGCTACATTTGACCACACACGGGGCAGAATTAATGTACAAACGATACTGGAATGCCCAACCAGTAATGAGGGATCCATCTTAAGACCTTGAAACTGTGCCTTTGTTTATTCTGGTCTTTCTACAAAAAAAAAAAGGAGGAGGGGCATCACTCTGCTGTCTTTTAAACTAAGAAGGGGACGTTCTCTCTTTCTAAAACAAGCTCACTACGTGCCTTTTGTGAGTGAAAGTACAGTGTTTCAACACAGAAAATTGAAACTTGTTTGCATCTGCTAACGTGAAGTTTCCCCACAACCTCATTTGTTCTTGGCTGCAAATTCTTTTGGCAGTAGGATACTTCACTTTGTCAGCAGTACAGCACTCGCTGAGATTGGAACATTTATGCAAGAACTAACAATTACCATAATTTCAGAGAAAAAAAGTAAGGAGACAAATTTGTGTTAGTGGACTTGAAAAGGATGATGACGATGATGTGAGATTATTATTACTATTATTACTCCAACAATAGCTCGACATTGGTCTTGGTAAATCAGTGTGCAGGAGAAAGAGTCCAGTGCAGTCTATTTTGGTCTCATGTTGTTTTAGTGAGTTCTTTAACTTAAGGTATGCTAATGAATTAAATCAGACGAGTTTAAGTGCAATTTCAACGTTCCACAAAGAGCTCAAGCAACTCACCAGGTATCCCTCTGCCTCTCCGGTCACTTCCTTGCCCTGTTCATCGAGGATGGTAGCTTCCACACCGAAGAACGGTAACGTCTGCGTGTATAGGGCACGGGTCAGAGCTTTTCGATGTAGGCAAATGCGAAACTCCGCTTAAAAAAAAACGACCCGCACCTGGACCCCCCCCCCCTGCTTTGGATTGTGCGTACCGTAGCGCCACCGTGGCCACCACATGCACTATCCAAAAAAACACAGTAATTATTCAAACTGGCAATTTTACGATAAGCTTTATTTTAAAGGTGCATTTTTTTATTTTTGCACTTTTTAAGGTTATTCATTGCTTTCTTAAGTGCGGTTTTTTGTTGCGGCAGTTTCTGCGTCTGCGCAACTGCCTCGACCGATTGGCGCTTGTGCGGGCACTTCAGGCACAACATAGGTCCGACCTGAAGTACTAAATTTGCAGTTCTCGCTCGGCCTACATCACACTGTATGCCAAAATTAATTCAGTAGCTGATCAAGTGGCTCTAAATAATTCTTTCAAGGCTGTGTAAAGCCATACAAGCGAATTTTTAACGCTTTCTTTGCCGCCGGAAGACCGCAGATGATGTGCAGCAGATGACAATGCGCAGGCGACAACGCATCTTGCTGAACACACTGGTCGCATTTTTTTACTACTCTTGATTCAAATGCATATAAAACGCTTGCATGGTTTAACACATTGGGCTCCTTCGGCATAACAAATTTACGTAAGCATCCAAATACCAGTTTTCGCCCAGGTCGTCGAGCGGCGAACCGCGTTATAAATTTATTTAGTCACCGACAGATGGCGCCACTGTACGGGAAATCCAAAGCAGTGGACCAACCGTAGGGCCACTTTTTGACGCATGGGGCCTATGGAAGTTTTGCAACTCCTATATCAAGTAACTCTGGGCACGGGTGATGTGTCAAAGCACAGGGTCAAGCTCAAATGGCCACCGACACAATGACACTAGTAAAACAAAGGGATTAGAAAGGTAATGACCAAAAACAAGACACGTACACAAGACAGGAGTGGCATCAACTTCAAACTAGAGTTGGGGGTTCACATTGGCAGGACTTGCCGAGATGCTGACGTAGTTTGCACCTTTTATTTTCTTAGGCAAGGTGCCCAAGTCCAACTGGTACACATGACCGGTCGATTTTACTCCAATTTGGGTAGGTACTTTTTTTTTCCATGGTGGTGCGGCCCAATCATTACTACTACTGAGTCCCGGAAAACATGCAAGTTGCCTCAGATTTGTTTGAAAAAATTACCCTGTTCCCTAACACTGAACCGTAGAGCAATGTGTGATTTGTAAGTTGCAAACACAGTTTTGAAACATTTCTTGCTTCTGATGCACTTGCTGGTTTCTGTTGTCCAACAAAAGGCACGCCCAAAGCGTGATCTCACATACACTTGCATCGAAGAAGTTTGGTTAACAAGAAGCATCAGGATACCAATACCTTTGTGGGTCAAGATAAGTCAGATTAATCCAAACAAGAATCTTTTATGGCTTCTAACGTTTTAGAAACATTAGGTGTAACAGGTGCAGCTTCCAGAACAAATTTCGCAAAAATTATGCACTGATATAAATTAAAGAAAAAAGGTTTTCTGTACTGAATATACAAAGAAGGGAGAATTGGAACACTTCTGTGCTGCTGGCTTCAGTAAAGATTTGGCTCTGGAAAGGTTGTGTGCCAAGGATGAGAACGAAAAATTTGTGAGTCAAGTTTTTGCACTGAGAACTTACCGCAGATCCCGGCTTTGTGGGCGTAGCACCTGGCAAAGGTGTGATTACATGGCCTCCCTAAAAAGAGCATGAAAACGCTGTTAACACCAATAAGGCATGGAGTATAGGTTGCACCAGACAAAGGCAAGCCTTTTAGCATACTAAAGAGCATGAGCTCCATCGATAATACCTGCTACAAAGGTAGGCTGATGTTCTTAAAACAGCACCTCTTATTTTTCAGCGCTTGTTAAAACAGCCAGTTTTTTTCTCCCAATTTTCATCCTTCTCATAGTGCATCACGAACTCCCTTTCAACTGCTAGCCTTCACACATGCTTTAGGCACTTCCAAGCATTGCCGCCACATAGTGCGCAAGTGTGGAACAGGACACTACTTTTGTTGGCTAGCAGGTACACAGCACCCATCATATCTTTACAAGTCTGTCGCTTTGTAGCAGCACCGCGACCTACCCCATGTCTGCTCTTTATCTGAGTGTGTTATGTCATAATGTCTAATTGTGGTTTTTGAAGCACGCCGTGACCTATCTTGTTCCTTGGTAGTGTTTCTCTTTAGCTGCTGCCTGTACAGGCTTTCAGAGATGGTTATCGTACCGCCTGTTCGTGGCTTTCACCGAAGCCCAAGATTGGTGCTAATTGACTGACCGACATAGTATATTTATTCCATACAAAGTCTGCCTCTGGCTGTTTGATGGATGAAGGGGAAAAAGAAACAGATGCTAAAGGAGGGGATGGTAGTTCATGAAGTGAGGGGAGTGGTTCGCAATGCCTTGGCAATCTCTGCTTCACTTGTACATATTTCCTGAAGGATGTGTGTGCACGTACATATGCAGGGTGTCCCAGCTATCATGCACCAAGATTTTATTTAAAAAAGAGCAATGGTGTTACTCGAACAAAACCTAGCGCATAATGTTTCCAGTACAGAGGAATAGCGGCTAGTCATTTTTTCGTTAGGATTCCTAACTTGAGAAGTACTATCCTAATCATTGAAGTGTCAATGAGACTTGTAGGCACCCACGAGAGGCATCTAACTGCAGTATTTTGAGCAACGAACTAATTGCGTACTTATTTATTCTGACTGATAAGAAAACCCGTGAAATGTGAAAAATACCACGTGACGGCGCTAGCCTCCTGCATCATAAAGCAGTTTCCCTCAAACAGGCTGCATCTGAGTTAGCCAAATGAAATAATAAAGAGAGAAAGAAGAAAGTCGATGACAGAGTTTGTGCCGTATCTCCCACAGCGCCCGCGATCGAAACTTGCTGTTGCTCCTACCATGCATACTCTTATCAAGGTGATGCGCTGTCTTTTCGCACAGTGTGACAGGCAAAGCAATTGCTTTCAATCAGCTTATTTGAGGGCGCTGGTTTATGATGCGCGCAAGAGCGCCGTCACGTGGTATTTTTCATATTTCATGGGGTTTAATTATCAGTCAGAATAAATGAGTACGCAATTAGTCCGTCACTGAAAATACTGCAGTTAGATACCTCTCGTGGGTACCTACAAATGTCTCATTGACACTTCAA
This sequence comes from Haemaphysalis longicornis, assembly GCA_013339765.2. Classification (NCBI taxonomy): domain Eukaryota; kingdom Metazoa; phylum Arthropoda; class Arachnida; order Ixodida; family Ixodidae; genus Haemaphysalis; species Haemaphysalis longicornis. The sequence continues at coordinate 30,820,998 of CM023457.1, forward strand.
TGATTAGGACAGTATCTTCTCGAGTTAGGTAATTAATTAAATCTTATTAACGAAAGAATTACTGGCCGCTACTCCACTGTACTGGAAACATTACGCGCTAGGTTTTGTTTGAGTAGCGCCATTGCTCTTTTTTTATAACTTGGTGCACGATAGCTGGGACACCCTGTGTGCTTGGCTATTAAGTATCCCGCTGAAGTGCTTTCTTCCCTTCCCCTCGCTCTCACCGTCTCGGTCTGCCAGAAGGTGTCCACAATAGCGCAGTTCCCGTTGCCGACCACCTTGTGGTACCACAGCCAGGCCTCCGGGTTGATGGGCTCCCCCACGGTGCCCAGGATGCGCAGGGATCGGCGGTCGTGCCTGTGCCACGCAGGGAAGTTCATTAGCTGTCAAAAGCATGCACTGATGACGTCAACCCTGAGCTTTCCATGCTAACTTATATAGAGTCGGGCCTGACCCTGATATTCCAGAAATTACTTCTCTTTTCCATCCAAGGTAAATTAGAGTCTGAACTTCACAACTTTTATACCATATTTGGTAAAACTTAGTGCGCAAATCAACAAGGACGACAGAAAGATGACAAACCCCAGAGCACTTGTGTTTGTCGTCTTTCTATCATCCTTGCTTATTCGTGCTGCAAGTTTTACCAAATATGCACCAACTTGCCAAACAGTGTGTTCTTTTACTTCTATACCATAAAACCAAGCAAACAAAAATATCGCTTATAAGTTTTTAAGTTGTGCTTGGTAATGCCCTCTTGCACGGGAAGCCTAGATGAATGAAGTGAAGCTTTGCCCTACAAACTGTTCATCCTCAAGAGAAAGAATTATTCTGGCAAAGCTCTACTGAATCGAAAGGAGCAAAGCTAACACATTTGTGAGAGAACGTGAAACCTACTTTTTTTATAAAAACAAAAATACAAAACTGAATTCACGTTACCAGGAAATCAATAAGAACGCAAAATATATGCGAACATGTTCCTTAGTTGTCCCTTTTCAAAGAACGATGATCTCAGGGTCTAAGCATTTTCCACCAGCCTCTGTTTATGCTTTTGCACTCACCTGCGCACGTGGGAGTCGCCGTACTTCATGAGTGCCCGGATGGCCGTGGGGGCCGTGTAGAACTGGGTCACCTTGTACTTCTCCACTATGGCCCAGTAGCGGCCGGCGTCCGGGTGGAAGGGAACACCCTCAAACTGAAAGCAGAGTGCGCGTATGCACGCACGATCAGTACGTACTGCAGTTCAAACTGAAGGCTGGTTTGAGCGTGGGCTTGAAAATAAGGCAGCAAATAAGATAGAGACAGAAGGAAGGGAATTTAAAAAAAGACTATAAAAAAGTGCTGCCATTGTGGTAGCACACTGACACCGCACTTCTGAATGCAGCAATCGAAAAAAATGAACAAGAATGCTTCCTTCGATGCCGTGGCGTCTTTTCAAGCAGAACACTGTGCCTTAGCATTCACAACTTCAGAGAGCAGTCGAAGCGTTCTAAGGAAACACTTGGAAACAACGTGCCCAGGACCGCACTGCCACTATGAGTTCGCCTCCACACAATCCTCCAAACGCAGGAATCGCGTGCAAAAAAGGCCACTCACCAGGACGCTGGTCGCCCCATTGGCAAGGACCCCGTAGAGGAACGTAGGAGTGTCCCGTGATCCAGCCAAGGTCGGCCGTGCAGAAGTAGATGTCGCCCGGGTGGTAGTCGAAGACGTACTTGAAGGTGGTGGCCGTGAACAGCATGTAGCCGGCCGTCGTGTGCACGATGCCCTTGGGCTTCCCCGTCGACCCGCTGCGAGAGGTAATAGACACAGATGCCCGCTGATTTGTCAGAACTCTAACACGCGACCCAATTCTGCGATTCTGGGATGTCCTTGTTAAGATTCAATTTGATTTGCCGTAAGAAAAGAATTTAAACCACTACACATTGGCAGTTTACACATTGAAGCAACACGTGGGCTATGTGAGCTCTGTGTCATGATAGAGGGCAACAGATTAATTTATCTTCACTAGGGCTTCAGTTTTTCGCCTCTGTCGGAACAACAGTCACCACTGTTGGGTGACCGTAAGAACTTCTTTACCTGCCACTGGCCCAGTACAACAGCTTATTTCAAACAGTATTTAATCTAGATACGAAAAAAAAAACTGAAAAATGCACTCACACACTGACAGTATCAAAAAGACAGCTTTGTGCAGACTGAAAGAACTAGCCTTTGGTAACCAACTCAGCCCTATTCCAGCCACAAAAGACACTTCTTAGCCGAGAAGATGCAAGGAATAATAAAAAATTTCAAATTTGCGCTAACTGCGAAGTATCATGGGCAGGAGCGACGTAATGTGGGTCACCACTATAAAAATCACAAGGCAGACTTTGTAATGAGCAAGACTTGCATATTGCTCCATGGCCCCTTTAACGCGTAACGCCTTTCAACCCACACACTTTAGCGCTGAAAGCAGGAAATTGGGAGCAGCGCGAACGTAAATGTGGCAAGGGGTGGTGCACTGCAGCGCATTCGGGTGGGGGGCTGACCTGGTGTAGAGCAGGAACAGGGGCGCCTCCGCGTCGAGCCACTCGGGCGCGCAGGTGGCCGGCTGGTCGGCCATGAGCTCGTGCCACCAGGCGTCTTGGTTGGCGTTCCAGGACATCTTGACGTTGCAGTAGGGCCGCTTGCCGGTCTCCTTGCGCTGCCTCTCGGTCGAGGTCATGTGCCGCACCACTACCGTGTGCTTCGCCTCGTGGCCACTGCACATCGCAAGCGTGTGGGTGTCGAGTTATTGCGTAAATGGGATGTACATGTCGCGTAAACGGGATGTACATGTCGCATAAATGTCAAGTAGAGACTTATTTTTATTTATTTAACAATACTTCTAACCCCAATGGATGCGGTTGTAGAAGAGTGTTGTTTACATTGTATACATGCAACGTGTACAATTTATATTGTCTCTGGAGATTAAACAAAAAGCCTAGTGTTCACACAACAGGAGCAACATGGATATCAAAAGACATGATTTCGGTTTTTCAAAAATGTAGGCATGCACAATCATCAGTAAAGAAGAAGAAGGAAACATCGATACAATCTAACAAAAAAAATTTCAAACTTTTGGGTGAGCCTGGAATTGACTACTTGATGTCGCGCACATGACGTGAAGATGCTAGGCATAGTACAGTACAGACATGCAGTTGTTGAGCTTTTAAGTCAGCTCATGATATACAAATGGTTACCTCTAAGAAATATCAAAATGTAAAAGCATCCAGGCGGGACAAGAATTGTACTCGCAACCACGTATCACCATTTGCATAGAAAACTTTTCTTCTTTTGGTCGCTCAAACTCCTTTACTGAGGTTTGATGCGATAAACCCCCTAGCCCCCAGACTCCCAGCTACGACAACACCAGGGTATCCCAACCTCAACAGGGTGCATTTGCCATGACCAACCAATTTGTCTTTTTAATGGTTGATTGTGCGTTCTGTCGCTTTCGTTCCAACAAGCTCAATTATCAGGTTGGATTTTTCTTTTGCTGTGTGTAAAATACGATGCACAGTCGCATGCATAGTCAAAAGTGTGAACTGCATACAAGTGCCTGTGTGTTAACCAAAAAAAAAACTAGCTACAGCTCAGCAACTGAGATGAATGAGGAGCTTCCTTGCACTGTGCTCTTGTGCAATGAAATGCAGGCATGCATATAGGTAATGGAAGCCGTCACTGCACTTACAGTTCCTTGGCTTTCTCGATAGCGTGGTCCACAATTTCCTTGAGGTATATCATTTTTGTTCCCCGCCAGACGGCATCTGCAGGGCAGAAACAAGAGGCGGAAAATGACCAAACTGAAAAGTCCAAAGCCGTCGCTATGAGGCACGCTGGTAGTTCAGAGCTCGTGCTGCACTGAGCCTCGGCCGAGTGGCACCAGAAAAGTGCACGTGAAACGATACTGCAATGTTAAAGGGGAAGTTGTTGTCACTGCTGCAATCAAAATTAGATCCATCTTTGCTGTGAATAGGCCAGAATGACCATGATCTTCTTCCTTTCGTAATGATGGCTGCAATGCTTTGGAAGTGTGAAAGGACCAGCTTTGAATGGGATGTAGCATCTGAAGCAAGCAGCACATTCAGGCAGCCCCTTTTGGTTAAAGTGGCATAACCAGAACTAAGGACACCTCCCCACCTTAGCTTTTCCTCTTTGGTTCAAAATATATTTATTTATTATTTATTTATACTAGTACTGCCACTCTTTAAACATGGGCTTAGGCAGGAGCTTAGGCAGCAGGCTTAGGCAGGAAAACACAGGGCACACTGAGCCCTAACAAAATTTATTGATTCATTCATTGATTGTGGGGTTTTACGCGCCGACGCAATGCAGGCGATGAGGCGTGCCGTAGTGGAGGGCTCCGGGTTAATTTTGACCACCTGGGGATCTTAAACGTGCACCGAAATCTCGTACACACGGCCGTTTTGGCTTTTTGCCTCCATCAGAACAGCGGCCGCCGCTGGGAATCAAATCCGCGATCTCGTCCTGAGCAGCGCAACGCCTTAGCCACTGAGCCACCGGGCGGGTGAGCCCTAACAAAAGTTGTCTACAACGTGACTGCACCAAAAAGAACAAGAAATAGCAAAAAAAAAAAAAACGTAGGATATGCGCGTTGCACATACGAAAGCACATTGTGTGATGGTACACAGGTAACAACAAAAAAAAGTAGGGCAATGCTGCCAACAAAGCAGGCAAGCACACACTAAGGGCGGAAAAAAAACTACACCAGTCATTCATGAGTAAATCAGGGAAAATTTTATTACTTTTTCGTCAGTGAATTTCCCTGCTCATAAGGGGAGGAGGCAGAAAGTTTCTTTATCTTTCCTTAACAGAGACGAAAAAGAAGAGAAATATTGTAGAGCAGAATTAGAAACAGCGACCGACCTGCGGTGATGACGGCCTTGCACTTGGCGTCTTTTATCCGTTCAGCCAGGGCGTCTGATGAGAATCCTGCAAACTGCAAGAAACAGTGCAGGATGAGTTGGGCACAGCTCTTTGAGTGCAGAAAAGCCACGGGAGAATACTGCTTAATTAAGCACTTTCCTAAAACTTTACTGTATGTATACCTCCGTTACAGATGACTTCTGACTGTCCTGCAGTGACTACTTTAGAAGATGTTGCTTAGAAAGTGGAACACAACATGAAACCAAGAGAAAGCAAGGCAGTCATAGCATTTGTCTCATCTCTATTCTTGTTAGCACTTGTCATTTTGTGTGCGACTTTGTCCACACAGCACTGAACATACAGGCGAACAGGGACAATGTACATATGCAACAACTCTAACATCCACTCTGTCATGCACATTTAGTTTGAACAAGGAATACTAGTAAGCTTATAGATTCGCCAGTGTCATTAACACTGCAGGTACATTAATTATCCTATCTTTCAATTCTGTACTGTGCATCTCACAGATCACTTTGGAGTTGCAGTTCTATCATGGAAAAGGCAGCATATGTGGAGAAAGACAAGTGCTTGTACTGTCTCTATTGTCTTCCCTCTTCATGTTCACCTCATGCTGCTTTTTCCAAGTTTCCTATCCTACAGTCCCAGCAGAGCAATACGTACCACAACAGAATGCACAACGCCGATTCGAGCACAGGCCAGCATGGCGATCACCAGTTCGGGGATCATGGGCAGGTAGAGAGCCACTGTGTCTTCCTTCTTGCAACCTGTGCAGAGATAAAGATGCACTGCTTATTAAGAACATGCTGGGAGTGGTAGTAGTGGCATCTCTGTTTACTTATAGGAGGGGAAAAAGCAGCAGCAATAGCACTGAGCCTTGTGGCACCCCTTTTCACTGTGTGGTGGTTTGATGCCAGCCCTGTTAAGCGAAATGGGGGAGGGAATGCTGGACTTTATTTACTGGGGAAGTAGCCAGCACACTGAATCGATGTGAAGCTTTTTCTGCACAAGTTTATAGAGCCCGCTGATAGCTAGCTGAGGGGTCGAGCCAAATTATACCATCCCCAGATTTCTTGATAGCTCCATTTGAACAGTTTTAGCAATGAAATTGCATCAGTAAAAGTGGGAAAGGCCAAAAAAATGTGGTTGAGAGGACCTTGGGCACAGCAAAAATGAGGGGAGGGGCAGTTAGAAAGGCGTTCTTTGAGATCACAAAAGCTTATTGTGCTAGTGATGCTTACTGCTTTTTTATTGATTCATCGACAATAAACACAAAGAGAAACAAATGAACTGAGCTGCTTGATTACATCCACCTGAGCGCCTTCAATATACGTGGCTTTTTCAATATCAGGACTGCTCGAAGCTGCATTCAACAGCAATCATCCACTAGTTTCTCAAAGCAGGAATAATTGCTCCCTGCCTACAGCAGGGAGCAGTGACTAAGCTTCACTGCAAAGTTCACTGTAAGCATTTATTTAGAATATGAGGTGTGCTACTACATTCCGCCAAAACAGTAAATATTTGTTTAGGCAATGCAACTAACAAGTTTGGGGACAAAAGAAAGCCTGTCCAAAAAAGTGAGTTGCTGATCAAGGTTGATTAATTTTTTCTTGCTTTTTATATGCTAAAGTGACAGTCGCAGATGTGTCAAAGTGACAAGAGACAATTGCAACTCGCAGTTCCCTAGCTGTTTTCTTGGCCTTGCATTTTTTAAAACAACTTTACAAGACTGATAAATTGTATCATCTTTGAGCAAGTCATTTACGTTCGCAATTCATTGCCGCAAAATTAGTTTCTCTGCGTAATTAAGGACCTCATTGTGGATCTCCCTGGAGTGGTTTCTCACAGGTGTGAGTGTCAGCATGCTGCTAATGTTAAGTCACAAACGACAGGCCACATTGCAGTTTTACACGAAGAACACTGTTCTTTTCATTTAATCTCAACTACCTTCAGCAACTGCCCCTTGGACTTGCTGGTGCGCAACCCAATGGCATCAATGCTGTCCACACACAGTGCATACAGGTGCACACAAAAATTCAAAATCAATATCAGGTGCAACCTCATTCTTGCAAATTTTGGACAATTTTGTTTTTTAACTGTAAGCCATTCAGTCAAATTTTTTGTAACTCATGAAACATTTTGTGATTTCCGTAAACTTCTCACCATGAGGATTAATATAAATACATACACACACACAGACGTATTTGAATCAATCAGAATGAATCCCCGAATACTATAATTTGAACACCCCATTAAGAGTTTAGTTTCGAGTTGGAGGCAGAAATCATAAATCATGAATTATTTGCTTAAGAATATGTATAAAATGTCTGAAACACCCAAGGTAACTAATTTCTTAGTAATCGGCAGCATATCAATCTTCAAAGTGGCAATCGAAACTAGAGTGGTTTATGAACCTCACCCTCGCTTCCATCCCAGGCTCCTAATTTTTAACACCGGCAGGCTCATATCGCATTAGAGATGGAGGGGGGTAATTTCCGCACCATTGTATCGTGGCTGCCATCAAAGACAGAGATTAATACCAGACACGATAAAGGAAACCTATGCAGGCCAATTTCATGTGTGGGAGGGGCCGCTGGTCAGTATAAAATTAAATCAGAAAGCCTATCTTGGATGATTGTGGCTGCCGCGCCTTTGGCATTTGCAAGGCGGAGGGGTTGGCCGCTTTTGCACACCATGTGCAGCAGTCATTCAGAGGAGGAGGGACGAGCTCACCTAGGCTCTTGAGCACATTGGCAAAGCGGCAGACGTCATCGTGTAGCTGCTGGTACGTGATAGCCCGGGCATCCTCAGGGTCGTTGCCTTCCCTGCAACGACGAAGCCACGCACACTGTCACATGTCTGCTACGATACAATTGTGCATGCACTGTGGAAATAACAACCTGGTATACATAGGGGATGACATTACGAAAGCCAACAAAAAAAATATAGAACAGGAAAGTAGCGCACAAAAATTTCATTGAGTTCACTGTTTGACGAGTTCACATGAGTGACGTACAGATGTTTTCATTCATTTGCCACGCTTCACGTTTAGTCTATCCACTGGAATGTGGGTCGATCTATCTGTCCTAGTTATCATCAGGGGAATGTACGCTAGTTTGAACTAAAGAATGACTCGATCGTTGGGCCAAGCCAAACGTATGTGCAATAAATATTGAAGCAACATATATTCCACATGCATTATTCTATGCGTTTTGAACCACGGTTCGCTGTGAGGTGCTCCGTTGGCCTGTCATTGTCACAGATGTTAGGATGTTTTCTTTTTACGCACAGGATAACATGACACATAAGCATAAAAACTGACATAAAAGAAAACTACATGAAAGTATTTCACATCGAAAAATAAAGAGTTTAAAATATCCCCGCCAATTGTACATGGAACGCACTTTTGAATGAAATACGTGACATCGAGTACAAGATTCATCGGCACTGTCACATTAGACCCCCAATAGGAAATCGCGTAGTGTAGCCATGGAAACACTTGTATGTAAAGAAAACAAAAATACGGTGCAATTTTTTTACACCTTATTTGATGTCCAGTTCTTATACAAAAGCTTTACAGTTCAATGCGAAAAGCAGACAAATCAGCAACAGACAAAACTGATTCGTGCTAAGGATATACACTTAAGCCACATGGCGAAGAAATTAAATTTCACTGCTGAAACCGCGTCCTGGCGACTCGTAACTGGCTCTTTACCAATTGCATGGTAGAAAAAACTGCGTTTCATAATTTCAAATGTCGAATAAATATAAACCGAATTTCTGCCGGAAAGAAATTCCCACCTTTTATTTTCAAGGTGGCCGCGCTAAAAAGAAATAGCTAGTCGGGGATTGATCAGCCCACTGAAGAATGCACAAATTTGGGCAACGAGGCTACACTAACATGGCTGCGTCTAATCTCACGGCAGCCGTGAAAAACCCCCGGGAAATTCTCACGGCAGTTTCCATAAAGCTGTCTGACCTAAAATTCGCTGAGTAATATTTCGTTCCAACGTAACCTAACATAACATAACCTCATCGAAACTAACATCACATCATAACCCACCCGAGTCCAGCCCAGCAGCAACAAACCTAATCTAACCCAGCCCAGCGACACAGAACACAACCCGTATTAAACGTAATCAAACCCATTCTAGAATTCCTGTGCGTCGATCTCTTGATATAGTAAAAACCAGAGTAAAAAAAGTATTAACAAAATTACGATTACCAAAAAATTCCGAAAGCCAAAAAAAGCAAACAAACAAACCTCGCAATGTCGTAGTCGCACACGAGCCTTCTCGTTTAAAAGCCGGTACTACACCACAGCGCTATAAGGGCAGCTACAAACACGGCTTTTTAGGGAATATATATCGCATAGAATCTCCGGGTAGCGTGCTTAGCCAATGAGAGGCGACTACCGTGAGAAATTTCTGACGGTAATTCTCACGGTTGCCGTGATAATAGACACTACCCACTAACATTTGAGTTTTTTAACGGATACCGTTCAGTCCGCGCGGACACCGAAGAGCTCAATGCACGCGTGCCCCATGACAAAAATCGGTTAAAAAATCTGGAAAGCGAGACCTGTGTCTCCATTCCCGCAATTAAATTTCCCTTCCCTCGCTAATTTTTTTCGTATAAATGGCGGTTAAAGCAAGTGCAAGACAGCCAAACGCGAATGAAAGACGCCTGAACCATGCCACGAAGTTTCTACGGTCGTCCGTTTACACCGACAAGCTGGCTTCACGGCATCACTACTGTGCGCGTGGTGAAACACGCACGCCCCACCCAAGGCTGGTTAATAATCGGTCACTGAACATCACACAAGACAGACGTCGTTAAAAGCCGCCTTCTGTTCAGATCCGTTGCAGCAGTACAACTTTCACGTGAAAAGCGACATCCAGTTTTCGCACTTCCGGCACCAATGTGCGCACGAAGGTGTCCTGAAAACGGCTTTGAACCAACGCGTACAGCTGGCCGTCACAATTAAGGGCCCTGAAACTGTCATTGAGAAACGAAAAAAAAAAGAAGAAGAAGAAGAAGGAAAGAGCTACCCGTTAGTTTGGTTTATTTTTAATCTAGCTGCGTGCGCACCACTGGAACCATTTCCGGATAAGCATTCGGCAATTCAGTGATGTAGTTTCGGAGTCAGCTGGGTAATTTTTATGTTCGGATAAATTCTCGCACAATGCGATTACGCAGGGGTGCATATAATTAGGCACGCATGTGTAGTCGCGTTTTAATAACGAGACTGCGGCTGCAAGCATGGGATTCAGGCACAGGGCCAGAACCTTGTTGTTGCGGAAGCGGAAGGGGACATGGCCCGAGAGAAATGACCTTCATCCAGACTTTTTTTCTTCTTTTTCGCGGTTGGGGTAAAGCGCCAAGCCGCGCGTAGCAACGGTCGTCGAAAAATGACGAATCTATATCGTTCTTTCCATTACGTGAGTGGGCAAACCGTTACGGGCATTATCTTTCATATTGACATGCCGAGAGAATCCATATACCGTTGCGTGACACAGGATAATCATTTCCATCGTATATCAATGAAGACGATCGTGGCCGTACGTTTCATTCTCTTAATCATTTCCATCGTATATCAATGAAGACGATCGTGGCCGTACGTTTCATTCTCTGCAAATTTATACAAGCGCAGAAAGCAAGCGACCTTGTATGTGCCTCAATTGCGATGCAGTATATTTTTGGGTAGTATAGAGACGCAGAGCGCGAGTGGCTAATTACAGCTAGTGCACGCGTCCTCCGAAAGTAAGCGTGTAACGATTACGAGATTCGCACGCAAGGAAACCGATTCGCACGTGCAGTGCGTCACACGTCGGGCACGTCGGGCGCGAACAATGTGACGAATTGATGCAACGACGTGACAGCGATTGTCTCTCCTGCGGGAAAGGAAGCGAGCGGTCGGGAGAGACGGAGAGCGTTGCGGCGCGCGCTGCAGCAGTGCACGTTCCACTCACCAGTAGTAGGCGACGGTAGCGCCCAGGCCGCGCTCGATGTTTCGGTCCGAGCAGGTTGTACGAGATGTTGGTCTTGGCGCCCTCCATAAAGCGGACGTACACGGGGCCCTTGCGCACGTCGATGTTGTAGTCGAGGAACTTGCCCGGCCGCGGCGGCTGCTTGAAGTAGAAATCCTGCGCCACGGCCTTCCAGAAGCCCTCGGGGTCCTTGAGCGACCGCTGGTACATATCCTCGTACTCGCCCATGCTCCGCACATAGGCCTTTTCCTGTACACGCCGCGGAGGCTGAAACAGCTCTTGCGCGGCCGTGCCGTTGGCGACGGCCGGCGTTGAGGGAGCGTCGTTCGTCATGGAGCGTGTTTTGTTGGCGGCCGCGCACATCAGCCAGGAGTCAAGCGCGACAAGCGAATCCACGGGAACCGGCGGCGCGGCGCACTTTTCTTCACGCTCGTGGCGGCCCCTGCCGGCGATAAGGGGTACGTGGCGGGAGCGGAAATTCTGCCGGCGTGGTTTTCCCGCTCGCGACAGCCGTTGCTCCAGGCATAAAATTTAGGCTCTTTCCATAGGATTCAGGCCGTTTTTTCCCGCAGCAATTGAATTTATATCGAAAAATGAAGGTATTAATAAGGTTTAGAGCAAGTGGCAAAAATACTCGCAGTTATACCGTTATATTCAGAAGACGAGGGGAAACCAGCATTACTGAACGTATTTGTACGTGCCACGTGCGGGTATGCCTACCAACTAACGTGTCGTATGCATAGCAATCTGTGTTTAAAAAAAAAAAACTTCTACCGTCTCCACCTATTTCACATTCAACTCCTGTCGACTTTTTAAGTATGAGCTAGAACCATCAGTTTACTCCTTTTCACACTCGTTTAATTAGAAAGCACACTCTGCGTATGTCTCATTCTAGTGTAACGGGTGAGAAAATACCAGCCCAGAAGTAAATATAATCGAAATCCGTCGAAACTTTTATAATCACACAACACCTTAGCTGATCCGTTCACCGATTCGTGTTTGTCCGTGTATAAAGTGTGTTAGATTTCCATTAATCATGTTTGATTCTTATTTCTCGGTTGCTGTTCGGTTTGTGCTCAATGTGCGTTCGAAATCGACCATCCATTTGTACGGTCACCCAACAATTTTGGACGCGAAGTGTATCTACGTACGTGAACGGCGATACAATTGTGCGCAAATTTTAAAGCAAAATTTTTCGCTTATTTGCTACGTGTGCCTTTGGACTCTCAGTGAGTGTGGTCACGTGCCACGAGGGTCGTTACCGCGTGAGGGATCGAATACCTCGCATCACGCACGCGCATGGGCCGGGTCATTTTACTTCGATTTTTTTATTATTAAGGGAGTGCATGGAGTTGCCTTTTATTTCTGCGAACACGCGAACACTCCATCAAAACATAGGCTTCAAGGTCATTTTTTCTTGGTAAACGAGAGATGTAGTGAGTTTCTGCATTTATTATTTGGACCGCACAGCATACTTTGACCTACAAATATTTGTCTATTATATAGTAATATAGAAGGGCAATGCGCAGTCGCACACCAGTGAACTGCGCTGCAATCGAAATCAAATATTAATGCGACTGTGCGTCGCAGAACAATTATACCTTTCGCTCATCGGCCATCAGGGGTATCGTAATGGAGTTCCGCAGCGTCCTCAAAGGGAAGACACTTTTCCCGCCCGCGCACTATGGCATTAACGGTTCACGTCAGATAACTGCCATTTCTGATGACCGGAATGGTTTTATGCGCATATGTAGAGCTGAGCAGTTACCCATTAAACGAAAATCGCTTGAAGGCTCAATTACGTGGTTTCGTATACGGGACCCGAATCGAGAATACGCACCTCTCGATGCACGCAACTATTTGACAGATGTGTCCGAAGTCGTAGTTCAGTTCTTGTCATTTATCACTATCATGTGTACATCCGCTGAAAAATGGTATATAGGCCTCTCCCGCGATCTCCAACCGCTCATTCTGTGCTGCCCGGTATCCATTCCTTGCCTCCGAATTTTGTCAGTCGAGCATTCGCCACCCTCGACGCTGCTCTAACTTTTCTCCGTACCGCGCCCTATCCTTACCAACGCTATGCCTCCCGATGCTTTTCAAAACGACCCCTTCCTCCTTTAGAAGACCTTAACTTTTTATTAGCCCAACGGTTGTTCGACCTAGAGAGTGGTCTTTCAAGACTGGTGTAGGCTGGGGGAGTCTACCTCTGTCATAATTGGTTCTCATCTGACATATATTGCGCCTGCCGAGTGCAGCGGTTTCGATATACGGCCTTCATGGACTCTTTTCGAATACTCGGCTACTCCTTCTGCCCCTTCTTTCCCCTCCCCGTCTTCTGTCGCACGGCCTACAATTGCGTAATAAAGGATTACAACAACACCAATTTCGTCCCTCCGTCGAGTTAATGGCCTTCCCCTACCATTATTATTATCATTAATTTTTTTTTTGTCTAAGATGGGAATCGGGGAGAAAAGGCCGCCATTATTATTGACCGCATGGCGCCCGAAGAATGGGCTCACAGGAATTTTCTCATATCCGGCACCTATGGACAGAATGAGGATTCGCTTTTTGTGCGCTATTTTGGTTTATCTCGTTGTTATAGCTTGCACGCGCGCGCAAACGGCAGGCACAGCTGGCGGCGAGGGCACCGCTTCCTATGCAGTTGTATGTAGTGCGTTAAACACCGTTGCAGTGGAGCGGTTGCAGACGACGCGCTTGCAGGCTGCAGACGATACCTATCTGCGCTCCCGTTTCAAACTGTCGCTCCGGCGATAGAGGAGGAATTATTATGCGAGGGAGGCTGTGCGCGGGGTTCGGGTTGTATGCACATGTCAGCAGGAGCTGTTTCCTGTGAAAAAGCTGAAAGGCTGATTTAGTGGAGTGTGCGTTGTACAGACTCCAATCGCGGACAAGGTTGTCGATATGTGGGGCGCACGTCGTTGACCTATAATTAAGCGGCATGCCACTAGAACTAAATGTGGGTCGGAAATGAACCTAAAATGTATAAAATTTCCGTTGAATATGGCATTGGATTCTCCTACAATACTTTTTAAATGTGATATCGTTTGAGCAGGAGGTTGCAAGAAGTAGGGCAGGTGTACGGTACGTTTTGAGCGGACACGTGTAGTTATCATACAGAACAGTGCATGCGATGAAACCTTAGTATCTCACAATAAAACGTACGTGCGATCATTATTTAAAGGAGCAATGATGGAAAAAGTACCGCTTTCGTTTTTTTCCCTACACTAACTAGTTCGTCTGTATTTCGTAACATCTAGACTAAATGTTGGAAGTTTGCGTTAAAACTGGTCTCGTTGCAGTTGGGTCAATGTATTCTTGTTGATTGATTGATTGTAGGGTTTAACGCGCCGACGCAACGCAGGCGATGAGGCGCGCCGTAGTGGAGGGCTCCGGATTAATTTTGACCACCTGGGGATCTTTAACGTGCGCCGAAATCTCGTACACACGGGCGTTTTTGCTTTTCGCCTCCATCAGAAAAGCGGCCGCCGCGGCCGGGAATCGAACCCGCGACCTCGTGCAATGTATTCTTGTGAATAGTGAGCTAAACCTGCACGTTTTTTTCGTGGCCGTCCATTTGCTCTTGTCGCTGTATTAAACGTATAGCTTGGGCTAAATGCGTATTGTATCTGCTTTGCGCTTAAATGTTTTTGAGAATATCCTTTTAGAACAGAAGCGAGGGAAACAGCACAACTCACCTGAGAAAAAGTCAGGAGGAAAGTAAAAGGTAACCTGTAAAAAAAAAAAAAAAAAAGCAACTCAGAAACTTGAGACAGATAATGAGGGAGAAATAGGAAGAAAACTTCTCCAGGGGCCTAGCTAAGAGAGTAAAAGATGGAAGCAGAAATTAAGTAACAACTAAGTTTATTACGCAAGACTGCTTTCCGGGTCTTGGTCATCAACAGCTAGCGCTCTTACCTCACAATTTTCGGCTGCTTTGAGGCGTCAAGAGGGGGGGGGGGGGTAGCTACGTAACGCTTAACAAAAGGAAGAGCACCCTACCACTGTTTTTCTCCATTTTTACATTTGTCCTTGCTATTGCATCACCGCAGTCAACATCCGAGCTACGTGCACAACGTACAGACCGCAAGAGAGCATCGCGCAAAAAAGGAAGAAAAACTACCAAAGAGAAGCTCTCGTGTAACAAAGATAACAGATTACTTATACAGCACACTGCATGGGTTGTCCGTGGTAAACTCTGGCGAGCGTTTTCCTCCAACTCATTTCTTCTGGTGTTTTCTTTGTGGTGGGATGGGGCAGCCATTCTTGTCGAGAACCATTTTTTAAAAAAAAGTAGGCCATGAATTTTCCTCTTCGCGCGAGACCGTCAGGGAGGAGGAACGCAGGACCATTCCACTACTTTCTGTTCGACGCCGTTTTCTGGCATATGAAACGTACATACATGGAGCCCCGTTGACTGGAAGTCCTAAATTTGTGAAACAGAAATGGTTAAATGCAGAAAATTTTTTAAAGCGAAGCTTTCTATGACTTCCCGATAACGACCGTCCCGTCACCGAAACGCACTGCAGTAAAGCCAACTTTACACAGTGGGTTTCGACAAGAGAAGGCACATCAAGCGCCTCAAGGGGAAAGAAAAAACGTTCCCGTGGTCGGAATGAAACCTGGGACTCTCGCGTTATGAAGCCGATTACGACACGGTCGAAGCAGTTTGTATTTAAAACGAAGCTTTCTTGCTCTCACTGATGGACGGAGGAGATC
Source organism: Haemaphysalis longicornis (assembly GCA_013339765.2). Lineage (NCBI taxonomy): Eukaryota > Metazoa > Arthropoda > Arachnida > Ixodida > Ixodidae > Haemaphysalis > Haemaphysalis longicornis. The sequence goes on from CM023457.1 coordinate 30,836,651, forward strand.
CACGGATTCAACGACGCAACGACGCCAAGTCCAGCCCTTCAACAACCTCAACGACAGCGAACGCGAGACCCTCACGAGAAATCTGAGAGCTTCAGCCATCGTTGTTGTTAGAAGAAGAGACGTTTGAATTTTATTTCACAGCTGTCGCGCATGCTTTTAGAGAGTTATATGACACTTCTAGCAACAGTAGCAATAATAATACCGTATTTTTGCGCGTATAACCCGCACCAAAAACGCGAAAATTTCAGTGGTAAAGTAGGGGTGCGGATAACGGTTTTTTTGGGGGGATTTAGTGCAGCTTCACGGCAATGCGCCTTGTGCCGTGAAGTTCCTACTGACTAAGCCTTCCATGGCAGCCACATGGCAGCGATTGCGCAAAACATACAAGGACAAGGAAGAAAAAACAAGGACGAGCGCACTCTAACAACTGAATTCTATTAGTGAATTGTATTGTGACTTTCTCCTTGCAGTCAGTGTATTCTACTTGATAAATACACGCTTTATCTGTCTACACAGTTTGTGATGTATTGCTTGAGCAGCAGCTTTGGTGCAGCCTTTCCTGTATCAAATTTGCGGCATATACGCGAGGATATTTTTTTTCTTTTCCGGCGGTCTGAAAGTGGAGGTGCGGATTATATGCAGGGGCGGCTTATACGCGCGAAAATGCGGTAACAAAGAACATTGTTTCGTAACCATGGCGCAACCGTATAAGGTAATCACCCAGAAATTACGAACGTCCTTGTGTTAATTTAATGAGAGTACCGGTGGAGTTAAATTCCTGTTTGTGTATACGAAAAATAATTGGCTGTACAAAGACCAAGTTGTTGCGATTGCTGCATTCCTTCTTTTACGTCAGAACCCCGCAAAAAAAAAAGGCTAAAGGTCAGCCCGACAAAATTTCAAGACAGTCCTGAGCGCAATTGCGAACACAACCAAAAAAAAGGGCTAGAAGGTCGTGTTGCTGCTGCTGGATAATGACAGCCACATACACACAAAGCGGGGGTAAGGGGAATGCATGGTGATATCGAAGGCCATGGTAAGGGCAACGTTGGGAAGGGGCAGGAAGCAACATTGCTAGACGGTACAGGTAAGCATTGAGGAGGCCACGTGTGCAAGGGAAGTGTATACAGATGCAATCCGGGCAATTAGAACTGCCCTTGGGGGAAGAGTTCCCACCGCGTGTGTTTACGAGTGTGACTTTTCGATCGAGTGGACGCGAGGCTCAAGGTTTAGTTTAACAGCAGAGATGTTGTACAAGCCGTACGTTCGCAGCCGCAGGAGAAAGTGCCAAGAAAATGCCGAGCGCTCGTCAGCGCGTGCCTTGCGGCGACATCCAAGTCCCCGGCTCACGTAGTACCTTTTGCAAAAAAGAAAAAAAAAGAAAAAAACTCCTTGACGTTACAACTATGCCTGGTAGCGCTAGATGAATGAATGAACAAATAGGCCTGAGACCCTGGGGGTTATTGGAAGATGAGGGAAAGGGAGTCAAAAGCCTCAGTGAAAGTCTCATGTACCCTATTAAACACAACTTTTCCGTTTGCGGGCCCTACTAGGGCTGTCAGACCACTCTACACTGCCTTGTAAATACCACTGGCAAGTGAATGAATTCGTACGCGTTCGAGTAGAGTAGCATCGGAGCGCAGGCGCTCCAGGTACTCCGTATTGGTTAGTGGTGGTGGGCAGTAGGCTATCAGCTGTTCTCGGCCGCTTTCGAATGTCAGACGTGACCATATTAGGTGAAACAAGTTCGGGAGAGTATTAGCGCACCGCAGAAATTTCACGTAGGTGCGGATGAAAGGGATGTGCTGCCGTGGTACCATTTGCGAACAATATCCAGAGTGTAGGCGGCATCCGCGCGCATGCCTTGCTAACTAGCAAAGATTTCGCCCTGCCGAGAGGGGATATCGAAGCAGGGAGAGAGCCTAGTGGGGTAGCTTCTTGGAGCTGCCGTTGACGTTGTTGGCGCCCAGTGGTCGCCTTTTTTAATACCAGGCTAAAGATGTCGGTGAAGTTTCGTCAGCGGGCGGGGTAGCCAGGGGAGGAGTCGGAAGAAGGCACTCTGTTGTGTGCTTGCTGGTTTCCAATCGCTCCAGCTGTGTGACCAGGTGTCCAAGCCAGACGAATATGAATGCCTTGTGCGCGCAAGGATTGAATTGTGCTTATAATGTGGTTGGCGGTGAGATTATGGGTATAAACCTCGTTGAGTTCCCGGAGGCCAACGTGTGAATCGGTAATGATGCGGTAATGGTGACATTCGGGTTGCTGGGAGGTCTGACTTTGTTGGAGTGCTCCAAGAATGGCAAATGGCTCGACATCGTCAGTAAGGCCGAGATCCATTCAGGGTTGGGTCTTCGGTGCAAGCCCAGGCTATTGCTGCGCTCATGCCGCTAATAGCCGCATCTGTAGAAATATCTAACTCCTCGGAGCCTTTGTCGTGGGCCAACTGGGTAATGTACTGCTCCAGTGCAGTGCAGTACTGCTCCAGTGCAGCGCGAAGTAGTAAAAAAAAAAAAGAACTCCAGGGCTAATGCTAAAGATGAAAAGACACCCTGCTTGGGAGACTTCACTGCGGCCGCCGCATTCTCTAGAAACCACCATGGATAATTGCGGACATGGCTGCGAGTGTGCTACTCCTTCCCGAGACGACTTGCAGATCCCGCCGCCGCTGCCTCGAGTCGACGACGAATAGCTGGCGGAAGTCTACAGTGCTGAGGATGACTTTGCTTCCGCCACTCGCCGCGAAGAAGACGACGACCTCTTCGATGCATATGACCACGATTATGAGCACCGCAACTGCGCAAGTAAACAATGATACTGAAACTTAACTATATTCACCGCCAACAAGGCTCACCTCCAACAGCTTCGCCATTCAAGACTTGCACGTGACTGCAAGCTTCCCTGGATTTTTTTTTCTATTCTGAATTACCTAAATTAAACTTGTTTCCTTAACGCAATTTCAACGTAAGGCGCGATATTCGGCACTCCAAAAAGCGGCAGATTTGTGTTGAGTCCCAGTGCCTTAGAGTGAGAGTGCTTGCCTGAGCTTTCACTGGCGGAGCTCCGAGGTATAGAACCAACTAGCCCAGCAACAAACTCTCCTGTATTACCTCCGAGGTACGCCAAGAAAACGTTTCGGGCGTTGTGGTGCTGGACGCGGGTTCGATACAGGTCGTTGTGGCTGCTTTTCGAATGGAGGCGAAAAGCGAAAACGCCCGTGTGCTCGACATTTCGGCGCACGTTAAAAATCCCCAGGTCAAAATTAATCCGGGGCCCTCCACTACGGCGCTCCTCACAGCCCAGGTGTTGTTCCGGCGCGGTAAACCCTCAAAATTTTGAAAACCTTTCGAAATAAGCGGGTCAACGACAACGTAGGGACAGAGCCGATGGTTGGGGGTTTCAGGAATTTTCGTTTCGATCTAAATTTACTATTGACCAAGTTCTGCATCTGCTTATGTTCAATCGTGAGCGCCTTCACAGAAAAACCTCGTCGTCGCCCTTTTACGAGTCGTCGACACACGCGCAGCGTTCTTTTTAAAAAAGAAGGAACTTCCGTCGGAGATTAGCGCCATTCTCGGCTGTTTCCTCGTATACACACTCACGCACGCACTCGTACGCACAAATCTCTCTCTCTCTCTCTCTCTCTCTCTCTCTCTCTCTCTCTCTCTCTCTCTCTCTCTCTCTCTCTCTCTCTCTCTCTCTCTCTCTCTCTCTCTAGTTTTCTTCTACTGCCTAAATTGTGTTCCCGTGGAGACGTATACCGTACATGCTCCCGCATACCGCGTTGTCTGTTGCCGTGACGTCAGAGTTCCTCGGACGAGCGACCCTCGCCAGACTCGCGCCGTGATAACGCCACAGGCGTCTGCAACACCACCGCTCCTAACAGCCCGTGAGTGTCTCGGGTAAACGTTGCAGTGCTACTAGTGTTAGAACCCAGCGTTGCAGCGGCCTGACGTCACCCGAGCGTCATCAGTAACTGCCAAAAAGCTAGTGACGTCACGAGGGAAACTACGACCGCGGGAGTTGCGGGCCTCTTTACACATGGGTGGTGTCGGGGGATAAACTTTTCCTTACACACACCCCTCTTTATTCTTCTTATTATTTTCTTATTCCGTGACGGCGACTGGATTTCAGGCGACTGCGCTGACGTTTTCTTCCCAGCCGCGGTGGTCTGAGAGGGCGAAATCGAACGACGTCCAGTGGCGCGTTTTGCGCTGCTGCAAAAAGACGTATACTTTTTTTTCTTCAATTCGTACGGTGTCGCTCCCAGATTCGTGAATCGCGGTGCCCGGCCTTGGAAACGCTGGAAACGCGCTCGCCGGGGCTGCTATTTAGCTCGGCGTTGGCCTGATGACGTACGCAAAGGTGTAGGAAAAAGAGAAAAGAGCTACGCGACGACGGATACACCACCTCTTAGCCTAATACAGGCAATACAGGCCTCTCCTCGTTTTAACTTCACGCTCGCGGTGTGGTAGCGCCTTTTCCGCTTGCTGCGCCTAGATTCGTTGAGGCAAATGATAGGTGGAAAAGCTAATTGGCGGCCTGCCCTCATTTCAACGCAAAAAGGGGGAAGCCCTGATGACGTCATCACGAATCGCGATGACGACGTCATCACGACCGTTGACTCGCGAATGCCTCGAGAAAACAATGACCTCGAAAAGGCGCGCTCGCCCTCCGAGGTGCACAGGCCTTGGCGACGTAATCGTCAACGTGTCGGGGAGATAGTAGGCGTAGTCGTGTACTCGGAAACGTCGCGCCATGTAGGCCGTATAATCGCCCCTCGTTTGTGGGAAATCTGCGGCGATAAGGAAAGGGCGCGTCGATTGAGTGTCTTTCCCGAACGGCGTTTAATCACATGCGGTCGTTTGCGTAATCAACGCGGGATCCACGCAGACGTAGTGTTTTGAGGCTCTGTACGTTCGCGGGGTCTGTGCGTACGCGGGAGCTTTATATTTAGCTCGGCGTGCGAAAAACCCCTCTGTTTTTCGGTCGTCAGCGAGCCGATCGAGCTAGGAAAAACAATCTTCTGTCCATCCACACGTGTCCGCTTCGCAAAAATGGTGCTCAAAGACGTCAAAGAGAAGCTAGAGATAGATAGAGAGAGCGAGCGAGAGAGAGAAAGAGAGAGCACCGCGCCTATTACAAACAGCCAGACGGTTTCAGGATTATCTATCGTGTGACTGCCTGCTGCACAAAAGTGTCTATCTCTCTCTCTCTCTCTCTCTCTCTCTCTCTCTCTGTATATATATATATATATATATATATATATATATACTAGATATATATAATATATATATATATATAATATTTATATATACTACAGAAATAAGAATAAGGGAATAAGGGTAGGTAGTCAATACATCTAAGGAAAGCAAAGGGGAGAATGTGTTCGGTGATTTTATTATCCTTGAAACAGATAGAAAGACATATGCACGCGTGGGTGGGCATGTTTTTCTCCAGTCGTCTCAAAAAACACCTTGTTTTTTTTTGTTTTATGAGACGATTGCCGGTCTCTACATTTTATTATTTTTTCTGTACCATTGGAAAGTTTTGTTTCGTCTCTCTCTCTCTCTCTCTCTCTCTCTCTGTCTGTACTCTCGGTCTTTATATATATATATATATATATATATATATATATTCTGTGTGTGGTGTGTGCGTACGTAGGGACGCGGACACAGAGTCCCTGTTCTGTGTCCTGTTTTATGTACGCTGTGCTGTCCTAAAGAATGTCAAAATACCGACTAGCCCATCAGTACCCGCGCCAGTGTTATGTCAGTCCTGATGATTGACCTTCGTTGCTACGCGTAAGCGATCCCGTTTGTCGGAGTCGGCAATTTCCCTCCTTTTTTTCCGGGCCGCTAGCTGGTAACTGCCACTTATAGTACGAAGAAACGCCCTCTCTCAGACAGTGCACGCCGGGGGCATGCGGGCAGGCGCATCCGAGAGCTTTAATTATACCTCTAGTGGCGCTTATTTCGTGCACACGTGGACAGCTCTGCAGGAAAACCGGCGCACCATATCCCTTTATTCTACGGGTATACATCGCGCAGACGGCAAAACATTACATGCCGCAAAGCATTCGAGCGGCACAGAAGAGGAACAACCAAGGCGGATCGCATTCGTTCCGCCTGCTGGGGGGAAAAGGAGTTGGCGTCTTCTGCCCGACTTGGCGTCGGATGACGCAGCAGTGCCGCCGGGCTTTGGCGGAACGACTTGCTTTTTCCTTCTTACCCTTCCGCGTGGGAATCGTTCCTGCATCGGTGTTTGTGACATATTCTATCGCAGCTCCAAGGTTACCGGCCCCGTACGTACGTCAACGCTGTGTCTACATGTGTAGGTACGTCAACGAGGTATTGTCGTCATCGTCAGCGTAATGAGAAGCGCGATCATGAGCCGATTATCATGAGAGATATGAGGTGGGTCGTCCCGCGCCTCACTGACTGGTGGAGAGGAATCACGGGCAGCACCACGTTCTCGTCAGACACAGTTTCAGATCATCATCATCATCATAATCGCGATCATATTCGTCGTCACCCCCATTGTAATCATCATCAAAACCACCATAATAATCATCTTCGCTCTCGCCATCGTCGTCGTCATCACCATCTTCGTGACGTTCATCATCATCTCCCTCGTCGTAATCACCATCAGCTACGTAATAATCACCACTGTCATAATAATCATATATACTCATTATCATGTCATCGTCATCGTATTCGTCGTGGTCGACATCACCACTAGCTACAGCAGCAACATGATCATCAACATAATCATAATAATAATAATCTTCATTGTCATCATCATTGCGCCCAGTGCAGGACGAAGGCGCCTTTCATAGGTTGGCTGTGGTTTGCGGGAAAGGAAAAGGAAAGGAAGTGCACTGGGGATATTTTTGAGCTCGGCTGCAAGCTCGCCTGCATAAAGCCCAGTGCGGGGGAAAGGGAAGTAGAGGAGGAGTGAAAGGATAAGAGAGAGAGAGAGAGAGAGAGAGAGAGAGAGAGAGAGAGAGAGAGAGAGAGAGAGAAGAGAGAGAGAGAGAGAGAGAGAGAGAGAGAGAGGAGAGAGAGAGATGTATAAAGAGAGGATAAATAATAAGAGACAGGGTGGCCCCCTTTGCTTACGCGTGCACACCGAATATGCTTTGGCAAGTATTCTCGTGATGCCTGGGCATTCTGCAGGGTACTCCACTCGGTTGCATCGTTTTCAGCGAAAATGTTTCTTTTCAAAGCGAAGCTTTATATGCCCCACTGATGGCCTTCGATGTTTATGTGCGTTTCTCTATTTATGAGCGTTTATGTGCGGTTATATGTGCGTTTCTCTTCGTGAGGCTGAATATATTCGGCACTCTCGCTTGTCTCTTCTCTAGAGACGGGGTGGAAGCAAGTGGACGGAAACTCCCCTGAATAGCTGCCGGTGGTGTTGTATCTTCTGCGTGCGTTCTCTTGGCTTTCTTTATCGGTACAGGTGCACCCTCCGCCTCACTCTTCACTCTTGATCGGTCGTGTGTGCGCGGCGGCGTTTCGGCGTTCTCAAAGCGGTAACCCATGTTCCGCGAGCGGATCCGCAGAAAAGTGCCCGTGCGTTCACCTCACACGATGGAAAGGTACAGCAGACTAGGAGAGAGAAAGAGAGGATGCTCTATGTACTGATGATGTCATCCTTGTTTGCTGTTCACAAGTGGCCAGTTTACATGTCCACACAAATGTTTCCTTTCTCGTTCTTATATACACCCTTCTTCCAACGGATATCTTGCCGTATACGTATACCCTCCCAATGTTTGTGTAAAACGCCTATCTCGCATTCCCACTTTCATCACTCTACATATATGTCTACAGCAGGATGTATACCTCCAACCCCTCCTGCCCGGCGCTGCCCGAGTCCATTTTTCACCCGAGTTTCTTATACCGTCTGTCGGTAGCCACTCTGTTTCCTGGTGGTCTACCGGTTATATTTTCGGCACGATTCCTGGTACCCGATCGAGTTTGTACGCTGAAAGCCGGAGCCTTCAAATCGGCCATAGCCAACGTGGCCGAATCTCAACCCGTTTTCGGTTACGCGGCATGCCAAAGGAACACCGCGCGCTCTAGACAGACGCTGACCTGCGAGGCTACTATCCAGACTTTGACACGTAGTCGGCGCGGTGATACTGTGTGTACTGTCACACAAGCTCGCTATCGCCACTGATAACCGTGCGTTACAGCGTGCTCATGCAGTGAGGTGGTTCAACGCGCCACGCGACACGCGGGCGGGTGATGCAACCCCTGCTAGATAAGAGAAGGGCATCAAAATCCAGCCTGTTCTCTCGTAATGTGAGAGACAAGCTGCATTGCATTATAGTGACGTTCTTATTCTGCGGTCGTCACCGATTACTCTTAAAGATGAACCAAAGCCTTGTTTAATCAGTAAAGCTATGCGGAGGCCTCCCCCTCATCTGGGAGGCGTTGGAAAGACGCGCTCCATCGTCTGCAACGTGATCGTCTGCTGCGAACCCCTCCTTGAGCGGATAAGAGGCGCGTAGAGATAACGAAGTGTTATTTCCGTCTGCACCTCAATACGGCGATCAAATTTAGATTTGGCGAAGGTTGCGAGGTGAAGAAGAGATGACGCAACGTGGACATTGCACGTGCTTCGAAGATTTGTTTGCAGTTCTATACTTTGACTCTGTGACAGTTGCGATACTGATGGAAAGGTGGCTGTGTGGGGTTGTATTGCCGCGCGCGCAGGTGATAGGAAGAGAGAGACAGAAGGAAAGAAGGGGACGGGGATGGGGCGTTGGCTGCGGAAGTTTGAGCGCACGTATATGTCCTTGTAGCTGCGAATGTTAACCGTCTCAGTTTCTGAATAATCTTGAATATCCTGAATCCATAATAACACATTTTGAAACTTCTAAATCTCGCAGTTTGATGCCGAGTATATTATGCCTTTGAGTGGAATTTGTTATTTCGAATTATTCGCTGTATACGTCAAAAAAGCTGCCGAGATGAGGGGGTGTACAAATACATGGACGGCGTAGATGACCGGTTTTTTATTTTAGAAAAAGCACTCCGGGGTTGTGTAAATCGATATTTCGGATTAGCCAAACTCTCTACTCTGCATAGTTCCAAATTCGTTTTCTTTTATTGCTCTGGGCTTTAATGTGGCATCTATTTTTTTTTTCGTTTCTGCTTTCCTTTTTGCTTGAAAATATCCACGTTCTTCATTTCAAATTCAGAAAATAAAGCGATGAACCCTTATTTTTTTTCTTTTGCGGGCACATAACTGGTAGTGGTCTTGCAGCACAAAAAAATGTCCAGCATGAACACCCAGTATGCCTCCGCAAACTGGGAGATCGAACCTTTCCCCCATAAAATTCCCCCACACTTTCCCATGAATATAGTCGCCGTTTACTCCCTCTCTCTCCCTTCTTTTTTTAATCGGCTCCGGCGCTATGACGTAACCCCGTCGCCCCGCTGCCTGGCTCAAGGGGCGCCTCGTCTACAAGATTTTACCTAAGATGGAGTTGAAAGGGGTGGGGGGAGGGTGGATAGAGCGGAAGTGGGAGAAACGCTATTACGGACAGTCAGGCTGGCGAACTAAGGACTGGTGGTCAGCGGTGGTTGTGTATTATAGGTAGACCTGGGGCGGTATTCTCGTAACTGTCCCTTTTGAAAACGTCCCTGTTGCGTACCTTTCATCGTGACGTACTTCCGGTTAAGCAGTGACGTACTTCCGGTTAAGCAGTGAACGTTGGCAGCATAAAGAAAGGTTGGCAGTAGGTTTGCCGCGCTTGCGTTACGTCACTTCCGGTTGTTTGCTTTAGCCAATCAGGGCTCGCCAAAAGGGACACTTTTGAAAGGGACAAAACTCGAGAATACCGCCCCTGGTATTGTGAGGAAAGGGTTTTTTTTTAACAGCGAAGCTTTTCTAGGGCTGGGCTTGACTATTGACTGTCCTGGTATCTTGCCAGGCTACCCAGGTGTGCACACCACCCTGGTCACCCGAGCTACCGACGTCACCGCTGGGCTCATGCTTGCGGCCACGAGTATCCTCTGACCTAAGGAAATGCTCAATAACATCTCTCTCTCTCTCTCTCTCTATCTCTCTCTCTCTCTCTCTCTCTCTCTCTCTCTCTCTCTCTCTCTCTCTCTCTCTCTCTCTCTCTCTCTCTCTCTCTCTCTCTCTCTCTCTCTCTCTCCTTCCGGAGCAGGTTTCTCCGCCCCGCTAAAACCGGTTCCCAGTATATTGAAAATTCATAAAATAATGTCTTCCCGGCAATGCCTTTGTGTTTAGCGGTGAAGCCGACATTAGAACATCGGTGTAAGCTTGGTTTTTGTAAGCTGTCTTTCCCACATTTCGTGTTGCGCAGTAAAGTATGGGCATCAACGGAGAGGTATGATTACGGAAAACGGCTCCAACTCGGGTGTTATCGAAAGTACCCCGAAACAAATTATATGACCATTAGCCGCTTAGACCATTAACGCAGGGTTTCCATTTATTTGTCGTAATTAGTTCACAGCGAGGTTGTAAACATTACAGAATTCTCGTTTGCCGTCAGTGCACGGCCATCTGCGGAGGTAGTGTGGTGGATTGGATTGGATTGATTAAACTTTATTTAAGCCGGCAGAACGACGTTTTTACGCGCCGCGACGCGGGCCTCGGTGGAAGGAGGTGGCTGTAACTGTTGTTTTACGGGAAATATCTGGAAACAAACTAGATGAAAATTAGCCACTAAGACAACTCTAGCATTATGCACAAGATATATAGAAGCCGAAGCTAAACGGAATTTTCATAAAGACAACCCGCAGCTTCACTGTTTCAGAAGATTTCACACTGGGTGTAATTGGTTTTTTTTTTTTTCCTATTCTGATTCGGTTGCCGTTTGTGGCTGCGTGGAACTTTTGAAAAGTACCGCGAAAACAAACAAAAATTGACCAGACGAGGCGTTACCACGTGTTGGGCCTCTTTTTTTTTTTTTGTCTTTGTTGTCATTTTTCGTCCAAGTTTGAGCTGCGTGTACCACGTATGGTACCAATTCGCGCAGATTAGAGCAATTAATGTGCGGTTTGTATATGCCTACGACGAATAGGACTGGGTAATGAAATTCCCCGCATTTCCTCGAGGGGAAGAATGTGAAAGTGCGAATGCACGAGTTGAATTTGCGCGGTTCGGTAATGTTCGCGAAAGAGAGATCACACACACACACACAACTACAAAGAAAGAAAGATGCATTTATTCACAGACACCTATTTGTGTTGTCGTTGTACTTGATTGCTAGAGCGGATCTCAGCTTTGAAATTTCGTGTCAGTACTCCTTTAAGCGGGTGCATTAGCCCTTCTCACGCCCGATTCCTGGCCAATCCCCCACGTGGGTATGTGCCATGTCAGCGGCAAGGCAGCGCGCGCCCATCTCCCCCCTTTGCCAAGGAAGACGAGGAGATTCCTGGCCAATCCCCCACGTGGGTATGCTATGCGGACATCGCCGGTGGACGCAGGTTCAGGGTCGCTTAAGAAGTGCATCGCACTTAAAAATCTGGTGGCCGGAGATGGGCTGCCTCGCGGCAGCGCCGATGAAAACTAACAGATGCGCGATGGCTTTACCACTTTTGCGGTCCGCGAAAGGTCAGGAGAATTTTCCTTAAATTACGGTGGGCTATTAATGGGACGGCTCTGTCTACAGTAGACGTGCAGTTCGACGGCACTATAAGCACTCCACTAAAGCGACGTCCACTGGCGTTTCGACGAAACAATGCTGCGTCTGGCACTATGTAACTTCGCCCTCCATTAAGTAACGTAACGTAACGTAACGTAACGTAAAGAAAAATCCTTTGAAACGCCAAAAGCTAACCTAGCCATGAAAATTTATAACTAAATCGAGAGATGTAAAAAAAAGGGGGCACGGGCTGGACTCGAACCAGCGACCTTGGCAACGCCAATCTTACATCTACACCACAACTCGAGGTGTAAGTTTTCATTAATTTTTTTTTTCTGTACTGCATGGAAAACTGCACTTATTACAGCCTACAAAAGCTATCAGTAGTCCAAGAAGATGCACATCACTGCAGCTAAAATAGGCCGTCCGTCAAAACTCCGGCGGCAAGCTGACGCATGCGTCCAACTGGGTCACTTTGCGCCGCACAAATGCTCCGCACCAACGCAGGCTGCTTCCGAAAAATGGACTTCGTTGGGCGAGGGGTCCCGCGTGCCTGTCAGTCATGCGGCACTCCCACAAGCTATACAACCCCATTAGAACAAATGTATCATAGGGCACTCCATTAGTATCTCTAAAAGGCAAGAACCGAATTGTATAAGGGGTAATGTCCATGTCCTTTTTAAGAGTTCGTTGCAACACATCCCAGAAAAACACCGCATCCCGGCACAAAACAAAACAAGGATCAATGGTTTCAGGTTGATTGCGTAAACGGCAATTGTCAGACCAAGGAATCGGCATTCCTTTTTCGCGCAACCGTGTTTTCACTGGAGTGTTGATGTTTTTGCATTTGGTGGAAGACACATACGTGTGACATGCTTCAAAACACTTTCCTTATGGTGGCCAGTGTAAGGCTGGAGATGAACCGGCACTGGGAACAGACTCTCTAATAAAGTGTCCGTCAAAGCCTTCCTGGAAAGGGCAAAGAGATATTGCGAGGAAAACCTCGCAGTAAGAAAGTGAAAGGTGTCGACATATCGAAGGCCGCTGAAGAGAACGCCGCAAGCCGTCCCACTCTCCGGGAGAGAGCGCGCAGCTTCCGCGTTCGAGTTGAGAGGGAACAACTCTCACGTCCAACGAACTTCTGCTATAGAAATCCAGAACATAGTGGACACTTACCCATGTCGTGTGCGCGTGTCATGGCGCCAACGGAACAGCCACCCCGCAATGCAGGCTGCAGATGCCGGAACACACCCCGTGCGTGTGCAATATCCAGCTCCTCCTGCACCTTCGTCAAACGGTGTTCGCCTTGCCAGTGAAAAAGAACGTCTACGGCGCACCGCGCGCGCTCTCATACCCCCGCGCGGCACGGATCTCCCTGGCGGGTTGTCTTGCCAAGATGAGGTCGTGCTCAGACGTCTTCGCCTGGGAGTCGCCCTCACGCCAGCTGTGACGAGGTCCTGGCCTACTCAGTACCATGCCCCGTTCAACTCCACGTGCCCCTTGTGTCCCGCTCCAGTTGACCAGGCTACAGCAGAGCACCTTGTGTGGAGTTGCCCTGCTCTGCGAAGCCTACGCGCTGTGCACATCGCCACCTGCGGCCCGCGCCCCGGACGTCGGCCAGATTTCATGGCGTGGATACAAGGTCCACATCATGGCCCCCTGCTCCGATTCCTTCGGGTATCCGGAGTGTATCTGTACATTTAATTTCCCCTTATGCTGAATAGCAAACATCCGCAATTAAAAAAAATTATGCGCGATTTCTCATCGCGCGTAGTTTCGTTAATAGTAAACGGATTTTCATATTTCTTGAGGGAGGAGATTGCTGGGACAGTAGACTTTGCCCAAAATAGATTCCGAGCGATGGTAAGTGGTGCACGATCCCTTTAAAAAGCCCCATGGCGTCTTCGTACTAACTTCACCCGTGGAAACAGGCGAAAAAAAAAAGGTAAATGAGAACAATTATTCGCTGTTGAATTGTTGTTGTTGTTGTAAAATTTATTATGAATAGGACGGCACTAGGCCTGTTGCGGTAGGAGGGGGGAAAGGGAAGGGGGTTACGTGCGTCGCACTATGGAGGCTTCACACGCAAATGTCCACAGTGAGAGTAGAATTCTCTTGTGGTCGTGTGTTGGCCGGATCCAGTCCTCGTATGTTGATACAGATGACGGGCGATGTTTGTCACGTGCGTCCTTCAGTCCTTCACAGTCCCACACCAGGTGACGCATGTTGGCCGGCTGGGCGGCCAAGCACACACTACACTGGGGCGGCGAGAAAGGTGGCGGGTTCGGCTGCTTGGCGTACTTCTGTGCATGGTTCCACCTTGCCACCACGTCCTCCGTTACGGCAAAGCCACTTCGTGCTTTCACCACGATCACTTGGGCGCCCCGGGAAGACCTTTAGGTGGGGGATCCTCAAGGTGGTACGTGGGTCAGGAGCTCTTTGGACCTTTCAAGCTTGTTCCTTCTTCGCTTCTCTTCAGGGCTATGACTCAGGGCTTTGAGAGGAGTGAGCTCAGCTGCGAGTGGTGGGGAGAGCGAGCCTCAACTGGCCAGCTTGTGCACAGTCTCATTGCCCGTGTTGCCAGAGTGTCGGCTACCCAGAGGACCTTGACATCAATATTTCTGTCCCGTTGTAGTTCGCGGCAAGTCTGCTTTATGGCATATCCCGTGGAGGTCACTCGCGGAGGTCCAACCAGGTTTTTGAGTGCCGTAGCACTATCCGTTAAAACCCTGATCCGTCGTACTTGCTTGGTGCCATCTGTAGACAAGAATTCATCACCCAGAGGAGGCTAAGGTGAATAACATTTTGCAGAAGTGGATGATGTGTCACTTAATAGAAGAAAAAAAAACCGAGACACAAGCTGGTGTGAAAAAACTGTGGTTGATTCGTCTGTCATAGGAATCACATGAAAATGAAACGTGCAGCGAAATCTGCAACTGAGCGTGATTTGCGGGTCGGCGGCTGTCTTGTGGGTGTGCTTGGCGAGCAACGTTCTGCTGGCAGGTCGCTTCAGCAAAGGTGTACTGGCGTCATTTCCGTGACGGATATGACGTCAGTGAAACCTTGGGGTATCGCGGCATAAAACACTTTCGTGTTAAAATATAAAACTCGAAAACGAACAACCCCAAGTATAACGTGCTATTTAGTACTAAAGGTTGCTTCCCCGCAAGAAGAACCTGTGTGCAGGGGTGCACCCTTTACAGGCCGCTAGCTTCGGTGAACAGGCGTCACTTCCGTGAAGGATATGACGTCAACGAAATCTTCGTGCATCCGGGAATAAAACGCTTTCGTGTTAAAGCAAATGCGTCAGCCCAGCACCCCCAGACACTCTTGGAAGCAACAAATTGTCCCTACGCATAGGTGCCCATTGAGCCCCCACACAAATGTCGCAAAAACTCTATATAGAGCTTGTACTTACGAACGCGCACAATGCAGCACATAAACCAGCTTTGCGACAAGGAAGACATTACAAACCTGCGCACGCGCAAACACAGAAAGTTCTCGCCCAATTAATGCCTGCGAGGCTCGCTTGACTTTTTGGAGGGCTATGACCAATGCGGCCCGGTGTTTCATATTTGGTGCAAAGGCACAGCTAGGTATTGAAGTGCATCCTTTGCCCAAGTAATGCCAGCAAATAAGGTGGGGTTTGTACCCCAATCACCAAACCAAAATCATTTTGTTTTGTTTTTTCCATATTCACAGCCGCTTCAGACGCGTCAAAAACTGCCTGGTCAAAGTAAGGGCTTCTTGAACGCTTTTTTTATCAACACAAAAATAAGCAATGTCATCCGCGTAAGCAAGGACCTTAACCGCGCAGGATATTTTGAGGGGCGTGAAAAAAAAATCATTTTTAATGCTTTTTTTAGAAAATATGAAAAATTGAAAAAAAATATGATTCCGCACAGCTCAATGAAAAATTTGGCATGCTTCTTAAAGCGAAAGCCTTAGATGTCCCATCAAGCGCGAAAAGTGACCGTAGTTGCTTTCGACTACACGAATGAGACCAAACATACATAGAAACTTCTTTGGGTTCGAATGGGATTCGAACCCAGGTCGCCTAGAGCCGCAGTCAAATGTGGTAACTACAGCACTAACCCTATATTTTTTGTTTCTTTATTACATAAAAGAATACACTAAAAAATGACAGCACGGGGACTGCATAGCCAGGGAAACAAAAAAAAATACACTAAAGTTAGGAAAAGCACAGATACATCAAACTTCAGGCAAGCACACAAGCGTTCAAAAGAGGGAACCAGTCGAGTGGTTGGTTATGCGAAGTATACGCACTATGTACAAATGCAACCGGCCGGTTGCCGGCCGGTTTTTAGACAGCCGGCCGGTTGCCGGTCTGTACCTAAAACCGGCCGTCATTAGCCGGTTTTTTGGTCATCGTGCCGCGATTATTATCTTTTGTGCATATTATACGTTAATTCAACAACTACGACGATAAATGTCGACAAGCTGCGTAAACACACGCAAGAAGAGAAAATACGCGGGCGAGAGAGATCCCTGAGATGGGAGGAACAACACGACGAAATGCCGCCACCGCGGCTCAGATGCAACGCATAGCTTTTAATGGAAGAAATATTTGCGGCGACTTTTCTGTACAGCACATTCAGAGCAACAACCAAACCCTCAGTCACTTTTAGCTCAAACATCATGTTGATTTCTCTCTAGAAAACCCTAATAAATTGCATTGCATGTCAAAAAAAAAAAAAACATGGCGTTTTTTTTCCAGCGCAAATTCTATTACCACGCCCCCCCCCCCCCCACCGAAGGTCCGTTTTTTTTCCGAGGGAAGGTGGCAACCGTAGTGGGTATCCAAAAACGGATATAAAAGTCCGAATGAAATCAGCCAGTGGACGTCCAAAGGTACTACAAAGCACCAAATGATGGCTTAAATTGGATATAAAAGCAAAAACCAAAAAGCCACTTTTCTTTTCAATTAAAAAACGTTTTGTACATCAACACCATGACTTGTACATTGCAAGTTTCATCGGCATATTTCTAAAATTAAGCCTAATTTTTATGAAGCACCTCACCAACTCCAATGATCTCTTTGGGGAAGCATATATAGTAATTGAGAACCGCTAACGAAACATGTGAAACCGTACGTGTTCATGTATGCCTGTCTGCCCGGTAGCGCGTTGGTGTTGTGTGGTGTAGTATTCGTTGTAGGAAGTTGCTTCTCGTCAATACAACGTATGTGGTTCTGTAAAATTTTATTAAACGTCCGAAACACATCCAATTTCGGACATCCAAATGGACGCACAGAAGTGTTAAATCCGGACGTCCCACGGACGTACATGGTATGTCCATCGGCTTTGAAACGGACGTCCAGCGGACGTACGCTAAAGCCGGAATAGACGTACGCTGGATGGGTGACGGACGTCCGGTGGTTGCAATTCTGGCTTTTAATGTTGTTTTTGTCGTGCACCGATATAACGTATTTGTAAGTTCAGTTTATAAATTAATTTCACTATATCCCTATTAGTAAACGTCGCACTTTTTTCTGCAGACTGGTCGTAAAACGCTTACCCACATAGAGCTGTTTTTGACTAAATGTTTACTTTTTCATGTTTGTCCGCCTTGTTCGTTAATTTTTATACGGCCGCTACATCTGTATCTGGTCTGAATTTTCGACATATACATGTAAGTTAGGGCAAATTCGTGGTTGTGTGGCGTATGACTGAACAAAAAAGTATGTACGTATACTTTTTTATACGTAAACGGGGAGTACTCCCCGTGTAATATTCGTCTAAAAGAAAATTTATGGACAAATGGCCTGGTTTGGATCAGGGGTACAAAATAAAAATTTGGCGAAGCTTGCACCAGGTCGCGCAAAGCTTAAACCATAGCGAAGCTGAAGGATTTTTTTTATGTAAGCATTAAAGGACACACCGCCACGCATTGCATTAGTTTTCAAATTGCTTATTTACATGTTTCGTCATCACTTTTCAATGTGGTAGTATAGTAGTCATCGTCATATCCATCTATATCGTCGTCTTCCTCATGCATGACTGGCGGGCCCGGATCGTTTTGTCCGCAGGCTTTTCACATTTCTCCCAAAAATTAACGCGTCATCAACCGGCTTCGCGAACTGGGCAGATCTGTAGCGCGAGCTGTCTTGTGCTCCCCCCTTGGGGCGCGGACGCAGGTGAACTGTTTTCTGATTGATTTGGTCAAAGCTTTATTGGAGGAAAAGGGAGGCCCGCAGGCCGTGCATTGGTATTTTTTCGCGAACGCCACGTGCAAGCCTCAACGACGCCGGGCGCTCCTCGTGAGGCCCGCAACATTGCGGCCAGCAACAACAGCTTTAAAAATTTTCTCCCACCGGAGCGCCAAGTCGCCCTGGTGCGGCGCGACCTGGAAACGCGGCCCGGACAAGAGGCCTCCTGGACTTAGTAGGCTAACCATGCCCTTCTACCCTTCTTTCCCTTTGGCTCGATAAACGTTTTACCACCATCCGTGGTAAGCTTTCTGATCTGCTGCCAAGAGGCCGAAAGTGCAAGCGTGGCTGTTGGGAGGCATTTAAATCCAAATTACGGTGTTCGCATGCACAGTCTTTCGCAAAATAATTGATACGATTGATTTAATCGCTACATATCATTAGAAAGGAATAATTCATACATTTTTAAGCAGTGTTTTAATGTTGGTGCGAAAAAGATATTTAAAACTACCGCGCAGGCTTCGTCTGGGGCCCCGAGCGCGAACACAGTCGGCCCCTGGCGGCGACGGGACGAACCGCTCCTAGTGTGGATGGCGCTCTCGCGTCGTCTGCTTTTTCACGTTGCGTGCGGCGCAAAACGCGTGCTGCACACGACAAAACAACCAATATGTGTGCTCGTTTGGCAGTAAGCAATGACATAGTTACCTCTGCGTGCGCATTTCCTCTAGAAACGCAATAATCAGCGGCCGTTGCGGGTTAATCCGCTGGTTTAATTCCACGAAACATCTTCGCTGTGGTCACCGCTTGAGTGTGAAACGTGTTATCAACATTGCCTCCACACATTGCACTTTTCTTATTGTTGAGTACAGTCGTCTGCCGTTTCGGGAACGTCGAAGGGTCCTTTTTGAAGGTGGCGTGGTGATTATTTAAAGGATAAAAGTTTAGTACGCGAAACGGGTAAGAAGCGACAAGACCTGCGCATACGCGTGCAAATTCCACACCCTTGTAAAATTGCGCTGTGTCCTTATAGAAAGAAGAAACAAACAAAAACATTTACACTGCACACGACCCGTGCACTATCGCCCATACATTACCGGACACGTATTTTACACCCGCAAGCGCCTGTGTGATCATGTCCTTCCCGTACCTTTTCTAAAATAAATACCATTTTTGGACAGTCATTGGTTATACTCAGGAGGAGGAATAAACATTTATTCAACTGTATCAAGTTGGTAATTTTACGCATTATTTAAAATATGTTTCTACGGATGCGCAAGAGTATTTAGGGGGGATTTTTCGGTAAAATTAAGCAGTTGTGAGTTTGTGTCAGTAATGTGGCATTTCGTGTGTCATTTTCATATATATCATTTTTATTTTTCCGACATGAATCACCTTGTCCAGAAACGTGTCTCACTCAGCATAACCAAATGCCTAATTTGGTCACGTCTTAACCTCTTAAGGTGGACCTAAGTTTAAAAAAAGAGGAGAAAACGCGTATTATATAATGCACGTTGTTGCCCACATGTGTGAGGGGTGTGTGCCATGACTCGATGGTTTTTTTTTTTAATTTTTACCCACAATGCTTGCTTTCAATACAATTTCGAAAAATGCGTCCCACAGTTCCTGGACAATCTCCGACAAAAAGGGGGGGGGGGGGGGGGGGGGGGGGGGGGTAGGGGGTAATCAGTTTTTAAAATACGTGTCCTGCCTTTTCACCGCTACAGAACACGACGCCTAGTGTAGTTTCGATTGTAAGTAATACTGATAACCATAGTTTGGCTTTTCGCGCACATTACATGCGTTCTCTTCTCGCTGCTCTTGCAACGTTGGCAGGACCCCCCTCCCCCTTCCCGAAAAAAAAACGAAATGCACAGAATTTAATTTTTTACCAATCCTTAAGAATTAAATGCCACGACAAAGGAGATATTCAGTTTACAAAACAAAGTAGTTACCGGGAACCCGTTGCGCTGATTTGCAACGAGAAATAAAACGGAAATGTTTTACTACATATGCAATAGCGCAACTTCATTTATTGCCATCTTTAGGGTTGGTAAGCGACCTTATACGCAAGAATGGAAACACATCTCGCTGTTGCAGGCACCTGTTAGATTTTAAAAGGAACGCAAATGGTCAACAGAGCAGCCGTAACAGAAAATTTGTGCTCACTGAGGTCCCAGAAGCTTGGTTTGCACGCTGTAAACCTGCTTGTCATTTTGCGAAAACCTAGCTAAACATGAGATGTTGATTGTACTGCGTACGTTGCCAATTCAATTTGCAAGTTCGATCACTTGCGACGAAATCCGTAAATAAGTGATCCGTAACCGTTATTCATCAAACCTTCCTTCAGAGTCGCTAAAATCTCATTTAAAAGACCCGTTAGAACGGTTACATTTATATCTCTGCGCTGATCAAAATTTAGTAATTTTTATGTTGCCTTTTGAACACACAAAAAATATCGTAAGCTCTTAGAAGGAATTTCGGGGCAGTTAAGTAGTGTTACCATTTCAGAGCATCCCACAAATGCAAGAATGCGTCATGCTGCCAGTGAAAGCGTTTGAGATTGTCGTTGTAAACTGAATTTCAGAGATCGAGGCTTCCTGATTTGTTTCTATTTATGCTTTTATTGAAGGCTCAAAGCCATAGTCTGGAAAGATCGAGCTTGCTACGAGCCACAGCGTACAAGTTCATTGTCACAATTACGGCCATTCTGAGATTCCCGATGAGTCGTCGCTTCTTTTGGCGTAGTAATAACAACTGACTGCCGCTTCCATGCTATACATTGAACGTTGAGGAACCGAACTACAGCATACCACTCTTGTTTGCACCTTTCGTGCGCACATACGGCGAGAAAAAGGCACGAAGCGCGCCCACAGTGTGCATTTTTACGGGCCGCTCAGCGGAGCATCCACACTAGCAGCGCGACGCTGTCGCCACCTACATGTCGAGCTCGCGGCGAAATTTCTTAGACGTCAGATTACCTAAACTGCAAGGGAACCTTATTTTCACGTCTTCAGCATCTAGCGCGAAGCCGGCGTCGGCGCATGCAAGGCGAAAGGTGCCACTGTTTCACGTAGATCCACAACTGCCACAACTCTGTCTGTTTTGACCCTCTGCGCATCGTAAGAATGGATGATTACTCTCACGACGCGGGTCAGGTTTCTCTACACATAAAGAAAATTGAGGTAAGTCAAACCTCTTTCCTTGCAGTCAGCTGGAGATTTGGAACCTGGGTTGGTTGGTAAATAACTTGCTATTGAAAACAACAATACGTCAGACGGGACAGAGAGAGAGAAGAGCCAAACCAACAAAATAATTTTGTTGCCAGTCCGTGCAGGTGTTTGCCTCCTTATCTATAGGTCAGCTATTTCGAAGCTGTCCCATCCAGCGGAAAATAGTACCATCGGTACCACTTCCAAGGTTATGATTGTGCCAAAATCATCACTGTTTTTAGATAGTACCTCGCGTGCTTTATAATTTTTCCAGGAATTTCTGACTGGCATAGCTCGCTCTCACGATGATTTCAAGTGTTTTATTGTTCCTTTTCGTTGTTTTCAGAAAGTAATCAAGCGCTTTATAGACCGTGAACTGCCCATCGAGGATGTCGTACAAGCAATACGAAATGCTCCAATACAAGAGGCGTGAGTATTGTACTGCTTATTTTCAAGTTCCTCGTTACAGATTGTGCACCACATTCGCCCGGTATCGACACCTCTTTATTCTTTTTCTTTTGTACAGTGAGACCTTTCGACAATCCGTGGACTTGGCTTCGAAAAAGGTCCTTTCAAGACTGCTGGCAAGTTTTTTTCCTAATTTCCTTTCTTTTAGAAAAGCAAAAGCCATCGTTTTTTTTTTGTTTGTTTCGCCGAAAGCGAGAGTGGATGTCGCTCCTTTGTTGCTGGCGCAGCGAAAAAATTACTCCTGCTCAGCGAAATAATAAAATTCTCCGGTTGTTTACCACCGGTAGCTGTAATCAAGGTGTTAATAGTACAAACTGCCGCATAATTAGCCCTCCTCTTATGCTTTTCTTCATTTGCATAGACAAATACTCACAGTATTTTCCTATTAGGTACTATAGGTATTTTCCTATTGCCTGAAAAGCAATTTGTTTGTAGAGCGATTGTTTAAAGTTTTTCAGGGAAACACGTGCTTCAAGAAGATGCAGCAGTTCTGTGGCTATAGCTACAAGTGCAGTGTATGCAAGGTTTTTCTTCTGCATTGCAGCCAATCTAGCTACATCAAGTTCTGTTTATGGAAATGCTTTTAATTCCACTAATGATTTTGTACAAGGTTCCATTTGGTTCTGTCGTCATCCTTGTCTTGAGATTGGAAAGCTGTCCCCTGTGCCTTTTAGATACTGCACTTCATATTTTTGCGTGTTACATGCAGGGCAGAGATTTTACGTAGAACTCAGCCGGTTTGTGCAGTCAAATGTTATTAAATATATCTGTGCCTCTGTTGTTTCTTGGTGCCAGTTACGGGAGTTGATGACCCCAGTCAAGCACGTTTTTCTTGAGGCCTTCCCCACTACCAAGGTTTCCCAATCGCTTGTGACACATTTCGCTGTCAGGTGATGTTAAGCTAGATGTACTGTATCATGTGCAGAAAGAAAAAATTGGCGCTGAGTTATCGATGTGATATGAGTCGCCAAAGTGCTTGGTGCTCCGTAATGACGTCACTTCATCGCATTAGCTACTGGAGTAGTATTTCGCTTGGCGGTTGAATAAAGTGCTTGCAGGTGCTTCGTTGTCCTTACACAAGTGACGTGACAGGATTTGTAAAATAAATAGAGGAGGTTCTGAATAAAAATAGCAGCTAGGTAACTGCAGTATTAATGCAACTTGCTCACTAGCAGCAAGTTGGATGTTTTTCTTCCGGCATTTGGTTCCGCTACTTCGGCGCTGCAGTGGTGGGAAAGCGTGTATCTCTCTCGTCGAACTGTAACCTCCACTTCAGTCCTACGACTGTGTTTCTGTCAGAGTAGTTGAAATGAATCCTTAAAACGTAGTTTTAAGGTCTACTCAAATGAGCTCTCGTATCTGAAATCTGTTGTTTGTCATTGAAAATGTTAAAGGAGCCATGAAGACAAAATACAAGTTGGGTTTATTAGGAAGACTGCTTAGTCCCGATTACAATGATATCAATATCATCGCAATCTTCGAACAAATAACGGAGATATTAAAGAAAACGTGTGAAGCAGTCGCGACCCCCGAGCCAATTTCCCGCAACTTTTCTATGACGTCACAGAACCTTGTTTGTGCGATTGGCGGCCGCCTAACTGACCTGTCGCGACGACACGACTGGACGTCTGTAATGGGGCCTCTAGTTCCATTTGACCGCATCACTCGAATGCTAACGTGCAGTTAACGCACTGAAAATTACGTTTTATTGTTGGCCCGTATGACGTCATTCTTGCTCATAACACTTCAGTGTGGCGCAAAATTTGAAAGTTTTTAAATACTTCTTGCTTTTTTTTTGTTAAAAAAACATCTTTTGTGGCTGTAATGCAGCTGAGCGACATACTGAATCTTAGTTCTTTCAAATTACGCGAAGTTGTATTTTCTCTTCATGGCTCTTTTAAGCCGTTGGCCTGTTTATGAACTTGGTCCTTTTCTGTTCCTCGGTTTCAGGTCAATGGTTTGAACAAGGACATGGCCAATGACCTCATTGACATGTCCATCTACTTGGCACGACAGTGTAAGTGTTTTTAAAGGGGCGCACTGGTCTTCGAAACTTTTGTTTTGCTTCCCAACCAATTTTAATGAAACCTTATGGACTTATTCAGTTTCTTTAGCTGAGTCCAAATATCTCATTCGTTTTTATGTGAATAAGTTATTTTCCAAGTTAATTAAAAATCTTCCTTGATTGTACTTGAGAACGATAGGAAAAAAATCGTTCAACAAAAAAATTGCCAGCAAGTCATGAATAGATATCAGAAGTTGTGCAAAAGCAGGGTTCGCACAGGTCCTTGAAAACCCTTGAATTTAGAATGTGTCAATTTCAAGGCCTGGAAAGTCCTGGAATTTTAAATGGTCCTTGAAAACCCTTGATTTTTCTGGAGAGAACCAATGGCCCTGTCTTTTCACGAGAATTTGAAGTGTTTGTCGTGGATTTTAGGTGTTAAAAATGTACAGAAACATTGTAACAATCAAGTTTCAGTGAATTGCGTGAAATTACGAGTTTGGTGGATTGTCATTATTACGAGGCAACATTGAGAGCAGCACTCCTCAATAGAATCTATGTCACGATACAATCCAGTGAAAGCTGGCTTCTCTTCTTTATCTTGCATTGCCCATCAGTCTGTCAACGGCCGCTCATTGCATGTTTTCTGTGCTTCGTACGCTCCATCTGCGTTTGCTTTTATGTGCAAATGGTGGACGTGTACATAGTTCACCCTGCCTTGCAGCAACACTTGCTGATTTAATTTCAGCTCATACTCTTGCTGACAAAGCAGAAGATGCAGGCAACATTAATGAAGTTTTGAAATCGAACAGCCTCAGCAAAACACCTCTAAATACCAACTGTGAAATAAAAAATAAAACTGGGGGAGCATTCACGAACTTTTAGCGCCTATCTAAATGTGCACTAATGTGCTTAGGTATTGGGCAATGAGAAAATTTTGCATTGTGTTGAAAAAAAGTTATAAATAATCCCAGATAAAACATTAGATGGGGGCCTTGAAAATGTGTTTTCTGATCCTTGAAAGTCCTTGAAAACCCTTGAATTTTTGCTTTTGAAGCCTGTACGAACCCTGAAAACGAAATATGGGAAGCAGTTTTTTTTGTTTTGTCATCACAAACAAGTTTATATCGATTGTAACTTCTAGGCTGGAAGTACACCTGCTAACCAATTAAAAATAACACTAATTAAACAACTACTAAAACACAAAATGCAAAATCTGATTCCCTTATTGCATCGTTTAAATATTCAGCTTCACAGTGTAAAAGAAATGATCATTCCTAGCTGCACTCTACATGCTGGGATGTACCTCTCAAGAATCTCGCTGCAATACCACTCGTGGCGAAAAACGGGGAATTACGGGAAAAGTGTTATTTTTCTGTGGAAATTGGGCCTCTATGGCTTTTATAAGTACCTGGTGCTGTCCCAGGTACAAAATTTTCTGAGGAAGAACTGCGCTCTTCAAGAGAAAAGGGATGCCTAAAAAAATGCTTTTTTGGGCAATTTTTTGGTTCCAAAGATGCTCTTAATGATGCTTGCCTTAGTGCCCTGACCCCATCTTTTTTCTCGGCATCAGTGACTACTACTGTTACTTTGAATAAAAATGTACCATGCTCAAGGTAAAGGAAAAAGCATCAAAATGTTGAGGAGAAGCATTGTTTCGGTAGCATTTCGGCTGGCGTACCCACAAATTTT
Organism: Haemaphysalis longicornis; assembly: GCA_013339765.2. Lineage (NCBI taxonomy): Eukaryota > Metazoa > Arthropoda > Arachnida > Ixodida > Ixodidae > Haemaphysalis > Haemaphysalis longicornis. Next base: position 30,861,817 of record CM023457.1, read on the forward strand.
CCTGCCGTTTTTTCGCGGGGCTGCCTTGGTTGCCAGACCAGGACTGTCCTCCCCTTTACGCACTGCCTTTACGGGCCCCATACGTTTGTAGTACCTCCCCCAGGGGTGAAGCGGAAAAAAAAAAAAACCTGGGCCCGAGTCACGAGCGCGCAGGGGTTTGAATCCAGAGCGGGCTGACAGATCCGCGGCCTTTACGGGCCCCAATACGTTTGTTGTACCTCCCGTGGGGACGAAGCGAAAAAATAACAAACGCGGGCTTGAGCCCCGAGCCCGCGGCGCGAGCGCGCAGAGGTTTGTTACCAGAGTGGGCTGACAGATCCGAGGCCTTTACGGGCCCCAATACGTTTGTAGTACCCACGAATGTATGATGCGAGCTAATCAACAGAGGGCACTCCTGGTCTGGCAACCATGGTAGCCCCCTGAAAAAAACGGCGGAAAAATTTGCGGGGTACGCCAGCCGAAATGCTACCCATATTTCTGTTTAGTGGTTGAGGTTAATGCCTGTAAGGGATTTACTCACGACTCTGCTTCTAGCCTCTTGCTAGTCTGTACATCCGCAAGCTGCTATAGGTAAGCTGTAAGATAGTAAAAGCTTGGTTAGTATGGTTAGCTTGGCTGTAACCATAAGTCTGTATCATTAAATGAGATTTTGAGGTAAATTGAGCTAGTTGAAGGTTTGCCAGTCTTGGAATCCTACCAAATGAACCAGTAGAATCTGTTTCTTCAGGTGAGAGTTTTGTTTAGGGATACTGTATAACCCTGTTAATGCATTCCTGGTTATTGCATTTTTCATTCACATGTGTAGAAAAAAAGTGCAGTCTCTTTGTAGCAGTTTCAGTTTGGTCTAGGTTCTAGGTGATAGCCCTGTTTTGCATTGCCTCAAAAAAATGGATCAGTAAGGCTCTGCTGCATCTGGTGTACTAAAAGGTTCCGTCATATCAGAAAGTAGTCACCCTTAAGATCAAAGGTTTGCCTTGTGTACAATGGGTATTCCCTCCCTGCTCCCAAAACAGGCTGTAAAGGCTGAAAGTATGAAAAATAAATAAAGTTAAATGCATGCATGTACAGTCATTGACAAATAAAATGCAAACACGGAAATATGAACTCCGCGGAACACACAAATAGCGGGATTTCTTTCCACGCAAGTCAAATGGTCGCATTGCTTAATTACAGTAATAAAGTTGGGAATGAATGTGGCTTTCCAAATACAGTCGATCCCGCATATATCGAACCCAAATATATCGAATTATTGCATTTATCGAACGGTGCGAACATCCCCTTGGAAATCCTATGCAAAAGAAAACATTTTATATATCGAATTATCGATATATCAAACTACTTTGCGATCCCCTTAGAGTTCGATATATCCGGGATCGACTGTACACCAATAGCACGCCGTTATTTGACCTCCACAAAGAGTATCTTTCAATTTTGCGTGTTCTGGTTCACATTTTTCTGTCTGCATTTCATTTGTCCGTGACTGTACAGAAACATGTTCCCGTTAGATAAGTTGCAAGTGTAATGGTCTCGGTTGGTGTGCTGTGGCCACTTACAAGTTATTGGATCTCCGTGATGGTGCTCCGTCCCGCTGTGAGCATTTTCTACGTGATGCTGGTCACAGTTTGTTCACTAGCATTCTTCGTCAGAGAGCCGTATCCTCTCTTACGTAAAAGTGCGGTGGAATGTGCCCTTTCGGACGGACTCTTTTCTTCGGTGCAGCCGACCTGTGCTCGGGGAGTCTGCCCGTGCTGCTGCTGTGCGACGTGTTCGACAGCCTTCCCCTCAACGAGAGCGAGGAGTTCTTCTGCCTCGTCGAGGACAAGGTCGACATCTGGAAAGAGGTGCGCTCTGTTCTCGGCCGGGTTGCTGGCGAATGTCGTAGAACTTTGGAGAATCAACGTCGATATGAAGTTGTGAATCCTTTGGGTCCTTCTGAGTGTTGCAGCTGTTCATAGATTGATTGATCGATTGATTGTAGGGCTTAACGTGCCTACGCAATGCAGGCTATGAGGTGCGCCGTAGTGGAGGGCTCCGGATTAATTTTGACCACCTGGCGATCTTTAACGTGCGCTGAAATCTCGTACACATGGGCGTTTTTGCCTTTTGCCTCCATCAGAAAAGTGGCCGCTGCGGCCGGGAATCGAACCCGCGACCTCGTGCTTAGCAGCGCAACGCCTTAGCCACTGAGCCACCGCAGCAGGTAGTGTTACAGCTGTGCAATGCCAGGAGCATTACGGAGAGGGCTTTTGGCGCAGAAGGAACGCCATCCTGCGGAGTACATGTCTTGCACGATCTTGCTCCTCATCCCACCCGTGAAATGGAGTGGCGTCACCTTTTAGAGCAAAAGCTTAGTGGGACCGATGGCATCCTGTCAGAACACTAATGCATTTCCTTATAGACCAGTTGATCGACTGAAAAGCTCAAGACAATACGCACATTGATCTAGAAGAAGGAGTACAGCAGTATACCTTTATCTCATAAACCAGGTATCGGTATGCATTTGGATCGTCCGTAGATGCGTTTACTTAGTGCACAAAAAATCATCGCATGGGTTCGTTCTTTGTTTGTGATTCAGGTCCTTGAAGGTTCGACGATCGATTAGATGCACTTTCAGCTAAGCTTGGATGCACTTTTAGCTTTAGCACTTCTCTCAGCTTTCTTTAGGAAGGGGTGGTAAATTTTTTTTTCTTCTTTACATGCCCTGTTCCTTTGCAGTCAAATTTCATCTGAGGGTCGCAGTTTACAGTCCATTTAATTTAACGCAAACATCTGCAAGTGAACTTGCCCGGTTATTTTGTGCTCGAAGAAAAACCGGCTTTTGGCAGCCTTTGCTGCTACTGTGTTCTCGTCTGTGTGCGCTCATTGCACTCGCACTAGGCATGTGCGCATCTAAGTCTGCTCTCAGGTTCGACAAAACATTTTGTGGTAGGCAAAATGTCTGATAGAATCGGTTCACTACCGTTCAATGATGTTAACATTTTTTATCATGATGGCCAAGGTTCCGAACCATAGGCAAAAGTAATTTTTATTTAAAGTTTAAATAACCAAGTGTCATCATCGGTCTTTGTGCTAAACCAAACACACCATGAAATAGTACTACCTCCATGCAAATTTTGAGTGCTAATTTTGAGTGATTTGCTCAAAAATGTTTTTGTTTAGGAGGCCTATTTGTTGTTGCAGCACTACAAATAAGTGAAAAGAATTTTTTAAAGAGGCCTACTTATTGATGTAACACTATATTGGCTGTGTAAACACACCCTCTCCTGTTTTTCTTTCTCTATCTTTGTTCTTTTTTGTTAAGATAATGTTTGGAGTTGAGATATTAATAATGGTTATCAGTTGTAATAAAGAAAACTGGTTTTCTCAGTGTCATGATTAGACTGTACCATGCATTGATTAGAACTGATTTGCCATAAATAGGCATGCTTTTAAGTAATTTATCTGTTATTGCTGTTTTGCATAATGTGTTTATTGTTGTTTTTTTCTTTTCAGGATTTTTTTCTTCAAGCCTTGCAAGAACCAGCTTCTCAGGACCTGCAACGGTATGCACGCGTGATTTCTTCTCAAGTTTCAGATTTTGCTAAGGAAATAAGCTTCTTGAAAAATGCCCTTTTTAAATTCTTTTTGTTTGCATAGATGAAAACAGGGGCAGTGGCTTCAAGTATGGTGCATTACTTTGTTTTTTTGGGGTTAAAGGTTATTTGTCTCGGCAGTGTAAGAAAGTGTTATAGTTAGAAGTGACCTAACAGAATTTGTGACCTATAAAAGCTGGAAGACCGAAAACATGAAAGCTAATGTAACATCTCAGCTTGAGTATGGTAACTGGAAACAATGCTGGATCGTGAGACCTTTAACCTTCAGCGAAGCTTAGCAAACTGCCGAATAACTAGGAAAGGGCTTTTGTGTGATCGGGCACTGTGCCATTAAGACTGAGGCAGCCGTGTATGCCTTTAATGCCTGTACAGTTATGTGCACAAATGATTATCAAATCTTTAGGGCTTTACGAGTAAGCCTCAACAATAACAATCTGTGTTTGTGTCGCACACCTTTTAGTGTGTCGTTTTTTGCCCTGTTTTCTTTTTGTTGACATAATGCCACTTCTACAGTGGCCACCTTTACTCTGTTGATTTCTTGATTATCAGCTCAGACTTGTTGGTTATCAGCTCAGAAGGACTCGCTTTGCTTTCTGACTGGAGCGGCTTACTCTCGCTAGAGTGGTGTAATTGGAGAGGGCCTGTGTCCACCCCCTGCAAGCCAGTCTTCCCATAAGCGGAACAGAAACTACCATCTTTCCTCTCCCTATCTCGTCCGCTTGCAGACCTGCTTCGGAGGTTGTCCCGGTCGCAGAACACGGTCTTTTGCGGCAAGATCCTGGTGTTCCTGGCAAAGCTCTTTCCCCTCTCGGAACGTTCGGGTAAGTCTTTGGCGCAGTGGTGGGCTCTACAGGCTCTAGGGACTTTTAGAGCGGAAGTACCGTTTTCTCGAGGGACTTTCAGTGCCCGAGTACCATTTTCTCGAGGGACTTTTAGAGCAGGAGTACCATTTTCTCTAGGGACTTTCAGAGCAGGAGTACTGTTTTCTTTAAGAACTTCCAGAGCAGAAGTACCGTTTTTTTCTAGGGACTCTCCAGGGACTTTCGGAAGAGGAGTACCATTTTCTCTAGGAACTTTTAGAGCAGGAGTACCATTTTCTGGGGAAAGTTAGCTGTGTTCTTTCCTTAGTGCTAAAAGAAAAGGTAAGCAAAGGAGGGGGGTGAGTTTACTAGACTTCCTTGCACAAACAAAGCACGTATGATTGGGATTGAGATTTAGAGCCACTCGCGGGCAGGCATGTTGATACGTTTGCACCTGTCTTGTTAAGGTAGGAGGGGTGTTGAGAGGGAATTGATGAACATGAAAGTGGAGTGTAGGGAAAAGAAAAAAGAGGTGTTTTGTCATTCGTTATACAGTCGTTCTCATGCTCGTTCTATTGAGGGCGGAGCCAGCTGCGAAAAAGGAAGAAAGTGAATGAATCACTGGGTTATGTTTGATGGGAGACATATGGATGAAGTGATGCTAAATTGTACGAGCCAAGGACTTGATTGATTGATTGTAGGGTTTAAACGCGCCAACGCGACGCAGGCGATGAGGCGCGCCGTAGTGGAGGGCTCCGTATTAATTTCGACCACCTGGGGATCTTTAACGTGCGCCGAAATCTCGTACACAACGAGCCAAGGACTGGGGAGGGATTTAAATGCTATGTCATTAAAAAAGATTGGACAGTTGTTCAGTACCAAACACTAGCTTAATCAGTTGGATATAGTTTCAACAGATGTAAGGGCGAGGAACTTACATAACTTTTTGCGGTGGACCGCAGTGTAACAGAGCATTTCTTTGGCGTCTGTATTTTATAAAAAGTCATTATAAAATGTGCTTTAAATGCTTCTTTAAGTCTCAAGTTTATTAAAATCTATCGTAAAAAAAGCAGGCACTCTGGTGCTTAGATTGGGAAACATTTTCACAGAACAGTTCCACAAATTTGTGGCAGGAGAGAGCAATATGGACGTAAATAAGCTGCATGAGAAACTGGTTGGCATTCTTGATGACAACTTGCAAGTTCACGTATTACTGCTTTTCTTTTCTTTTCTTTTTTTTCTTTTTTTGTTTTGAATATAGCCTACGGATATGCATTCTTGATACCGTAATGAAGCAGAGCTAATGCATACAGTCGTGCCGTTTTAAATTGTCTGCTCACTCATAATTGTGTGCACCACATGGCGAACGCCGACGCAGGCCTGAACATTGTCAGCGAGTTCAACGCGGAGAACATCACACTCTTCAGTTCAGAGGATTACAAGGGTTTGTCCGACGAGCCCGCATTTCCCGAGGACCCTGAAGAGCAAACCAGCAGGTGAGTGGAACCGTAGGCAAGTTTACTGCGCTGTTCTGTAAACAGGCCGGTGACAAGCGCACTTGCAACACCGTGCACAAGTTTAGTATGGATACTTGCAGATAGATTGTAGCATATCTACTTTTATCACTATCCACCATTTTTTTATCCCCTACTCAATGGTAATCTGCAGGAAGGTTCAGCGATAAGGGGAAAATAAAGCTTGTGGGTATTCGAGCACGATAAGCAGAAGTTCAGACTCGCATCACACGAAGCAATCACATTCATTCTCGGAATGGGGGCAGGGACTGAAACGTAATGGCTTATCTGGTCTCCTTTTGCTTCCTAGAAGGAGTGTTTGTTATCTGAGGCATGTTTACGACTTCTCATAAGCGTGGAGATCACCTTCTTCCTTCTGCCTGCTGTGGGGATGACCTGTGGTGGACTGATAAGTCATGAAGTTCTTCCCGAGATTACAGGGCACTTGCGTGCAACACTTGCTAAGAGGGAGAGGTGGAATGTAAGATCACACATAAGAGGAACAATTCTGTCGGACGTTTCCACTGTTGAAGCAGTGATGGTCATACTGGAAAGAAAAGTTCCCATTTGTGGGTTCAGAAATTCTTCCCTACTTTTATCATTTTTTTCCCCGCAGGTTTCCTAAGAATTCCCTGCAAATTTCCCTCCACTCTAATTTTGCAGCTTAAAGATCTTTACGTGTATTCGTAATTGGCAAGCATGCATTTTGTACCAAAATGCATGCTTGCTTCACATGCTAAACCTCTAAGTTAAAACTGCCCATATGAAAAAGGACAAACATTGTTGAGTAAGAGACATAATTTTAGCTGAGCTCAGGAACTGCTGGCGGTATCTCTTTTGACAGCTCCCTAAGTGACCCAAAATACGTTTTGTATATGCGCAGGAATTCACGCGAACAGGCTTTAGCCCTTCAGCTGCCGCCGCTTCACGCTTTACTAGCTGTTTTTAATGGAATATTTCCTGTATGCTCCCTCCCGTTTTGGTGAACTAGATTGGAGAGCGATCTTGGAAAGCTTGTGGCTTCCGTTAACCGACGCGAGAATTTTTCTCCGCAAATGCGAAGTTACGAGAAAGCTGTATAGCTTTCCTGTGTAGCCGTATGGCTGCTTAGGTGGATGTCAAACTTTCCTTTACAAAATACGTTTTTGTATATGGCGCAGGAATTTACGCAAACAGGCTTTAGCCCTTCAGCTGCCACCGCTTCACGCTTTACTAGCTGTTTTTAATGGAATATTCTTTCCTCTATGCTCCCTCCCGTTTTGGGAACTAGATTGAAAGCGATCTTGGATGCTTGTGGCTTGCCTTAACACGACTGCGGATATTTGAACATCACTCCGACAAAATGCTAAGGGAACTTTTTAAAAGAAAAGAAAGTAATAAAAGATGCGAGGTCCGGTTTACTGACATTATTTTTCCTTTCACTCAATGACTCCTAAAATTCCCTGAATGATTCCTAAAATTCCCTTTAATGGTAAAGGTTCCCTTTTTCCCTTTTGGCCAAAATGACAGCCGGAAATTCCCCGAAAAAGGGAAAATTCCCCGCACAACACCGATGCATGAAAAGTGAAGTGAGGGAGTTGTCATCTCATGTGAGTAATTTGTACTATCAGCATCTCCTCATGGCTGGTCTATTATCTGAAGCTGCTGGCCCTAATATGCTCCAGCTGAAAATATACAAATGGCATGCTGCCATTTTTAAATTAAGATGATTATGATAATGCCTGGCAGCCACTGAATTTAACTTGGTCCTGCATGGGGTCATAATGGACATGTGTGAGTCATTCTAAAGCGAGAGCTTTGTTAGTGGGGCCGATGGCGTCCTGTTAAAAAAACTAATGCATTTCCTCATAGAACGGTTGGTCGGCCGAAAAGCTTGGTGCACGTGTGAAACTAGGCTTTGGTACACATGGTGCACGTGTGAAACTAGGCTTCCATTCTGTTAAAATGGTTACTTGAAAATTGCAAAAAAGGAACGGTTCTAGATAACACAATACACGTATCGACAATGAAGAAGGAGTACAGTAGTATGTCTTTATCTCAGAAAACCGCGTATCGGTGTCCATTTAGATCGTTCGCAGATGCGTTTACTTAGTGCGTGAAAAATCGTCGCATGGGTTCGTTCTTCGTTTCCGATTTGGTCTTCGAAGGTTTGGCAATCAACTGAACGCACTTTCAGCGACCGTTTGATGCACTTTTAGCTTTCGCGCCTCTCTCAACTTTCTTTGGGAAGGGATGTTAAAGTTTTTAACTGCTGTTACTTGGAAGAAAGGTGCACTTTATGTGCTGGTGTGCACATTCTTTCGCACATCACGGTTCTGCTGTTCTGTGCAAAATGTTGGGCTTGATTTCATGCTGTCGTAGCTCTTTTTCGATGCAAGCAGAAAACAAACGAAATTTTGGTGCTGCGAAGACACCAGTCTCTAACCCACCTCTCTAAGCACATCTAAGGCAAACTGTTTCTTTGACATCTTTAACCTTAAACATATTTTTAAAATATTGTTATTCCATTCGTGACCTACTGCTGATGATAGGGACACCGTTTTCTTGTTTTTAGGGCTCTGTGGTTTAAGAGACTAACTTCACTGCTGCCAAAAATCACTAGGACCCGCCGCGGTGGCTAAGGCGTTGTGCTGCTGAGCATGAGGACGCGGGTTTGATTCCCGGCCGCGGCGGCGGCTTTTCTGATGGAGGCGAAAAGCAAAAACGCCCGTGTGTACAAGATTTTGGCGCTTGTTGAATATCACCAGGTGGCCAAGATTAATCTGGAGCCCTCCACTATGGTGCGCCTCATCGCCTGCATTGCGTCAGCGTGTTAAACCCTACAATCAAATCAAAAATAAGTAGCGGGGAAGGGGGAGAATTGTGCTTGTACAAAGTTTATGGAAGTGGGTGCCAGAATCATTCAGTTCTCTTTATTCCACGCAGATATTTTCAGTTTCGTGCTACGGCTTCTCCTGCCCCTTTTTTTATTATTATCAAGTTCCTTATCAAGTTCCACCACCCATTAAGTCCCACCACCTTATCAAGTTCCTCGAAAGAGCTGATTTCACGACTTCGTTGATGAAGGAATTTGGCAGCCATTGCTGTGCGAGCAGACCGCGGTAATACTCTGAAAACTCGTAGCGGGCCCCGTTTCAAGTTTGATAGGAGGCTTTAGGAGTTGCCTTGAAGAGAATTGTGGTTTTGAAGATGGTTTCTCACGCATTTGTTGTTGCAGCAACGCGGTTCCCGTGGACTACAACCTGTACCGCAAGTTCTGGTCCCTGCAGGAGTCCTTTCGGCAGCCAACCCTCTGCTACAGCAAGGTCCACTGGCGACAGTTCACTACGGCAAGTAGTATCCCCGTTTGTTGCTCTTATTGGGCCTCTTCGATTATCAGTCCCGAACCGTCCGCTGACTGCCCAGGACGCGATCCGGTGTTCAATTTTTCTATGTATTCCTATGGGACCTCAGTCCGAAGGCAGTCCTCGGACTGACCGCGGGCCGTCCAGGAATGGTAAATCGAGGAGGCCCATTGTTTATTAGTTTTTGTTGGTGTGTGGGTTGTTTTTTGCACATGGAAGTGATGCTAGGCTAGAGCGGCCAAAGAGCATTGGGCTGGAAATGTGCTGTACCCCCACCTCTTTCCTGTCCTCTTCGCAACGATGTTTCCACCATGATAAATTTTTTCTCCGCGTCCTGTGAATTTCGTTGCAAGTTGGATTCAATTGTACTAGGTTGGTGATACAGTTGAATCTCAATACAATGAAATTCAATTTTCCAAATTTTATAAATCAGGGAACAAACTTAAATTTCCCTGCAGCTTCCCATAGGCTTTATGAGAAGCTGCGGATTTTACGGATTGCTTTATGAATTTTACGGTGTTTCCAGTTTGACAGAAAAATTTGCGGTGCCTGGAGACTTCATGAAATTAAATTGAGGTTAATAAATCGAGGAAGAGAAATACAAGTGCACTTGTTAAGCCCTGAATGAAGTGATAGGTATCCGCTCTTTCCTCTCTTCTCATTACTTATTTGTTTTTTGAAATTTCTTTCCTTACCTTGCATTGTGTCCGTATGCAGCAGGGTGGACAACATTTCTGCCCCTGGTAGCAGTTTTGTGTTCAGCGGTTCGTTGTGTTCTGCATCCACTGCGCAGTACTCGCAAGACGTGCTGTCGGTGTTTGGCAGCTTCAAGCTGGACGACGTCAACACGGCGAAGTGGGCGCTGCCGCAGAGCTCCACCAGCGAGTCAGGCAAGCCCATGTACTTCGCCAAGTACCTCACCAGCCAGAAGGTGGGTGCGAGCGAGCGTGAAGTGTGGCTTTGGCTCGTTGGAGCCTCTAAACTTGACTCGGCTTGAGCGGATCCCGTTGTATTGCGTTTCAGCTGTTGGAGCTCGAGCTGAGTGACAGCAACTTCCGCCGCTACGTCCTGGTGCAGTTCCTCATCCTGTTCCAGTACCTGCAGTCCACGGTCCGCTTCAAGCTGTTGAGTGCCCTGCTCTTCTTCTCCCTCTTTCTGGAGTGCCATTGATGAGCCAGGCTGGCTTTCGAGTGCGGCGTTCCGCTTGTTAGCCCAGGCCTTCCAAAAGCGTGTTTTTTAGGGGTGTGCGAATATTCGAAACTTCGAATATTCGATTCGAATTCTTTGGTATTCGATTCGATTCGAACGACACTTTTATTGTTCGAAATATTCGAACAACCCAAAAATTAAAAAAAAAATCAGATCATGTCTCGACAGCAAAGTCGCGAAGCATATACATGGCGAACGGCACGTGCTTTCACAGACTGTATCGGTGTTTATTCGTAGTTATCAGCGCGCGGCAATGTGTACGGGCTCGGGCATGCCAGCCACTAGTGTCTCAAGTGAGCGGCTGTTTTTGGTATCTGGTGGAGTCGTGACGAGCAGGAGGGTTGTCACTGCTCCCCGAACATGTCGAGCAGCTAACCTTTCTCCGTGATAACATTTAAGTGAGTGCAGACCTGTTGAGTGCAATGGTATTGTGTGATTCATAATTTTACTTTATGTGATTCGTTGTGCAGTAAAGTTGCAGTTTTTGTGTCTCTAGACAGTGAAAACTTTAATTTTACAAAAAACAATAAGAGTTCGTATTCGAAAAATATTCGAAAAATATTCTATTCGATTTGAACTTTGTTTTTATTATTCAAATTCGCTTCGAAATTTAAAAAATTAATATTCTCACACCCCTAGTATTTTTGCTTCGTGTGAGGACAGATTAGCTACTGAGAATGGTTCAGCCTCCTATCGTCTGCCTCAAAGTGAATGGTTGAATTGACGGCCCCCGTTCGCAACATTGTGGTTGGGTGTGTTGTGAAAACGTTCGTGTGAGGATGTATTCCGGAAGTTTTGAGCAATTGGGATTCCTCTCTCCGCTGTCCCTCGTGTCAGGTTTTTGTAGTTTCTATTTGTTACGTATCATTTTCATATGTGCCAATGCTTATCGCTGCTTGTAGGCCACTGAGGAGACTTGCTACTAATTAAAGGTCATTGGAAAGAACCGAGCTGATGGAGGTGACAAGCGAAAACGTCCATGTATTGAGATTTCGGCACTCGTTAAGGACCTCCAGGTGGTCAAAATTAATCTGGAGCCCTCCACAACCATGTGCCTCTTATAGCGCAGGTTTAGCTTTGGCGCATCAAGCTTCCAAAATTCAAGAAAAAAAAAATGTTGTGGAAAATTTGAACTGAGCTTTTAAGTCTCTCACTCCGTAATGCTGAACGTGTCAATCTTTGTGGGGTCACCAAAAACCACAAAGTAACACTTAAAGGGGCCATGTAGACAAAATACAAGTTTGTTTTATCCGGGAGATTTCGTGTTTTGTAGTGCTCCCAGTGCTTGTTGACAACAAACAGTGCCGTATTCACTGAGAAATTAATCAATTTAGGGGAAAATTTTTATTCTCCCGCCAAATCGTGTGTTTTCGTGACATCAGCAGTGAAGTCATAAGTGCGCGTATTCGAACAAACTTCCACTGTGTCATTCAGCTCTGCAGCCTTGCTTGCCGTCAGCCCTCCCACATGCTGCTGCCATACTTAGCTGGGGACCGTTGTTCGCTGATGCTTTGTTTTTGACTGTATTTGCTCCTGACTTGTTTTTGTTGCTGTAGAAAGTAATCGTTTTGTGAAACAGGGTGTGCTCGACAAACAGGGTGACGTAAGACAACGTCACTTACGCCAATCGGCCAGTGTCGTGTAAGACAACTCCAAAGTGTCGGACTGCTGAGCACCTAAGGCAAGCATAGGGTGCCAGTACCAACAGCAGTGCGCACCGGTACTTCTATGTTGATGTGTGTTTTGGTAACTTTCATTGTTTACTGCACCATTCTTACTGCTGTAAAATGAAAATGCATTACATTTAAGTGCAAATAGCTCGTTCGACAAGCCTATAAGCCGTGCCTAATTTGCATTTGCTTTTGCCGGCCTCAGCCAATCGCACAGCTGGTTCTGTTGCGGGAAATGGGCTAGTGGGTCGCATGGCCATTCCCTTTTTTTTCCCGATTGTATAGCTTATTCGAGTGAAGTGTGCGTCAAAAGTGGTGTCTGTATGATTATAATGAGGCCGTCTTTTGAATGAACCAAACTTCTGTTTTTCTGCATTGCCCCTTCAAAGGTTGATCAGTGCTTTGGAAGGAACACTTTTTCAAACGTACCGCATGAGCTGATGTTGCCTAAAAATGGGTTATCGCTAGAAATGTACCCCCTCCACTCTTGGGTGTGCAAGCTTTCAAAGGGGTGAAAAAGTAATCTGTGCCTCACAAGATGGGGTGTGTCTGCTGCTTTGACCTTTGCCACTGGCGTCTCTCCCATGTCTATGCCTGTTATCAGGGACTCCCATGTCCTGACGGAGGAACAGACCACCTGGGTGAAAAACACCCAGGCTCAGGTGTATAAGGTGAGTGGTTCCAATGGGCTCTCTTTATTGCATCGTTGCACAGTTTTTGAAGACAATAGTCTTTCTTGGGCTACTTAAATGCAGACATTTTGGTCTTCTGTCTGTCTGTCTGTCTGTCTGTCTGTGACTCGATTCAGCCACCCAGCCAAAGTGAAGTAAATTCTGTGCAATAGACTTGTATACCCACAGCCAAATCTAACGTCGAAGTCCGGTGTCAATGTTCACAGTTGTCAACATTGTTGAACAAGAACAAGACATTACGCAAATATGAGGCTGAAAACCAAAACATAAATGATATTTGCGGTGTTCCTTTATTAAAAAATTTTCGGATGCTTGGTTTTGCAATACCAAGTAAAATACTACATCAACTGCAGAAAACCGTCGCCTGCTGTTGCTTGCGCTACGTGGTGGAATTTAAAAGCATCAAACGGCAACAGCAACGAAAGCTTCCACTAGATCGGTTCCGCTTCGAATGCCCGTGGAGTAGTGCCACGTTGTTCTATAAATGTTGTAGTAGGGTGCCTCGATTCACGCGCGTCTCCGCCGTACGGCAGCGTTGGCATTGAGGCACCCGAATTGGAGCAGTGGAACACGGTAAATTTAAACTGACTTGAGCAAACCTATAGTGTATTTATCTTGGGAGGAACGATACGGGAGAGGAACAGCATGAGAGGTGAGTGGAAATAGAAGGGAGGCATTTATTTGGCAGGGGTGCCAGTCGACTATCGTCTTTCGTCGGCATCTGCAACGAAAGGAGCAGATACGCGGCCATTTTTTAATCCGGTGCGTCGTCACACTTGTTGCGGGGGGTAATGAGGTTGACATCACAGCTGTGTGTAGGCTATGATGTCGGCATGTGCATTGAATGGCGTTATTAAACGAGGAGTTGACCAACTTGGTTTGCCTGGTTACAGTGAAAACTAGATTTGATGGACTGACCTGTGGTTGCTAGCGTGTTGATTTGAGTGGCTCATTGTCTACAGTATAATCAGAGAGGATTATTGCTGGTGAAACATTTCTGCTGTATCTCGATCTATGAGCGCTGGGGAACATATCCGCCAGCTAATTTTTTTAATGCTGTTATGACTATATGTGGCATAATATGCTGGACGTTATCCATTGACGTTTGTAGAAGCATTGTGTAGTGAAGCTTCTTGGAGTAAATAAAAATAACTGCGTGTTTTTTTGTTGCTTTGCTTCTTTTTTCTTCTGCAGCATTTATTTTTTTTGTTGTTCTGATCATGTGCTAGTACAAATTGAGGATTACAGTCGTACATCCTTAGCACCAGTGGCTGTGAATGCTTGCAAGCTTACCTGCTAAGGGCTACAGTGTGTAATAACTCTCATCTTTTCCTGCTCCATGCGAATGGTGAAATAGCTGCTGGAAGAGACGCCACCCGATGGAGCTGGTTTTGCATCACGAATCAAGGTAACTATTATACTTCGCCACATTGTGCTTAAAGACTGATTGTACTCACAATTAGGGCTGCTTTGTGGTTAAACTTTGCAAAAGGACCAGTAGGAGGAGGCAGAGATTCTGGATGGGTATACCCTAAAAGATGAACAAAGACAATAACAAACATGACAAGTTGAACACAAACTGCACCTAAGTAGGCTATGTGATTGGGGAAAACGAAGATGGGAGTCCTACACCTGGAGGCATTTCTGTCTGTTGCGACAGAAGTATACGAGCGCACCAATCACTCTACTCTGGCTGTGTGCAGTCAAAACGAAAAGAAATGTCAGCGACTCTTGCTGCCCCTTTTTCTCGTTGAAACTTTGGGGGTTTTGTTGGACTCTCATTTTTGAGTTCTTGTGAGGTGTTGTAGAACAAAGCTTGTAAGGGGATTGTTTGAGACAAGCACAGTACCTGTGGCAATGCCATTGCAGAGGGAAGCCTAGAGGATGCAGTTTCGGAGCATTTGGGCACCATTTCTTCAGTGTTTACATGAAATGCGTCATAAAATGGCGGATGCACCTGATGTGGTCCCACGCACCGTGCGTCATCGTTCCCATTCTTGTGACCCCCTTCCCCTCGCGTGTTGCAGCACATTCTCCAGCGGGAAGAATCGTGGAATGCGTGGAAGAACGAGGGCTGTCCGGACTTCAAGGAGGCCAAGCCCGTGGTGCCAGTCTCCGGAGACGAGGTGCGTGGCACTGCAAAGCGCTTTAGGGCTGCCACCTCTCGCCTCTTTGTTCTTTTTTTCTTTAACTCCTTAAAATTGGCCAAAATGTTAGTTCTCTGCCCTTCAGGTCACTCTCAGCTGTGACTTTTCTCATAGAGTGAATCAAATGCATGCCCGGCTCTTCAAGCAATAGTTTGTTTGCGCATGCATACGTCAGTAGTTCTGTCGTTATGGGTATCGCTGCTAACCATGCTTCGTGAATCGTTCCCTTTGTTTTGCGGCGAGGACCAGGCTGTGCAGGATTATCTTCTACTGTGCTGAAAGTGGAGCATTCGTTTGTTCTTGTATTAGACCACTCCTAGCTGTCTCGTTTGATGTAGAAATGTCATAACCGGTTTGTCACTTACCTACACCTTTCTGGTTTGGTCAACAAAATTGTCGATCCGATTGGATGTTTTTGAAAAACTCCGCCCCAGGATAAGTTCTCGCGACCAATGCCGTGGCATTTTTGTCAGAGCTGCATGGGCCTCGTGATCAAGGGGCTGCGGTCACATGGTCACACTAAACAACGCCGAGACTAAATGCTAAGCCTTAATGCCAAATGCTTAGCATGCTAAGACAGGCAAGACTTTGACGATGCACTTCACCTACCTGTTGTTCACATTGGGTGTGCGGGGATACAGCCACCACCTCTCGTCCACAAATCGAACTCTCGCCATTGTTCTGAAAGTGAAATAAACATTGAATTTCTTTTTTTTTTTTTTTGTAGGCAGTCACGCTCCAAATATATATATATATTTTTGTCGCATGGATGCGTGTTTTTAGTGGTTAAGAACCACCTTGCTTTTAAAGGTTAAAACCTTCTGCTGCAGTGTCATTGCCTCGATGTTACTTATGTGTCGCCCAGAATCTAGCCTTCGCCTTTCAGTCAGGAATGTAAGTATGAGCAGGAGTAGAGCATGTACTTGGTCATCATCGTCATCATCTATGGCAGAAGGCTTGTGTGTGCACATATTGAAAGAGGTCTCGACAAGTGACTCATGATCGTGTTTCATACAATGCCAGCCTCTATTCTGTCTGCAGCTTTGAGAGCTCTTACAAAGTTCTTGTCAACAAGCTCAGGCATTGCTTCGACGACATTTATTTGTGTATTCATAGAGGAGAGTACTGCCTGATCAAGGCGTATCACTCTGTTCCTCCCCTGAGCAAATAAAGGGAGCTTCATCTCGTAGGATTCTAGACCCTTGAAGTTGCCTAGCTGATTCTTGCATTTGAGCAGGCTGGAACAAAGCTTAAAGGGACCCGGCAACACTCTGAGCAGTGCAAGTAAACCTGCCCCAAGGTTTAGATTACACAGCCAGGAATACCTGAGCCAAATATTACAACGCGTACATAAAGCGGTAACGCGCAAATCGCTGTGAAAGACGTGGAAAAACCAACTGAAAAAACCAACCGTGCTCTCTTCAGTTTTCCTCATTATCATCCGTGGCGTGGTTGAAATGACGTCATTGCAGCCGCGGCTGTCTCTTTGCTGTCGCTGGTCAACTTCACGGCTTATTTCTCGCATTTCCTGTGACGATCCATAGTCGTTGGTGCGTGTATTAACCTTTTCTATGCCTGAACCTGTATGCACAGTTTTGGCATTCCTTTGTGTTTTGAGTGCGCGCTTAGTTTGAGTGACCAACTCAATACTCCCCTTTCAATGAGACCACTCAACAACAAACGTTTATTGCTTCAAACCACCCTGCCATCCTGAGCGCACGCTACGAGCAGGCAACTTTTTTGTGGCACCAGACCAGGAAATAGACCCCTCCACGTTGCGGAGAAAAAGGAGAAAACTCCCGGCCTGTGATATATTGAAGGGCCACCGAAGAGAATGCCGCGAGCCTGCCCCTTTTTAGGAAGAGAGCGCGCAGCTTTTGCCGCGTTGTCCACGGTCGAGTTGAGAGGGAACAATTACAGACGATTTGTCCATTGCGCGTAGTTTCGGTGATAGTGAACGGATTTTCATAATTCTGCGGGAGGAGATTGCTGGGACAATAGGCTTTACCCCAAATTTATTCTGAGTAGTCGATGGTAAGTGCTGCAGGGCCCCTTTAAGCGAAACCCACTCACAGCAAAAGGGGCCTGGACAAAAATTTGCAAATGACAAGGACTCAGAGTTCCAGCACCTAATGCTTGCCTCATTGTGGGATCCCCGCACCTCTGTGTAAACTGAGCTGTGACTTGTGGTTAATTTTACATTTTAAATTCATATTTTCTCATGAAATCGATCTAACCTCTGTTGAGACTCTGCAGTCTTTGGGGAGGAATCGATAATGTCTCTTTCCTCGTTTTCTGCAGGCCTGCCAAACGCAAGATCGGGGACGAGATTAAGGCTGCGCTGGCGAACAAGAAAGTCGTGCTCGGCGAGTGAGTCGTCCTCGATTCCCTTCCACTTGGTCACCTTGTGGCTTCTGCCGTACTTAGCGGCTAATTGTGTTGCATGCTGTGAAAACTGTTCAGCAGTGTCCTAGGAAGAGGAGGGAATAGCAGGTTGACGGTGCAGTTGTGTCAGGGAATGAGCGGGTATTCTTGTGCGTGTTGCACGTGAGCAGTTATTTTGTGTGCAGGGAATTTCCCCATTTTAGGGGGATTTTCTGCTAAAATTTTGACCAAATGGGGAAAAATGATTCCTTGATAGATGTCGGGAATTTTAAGAGTCATTGTGGGGTAAAAATGAGAAGTATGTTTGTAAACTGGACTTCGCACCTATTGTTCATGACACAACGTTGTCAAGGTGTGTAATGAATAAATGCCCCAATTACCCAAAAGTATCTTGGATCTCCTCTCAAACGGGCGGGTTCAACAACATACAAGATGAGCATGCTGTTTGGTACAAAACACGAAATGCACGTTATTGCATCACTCCATTGAAGAATTCGTAAAGTGTTGCTGAGCGTCAGAGGTAGTGGGAATTTGTTCTCGCTAAAACTCTAAACGGTGTCTGCGTCCTCAAGGCTGCATAAAGTAGACACAGTGGGCGCTGACTAACTCTGAAAAATGAACCGGAATCGACGTAAAATATAAGCTACAAAAAGAGCCCCCAGGAAAACAGGCAGGGATTTAGGGAGAAACTCGCAGGGAAAAGTTCCCAAAAGAAGGAATTTGTGTGTCTAGAAGTGAGAATTTTTCTTCACAGTGTGGAACATCACTCTACGTGAGTATCCTTCATGGGTGTACTGAAAGCTGTTCAGCACCACCTTATGAACAGTTCTGACTCACGGTAGAGGCAAGTGGAGAATAGGCATGTGCTTGTGATGTGCGTCGCTTGTGTGCTGTGGGATTATTTGGATTATTTGCTGGGCAGTTAGCCTGTTACTTTCAGTGCCTTTCTTTTCTATTTAATTTGTGGTCCCTCTCTGTTTTGTTTCCCTGTACTGTTTCACCTTTGCAAATACTGGAGGTACATAATTTTTAGTGGAGAAGAAAGTTGGGTCCTGGTTTATAACAAGCCTCTTGAATGTCTGCTTTCTTGTCTCAGTATTTTAGCTAGGATACCAGTCAAGGTGTGTGAGGGTAGTAAGTCATTCGTCTCCCAGTTTCCGAGTGTGTAACTGGTGTGCAGTGTCCTTGATGTAAATCCCAAGCGCACACTTCCGACGCCCTGTTTTTGTGAGGGTGCATGAACCGGCCGGGCTTTGCAGCACCGAGATGAACCGTCTGTGGAACCTGTGCCCGGACAACTGGGAGGCGTGCTCCTCGCCCAAGCGGGACTTTGTTCCCAGCCTGGAGAAGTTCTTCGAACAGGTCCTCGACCAATCCGAGACGGCGGTCAACAGGAGCCGAGCCAATAAGTACGTGGCCTTCTTTGCCATCCCTCTGCCTTTTGAGTCTGTGCATGTCGCAGTGATTTGGTGTCTCCCGGCTGCCCTGATATGCATCGGAGTGAAATCGGCAAAAGCGTAGCTTTTTATCAAGGTGTGGTGATTAATAGGATTTCCGTTATCCCTGGATATCGTGAATACGCTTTCCTGGCAGGTGCACTGCTCACACTCCGCTATGTAGATACATTGGTGTCTGAAAATAGGGAAGGCGAGTAGCAATGCTTAGCGTGCGCGCAGAGTCTAAAAGCTTGTGTAACAATTATTCCATGCTAGGGCCACCTGAAACAGGAGAACGGTAACAGAAAAGTTCTGTGTTTGGGACTTCTGCTTGTAACTGGTCACCTTGCTAGGCTGGCTGTTTTGACAAGTTGCTGCTTTGACTTTATTAATGCAAATGATAAAGTTTGACCTCGACTTGATGTTCGCTGTGCAGCTTTTGGAAAGATCGTAAGGGAAAGAAATTCTGTTCCTTCAGTTGTACAGGTGCCGTCATTAGTAATTGGAACGAAGGAATTTGTGAATATTAGAAAATATTTGTCTTACTGGCTTTATGACAGTCATGACTGGTTTACGGGGGCCTTTTCTTTTGGGAAGGACTCCTTTAAAGTCACAACTATGCAGGCAGGCAGTTTGCAAAAGAAAAAATTCGAGTACAATTACAAGACCGTGTTCGAATCACTTTTTACGGCACCTGTGCATAACATTGCTGTATGTTCACCACAGTTGTGACATTTTTTTTTATTGTTCCAAAAGAAGGAAAAGGCATTCAGAATGTCGAAATGATGTGCTGTTTGCTTGCGGCATGAACACAGCGTTTTTCTTTGAAGTGTGTGCCTTATAGCATTGTTTAGAGTTAGGCCGCATGCCTGCCGCAACATCTCACACTCGATAGGACACAAGTCGCTGGACTCAAAGCCTGCCTTCTGTGCAAGAGACTTGCTGACAACACTTTCTGCCTGCTTCATCAACTCGGCTACTTAGCCCGTCTTGTAGTCAAGCCTGTCTATATTAAAGGCCAACTGCACTCAACATTTCGTCCTCTTGAAAGCACTATTTCCATATGCCTGCTGAAAAAGAAAGCGAGATGCGAAATACTATAGCTGAAATGTGCGTGTGGACGCCGCAAGCGGTCAGCGAAAATCGGCGATTTTGAAACTGAAATCGAGGAGAGCGCGGCCATTAAAATGACGTTGCAGCCGGCAAGCGAGCGGCCGGCCAGTCAGCAGCTCGGGAGCAAGCCTGCGCGCATTGGGCAGCAAATGGGGGAAGAGTTCGCAGCAGAGCTCGACTGGTTCTCCAGCTGCGTGGCTGGCCAGAGGAAGAAGCCCCCGTCGGCTGGAACGTCACAGGCGCGTCATGGCTGTTTACGCGATGCGCCGCCAGGTGCAGCGTGGTCTGCGGCGGAGCTTTTTTAAACGCTTCTGACTGATTAACGAGGCGTTTCACGGGGCCACCACTCGCGTCCCAAATGATTCGGTGGTACTTACTATGCACTAAAAATAAATTTGGTCGAGGTGAAATTTGAGCGCAGTTGGCGTTTAATGAACCGAAATTGCGTTTTATCTTCACGGCCCTTTTAAGGGGACTGGCTTGTCTGTGGCCATGCCCACTGTGACGTGAACGTATTGCGTGTTGCAGCCGCTTCTTTTGGCATGACGAGTTTGCCTCTCTGTGCCGTCGTCGTCGCAGGGCCATGTTCCAGAGCAACAATGGGTGGCGCTCGCTGCGGCTGCTGTCGCAGAAGTCCCCCCACTTCTTCACCAGCACCAACCAGCCCATCAAGAGCCTGGCACTCTACCTGGAGTCCATGGTGAACCGGCTGGCCAAGGAGCTGCCCCTCAGCAGCACCCAGGTCGAGCATTAGGGCTCCGTCCGGGCGGAACATTTGCTTCTCTCTCGCGTTCATTTCTCTCTAGAGGCGCTTTGTACTGCTGCTGCTGTGTAAAATAAATGCTAGACGGGCTGGAGCTGAAAGTTACGTGATTTATCTCTCTTGGTTTTGTCAAAAGGGAAGCATGTTTGTTTGGGGAAAATGTACTGTAAAAGGAAGGGGAAAGAGCAAACAGAACTTCGCTCAGCCTCACTTTATTCCCAGGGGTGCTGTTCTGCAACGGTCGAGTTTGGTGTGCTCAATTTGAGCGCTACCGCAGTGGTAGAGAGCTAGGTGTGGCTGCAACCTTGGAAATCGCTGCGCCTGCATGATTTTGTTCACAGGTGCCTTGGAATGCCTCCAAGGCCCTTGCTGTAGTCTGCAAAGCATACAGCTTGCAATGGCGCATGCGTGCTGCGCTACATCTCTTGTCAGGTCTTGCTCATTTTTGTCCTGCACCTGCCATTTCCGGAGCATTTTTTTTCCTTGTCCGTAATGGTATGTTTACACACGAGGCATGCCACTTCACCTTCACTGCCTGCACTGTCCCCCTCTCGGCATCTCAGCCAGCGTGGATGTGTTTAAAGCATGAACTCTGCCCTGTTGCCTGGTGAACTCGACCGTTGCGGGAGAGTACCCCTGGTGATTGACTTTTGCTTGCCCCTTGTGCTTCCTTTCTGTGCTGCATTCTTGCCAAAGAACTTGCTTCCCTTTCCCACCAACACACTGCCTGAGTGTTGCACTCCCACCCTCAAATATTCCCAGCGAATTCTTGCCCGGGAAACTGGCTTTGATTGCTCCCTCCCGGCACTCCTCTTGTCGGAACTGCTTTCCACCTTCCCAACAATTTTCCTCAGATACCCGCTTCTATCCATACACTTTCCACTGAAGCTGCCTTGTTTTCCTACCCACGCCTTTTCCAACAAAACTCCCACTCTTCTCAGTGAAACCGCCTCCCTCTTTCCCTACCCACCCATCTTACCAGCGAAACTGCCTCCCTCGTTTTTCCCTACCCACACTCTTCAATGAAACCGCCCTCGTCCCTTCCCAACCACACTCTTCCCAGGGAAACTGCCGCCCTCTTTCCCTACCACCCATCTTAACAGTGAAACTGCCTCGGTCTGTTTTTCCCTATCTGCACTCTCTCCAATGCAACCATCCTCGTCCTTTTCCTACTCGCACTCTTCTAGTGAAACTGCCTCCCCCTCTTTCCCTACCCACACTCTTCCCAGCGAAACTGCCTCCGTCTGTCTCTCCTTATCTGCACTCTCTCCAATGGAACCACCCTCTTTTTTCCCTATCCGCACTCTTCCCAACAAAACTGCCTCCCTCTTTTCCTCACCCATGCACTTTTCCCCAGGACGCTGCCTTCAAATCACTGCTCGCCACTCACGCAGCTCGCTCCGAAGCTTGCTGTCACCCGCATCCATTTATCGTGGTCCGCACCCTTCACATTTCGGTGGCTCCTAGTGTTGCCAGCGCGAAAAGATTTTTTACCAGAAGGTACTTCAGGTTCAGGTAAAGTCCCATGCTCCCTGTGTGCAATGCTTTTGGGGTTATTTTTTCTCCATTTTTGGAGTCTGCTCGCTCCGTTTTGACGACGATAGCAGCCGTTTCCATTTGGGTGTGCGCGTGTTCTTGTTGCAGAGCTCAGCGGTGTCTCAGGTGGCTGACGAGAAGACGGACATGGCGGACTACGGAGACAGCGAAGACGAGTTGCTCAAGAACCACGAGGAGTCCAAGGAGGCGTCCGGTGAGACAGGCACGTAGTCACGTAGTCCGCAGTTGGGAACTGTGCAGGGCAGCAGGCCTGTTGTTGCGAGAAACTCTGGTGTCTTTTCAAAAATGTGGTGCACATTGATGATGAAATGGTGGCTGAGTAAAGGAGACTGCCATTTTATTATCATTTTCCAATTTTCATGAGTTGGCGTGTGTACTCATTTGGTCTTGATTTAAATGTCAGTTTGGACTGCCCAAGAATTGCCTGAGAGCAGCCGCATTTTTAGAGCAAGCGCTTGACTGCACCATGTCTTGCAAGGTCATTCATCACGTCACAATGACCTTGATCCATCAGAGCACAAGTGTGGCAGGTGTGACGTGTCGCTACTTTATTTGCGGCGGAGAGGCAGCGCAGCTGTGCTCGAACTGAGCCTTGATGTTGTGGTAATATACGATTAGCTGAGGGCTTAATGGCTGCTTCAGTGGCACTTTGTCAGTAGGCCGTAGTGTGCGCGCTTCAGCGCAAGTGACAGACTGAATTCAATTGTCCGGTAGGTAGCTAGGCGGCTGGCTGCGAAAAAGCAGGTATTTGTGCTGTTTTCACACGATGTTTGTTGGTACAGCCAAACCGTCCTTTTTTTCCCCCTTACATTTTTATAAAAGGGCAGTCCTTTATAAAAAACGGCAGTTTTTGGGCAATCCAAAATGACACATTGGAGAGGCATATTATCATAATGGCCAATCCCCCTTGCGGGTATGTGTGGACCTGCAAATGATTGGGGCGTATGTGCGATTCACTCACTCCATGTGTTGGAGTGAGTCAAACGTCATTGCCCCTTTGAAGCTGGAATTTTTCATGACACGTCGTCAATGTGTGGAGCCGGCACCTTTTCCGCTGACTTCTGATTGGTCAATCCCTGAGTGGGTATGTCTGGATTGCGGGAATGGCGAAGTGACCAGTCATTTAGTCCTCTCATCATGTTAGTGAAGAGGGAATGAATCGGCACTGCCCATCCTGAAGCCAGAATTTTTAGCACCATCATCGATGTTGGCAGCAAAGCAGTTCATTCCCTCTCAGCCTGGACTTCGTGGCAAAGAAGCAAGAGTGAATAGGCCATGAGCTGCTGCTTTTTGGTATTTGTGATGGCCACTGTCATCACTGGCCAATCCGCCCTGAGTTGGTTGCGCGAATTATGGGTGGTTACGTATTTAGAACGTTAGGGTAACTCTGAAAACGCAGGTGACAGCTGTCCCATTCTCCACCAATGTGATTCGTCGTCACAATTTCTCCTTACTCTCCAGCTCACTAAAAGCTGCAATTTTCCACACTTGGCATTATCTTTCAACTTTCTCTTCTTATACTTTGACTTCTAAAGAAAGACGGCCGTGGTGAGAGCATCGGTTCCGCCCTGCCGTTTGTGTTATCTGCAATCTGACTGGTCAGCTACAATATCAATAGCTAACGTATTTTCGTCTGCGCCACCTAAACTGTTCGTTCTTCTCGGCCTGGTTGTCATGACGTTACCTTAGATGCCTTCTTGTGTGGGCACTGTGCGTGCCTCGTGATAATCCCGGCTGTTGCTGTCTGGGACAGGACGCCGACACTTGCGTAATACGAATGCTACGAACCCAGCCCGTGATATGCCTGGCATCTTTCCTACAAGAAATGACCCCCCGAACCACCAGGATGTAGAACACGGCGCTGCTGCTTTCGAGGCAATATAGCACTTCTTTGTTTTGCCTAAACACTCTTCACATTGAAAATACAAATATCCGAATAATTAGAACTTTTCCGTTTCGTGCAGGACTTTCTTCGTCAGCCGCCAGCGTTGGGGAGCCGAAGGACGTGCTGACCAAAGACCAACTGTCGGTCCTAGCGGCGGCGCTGGGTGCCGACTGGAAGAAGCTGGCTCCCCTGCTGAGCTTCGGCGAGGACGAGATCCTCTACATCGCCTCCGAACACGACGGCGATGCGGCGAAGCAGGCTTACCAGGCGCTGCTCGTCTGGGCCGAGCAGGAGCCCGACCAGGCGACGGCGCACACGCTGTTGCACTTCGCGTCCAGGGCGGGGCTCAAAAATAAGCTGGCCCCCGTGTTGCTCTCGGACGCTGTACAGTAATTAAAGAAAAGAAGAAAAACTGTCTGAAAACAGCTGACCTGCGTGGTTCGGGGCGGGCCCCTCCAGCGCGCATTTTCTAATTTGTTAACCATTTTTTTTATTTGCTGTGAATTGTATCGCAATTAAAAACTTGAAACGAACCTGGTGTGAAAATTTCTTTACCGTCTGCTCCTCGGAGCGCGGTTGTGTTTTGCTACGTAAAAAACGAACACGTCTTGCTGATGACTGTGTTCGTTTGTTTAGCAAATTGTCGGCAGATTTCTGTTCCGTCGTTAGAACCAGTTCTTGAGGATTGGGAAAGTAAATGGGTTCGTAGAGACGATTCTGGATGAGGAGCAAAGCACGTTTTATGGCGGGAATTTTCCATCCCCGCGAACGGCGAGCACATCGGCAAAACGTTGGTCGAGTGGCTGCGATATTTCAAAAATTACAGAGCGAAGAACGAAGAAACGACGCGATAGACTCGCCAGTGAATTTATTTGAGGCGTCGTGTTACAAAAATACAATTTCTAACAGCAACAAAACAATCACGGCGGAAAAGGGTGAAATCTGCACAAACCGACGTTTCCGGAGCATAAACTTGTAACGCTCCCAAGTTAGAAAAACTCCGGGCCACTGTTCTTGCTTCTGCCCGAAATTTTCGAAGACTGCTCGTATTCATTATTCGCAATGCGCTCGTAAATACGATTCGGGTTTAAAATATAGAAGCAACCGCCTTCGTAAAAATTTAACGGCTACGAACCCGGATTTTCCTAACCCGTTGTTTTCTTTGTCTTCGCAGACGCCAGCCCGTTGATACGCGATCGAGCGACGCACGGGAGCAAAAAGCAAATACAGAAAGATCGCCGTCTGTGAGCGATCGTGCGGGCTGCTGCATCCGCAGCGTTACGAACGCACAAACACATGCACGCACTCCTGCATGCAGCCTGCATGACCAGACTTGCCCGCATTTTTCGACGCGTCTGTCCCCGCCCACTTCCCCAGCTGTCGGACATGTGGCGACCTCTTTTCCGCAAAAAAACGCAATAAAACCTCCAAACATCTTGCTTTTGAAT
The DNA here is from genome assembly GCA_013339765.2 of Haemaphysalis longicornis. NCBI lineage: Eukaryota > Metazoa > Arthropoda > Arachnida > Ixodida > Ixodidae > Haemaphysalis > Haemaphysalis longicornis. The sequence continues at coordinate 30,887,373 of CM023457.1, forward strand.
GTATTATTTAGTATTTAATGCTGTTTGTAAGTTTAAGCAATAAAATACTATTAATTTAGCGCTTAATGCGAAAACGCGCTATTTTGGCCGTCGGTGATTGGCTGCGACGTCGTTACTACGTACCCATGAAGTCGCGATCTCATTGGACGGTTCGTTCAATGGAGGGAAAAAGCTGAGTCTTGGCGCGAAGACGCACACTCGCGAGCGGTTTCTGCTAACGGACGGTTCCTCATCATACATCTCCACCACGATGTCTTTGGCTACGCGGGACTTGAATGTGCTCAACAATCTGAAGAACACTACCCGGGACAAGGAAAATCACGTGAGTTCCAGTCGCGTAACTCAATTACGCGCAGGGGTTGCTTTTATTTTGCGGACTTCTAACCCTTTGATGCTGACCGTATTGATGCGTAGAAGCCTCGCGCGCGCGCCAAGTCTGGGTCTAATTTCAATTTCGTATCACGTACGGGCTCACGAACGTCCGGTGCCCGCGTCACGCATTGATTTTGGCCTTGAGGGAACACTTGTCGGGATCAATAGTGTCCCAATTAGTCTCGTAATGCCGAGTTACTAGGGGGCTCCATGCAACAGCGGTTTCGTGGGCTTTCTATGAAACTGTTTTGGAATTCCTTTGAACACAAGTTCCTCGGCTGTAGGTGCCGATAATTTTGCGTTATTGCCCTGTTCGTAACAGTATTTCGATTTGAGCAAGCAGCGCGGGTTTCCGGCGATCCGGGTGGCCCGCCCAATTCTCCCGCCAAAAGTGGCGGGAGGTACAGGCCTGAGCGTTCTTCCGAGCGCTCCATAGAAAGTTTTTTTTTTTTTTAAATAAACGTTGCAAGTATCGTATAAATTAAGATTAATCGAAACTGTGCATCACCGAACATTTATATAGTAGCACAATTCGCATCAGCCAGTTGTACCAGTCGGTGGTGGGACAGCTGTTACGAAGGGGCGAGTGAAACACGCAGAAGACCGTTCATTTTAAAACACCATTTGTATTTGACCACAGCAAAGGTTTTATGGGACGCGAAATTTTTCTCTTCAATCTGGTTGGACCGCGCGGTTTCCCGCTCGTCTGATCAAAGCTGGGTGTGCCAGTTCCCGCCTAATTTTTTCCGGTGGACGGTAAGGAATTGTGTTGTGCCCGAAACAAGCACGAAAATTGCGACATGTGTGCCTATTTTAGGTTGCGGAGACCTTCCGCGCGCTCAGGGCAGTGCTGTAACCAGTGTCTTTGGCTTCGTTTGCAGGTACCCGAGGGCACCATTACCACCACCGCCAAGGTTGAGAAGAAAGTGAGTACGCCCTTTTTTTTTTTTTTTTTCCAGACACAAATGCTGGTGGTCGTTCTCAACCATTAAAACTCGCGCACCAAGTATTTGTACGGTGCTGTACCCTGAAGTTCTTATCTCTTTCTTTTTGTTTTTTTGTCAGCTTTAGCTGTTTCAGCATGCTGAAGCTTGCGGTCATACACGGCGAAGGTTATCCGGGTCACTTGTTAAAACTGTCGACTCGCAGGTATACATCGCGAAAAAAAAATGCAGCACCGCGTTGTCCTCAATCTTGCGTCAGCCGTCGAAACGGCTTTCATGAAAAAGCCTGCGTGCGACATATTACGCGGCGGGCTGAGAGCTTGCAATGTGTTTACGCCAACAGTTACGTGCGTGGCAAATAAAAGATAAGGCTTCTGATGAGTGCTCAATCCGTGAGACGCGTTTATTACCCCCCTCCCTCCCTCCCTGTATTTTCCATCTGTCTGTCGTCTCTTGTTAAATAACCTGGACTGCCTCCTAATTATCTCCTCCCGTTTTTTTTTTTTTTTTTTTTTTTTTCCAGCAGCAGCGCATATGAATTAACGTGCAAAAACAGTCACAGGCTGCTCTTCTGAAGCATTGCCTGCCAAATGTGCTTGGCCAGCTACAGCTTCTTGTAATTTAATTTCACACAAACTTCATCATTCTTTACTGCTTAAAAACCCCAAGAGGTGCACTATTCAGGATGGCTTTTCTAGACCGTTGCTTGTGGTACTGTTCAATGGTCTGAACTAAAGTCAACACACTTGCAACATGTGATGACACACTAGGGATTTTTGGGGGGACGTCAGCTAGGGATCAGATCTGTAGCACTTTTGTACCAGGGGTATGGACTGGACTGGCTTTATGCACGCACGAAGGAGACTTTCTAACCTGGCGCACATGCCACGCACTCAGCTTTCAGGCGCAGTCGCCGTCCTCGCCAGCGCGGCGGCCGACTGGTGTGGAAGATGAGCCCCTTCTGCGGGAGAACCCCCGGCCGGTTCGTCATGTTCCCCATCGAGTACGAGGACATCTGGCGCATGTACAAGAAGGCGGAGGCCTCCTTCTGGACGGTGGAGGAAGGTCGACCTGGCCAAGGACCTTCCCCACTGGGACTCCCTGAAACCCGAGGAGCGGCACTTCATCTCCCACATCCTCGCCTTCTTCGCCGCCAGCGACGGCATCGTCAACGAGAACCTGGTGTGTATGCGCAAACTGGCTGGGGTTGCTCACTGCGCACCAGTTCGGAAATGCCCCATGTATAAAAAGCCAGTCCACAGCTGGGGCCCCCCCCCTCCCCGTGCTGTAGGCAAGCATTAAGCATGGGGCAATTTGACTGGCCTGCCATCTGCGGGCAGTACATAGAAGTAGCACTGAAGTGCTTGCGGAAGCTGCCGTGAACCATAAAAAAAAAGTCATGAAAACATAAGGGAGCATTACCTAATCTAATGTTTCCTAATTTGAAAAGCAAGCTTCATTTTATTAAGTTTTTTAATAAATGGTAGCCTACCATTGTCCCTGAAGAGGAAAGTGTATAACAGCTGCATATTACCGGTACTCACCTACGGGGCAGAAACTTGGAGGCTCACTAAAAGGGTTCAACTTAAATTGAGGACGACTCAGCGAGCAATGGAACGGAAGATGTAGGTGTAATGTTAAGGGTCAAGAAGAGAGCGGAGTGGGTCAGGGAACAAACGCGTGTTAAGGACATATTAGTAGAAATTAAGAACAAGAAATGGACGTGGGCAGGGCATGTAATGCGAAGGCAACATAACTGTTGGTCATTAAGGGTAACGGAGAGAAGGCAAGCGTAGCAGGGGGTGGCAGAAAGTTAGGTGGGCAGATGAGATCAAGAAGTTTGCGGGGATAAATTTGTCGCAGTTTGCACAGGACTGGGATAATTGGGGATCTATGGGAGAGGCCTTTGCCTTGCAGTGGGCGCAGACAAGCTGATGATGATGAAATTGTAAGCACAGTTCAGTTTTTGACCCTTCAGTGCCCCACCAATACACTTGCCCTTCAGCTTCAAAAAATCGCAGGGCTTGTGCTGCCTCTATTCTGAAATGGAGTTTTGAAACTGGTGTATGAACTCTGCAATGGCTTACACCACTCTGCTGTAACAGGATTCATGCGGGTCTTTGAGGGGGGACCTTGGATTGGGAGAACTTCTCAAGGCCTTTCCTTTCACAGCATTGCTTCAGGCATAGTCAGGAACTTTACAACTGAGCACACCCGCCATCTATTTGTTTGCTGCCTACGAAATTCCGGACGTTGCCTCAGTGGCATTGTCCCCACAGGGGCAGCGACAGCAAGCTACACCCGCTTATTCAACCCTTGTTTACTGCCATTGTCGTTGCAAGGGTCAAACTGTGGGCACAAGTTTCTGTATGTACAAAACGTTGCAAAGTGCAGTCTCTAGCACCTCCGCAAACTTTTTGAGACACATTTTATTGTTCAGGGTTCACACGAGTTAGATTTGTAAAACTTGCTATAACGGAAGGTTGGGTGGGTAGTGGATTTTCAAAAGAACAGTGCAAAAATGATGACTCTTTGCAAAGAAAAACCCTGTCTGTCGGTTTCGTTGCTTTTGCGGTGTTCTTTTCTTTTGGGAAGGCTTAAAATAAATTATTTTTTTTAATGCGCATAAAACACTCAAAGCTGTGTAATGCCTGAGGGTGTGCTTGCAACTTGTTTGGTCTCCTTTAACAAGTAAAAGCTAGCATTTTACTTGTGTAATGATTCGAGATGGTCGTAGAGGAAAATGTCTCTTGCGCCATCACTTGGACAAGGGGTCTTGTCTCGAGACTGGTCCCCTTGTTAAAATGGTGACTCCTGCGACTCTTCCTTCTTGCAACAATCTCTCATCATATGAACCATTCACCTACCTCTTAACATTGATCTGTTTTAGTTTTCTAAGAGTGTGCTTCTTGAAAATCCACAGAGGGGGGCATTAAAGGCTCTTGAAATAAGTTGTCACAAGCCTGAATGAACCGTGAGTAAAAAGAACTTGGGACATGGATTGCTTGTTCTGTCTCCCCCCCACTACTTCCAGGTGTGCGTATGTTTATTTGTTTCCTTTTGCAGGTGGAGCGATTCAGCCAGGAGGTGCAAGTGACGGAGGCACGGTGCTTCTACGGCTTCCAGATGGCCATTGAGAACGTGCACTCCGAAATGTACAGCCTCCTCATCGACACCTACATCAAGGACGCTGCCGAGAGGTGAGCTTTGGGAAACTTCTCTTATTCTCGGTTTTCAGCCACCTGTGGCAGCTTGCAATCCATGGCTGTGGACTACGCAGCCTCAAGTAGTGGCCACCTAACGTCGGTTGTTGGTAAAAAAAAATGAATAATTAGATGCCAGCGTTACGGGCGTTGTAAATGCATGTAATTTTATGGTCTTCAGCATGCCACTTTGTTTGCTATTGTGGGCTTGAGTCTATCCGGTTGGCGGCATCTAAAGCGTCCCTGCACTGTGCGCTGCGTCGACAGGGAGCGCCTGTTCAACGCCATCGAGACCATGCCGTGCATAAAGCGCAAGGCGGACTGGGCGCTGCGGTGGATTGGCGACCGCAGCGCCGGCTTTGGGGAGCGCGTGGTGGCCTTTGCGGCCGTCGAGGGCATCTTCTTCTCCGGCTCCTTCGCCTCCATATTCTGGCTCAAGAAGCGCGGCCTCATGCCCGGACTCACCTTCTCCAACGAGCTCATCAGCCGTGACGAGGTGAGTTTCTACGAGACAAATAACGAGATGTTAGAGAAAGCTTATGAAGCATTGGCGACCCCTCCCCCACCACCAGCACCACCACTCTCGGGTTATTTCTCTAGGGGGTCACAGAATCTTGTTTGCGCGATTGGAGGCTGCTGTCTAAGCACCCTGCCAAAAAAAAAAAAAAGCATGACTGGACGATTATTGGGGTGTTTCTAGTTCAGTTTGTTCGTGTCACTTGAATGCTAATGCACAGTTAACACAATGATAACCATGTTTTTTGGGGGGGCTGTTCCATAATATGTCACTGGCAGCATGAAATTCGAAAATGTTTCAATATTTCTTGCTTTTTTTTTTTTTTTCTGGGTGAGGAAACCATTTAATAAGTAAAATGTAGCTGGTTGAGCTTTATTATAAAAGGCTAGTCCTTTCATATTAAACAAGGTTGTGTCTTCATGGCCTTTTTCAAAACGACAACTTTTTTGTATTTGTGTAGTTACCAAGTTGCTTATGTGTGTGCCTACAGCAAGAGCTTCATGCAGAAGGAAGTGCTTGAGGCTTTGAAAATTTTGGCAGTATTTTTAAATTCTGAGAAGGAAAAGAAACTGGGTAAGGTGTGGGGGGTGAAAATTCATTTCTAGCTGAATTGCCAAATTTGTACCTGGAGAAAGGTGAAAGGAGGTGCTTGAGCCTTCGCAATTTTGGTGGTATGTTTTAATTCTTTGATGAGAAAACTGTTAGGCAAGTCTGGCTTTAATCACTTTTTCAGTTGATTTCAGGGTATCGATTTATTTATAACTGAGGAACTTTACAACTGAGCACAGCTGACATCTATCTGTTTGCTGCCTACGAAATTCCGGACGTTGCCTCAGTGGCATTGTCCCCACAGGGGCAGCGACAGCAAGCTACACCCGCTTATTCAACCCTTGTTTACTGCCATTGTCGTTGCAAGGGTCAAGCTGTGGGCACAAGTTTCTGTATTTACAAACTTTGCTAAGCGAAGACTTGAACACCTCTGCAAACCTTTTCAGTGACAAATTTCACTTTTCAGGGTTCATGCGCATTTTCTGAAAATCCTTGGAATTTGACAGGGCTCATTTTGAAGGTCTTGGGAGGCCTATTTTTACAGACCCTTGAAAATCTTTCTTAAATTTTTCTTCTAAATGAGCGTACACGAACCACAAGTCCACGTAAGGGCTAAGTGAGTGTTCGGTTGATTTTCTTTAGCGACAAAAGTTTGCATTTCGTAACTCGCCTGAACTGCTTATTAGCTAAACTCTAACAAACAAATATGGAAAATCGTAGACGGAAATGTCGCTGGGAATTTTAGCTTACTTGTTGGAACATTGGCTCCATCAGTGCTCAGACTTTTCGGGGATTTCTTATTCCAAGCTTCCTGTTTCCTCTCCAAGGTCTGTTTGATTTATATTTCTAGTAGGCAGGGTGGTTTTTGAATATCCTTGAATTTGCAATGCCTCTGGCCAATGTCTTCATTGCATAGAAACCAACATCCTGCTTTGCTTGTGCTGTCTTGCACCTGATTCGCTGCTTTCAGCCAATTGGGGCTTGCTTGAACAGACACTTTGAAATGGGTGTGAAATGGGAAAAAAAATACAGGATTCCACTCCTGGTTAATGCCAGTCTGTAACCTTGCTGTATAAACCAGTATGAACCCTGGTTAATGTCTGTTTTTTTCTATCCCTGCGCAGGGTCTGCACACAGACTTTGCGTGCCTCATGTTCAGCCACCTCGTGCACAAGCCATCTGCAGAGCGGGTGCGGCAGATCGTGTGCGACGCGGTCATCATTGAGCAGGAGTTCCTCACTGACGCGCTTCCTGTCGCGCTCATCGGCATGAACTGCGAGCTCATGAAGCGCTACATCGAGTTTGTGGCCGACCGTCTGCTCATCGAGCTGGGATGTGAGAAGGTAAGTCCCTTTACTCGCACCTTTTCTACCTAGAGTGGTTGGCAAATCAGTCTACTCGGGTATTTGTGGCATCTGCAAAACTATTTCACTCATTTGCATGGGACTTTGTACGTAACTATGTGGATGATTGGCCTCGTATGTCGCCCCCTTGCTAGCTTGCATCAGCTTTCCTGTGCGACAAATTTTGCAGGAAACAGAGTGTGTCAGGCATCAAAGCTTTCAACGTTGGGGGACAAATCAACTTGGTAATAGTCCGTGTGATCAGTTCCAGTTGAACACATTTGCTACTGAGCCCAAGGACACTGGTTTGATTCCTGGCAGATTTTCAGATCGAGATGTGTCGAGATTTTGGCGCACGTTAAAATCCCCAGGCGGTCAAAAATAATACGGCACCCTCATCTTCGGTGCGCACCTGATAACCTGGGTGTAGTTTTGGCACAAAAAAACCTGCAAAATTAGGATTTTCTTTTTTAGTTTGCATTTGCGATAACCCGGCTACAGTACACAACTTGTGTGGTCAAAGTACGAGTGGTTTGGAAGGCTGGCCAGTGTGCGCGGCTTTGAGCTGACCTTGGGCCCATTTTTTTTTCTGCCCGCAGGTGTACAACTCTGAGAACCCGTTCGACTTCATGGAGCACATCTCGCTGGAAGGGAAGACCAACTTCTTCGAGAAGAAGGTGGGCGAGTACCAGAAGGCGGGCGTCATGGCCAAGAAGGAAGACCAGGTGTTCACGTTGGACGCAGATTTCTGAATGGGAGACGGCAGTGACCCGCTCCCACCCCCGTGCGCTCGTGATAATTATTTATGCGGAACGTGCACATCCTTTTACCGGTGTGCTCTTGTACATAGCGAAGCCAGCAAACAAGGCAAACTCCGACAATAAAGTTTTTACAATTTCAAAGCGCTGGTGGACATTCTTGGGTGTGTTTGGTTTGCTGTGCGAGTGGATGCAGATTGAGATATTGTAGTCAAAGTAGAAGTAAATGCGTGATATTCAATTCTATTTTGGTAGGCTTAAAACAATTACTCTAGAATGCAGGTTAGTGGGCAGTCTGGAAAGGTGACTAAATTATATTGTATGGTCATAACATACTGGCTAGTTAAGGGCACAGGGTAAGGCGAAATTTTGAAAAAATGACTTTTGTTTTCGCAATTAGGGAAGTTCAATTCCTTGTGCACATTTTCCATATTCACACTTGCCTTAAAATTCTTATTTCTCGCTAAAAAGCAGTTTTCCCGTAAGCAAGTAGTAAGTGCCCACATCCTCTTAAGAATGTTCTCGGGGTTTTATTGTCATTTTTTTTTTTCATCAAAACTTTACAAGATCAAAACGCTTTTCTGGAACCAGCTGTATTAAGAAATTGCTAGCAACCATTGCATAGCTGATTTTCCAGCGAGGGCAATCCAAAGACCCTGTTGCACGTTTTTTTCCACATTTGTCCTTCGAAGCTGTGCACGAAAAAACATCTTTTTTGGGCTTCACATTCTAATGATTGCAACATTGTTGGGTTGCAAATGGTTGCAATTTATTCCAACCATTATTTCCTATATCTTCAATGACAACGAGCTGATTTTTTTCCCCTGTCATTTACATAACTTGTCACACCTGCTGTACTAGAATTGAAAATATGCACGCACAGTTTTTTTGTTACACAACTTTTAGTACTAAAATAATGCCAAAATTTAGGTAATAACGGACAAAAAAAATAAACTGAATTCTTAATGATGTTTATAATTCTAGTACAGTTAAAAGGGCACAAAATTTGAAAGAAAATGATATATACGTTATGTAGATACCTTTATTAGATGCCGAGAAAAATGTACCTCAAAATGGCCAAAAATGCATGGGAAGTATAGGGCCTACCCTGTGCCCTTAACCTATCCACATGTTGGAGTACAAGGGTAGTTTGTTTACCCTACTGAAACAATGTTTGAAAGTCCTGCTAGTAAAATGGTAATATAGAAAAGCTAAGTCAAACATACAATTCTCAATTTCTGCTCCCAGTCACTAAAATGGTGATGTTATGGAGAACATAAATACACTGCACAATTTGCTGTCATCCATTTTTAACCGCTTACACTGTCCAAAAGCAGGAACCAACCTTTGCTACCTTGCGCTGAAGGTTTTGCTAGCTTTCACCAGTAATTCTAAACTTTCAGGTTCTTCGAGACTGCCCATTTATGGCTACTTTGCCTTTGTTGCATCAATCCACCAATTTGTCGGTTTTCTGTTGAAATTTGACTGAGCTGCCCAGTCTTGTTAATGAAGGAAAGTTGTACGTTGTCTCCATGGTCCCTTTAAATTAGCTCCACTCACCATGACGTGTGTAGTTCAATATAGCACTGCATATATACATGCATTTCTGCGACTAAAACTTGTCACAGATTTGCTCAAAGTTGAATTAGCAATGCATGTTCCCAAGCCTTCTACTTGGCAGTTTTATACAAACAAAATAATATTGTTAGAAGTGGATTACAGCCCTAACCTCTGATGGGTCCAGTTCTACTCTTGCACCGATTTAAGTAGTGGTATGGCATGCTTAGAAAGGCTAATGGTGCAGGGAATAAACATTCTCCGAGGTCAATGCTCAGCACTGGCCAACCCGAATGGCATGAAGGAATGACACGGGGAAAGACCAATAGGTGTGTCACAAGGCCCAGTTTTTATTCTCACATGCACAGAGCGGAAACAAGGCCCCACTATGTTGAGACTAGCTTGCGAGACTAGGTAGCACTCCCCACATGGTTTGCCTTCACTGTGGCAGCCAACAAGCAAATGAAAACAGGAACAAGCCAACACAAGACAGCTTGATACCTGCCCAGACACTCTCGACGCTGCACTTCAACACCAGTGATGTAGGTCTCGGGAGTCTTACTTGATAGCTATTGCAGCAAGAGGCAACTTTACTGCGACAAGGTTGTACATCTGCTCGGCGATAAAATGCTTTGCCTGCCGTCTATAACAATTTCACTCCCTGATCAATGATCAGACAATTAATAGCACACAGTGATGTTACTTCATTCGTCTGATCATAAAAAAGCATGACAATGACATGCAGGATTGCACATATTGTCAAGTGCACTGACAAATTTTGGGACTGTTTCCTCAGAGTTGCTGGGCAAACAAAACAGTCGCGTGCAGGAAAAAAAAGCGTAGTGCTGCGGTTGAAATATTTTGATATGACTCCTGCATACTTTGAATTTTTTTAGAACAAGCTACGTATGTACAGCTCACAACACAGTGCATTGCATAGGCATCAGGAAAACAAGCAGCAGTGCTTTACACGGTCAATGACATCCCCAGGATTTTCCTCCTCCTGAGCACTCCCATTATCTCCCTTCAGGGGGGAGCCAATCTTGTTTCCCTCAAAATTGAGAATAAGAAAAACACCGGCAAGTTTAACAATCTCCAGGCTTTTCTGAAATGGAAAGGCCAGTTGAACAGTGGCGGGGAAAGTACACTCCCTTGAGGGCACCCAAATATGCAATCAATTAAGTGAAAGTCAAACAATCTTGAGGCTTTTCAAAACAAATTCTGATTAAAAAGCAGAGGGGAAAGTACACCCCCCGTGAGGGCTCCCACAAATGCAGTGAACCTAATCCGCTCTTAAAGCTATCACAGAGGATAAGTGTACTTTGCATGCACATTTTCGTCAATGACAGTTGCCATGTCCAGCAAACATTGCACTCCCCAGGGGAGCTTTGCTCTATTTACAAGGTCACAAGAATACATGTCTATTTACAAGTGCACCGGCAATCTCTTCCTTCAAAGAGAGAAAGGCATGTTCAGCCAAGACAAAAAAAATAGAACAGGGCAGGAAAACAGTCCTGGACACCATAGCGTAGTGCCATAGAAGCCACAAAGTCACACGTGTAAAACAGTTCATGGTTTGCGGCCAGTGCACAGTGATGAAGAAAATACAGCGCACAAAATAAAAGTACTCCACATAAAGACGCCGGTTGGACAGTTTCAAGCTAGCATTCTAGCAAGTGCAGCCACTGACGCAACGCAACGCTATGTACATTGTTCCCTAGCTGTTTCGATCGCTTACTCTCTGCAGGACAACATAGCACCACACAGGAGGGACGCCCTTTGGCTTTCTCTAAAGGTCTCTATCCTGCAACTGTACGTGCTACGGAACCTTGAGCTGTGAGGTAGTCGTACTACTCTACTAGCAGAGATATACGTCGCCTCTTTTTTTGCCTAATGACAAGGGTACGTTTACAGCATCGTAGCACTTGCCTCTGCGGGTTGCTAGCAGAGGACAGCTCTACCGTGGATGCTGACAAATACAATGGAAACAATTGCAATCTAACGAGCCATAGCATACTTGAGTTGCATAACACTGAAACAACAAGGACGGCATCGAGTGGAATTCTGAAGAAAGCGGCCGGTAGCAACTTTTCGGCGAAAAGTGTACTGCCCCATTTTGTTCGGCATACTGACAGCGAGAGGCCAGGAAAGCATTAAGCACAGCTGTCGTTCACCACGTCAGCATGGGTGGCGCACATTTTAATGATCCGTGCGCTGCACGAGTGCGGGGTTAATGGGAGCGTACCTAGCCTGTGATGAGAGTATACGTAACGCGGATTTCGTATCCGCAGCCCAAAAATCAACTACAGAAGGTGGGGATTCACAGTAGCCGAGTTAGACAGGCTAGCCATTCTAAGTCATGGACCAAAACTGCAGCACTCACAATTTCTAAAAACTTTGTGCATAATAAAAATGTGGCGACGACGGATTCAGTGTTATCTCCAAATCCAGGAAGATGACTTTCCCGAGCTCTGGCTTCACTGCGATCACGTGGATTATAAAATACAACTTTGTAGTGCATGTTTGAGCAGATCAAACATGGTTGTGCAACAAGCAGGCTACGTGTGCTAAACAAATGAATTCTTTCTAAACCTCTGACACAACTGTTTTCTAAAATGTGATGCTTTGAAGTACAAAGCCGTGTCAAAGTAGAGCGTTTGACCGCTTCGAAGCCGCTCCCAAACGATTTACTTTCAGCTTCAGTTGAGCGAGATGCTTTTCTTGCCCACACAGCTGTGCGGAAGGTAATTTGAGCAAGTTCAACACCGTAACAAACTTTAATCCCAGCAACAAAGTCCTGCACATTCCAAAGTTGTCTAACACAAGTTTCGATTACACAGCCATCATTTTAGGCGCAGCGAAAGCAGACAAGGCATTTGAAATTTCACCGGGCTATTTTGTGGACTGCTTAGCTCAGCCTTCATATACAAAGAAACGTGAACAGAGCAGCAGCTATACTAGACTTTGAACTACCAAAGCTCCACAACTCATCGGTTCGAGAGTAGAAGGCGTCACAATGCCCATGCACCAACAGTCGACGCATATCAACTCACTGGTCCAACGCCTTCTGTGTAACATTCGTAGTGCACGATTCTTCCCAAAGCACGGAAACATGCTGGCTCAGCTTTCGAAAAGTACCCAGAGCAAAAAGCATTCAACGTACTTCGCTCTACAAATGGATACGTGCGATAGCGGAGAACTGCATGAAAGCCAGACAATGATCCACTGCATATACACCACCATGAAGTGTCTGTAATACTGTTTGCTTGGTGATTTAGCACTCTGTCATTCACTGCGGTCTTGAGTAGACTTGAAACACAAAGCGCGTCGTGATGTGCTGGACGCCGCTTTTCCTTCCAGCCTTCTGGATTCCGCCAGAAAGGTGCCCGCAGAGCATTGCTCTCCGCTGTTCGGCCGTGCAGCGGCAAATGCCTTCGGCCGCACGAAGACACCTTCCTTCCGGCTTTAAAGCCCGGTGGTGGGAATCCCGGTCAGAGTCTGGCTCGAGGTCCGGCTTCAAATCCGGCTTCAAATCCGGCTCAGAGGGTGGCGGGCTCGGGGTCGAGGCAGCGTTGGCAGCCGCTGCATCGGCAGCACAGCAGGCACGGTGCTGCTAACAGCAGAAGCGGCGAGGCCAGCAGAAGCAGGAAGCCGAACCCAGCAAAGATGCCAACAACCTGTAATGACAAACAGTGGAGAAATGGCAGGGTTAGAGTGAATGGCTAGCTTGTGTTTACCGTGGCAAGGTTGAGATTTCATTTCAGGGGGTGTGGGTTTGATGTGTACTTTCAAAAATGCCCTCATGTGTATTTGCGTTCGCATCGTACTGTGTAATGTGGGATATTCACTTCTCCAATGTAACGAGAATTGAAGAAATCAGCGTTTTTAGGAAAGGTACAAGAGAAAGACTACTGAACTTCTGCCCCGTTCCCCTTTACTATGAGGAACAATGGTCTTGCAACACTGAAGAGCCACAATAATATACCCTCCACAGCACTGCACAGCCAGGAGGCAAGCTAGTAGCAAATATATTTTGTTAAAAGCATTAAAACTAGCAAAGTTCCAAGCCTTACTTGTACTATTTGCAGTGCACAGACAATATGCATTATGCAAGACTTTGGGAAATTTGGAGCTGCACACGTGGCAAAAAAATAATTTAAATATTAAATATTGACACACGAGTGAAAACGCCAGTGTGTGAGATTTCGGCACACATTAAAGATTCCCAGGTGGTCGAAATTAATCCAGAGCCCTCCACTACGGTGCGCCTCATCGCCTTCGTTGCATCGGCATGTTAAACCCCATAATCATCACCAAAAAGGAAGAATTCCACTGGTCTAAAACATGGAATATACTAGGATCCACTATACCCCGGACCAGCACTGCATGCAATGACATTCCAGCGTTGGATATCAAAACTAAAATTTCAAGGGGCCATGCAGACAAAACAACAAAAGTTGGTTCATCCAAAAGATTGCCTCGTTAAATCATACTGACACCACTTTTAACGCACACTTCACTCAAATAAGCTATACAATTAGGAAAAAAGGCAATGGCCATGCGACCCACTAGCTCAATTCCCCCAACTAAACCTATGATGTCATAAGCCCTGCTGTGGGATTGGCTGAGACTGGCAAAAGCAAACGCAAATTAGACACGGCTTATAAGCTTGCGAACGAGCTATCTGCACTTAAATGTATTGTATATTCATCTTACAGCAGTAAGAATGGTGGGGTAAACAATGAATGTTACGAAAAAATACACGTAAATATAAAAGTACCGATGCACACTGCTGTTGGTACTGGGCGCATTACGCTTGTCTTAGCTGTGCAGCAGTCCGCCGGAGTTGTCTTAGACGACACTGGCCGATTGGCATACGTGACGTTGTCTTACGCGAGCCTGTTTGTCAAACATACCCCATGTTTCACGAAACGATTACTGTCTACGCAACAAAAACAAGCCAGGTACAAATACGGTCAAAAACAAAGCAACGGCGGACAACGGTCTGCGGCTGACTATGGTGGCGCCATCTGGGAGGACTGATGGTAAGCAAGGCTGCAGAGATTGACTGATTGATTGATTGTAGGGTTTAACGCGCCGATGCAACACAGGCGATGAGGCGCGCCGTAGTGGAGGGCTGCGGATTAATTTTGACCACCTGGGGATCTTTAACGTGCACCGAAACCTCGTACACACGTGCGTTTTTGCTTTTCGCCTCCATCAGAAAAGCCTCCGCCATGGCTGGGAATCGAAGAGGCTGCAGAGCCTAATGACGCACTGGAAGTTCATTTGAATACCCGCCCGCATGACTCCATGGGAGACGTCACGAAAACATACGATTTGGTGGGAGATTCAAAATTTTAACCTACATTGAACAATTTCTCAGCGAATACGGCATCGTTTGCTGCCGGACAAGCGCTGGGGGTACTAGAAGAACAAACCTTTCGAATAAAACAAACTTGTATTTTGTCTGCATGGCCCCTTTAAGTGCATTTTGTTTTGCCAACTCGTGCCAAGCGAAGAATTGCTAAGGTTGCAGGAACTGTGCCCGCCAAAGACGAATACTTGCCTGTGTCCTGTGCCAGACGACAGATGCCCGCGAGTGGCCCAGCTTGTTCTTGCAGGGCCCCTTGTCGTAATGCCTCAGGAGGAAGTCATCCTGGGGGAGGAGGAAGCAGATGCCAAGCTCAGTCATCAACCACTGTTTAACTTAGCTCCGCGCTTTGCACCATTTGTAATATTATTCATGATGTTGGTAACGCTTCCCAAAAGGCCCACATCAACTATGTCCTCAATGTTGACATCTTAAAAATGCCATTTTTGCACTGTCTGAGCAAGACGATATAAACGATGATATAAACGGTTATAAATGACGACAGCTGAAACATGCATCAATGCGTTGCAAGCGATGTTTAAATGACGTTTTTTTTTATATTTTAAAACCAAAATTGGGAAATTGGCACAAATTTTGGCCAGGCCAATTCATGTTTGGCGGTGCACTACACTGGCAGGTGTGCGAAGATAGGTACAAGCCCAGCACCTCCCATGTGATGCACAATGTTAATGAAATGTGTTGATATGCCGCGCCCCACCTCTAAACCGACCTGAAAGATACCAAACCATCCTCGTTCAGGGGAAAAAAAAAAAAAAATCGTAAAATAAATAAAAGAATAAATAATAAAATAACAAATAAAATAATAAAATAATAAATAATAAAGTAATACTAAAAAATCGTAACACTAAAAAAATTACGAGTAATAAGAAAAAAATTCAGCTTCGCTGGGGCTCAAACCTGGAGCATTTGTTCTCAAACTCACGGTTCTATCCCTAGAGTATTGAGGCAGAACAGCGGAGCTTTTTTTAGCAGTTGCGTAAAAGAACAGGAGGAGTGTTGCGAGAGAAGCAAAAGATGCTGTTGGGTGCGCACAGGAAGTGCAGGGCTTGTACACACGAGGAAACGGAATATCGCAGAAGGTGCAGCACTACCCGCTATAGAGCTACAGAGCTACTTTTCATGTCCCTGTTGCCTCAGTGGTATTTATAGCATGTTCCGAATTAATTTAGCTAAGCGGTGTTTTCAAAAGAGATCAGACAGGCGTGTCCGGTCAACATCTTTAATTTTGACAAACATTTTATATATACCTCCTTGTGCACAGGGGAAAGCGCGCATGTGACATTATTTCTGAGAAAAAATTTCTCCCTTTCTCAAAAAAATTCCCAAAGCTGGCTTGGGTCACTGGTGCGGAAAGGTGGAAACTTTTACCGCTGTAAAACTACTGCAGCCATCGCGCTAGTTTTTTTTATTTAAAGACCTTGCATACTTTAGAACGATTTGAGGCATTTGTGTTTGGCTCGCAGAGCGAATGCCTTTTTTAAAAAATATCTAAATTGGAAAAAAATTTTGAAAATTGCTGAAATGTAGGGCTTTTTTTTTTTCTCGGAATCTAAGCAAGCTGGGTAGTTGAAATTTTTCAGTATTTTCTTCTATCCTTGATCAATCTTCACACCAATTTTAGTTTATGTGGTCAAGAAACTTCAATATGGTAAAAAGGCCTGTACTGCACCAAGGTAATGCATTTTCGTATATTTAGAAAGCCAATTAAAAAAAAAAAGGCTATCTTCAATTTTTTTAAACTTTCACAAATTAAAGCCAAGGTTTTTCTCTATCCCTGACATTAAAACATGTTGCACTATTTTTGCTGTTTTGCAGCGCCAAATTTAGGTCTCGTTAGTAGTATTTGCGGTGACATACCCAAGTGGTTTGTAAAGAGCTTATGACCGCAATGTAGGCAAAAAATGGATGGTACAAAGAGAAAATCATTAAATAAACAGTGCGGTGAGCATGCGTTGTTGAAATTGGACGCGTATAAAGTACATTTCACCTAAATCCCACGTTGAAGCTCCGGCTGTCCGACCTCCCGTGAAAACACCCTAAAGCAAAATTTTGCAGCAGTTGGCCTTTAAGCCAATGCAAAGATACAACTTTCTAAGATGAAGTGAATTTTATTTGCAGTCTGGTCACATGCAAATTTCGTCCCCCCTGGTAATATTACTAAACCATGGCGTTGGGCTAGTTGGGTACACATTATCGCTTGAAAAAAACAGTGCGGGAAACTCGAATGAAGTAGAAGACAACCACAGGTGCTTACGAGCAAACTAATTGTTTGTCCAGCTCTTGTGGCTGTCTTCTACTTTGTCCAAGTTTTCCATGCCTGTTTTTCAGGCAATATTGCTTCCTGTGTGGATACCGATCTCGGGTACCAAGGCTGAGAGTGACGTGGGGGAGGGGTGAAGAAGGAAGAAGAAACGAACTGCGCTACACGGCAGCCACTCACATCGAGGGAGGCGAGGCAGTACCAGCAGAAGACGTGTCTGCAGCGCTTGCACATCATCTGTGCGCAGCCCTCGTCCCGCTCAATCGGGATGCGGCACCGGGGGCAGCGCTTGATCAGCCCAGACTCCTCTCCGGGCAGGTTGGCCCTGCACACACAGGCACAGCGCTCAGTCGGTGCACTGCTAACAGTTTTACATGCGTTGATTACAATGTCGGGACAAGCTAAGTTATTAAACCACACTGCTGTTCGTGGCAAGAAGTAACAGGTTTTTAGATCTTTGCAACTATCTAGGCTATGTTAATGCTGCCAGCATTACAGAAGGTTTCAGTGTAGGCAGTTGGGAAAGAATGACGTTTGATTGAAGTGTCAGAGTGGCGGCATTTTTTGCTTGCAAACATAGCGGCTACGAAAAACAATTATGATCTCGCTTGCTATTCAGGATGTAGTTGCAGGCGGGGACATCCAAAGTCTCTGACAGCAAGTCCAGTTAATGCTAGTAGAATAAAAATAACATTTTTTTTTCCCTTGATAGCGCACCATTGTCAAGGATTCCATAAAACAGGTGCGGAGCACAGGGCGCCACTGTGAGGCTGTCTGCCCACTAAATACTACCAATGGTCACCAGCTGTCGAGCAAAGCATTTAGCTGAGATACCTGGCCACTGTATTGTCAATCTCCTGTTGTGCGCTATGAGTGATCATTACTTGCAAGGTTGACAAACAAACAATGACAATACTCACAGCTCATCGTCAGAGAACTGTCTCCGGAACTCGTCACAGGATTGGTACGCATGCCAGCGTTCCTTGCATGACGAGCAGAAGGTCAGCTTGCACTGCAAACAAGCACGAAGGTGATGACGCTTAACCTTGGTGCTTTTTACAATTCTGAGATGATAACGCGCAGATAATCATGGGAACTGAGCACAAGATGAAAGGGCTTAATCTAAAAAAAGTACGGCAGGCCGGGAGGAGTTGATATGACCGCTAGGTGATGCGCAAAGTTTGAAATGTGGAAAGACATTCTTATTTGGAGTGTGCCACAATGCAGGGCTTGTCGATCAGGATAAAGTTTAGAATGAAGGGATAACAACTAGAATTTTGTGACATGCACACCAGCGTACATCATCACCATGGGCGTTGGCAGGATTCTGTCTTGAGGGGGGGCAAACCTTTTGCATTGCAAGGGGAGAGGGCGAGGGGGAGGGGAATTTGTTTTGGTGAGGCTTGAGGTGGGGGGGGGGGGGGGGGGGGCAGTGCCCCTTTTGCACCCCCCTGCCGACGCCCATGATTCCCACTTACAAATGTTTGCCTGATGGCAGATGTACGTTACATATTCCAGGATAACAAAAACACGTTTCCACTCAGGACTTTACACCTACACATCGGCATGCGACAAACACACTACACTGGCTTGGATCTACAATTGTACCTTGGAACAGTGGACGGGTGATGCTTGGCACTGCCGTAATGGCGGCAGGACACGGCAGATGCTCTCACAGCCCGGGCCGGGGCACCAAGTCTGGTTGGGGTCCATCTCCACATCTGCGCGAGACACGATGGAACATTTGCAGTGTCGCTCAACTTTAATCAGAATCGCAAGTGTCCTTTTAATTTATACACTCGCTCACTTGGTCGCCAATGCATTTGCTCAGCTGACTATGGGCCACATTCTGAGTCCATCCTCCACTCCGTCTGCTCCCTCCACTCGACTGAGGGGAGGATTCCGAAATGCTTATTCATGGCGAAATCGCTTTCAATGATCTTCTCCATTGGAGGCTCGAGTTAAGGAAGGATTCATAATACCAGGGCATATATGACGACATCTAAGTGGGCGATCACAAGGGTGCATATAATGCCGGAACATTAAACAGGTTAGTCACCGGATTTAAATTTGGATTGACACCCGTGGTAAAGTATCATCAGTGGGGCTCATAGTAGCACAGATTTATTCCAGGTGTATAGTTAAAGTCACGTACCTCTGTTCAGCTTGCAACGCAGGTAGAGGTCCAAGACATCCCTCTCGACAAGCTTTTCAATCTGAGGAAAAGAAGGGTGTCATGTCAGTACATAAATGCAAGAAAGCACCTGCATTCGTACCGTAAATTAGAAAAAAACAAAACGGAATCGCACCTCTGAAGACTCGAAGACACCACCAGTGGGGCACTTGCCATCCGGGCACGGTATGTACGCATTGCCGTCACGAATGCTGACACTCAGGTACTGTCGTGTGCACTGAAACAGACAGAAAGGAAACAGTTGTTGCACCAGTGTAACAAACAATCAGGAGTGGCACACAGTTATTTGAATTATTATAATGCAGTTGATAGTTGTAGGAGCTTGCAAGGAACCGTAACGGTTGTGTAAGCTACAATGACCTCAAGTGGTCAAACTTTATTTAGGACCGCAATATATGCACTCTTTAAATAGTTTACAGAAGTGAAAACTTGGTGCACAAGCATGCACATCAACTTGTCAACATGAGAACCATTTCGCTTCACTTTTATTACTCAAAAGAATACAAGTTTCGCATTCTTCCACCAGCAAAAGCCACATTCATCGGCCATGATGCTAAATAGTTCTTGCATTTTCTGGTAATTAAATAACCAGAAAATACAAAAAAGACAAAGCGCAGCCGGCGTAATGCGCATGCGCTGAAGTACGTGCTTTACATTCGCGCAGAATCGTTTCGGCCGAGCCGAACGTTCGCTGAGAAAAAATTTGCCGCCATCAAAACTGAAAAAAGTACCTTCATTCTAAAACATTGCGAGAAGACCTGGAGCGGTATTTTCGTAACTGTCCCCTTTGAAAACGTCCCTTTTGCGTCCCTTTCATCATGACGTACTTCCAGTTAAGAAGTGGGCCTTTGATTCAAATACCGTAACTGTTCTGCAAACGCATTTTAAAGAAGTGAACCGTATCAGAGTATCTTTATGTGTTTTTGTTCCGCGAGCGAACCAACAATAAGGCGACGAAAAATCGTCTGCTCCAAACCGTCCTGCTCCGAGTAGCCACGGCTCATAGCTCCGCCGTGCTTGCAAGGCGTCACATCCGGGTGTTCGCTTTTAGCCAATCAGGGCTCGCTCAAAAGGGACACTTTTGAAAGGGACACAAAAGGGACAAAACACGGGAATACCGCCCCTGTACGTTACTCCGATTGCAACCGATCGTCTGTATGGAAGTCCGGCTGTTCTTTGCCAACACAAATATATCTGGCCGTTTGAACGCGCCGGTGAGTACGCCGTCAAGGCAAATTTGCACAGCCGCCGCCGCCGCCGGCTTTGCCGGGCGTTTCCAGGAATCCCCGATAAGATCGCGGACCTTGCCCCCATTATCTCGCCGATGACTGATAGCCGCCATTCCGACGCAAACGCGGGCGCGCTAAGAAAAGGCGCACTTTCACGCGACGCTCCCTGCGTTGTATTTTTCGCCCCATCGAGCCAACGAAGCGCTGCGTGGGAAGCTCCCGCGGGTTTCCCTCCCCGAGACGACCCGTTCACGACCACAAAAACATGCTCGCCTAATTTTCAGGGGCGATCTTCGCCGGATGATCAGGGGTTATTAATAAAAGACTATGTGGGCCAAGCTGGTACTCGGCAAAGCAAGACACAACCCGCCCCCCCCCCCCCCCCCCTTCCCATCTTTTCCTCCCTACCGACGCGGTAATAGGAGGTTTTATCTCGAGATAACGGAAACAATTCTGCCTCGAGATAACGGAGAATAATTTGTGGGATTACGCACAACTTACTTCTATTGTCGCGATCGAACAACTTTCTATTAATATATATCTAGTACCACGAAGCCACACATATCTCGTCCATAGAGTTTCATATACAACTCTATGATCTCGTCATCACACGCTGGATGCGAAGTATACCGCAATGCTTCTTTTGCTCGCGCTCACCTTTCACGCGCAAACACCCGTAGCCCTAATCCACTCCGAGCCTTCAAGGCGTTACGCGATGAGTACGCAGTTCGTGCGGCTCGCAACAGCGTACGAACGAAAAAAAAAAGAAAGCCACTGACTGTTGGCGGTTTCTTACAATATACTTACTAAGAAACTATGACCCAGACGATCTCAGTTTTTCTGGAACGCGGCAGTCTGAAGTGTGCTGACTGGACGCAACCGCAAAGCTGGTTTAAAGAGATGACGTTGCGCTCCGAGAATCGGATTTAAAATGCGCCAAGTATGCGACCCATACTGTGCACATAAGAGACGATACAAAAAAAGGTGCAATGTATCGAACGCCATCTTGTGCTCAGCGCGTTCCGACTCGGCTTCTCTTTCCGTATCCAGAGGACGAATGTCTCAAAGGGATTTCCCCTTCGGCTTTTGTAAGTGGAAACAAGCAGCGATAGCGGGGAAAAAAAAAAAAGAAAGAAAAGAAAAAGGCGCGCGCACGCCTTTTCTGGCGCGGTCATATAACGAGGCTTTCCCAACTACGAATTGCGCTGAGAGAATAAAGAACGACCTTTGGCAGCGATCTTTCTACGCTTGGGGAAGTTTCAAAGCCTTTCCCCGCTCATTGATTATTTTTGTACGCGCAATTACACGTTTGATGCGCGGTATTTCGAAAGAATTCCCGGGTAATTCCCCGCGCATTATTTAAGTCTAACCGGCAGCTGCGTTCCCCGACAGGGCAGGAGAATGAACAGTAATAAAGCACATACAAGCCAGGGTTTTTTTTTTTCTTCGTAATGTCACATCTCTTGAAGAGCTCAACCGACGCCCATCATTAACGTTTAGGCAGACATACGGTACAAACATCGCCGTACACAAAGAAGTCAAAGACAGGCGGAGTCTTTTTTACAAAATGGCCGTGGCACCGGCTGCTTTCTACGAAGTGGGCGAAGGCAATTTCGTCGCGCTATTCCAGCTGAGTTACCGAATGAGCATATTCCTGAATGTAACCCGCTTAGGCTAACCTACCGCATACGGGGGACTGAAAGACGTACCCCGCTTAATGCCGTATACGAGTTCCCTCATTACCTTTCAGGAGTAAAAGGCGTACTCATACGGTGAAACACTCTACACTCAATTGACCTTCGAAGTTAAGCAGGTTGCCCCAATTCCATGGACAAAACCAGAAGATGAACTAAGTAGTACCTCGCCGGTACAAGCTTCCGGTTATTGCGTTTTCCAGCAGCCAGGTGGTTGTGAAGGCTCGGGTTTACTAACTTCTTTAGTTAAGAATATGGTAGGATAATTCGTCTTCCCGGATAATACGTCTCCGCAGTCCCCGGAAAAACACATCACCGAGGTTCTTTTTTCACCTTTCGCTTGTCGCGAAGCGCTGGATTGTTTGAGTAAGCTCTTAGCACAAACTTATCCATGCGCGTCGCGCCTGTGCACGACGCTCGTGGACGCTAAAGCACAGAGAGATACCACAACTCAGAGAGCCAGTTACAGCCACGTCACAATGAATCCACCAAATTTCGCCTCACACATACGGTCAGAAGCTGTTTACGTATACTCCACCGCCTAGTCACGTTCTTATTAAATACGTAGGATTATCGGCCTTATTCACCAACAGCGCGTATTGGTTCACTATAGCTCATCATAGCTTTTTTTCCCTCCTCTTTTTTTCTCCAGCTTTTTTCATGCCGTTCTTCGTCTAATGTTTGCTTTCTAAATCCCAACCCTGTGTCTTACCCAACTCAAAACTGCGCCCCAGATTTTCCCACCAGATGGTTCGTTTACCCGAGATGCTCGCGAGCTCCTATCCGAGCCAGTGACAGACTACGTCCCTCGAAAGGAAAAGACCCTCAACGCACCTGTAGGCAGAAGTAGCATCCGCAGCGGGACATCCTGTACAGCGCCGACGACGGCACCACGGCCAGGCAGAGGCGGCACAGCGCGAGCAGCGGCCTCTGGGGCTCTCCTCCTGCGCCGACCCGCGAGTCCGCCAGCTTCTGCTGCTGCAGGTGGTCGGCCATCGCGGGGCCCCCGAGCACGTCGCACACGCTCAGCGACCGCTGGGTGCGGCGGGAGGACAGCGGCTTGCAGCAGGCGCCCGAGTACGTGTGCGACTTGGGCAGCGCGGCCAGCGGCACGGAGGCCGCGGCGGAGGACGTGGCCGGGGGCTTCCGGTCTCGAGACCTCGACACCAGCCAGCGGAGCAGCGAGCGCCGCTTCTCCCGGGGCTGCTGCGCCATCGTCGTCGGCCGGTACGGGGGCTTGTCGGCACTGGGCCTACCTGCAGGAGAGACGAGAAGACGCGCTCAGGCTAATCCGTCCTTCGAAAGCATCGCCGAGAACGCAGAACGCGTTATGACCACTGTCCTGGCGTACGCAGTCATACGCACAGTCCTCGAGGACAATGTATCGCAGCGCTAGTCCCCACTCCGATAGAAGACGGCATCATGGTGCGTTACTCTCTTTGCATGCTCACTCACGCCATGTGGGCCTGCCCTCTTAACCCGGTACCCCCATCTCCAGCATCGAGTAGTGGGAGGACGAGCCGGGCTGCTCGCAACCAGGGGATCAACACTTCCGGTTGGCCGAGCCGCACCGTCGCCACTAGCCTTCGGCCATCGGCCACCACGCGTTACTAAGCCACCTTACTTTGAAAATAACGGATCTCTCTCTCTCTCTCTCTCTCTCTCTCTCTCTCTCTCTCTCTCTAGGGGCGACGACCCCGTGACTGCACCCCCGGCCCCCCCCCCCCTCTTCAAGAGAAACAACGGGCGTAATTGTCATTCTACTCCAGTAGACCTACTTCACAGCGACTGACTCTAGAGGACGAAGCGACTTGCCCTCTCGTGACGGCACCCCGCTTATTTAGAGCGGATCACGGTGCTTACATTGCACCAAGGAATTTAAAAGAAAAAGCGTTGAAGATAGCACAACAACGCACAGTCGCAGACGGATACCTGGAATCTTCACAAGAGCCAAAACGCTTCGAGCTATAAATGGCCACGCGTTCACACTCTTGTTATCTGCTTACCCGCGAAGGAAAGAACACACACGCATATTTGTTATTTGAAGAGAGGAGGGGGCGAACGGAACGGGCTAACGTAACGGTCGAACTCAAGTATTTACTAGCACGAAAAGCGCGGTGTGGGCATGGGTCCTCTGCCACCGCCTGGAAGTATGAAAAGAAGCATAGACCGTCATTAAAGGTCCCGTGTCTGCATCCTTCAAAGTTGTTTCTCTCTCTTTCTCTTCATTCAAGATAAAGAAAGAGTGACGAGGCGGTCAGCGTGAAACCACGCGTCCGTCATGCCTCCAATAACCATCCGTCAAGAACACGGGGGACAAACTTCCATCTTCGCCGGTTTAGCGTTACCGGATTAGGCTGGGTTAGTGAGCGAGCACTCCGACGCATACACATGAGGGGTATAAGGCGATTGGAGGAGGAACACGTTGCGGGTCCGTTGCGTGCAAGCCCCAATAAATGAACAATAGTATTTCGTTTCTGTAGTCGCGACGTAAAAACACCTCGAGCTATGAAATATGCCATGGTAGACGGAACATACGGGTCACCTCATCCAACCTCGGCTCCTCTTCCGTCACCCGCGACACCCCGTACTTTCTACCGAAATAGTCGCGAGGGATACGCCACTGGATCCCTTCGGGAATAATCATTGTCATCATCAGCAGTCTGTTGCGTCCATTGTAGGACGAAGGCCTCCCCCAAATACCAAATATGCCCAGCCACGCACAGTCATGGACAAATGAAATAACGCGATTTCTTTCCTTGCAAGTGTAATTGTCGCGTGGCTTTATTACAGTAACAATTGTCCAGGTTGTTTGATTTTGCGTGTTCTGGTTCATATTTTCGTGTTCTCGTTTAATTTGTCCATGACTGTACCTATATCGTGTGCAAGCCGAGTCAACTCTTTGCCCCCGACTCTCCGTATACCTCATCCCTCCACTGGGGATGACTTGGCCGACGCCTGTTGCGCTAACGGTCTACTGGCAGCCACTTGGTTGACCGGAAGGCCCACCTGTAGGCCCTCCGCGCATGACGTGTCCCGCCCATTCTCTTCGCTCAATTTCTGGAATATACGAGGATGCAATTGAGACCCGGGAGCAACGCGCGTGCGGCGGTGCGAGCCTGCAGCGTGATATGCGCGTTTCTAAAGGAACAACTCGAGCGCGCAGTTATCTGCGAGCGATCCGAGCCTGTCTCAATATAAACGAGGGCAAGGTGGCGGTATTTCCTTGACCGTCATATGAGTCAGCTGGGGGTAGGAGCGATGCAACTGGGTCAGCTAAGATGTGATCACGTTGCGTTTGGCCCCGGGAACCCGTTAACCCCGCATGCACCGCCGCACCCTTCCGCTGCAGTCGCCTCCGCAAAGAGGGGAGAACGCTGTGCAAACGGATGAACATCTCAGCGACGCTATCATCCTTGGAGCAGGCTTTACTTCGCTAGTGTGCGCCGTCACGCCATACCGGACAGAAAGAAAAAAAGTCTTTCTAGAAACTAGGGAATATTGGCGCTCACCCCGTTCGGTGATATATACTATCTGCCACAGTACAACGCCTAAGTTGAACTCCGGCCGGTGCGAAGAACGAACAGCAAACCCTCGGTATAACGAAGTCTTCAAAACACTTCGTTATAAGCGGAAATAATTTCCCCTCAATAGTGCAGGAGGGACCGTAAAAGACATCGAATAACGCGAAAAATTCCAAGCTACAGTAATGAGGGCTTACTGTAGTTTTAAAAGGGATGAAAAGGCTGTAGTCGCGCAGCCTTTGTAGGGTCAACTGGTCAGCTGAATATGGTGCACCACAGAGCGCCACCCTGCGGTGACCCTGATTTCGCGTTGTCCAACCGCGAAAAATGCGCGGCAGCGTCGATCCATCGGGTGCGCGTGACCGCATCAACGGAAGAGCGGCGCGGCCAAACCCCGCAATGCTCGCCGACTAAAGACAGCGCGCGCGACCCCGATCGCGCAAAAAGAAGAAGACACAGTCCGCGTCGAAGCCGTCACGGAATGTGGAGCACGGAGCCGCTACCGATGCCGCTGGCAGCGCGAGAAGTGGGCGTTCGCTTAAAGAGCGGGTGCGCTGAACCGTGCTGCACGCACGGGCGGCGACCGCATCGATCGCCGTTGCGACCAGTCTCTCTCTCTCTCCTCCACCTCTCTTCCACGAAGCGACCGCGTGGTCAGAGTCAGGACGTCATCGATCCGCGGTTGCCGCCGGGACTAGTATGCCGCTGCCCTTGCACTGTATATGTAGTGCACCGCTGACGAGCGCGGCATTAAAAGAGGGCGGGCCAGCAGCAGCTGCCGCGGCCGAAGCTTGCACCGCGGCTGATGGGCGACAATTAACGTATGGCGTGCCGTCCCGGCACGCATATCGGACCGGTAATCGAAAACTGCGCGGCGCTTCCGCCGGCAGGCGCACCATACGGAACTGAGGTCGGAAGCTTCGAGCTGCTATACTGAAATTCAACATTAAGCTCAAGGTCGCCGAGATGACGCGGTTCGAATGAACAAAAAGAGCGTCTTAAATAACCTGCGACCGTATTCCGGATTAATTCAAACGCCTGCAGAGGAGATTCGCGAAGACTCCGGATTATCAAACAGGTCTCAACTTCGGTTACATTCTGGTACGAGTGAAGAAAAGGAACAAATAGAACGAAGTAGGATTTACTTTAGAATGTTCCGCGATAATTCGGACAACCCCGTAACCCCAACCAGCGGCACAGCCGACTGGAGACAGGCGCGCTTGTTGGCGCGTCGTTTATGGAGGTCAAAGACCTTCCCATCCCGCTGAACTCCGACCTGTCGTTCCTTTGGTTGCGCACGGAGCGCAGACTCTTATGATGCGCATATACGTATAGCATACTCACCCTGCCGGCGTTTCCGCGTCCACGACAATCTGCAATGCATACAGCTTTGCACCCCCACGCCGCGCGATCAGCGTGCGTGTAGAGAGAGATAAGCGCTTATCAAACACGTGCACTCTCTCCTTTCCGGCATCCCTACACGTGCGGCCTGTGTGTACAGTTCCGCCCGTGGCCGGAATGAACGGGTCGTGCCTTATCTATGTGTGCCTGCTGTCTGCCGCGCCCGAAACCCCAACCGACTTCGAGCGTCGCAGCTTCCTGCTTCGTTCGGCCTTTCCGACGAGACCTTGTTTTACGAGCCCAAAGTTCCGTGCTTTATATACCGCAACGAACGGTCGTCTGCTACCATTTCTAACGGCCAACGTCACTCTGTTTGTGGAGAGTAGAGACAATTCAGTTGCGCAAGGGGTCACTTCGGGAGGGGCTGTGAAACCGGTTCTGGTGCTGTTTTTCGATATGTCTGCTCCCCGACAGTTGAAGGGAGAGGATAATAAAATGTGAGAGCGTTCTACACATACAGGAACTCTTAGCCAACGTTTGTAGTATCTATAAACGCTGCTCTTAGCAAGCATAATTCGAAAAACTAAAAACCTAAAAGCCGATAGTTTGGCTACGGTTGCGAGTAGTGCACTTCGTCTATTGCAGCAGGCAGTGGGACCAACAAACAGCAGTATGGCGTTGTCAGCATTTTCATGTTTTCTTGGTGGCAGACATTCGTTTCATAAGCTGCTAATCAAGATAGGCTAACAACCTTTAATTACACCCCCCCCCCCCCCCCACCGCGCGCCAGTTCTCACGTTAAACCCCCTCTAATAGTACGCGACTACGCATTCCGCCAAAGGAAAGTTTATTTTCCCCAGCCGTAAGGTTCTAAAAGCCGCAAAACGGACCCACAACGGGAATCTATAATGACAGAGATATATAGTACAACATCACTGCCGAAAGATTTCGCAAACGAGAGTAGAAAAGACGGCCGCGCTGTACACGGGAAAAACGCAGTGTACGAATGACAAATGAAACTGACAAGGACATCAAAAATAACGCGTCACCGTGACAGAAAAATTACGAAATGGATGAGCAAAACGACCCGAGTCGCGCACACATGTCCCCCCCCCCCCCTCCCCCTTGCAACATTTAATTACCCCCTGTACACGAGACGAGACACTGACACAACGCAACGGGTAAACGAAACTGATAAAGGATATTAAAAACAACGCGTCACCGTGACAGAAAAGAGACCGAAATTGAGCAGACGATATATGGCGTACACAGGTAAAACCTGCGCATCTTTGTGACGTGTCAAATTAAACCTGGGAACAAGAGCAAAATTACATCCCACAAATAACGGGATGTCGCTTTTCCGCCTGCACGGCCATCAACCGACCCGTCAAGCCTGCTCGCAGCCTTTACGGCTGCCACCAGCTGCGACGCAGAGCACGCGGCCGGCACGTGCACAGCGCGTTGCCTGCCTCGCGTTCGACCTTTCTCCCCGCGCATGCAGCGGGAGCGAGACTGTCGCAGCAGAGCAGCCGTCTGAATAGGCATTCCGGTAAACACACCGCGGTAAACACGAAGTTCCCCCAACAATGGCTCCCGAAAGGCCTATATGTAACTACTAAGTGGTCAACTAACTGCCGCAGAAAGCGCGATGTGAACGATAACGATCGAACGAGCTGAGTCGCGCTTGGCTTGTTTAGCGTTTTATTCTGTAGTGCGGGTACTTTTCAAAAATGCACAACACCGCCTCACAGAGGGACGATGTCCGGCGCGCATTGACGCACTCAGCCCCGTACGATCGAGTGTAAGGCGCTTTTGCGGGTTGAGATGCTCTGATGCGACGCGAGCTTTAATATTCAGCATCTCGGACAATCCCTACAGGGAAGTGTTCTGCCCACAGCCACGGACAAAATTTTGCGCCGAAACTTTGTTGCAAACTAAACATCAGCACTGGCGCACCGCCATGTTCGTGTCGTCAAGCTGGCTTCCCATCACTATGGGTGTGCTTGCAGTGAAGTACCCTTTACAGGGCGTTCACGCATAGACGGCGCCGCGCGGACGGCGTGCGAAACGTCGCTGTTGAAGAGCGAAAAAAAAAAACAAAAAAAAAGTCCGCGCTCTGGCAGATTAGGTGGCCGTAAACACCATAGCATCATGTACAGGCATTGTGGACAGCACGTAGCTGAACACGGATGGGATGCAAGCGTAATGTGGGGATGCGCCGTATGGAGTCAAGTTTTTTATTGCTCTTAATTGCCCTATGCATAGCGCCATTAGTGTGTAAGCTGGAACAAATTGGCGGCAGAGTTCGGACGTTTAAATCATAGTAACCCTAGGCGCAGTGAAATACATGTCCACTGTACCCAAGGCAGCTTTAAAAATAACACGCGGATGACATGCAAATTAGCTGCCAGCAGAGTAAAAGAACGTAACGGGACGACGTAACCGTAATTTTTCTCGCATCACGTACGTTCTGCGCAGGCGTTTCAGTGCAGCTTCCGGACGAAACGCCAAGCATTGTACGAGTTTCTAGCAATCACGCGGCCAGGGAAGTGTTTTAGGCCATTTCCAGCTCGAGCGCTTCAGGCAGTGACGCTCGCGCACTGCAGGTATAACCCATTTGAGATATGAGCGCTTTCGTAAGCGCCGAATAAACTCGCCTGGGGCGTAAGCCGGAGCTGGCAGTAGTTCCGCGCAATTCCAGAGCTATGCAGTCCTAGTAGTTAATGTCCGCACCTAAATACGGATCCAATGCACCGCCAAAGGCCATAACGGTCGCCTGCTCGGGTCGGTGCCAATTAGATAGACGGCATACCAGGGCGGGCCCTACGTTAATCATACATACAACTGCCCGATTTAACCAGTTCCACAATGCCACGTTAGAAAGAACGAAACTAAATAACGTCTGCGCCAATGCGGCAAGCTGGCAAGCTCTGGGGATGTCTGCCCGAGACACAGAACGTCGATGACGTCGACTGGTACATTTAAACACTTACAAAGGACCATAAAAGAAAACAAGTCGTATTTCCGCGTTTTGGATGGATTGGATTGGATTACGAGAACGACGTAATTTTTATCCATTCACGCGGCGGGCTGACTGCACGCAAGTCACGACGACAAACTTGTTCATTTTTGTTCCTCCTTTTGTAAACCCGCTACTGCTGTAATGACAACGGGATTGAAAAGTCGTCACGACTCCTTCACTTTCCGCCGAAATTGAAAGCGAAAGGAAAAAGCTCCGAATTCAAAATTCTACGCGTTGTTGAAAACCGACTTGGCGTACCGCAGCCGAAAGCGGACGCCAGCGCAGCGGGGATGCGCCGCCATCTTTGCACACACTGCCTGCGTCAACGTTACTAACGTTGGCCTGCGTTAATGCATTTCAAGAGCCCTTTAAAACAAAAACAAGAACGGAAAGAAGAACAAAACCGCCCCCTGTGCATCCCGGAAGTCGACCTCGCGAGCGTCCGCTGATCCTACTCGCTCGGAACGGCGCAGATAAAGCAGGTCGCAAACAATTCGCCGCCCTACTCTACCTGCTGGGAGAGACTCCGCGCTCACACCGCACTGCATTACCCTCTCGCGCGGCGTTCGCAGGGCCTCACGAGGCGCGCTTGTACCAACACTCATTAACCTCGCCAAGAAACGTGCTTCGCCGCGGTGTAAGGTCAACCTAGGCGGACTTTGAAAGGAAGTCGCTTCCCGTCGTCTCGAGGTCCCGCCGTCAATGTCGCGCGCATACACACACACACACACACACACAGTTGGAATTACACGGCGTATAAGCCGAGAGATAGACATGCGGTACCTTCGGGTCTCGACAGCGCGTATTCTTCACAGTGGCGTTTCAGGGTCCCTTTAAAATCGCAGCTGAGGGTCGCGCGTGCGGACAAACGAGCAACGGTGTACCGCAGGGTCATTTCCTGCGCACCTTGCTGTTCCCATCGAGGCGCGTCGAAATGCGCAACAACCGGAAATGAAATAACCACAGAGGAATTGCGCAGCGACCTCGTCGACATCAAAAGAACTCCGGAACGCCTTGAAAGTTAACAAAATATCCGTCTCCTCCTCCCCTTTGTGAAAAGCGCGGCATCGCTGTGCAGCACAGCGCATTGTGAAGGCTGCCGCAGCTGCGCGCGGCCTAGCCTAGCCTCCGGCGATCTGCTATCGGTCGCAGCCATCTCAGCGCGCGGGGGCAGCCGTGAATTGCGGCGAGACAAACCCCATTCAGCGCGCCACCTCGACAACTAGGCCGTCCTCTCGGCCACCGCTCACACCCCCTCGTCCTTGGTTTAGCCGGCTTCGCGGGCACACCTGTCAGGCCGTTTCCCGCCGCGAGATGCGCGATACGCGCCCCAAAGGCCAGGGTTTATACCGAGGGCCGCGGCGAAAGTGTTGTTGAGCTATTAGCCGACGCCGCGTCTGCTCAGACTGGCCTTTAGACGAGGAGAGCTATAGATATTTGTTATTATCTAAAGCTTGATAGGGTGCAAGGCCGCTTTGCGGACTTTGGAGCAGATTACCGGCTACTTAGCTCGACCAGTGGAATCTACCGGCTCCAGAAAGCAAGGGCGTAGCCAGGGGGGTGTTTCGGTGTCAGAACACCCCCCTAAATTTCAAAAGTGACGCATCCCCCTCCTTTTGGCCTTTTTTCTGCCCACGCATTTTACAATCTTCATTTATAAATTTAAATGTAAAAACGAAAATAAGATATCTTTTGGGCGAAGACTTCATTTTTTTCACCGATGGGGTGTAATATTCCCCGTAAAATATTTCTGGTTACGCCACTCCCAAAAAGTGTTCAGCTAGCAACGTCTGGAGGTCACTACTTCGGGTGCATAGTATGGCATGATTGTCGTTGCGTACCAGCTCACTGGAAAGGTGTACATACGGCTGCCGCTGTGTATGTCTTGGTCAGTGGTTTTGCTCTTTCCCCTTGCTTCAGTTTTTCTCGTTTTTAGGTGCGGAGTACCTTAGGACCGCACAATGTCCGTCCGCGTCCGTGCGCATAGCATTTACAATCGCAAAAAATCCCACAGGCACCGGCAGGATTCGAGCCTGTGTCTGGTAGACCAGACTAGAGTTAGTGTCAGTCGTCTTACCCATGAAGCTACGACCGTGAGTTAGTACCCGAGAGTCCATACTGCTTACTCCCTCGCCTGTAACGGTGCGAAGTACCTTAGGACCTCCCAATGTCCGTCCGCGTCCATCCGTGCGCGCACCACCATCAAGCGAAAACCAAGCGAAACTCGATTTGAGCCGTGAGTTGCACTTTCATTTAGGGAATAATCAAGGTGCAACACTCACGACTCAAATCGAATGACGGTCGGGGCCGCAAATCGGATGTCATTTCGAGTCCCCGTGCTCCGCACCCTCGCCATCATCCACGAAGTGGAGATGCTGCCATGTTTTTTTTTAAATTCCTTTCTTTTTAGCTCTCATTTGGGGCAGACAGCTACACGTATGAAAGAATCGTGTCTTCAAAGCGTTCTTTCATCACACTGCTGGCCAAAGTCGCCAGCTGTCGTCCGGTCAGCCTGACTGCCGCTACTTATTTAAGCCATTGTATAGTAATTTTTCTTGGAAAAAAAATACATTAGGACACATCTGGTCATTGCACCATAAAAAAGCCATATATACATTCTCGTTTGTAGCTATCACAATTTTGATTAAAGTAAGAGTTTACAGGGCCCGGTACACGGCCTCTATGACTCTTCCGGCAGTCTCA
The DNA here is from genome assembly GCA_013339765.2 of Haemaphysalis longicornis. Lineage (NCBI taxonomy): Eukaryota > Metazoa > Arthropoda > Arachnida > Ixodida > Ixodidae > Haemaphysalis > Haemaphysalis longicornis. The sequence goes on from CM023457.1 coordinate 30,919,978, forward strand.
CAGAGCATCGCTATGAGTTTTGTGTCAAAACGTCGTTTTCGGCGTCATCGATCCGAACTGGCGCGGACGCCGCAGCCTTATCCGAAACCTGCTCTGACTGGCTTTTATTTCTACCAGGAAGCATAAAAGCCGATCAAACACAGAAAAAGGAAAATCCATTCCAGGCGCCATCTTAAATGTCTTTCAGGCGCCGTCTCTGGGAACCTGCACTAAACGCACGACAGGGCGGTGCACTAACACGTGCACCCTACATAGCCCCAATTGCGTCTAAATTTAGCCGCCGATTTGGCTCGATTCGTTAGCCTTCCTCCCGGGGGAATATACGCCGACGTCCAGTGCCAGCGATGTTGGACGCATACTGAGGGGCCCTCCGGTAGCAGAACCAGTTTGAGGCGGTTCCGTCGAGATAAAAAGTCTGCCTGTTCGTGGGCATCTGAACGTACGGGGAAAAACAAAACGAGGAGACGGCGGCGTCTGTTTAGAGGCCCTATAATGTAACGCACAGTCAACGCGAGACTGTAGATAAGGGCACTTAAAAGTTTGCAGCGCCCTCGTCCTCAGTCTCGGATACACAGACTGTATAACAGGGACAGTGCATGCTACACTGCCGGAGCTCCACAGATGTGTATGTACGGCCAAACGGACACCCGGAAGCATTCAGTGCAGTGTCTCAGTGCAGTGTCAGTGTCCTTATCTGGAGGTGACACCACCTTTGCGAGCCGTCACGTTTTAATGACGTCACTACGCGGCGGCGAAGGCAGTCGTTCGACGTGGACATGGGCCGACGGTCGGCGTGAGTGACACGGCCTTCCCGGCGACGACTCAGTTGAGGTTGGGAGAGAAGGGCCAGTAAGTGCGCGTGACACTTAGCCGTAAAAAGCAACCAGGCGTTTGCCGTAGTCACTAGTGCGAAAGAAAAAAATGCCGGGGTCAATTATATTTTTTCAAGGAAATGGTGAAAATATAGAATATGATCAGAGATAATTTCTGTATTGTCTCTCCGTCTCTCTCAGACACAGACTCACTCAAACATCAGGATGGATAGTTGGGCGAGTTGGTATTGCGACACGATTATTTGGAAACAGCGCGTTAAAACAGGACCACAAAGAAAAGAACCACAGAACCAGACAGGATGAGCGCTGTTGTCTGGTTCTTTTCTTTGTGGTCCTGTTTTAACGCAGGTTTCCAGATAATCACTCAAACATAGCTAACTCGAACTAAGGCTAACTGAGATCAAGCTCACTCAGGATCAAGATCACTCAGGCTCACACACAGACTCGCTCGCACTTCCCCCGAGTTCGCCTCTACTAAAGTAGGGAGCGTACGACACATCGCGGTACTGCTCTTGGAAAGATACAACAACGCGTCACTGTTCTCTACCGCCTGCCTACCCATCCAATGCTTCTTGCTGGCCAATGCCCCTGAGCGGATATGAGTTCGTGTGGGTCGATTCGTAACCCCGCTCACAGTGTGGAGTACTCCACGATGATGGCGATGGTAGTAGGGACGATACATTTTCGCTCGGAACTAAACATACCATTCTACGATAAAATGACAAAGCACCACACAAGATAAAACTCCGCCATGCATTATAATGGACATCAGGGTCGGCGTTCGGCGGTCGCTGCACCCGTTCATCTGCGCCACTCGCGTGGAAGAAGACATTTGCGCGACACTTTGTAGACGAGAGGAAAGCTTCCATTTCAACCTCCTCCACTAGGGTTAATGCGCTCCATTACGCCCAAACGGCGTCGTTCGAGCCGTCGTCGTCATCCGCGCCATTGTGACGGCACCCGAGTGGCGCGCGCTTTTCTTCTGGTCCACGCGCGAAGACCTTCACTATCGCGGCGTCTCTTGGGCGCACAGCCCATCGATACCGAACCGCGGAGAGCGAAACTGAATGTACATATATTGGCGCAGGGGGTTCCGGAGAGCCGTGCGGCACGTTATCGTGCACGCGCGGTCTCGTCCGATGGTGAGTGTGTCTGCCCCTTTCCCGCTCACTCGTTTAGCAGCCTCTGAGTGCGTCCCTCGTGGGAGCTGATTCATTTTGCGGAGCGGGGAGAGAAAGTCATTAATAAAGGCGCCCGAACCGTTGTGCGCAGCTGCAGCAGCGCATATACGAGCGCCGCCCGAAACGTATAGCCGACGCTGGGAACTTTCCACTCGTTTTCGGATATATATATATATATATATATATATATATATATATATATATATATATATATATACAAAGAGAGAGAGAGAGAGAGAGGAATAAGGGTTACCGGAGTAGTCTGCGTGGCGCTGGCTACCACCCCAAAGCGCAGGAAACAATTACCTTAGCATAAATACCGAAGAAAGTGGAGGGCAGTATAGCCCCGCCGGTAGCGTAGTGGTCATCGCACCAGACGCGTATTTTGGAGGTCGTGGGTTCGGATCCCACCCGGCGGGCATGTTTTTCTCCACTTTCTGTCTTTCAAAAAACTATAGCGGTTTCTCGAAGAATAAATGACCCACCGCATTTTCCCCTTTGCTTTCCTTGGCGTTATTTGACTGCCTACCCTTATTTCTGCCTTAATTCAACGAGCCCCTCATTTCCCATTTTGATTCGACATATATATACATATATATGCACGCATAATCCAGCGAACGATGAAAGATGATAAACTGAGAAATATAGAAAATAGTGGGCAGACAAGAGAAATCTTTGGACAAGGTAGCGGCCTCAATACGGGGATTACTTTTCGACGAGACGTGTCTTTCGACGAATATTTTGTCGAAACGCTGCACTGGACTGAGGCCGCTACCCTTTTTAAAGCTTCGTCTTTATATAGAGTGCTGACACACGCAGAGGACACACGTTGCGCTTACACGAAACATCCAGAAGTAACCTGCTTTGTCCCGCAGCACATGTGCGCTCATGTTAGAAAAAAAAAAAGAATCCCTCCAGTCGTTTTTTTAACGGCACGTGCATCGTGTTATGGAGCTTCCATATCAACAAACCCTGCAAATTAAAACTGAAATATAAAGTCCGAGTGCGGCGAAACTATATTTGGCCTGGCTTGGAGGTTAGATTTCAATGTCAACGAATCGGCAGCGAAGCCGTGGAAACGTCATTGTGGATATTTTTCGTGACGAATTCCAGACTGTTGTAATACGATTCTGCGGGTATATACGCCACGCTACGTTTTTGAAGGTCTTTGTCGAAGCTCACATGACTGTTTTACCGTTACGTTATTTTTTTATGTTCAGTGTTCGTTTTATTTTGAGTTCACTTTCGCTCAGCTTCGGGAACGTTTTTTCGCATCTATTTCTGTCTATCTGAAGCGGTGCTCTTTTTTGTGTACCGGAAATCAATGCTTGAGAAAGGCTGGCGTTCATCGGGACTCATAATGCCAAGAGACATACAAGCTTTTACCTCTTGTAGAAAACATAACATAAAAGAGACGACACGGGGCTTTATTGAAGGCATACCGGACAACTTTAAATGCCGCAGGTAAAGACAAATCTACGTTTGGGAGCATGCAATCAGCGCTTGAATGCGTCGAAGACAAAAACAAAGCGAAAAAACAAAGTGAGCGACCTGCGTGTCATAGCGCGTTTCTCGTGGCTCAGGAAACGCATGTTAAAAAATGCGCGCCTACGTTCGTGCTTGACAGAAGAGTGGCAAGAAAATAAAAGGAAGCCGTTTTGACAAGCTCGCTCGTTATCCTGTACGCGAATGCTTTAGGGGTTTCCTGACGGCCGGTGAAAACAATCCACTGCAGTCGTTTTTTTTTTTTCTTCTGCTATTAGAGAGTTATGGTGGGGCCGAGAACCGGTCCCGGTAGGGTACCCGGTACACCTGCGCATGCGCACAGCCAGTTTTTCCGCCTCCGCGCACGGGTACCCTACCTGGACCGCTTCTCCACACTGCTATAACTCTCTATTCTGCTGCATTACACTCGTTGTATTCCTTCCCAAATCCCACAGAGGAAACGCTCTCGATAATGAGTTAAAAAAAAAACATGCCATTTTTTTTTTTCGTCGTCACCGATTGCAAAAAACTTCCCTGGCTGTTACCTTTGGGCACTGACCGGTACGTACCGAAAACACGGAATTGTGGTACCTCAATCGATCTGGGACGCACCGATGGTGTTGCTCCATCCCAGGATGCAACGCGCCACCATCGATGCCATCAATCACTGACTCTGCCCACGTGCGCTGCTGGTATTTCAGGTAACGGAAACTTCACGGTGCGTCACAGGCGAGGCTAACAAAGGTGACGTGTCGTGTTGACCCCGGGAATCATGATGCCCCTCGCGTGGACAAAAAGAAAGCGAGAGCAAGGTACGACTGTCGTAAAGTTGAACGCACCACTAACATCCAGGGTTATAGCAGCTGAAAGCACTCCAGAAACGCGGAGCCATGTCAAACTCCGGCGACAATGGCGCAGCTGCAAACGCACGTTCCCCCCGCAGAAGCGATACCGGGGAGACAGGTCGGTCGGCGCGGCCGGCTAATGCAGTTCGCGAATTTAGATAAGTACGCGCAATTAAGCCACTCGGCGGCTTCTGAACAGAGAGAGGGAGGACGCGGGGAGCGCCGACGGCCTTGGCGTGTATGAGGCCGAACGTGTACCGTCTGCAACAGCTCGGCGTATAAATACGCACGCACCATTATACGCAGCGACAAGGCAGCCTCCCCCTCCTTCATACACCGATCTCTTTTATCTGCTCCGTACGCGACCATCATCAGTCACACGGGAAAACGGCCGGCGCGCGCGAGTCGACGTCGGAGACCATGAAAATGGAAGGGATCGGTCAACGCGGCGGCGTTCGCGGAGCCGCCGGCGTCTGCCCATATACAGAGTAGTCAAAAAAAGAAGAAGAAAATGGCCGCCGAAGGGATTGCAGTTCGAGAAGGCGGAGGTCGCGCAAGGCCAGGGCGGACCAAGGCCTCTTCCAATTAGTACCACACCACCACAGCTCGCCGCTGGCTCGCCCGACGGATGGAACGGCGTGTAGTAAAAGCCTTCGGAGAAGATAGCCGACTACTCCAACGTCCCGTTCTGCAAACGCAGCCCCCCATAACGAAGCCGAAATTATACGCTCCTCTTGCACGGCTCTACGCGTAGCGAGGACGCGCGGTATGGGCAGTTTCGCCCCTGGAGCGCAAATTAATGCACCGCCACCGGAGGGGTAATAATACGCACTGCTGGGACAATGCAATGGTTTACTCAGCAGTCGGATGACGATAGCGCGACCGCTGACGCACGAGCTCGTGGGGGACGCAGATACAACGAGCTTTGTCGGGGAGTTGCGGCAGGGTGTCACATCCTCCAAAGGTTTTTTTTTTTGTTTTTTTTTTTGTTTTTTTTTGTCACTGCTGAGGACTCGTTGGTTGAGTGCGTTCGAAGCGGGCTACCTAGCAATATTGGAGGCTCAGCGTTAGCCTTGGGAGGAAAATAATCTAGAAAAGATGCAGGGAAAAACGATGTCAGAAAACGAATGAATTTACTGAGAAACGCTAAGCGGCGAGCTCAATCAAGAGAGTCAAACAGCTGCCGGAGTTGTCAGGGTTTATTCATAGAGGGAAGTCGTGTGACGTTCGTGATTACAATGCGACGAATATTGAGGAAACATTAAAAGAGAGGAGGAAGTTTGGAACAACGAAGACGGAGCTTATTAGTCAAAAATACACTCATACACGAAGGTGACAAAGTACCGAACATCGACGAAGGCGTTAAATAAGGTAGTGGGAACGGCTTTGCGCGCATTTCTACGTTAGCGACCCTGGACCAGGAAGCACTCCCGAGAAGACCAAGTTTGACAGACGAAGTATTAAGGAGATGAAGATAGGGAAGATGCTAGGAGGCGACGAAGCAACTGCGGATACGCTTAAACCATGACAGATATATTGCACAGAAGCCGTGCAAAGCAATTCTCAGAATGTCTCAACACTTATGACACCGCGAACGGGAAGAAAAACGCCTACCTCATTTACACTCCTAAGATTGGTGGACTACAGGCTCATTAGCCTGATTGATTGATTGATTGATGGTAGGGTTTAACGCGCCGACGCAACGCAGGCGATGAGGCGCGCCGTAGTGGAGGGCTCCGGATTAATTTTGACCACCTGGGGATCTTTAACGTGCACCGAAATCCCGCACACGCGGGCGTTTTTGCTTTTCGCCTCCACCCGAAACGCGGCCGGGAATCGAACCCGCGTCCTCGTGCTCAGCAGCGCAACGCCTTAGCCACTGAGCCACCGCGGCAGGTGGCTCATCAGCCTACTGTCTGTTGTGCAAAGGAAAGTTGACATCCACCTGAATGCAGCCGTACGGCTACAAAGGAAAGCTATACAACTTCCTCAGAAACTTCGCAGTTGAAGAAAAAATTCGTCCTGGATCCAGGATTTTTTCTTCAACTGCGAAGTTTCTGAGGAAGCTGTATAGCTTTCCTTTGTAGCCGTACGGCTGCATTCAGGTGGATGTCAAACTTTTCTTTGCAGAAACTTACTCCACCTTGGGGATTTCCCCCAAATCTCGTCGATTAACACTGTCCGTTGTATGCAAGTTGTTTACCAACGTTAGGCGCATAAGTGACGTGTTGAATGCATAGCGAACACGATGAACTTTGGATGGGTTAGTCAACGATGAATCGCAGATCATGCCATCAACCAGGGAACCGAGAAATCAGCGTAATACAACAAGCCTTTATAGATAGGAAAAAAAGCCTTTGATTCAGTGGAACTTTTCGTCGCAGTTATGGAATAATTGAGATTGACCAGTGAGTAGAAGAGATTTACACAGAGCTCCTGGAAGGCATATAAAAAGAATACACGGACACGGTAATCATTTATAATAAGAGTGAGAAGTTTCCTGTTGGAAAAGATGTTAGAGAAGGATCGAGATACGGTATTTAGAAATAAACTACAGAAATTAACTACGTTAAGGCAGCTGAAGGGGGGAACTTAGGGATTTGAGTAAATTGGGAATCTATGAGCCAATTCTGAAAAGCGGATTACATCGCCATGTGCAGCTACTCCGGAAAGGACAAGCAAGGAATGATTCAGGACCTCCACACGAAAAGTTCAGACTTAGGCTTGAAGGAAATTATGAAAAATCCGAAAGAGCGTTAAACAGCCAAGCGGTATGCTTGACAATGACACCCTCCCATATAATACTACTATCCTAGAATTTTAATTTAGGTAAATACTAGAAAAGGTTGATTAAAATGTAATTATTTCGGACAAGTGTTGCCAGAGCTGCTAAAAAAGTTCGAATAAAAAAAAAATTAAGTGTCGCGTTAGTCTGGGACACGTATGTTAAGTTACATACAACGAATAGTATACAGCAACGCTTGCTTCGGGAGCTGTAAAACCTAAGTACCACTAAGAACACCGCAAAAAAAAAAAAAAAAAAAAAAAGAAAGAAAGAGAATTTGGGACTACGAGAATAAATCAAGCACCCATCCGTGTAGTCGATGGACGACGGTTGGAACGTGAAGCTATCTTGTGAGGGGATATTCTGGTTGTCGTCTGAGTTCTGCACTATGACTCATTGAGCTTTACTCAACTTGACACGCTGTTTTGACGTTGATCGCAGCGGCTTTCACTTTGACCTTAATCGCCATTTAATTTCGCAGGAACAAAGCTTCGCGCTCAACCATCGTCGTCGTTAGACGGAGGGTGCGATGTTCTTTATTTTAATTTGCACTCCTTGTGCTGTGAGATCGTTGCGTGTTCGATTCCGACGCGCGTCGGCCGCTTTTGATGGAGGCGAAGCATAAACGCCGTTTGATCGAGGCTTATTTGACCCTAGTTAAGATCCCAGGTTAATTAATCGGAAAAGCTCCCTCCACTACGGCGCTTCGCCTGCGTTGCGTCGGCGTTTCTTTTTTTAATTCATCAATCACTTTTCCGCATCACAACCTCTTTCCGAATCAAAACTGCTTCGAAAATGTTGCAATTTGATAGATGTCGGCGTAATAACGCAAGGGGCCCAGGTTTCAATTTCTCTTCACTTCGCCCAAGATCGCCACAGAAAGTTTCCTGCAGTGCGTTTTGGGTTGACTACAGACATCAGTGAGCGGCTGATAGCTTCGCTTTAATAGATTGTCGTCAAAAAACGGAGTAGGTTTAAAGGAATGAAAGACGCATATTGGGGAGCAAGGAATAGATCGGGATATGGACAGGGGGGATTAAAAGAAATACGAACAACGGAGCACACAGCCTACGACGCATGCCGCACCGTCTGGCTGCACTGTCAAACTGCGCGCATGCGTAGTTCTTTTAGAGTGTGGCCTACTGTTAGGGGAAATGCTTGATAAAGAAGCGACGCCGGTATTTTTTTAAGGCGTCCATTTATGCTCTGTCGCCACTGAGCATTCTGTTATCTAGTACATAGGGGAGCCAAGCGCGTTGCAGGCCGATTGCAGCTAGCACTGATGCCCTTCAACGATCATCCTGCTCTGTGGCGACACAGCGTGAAAAGCCGCCTCAAAATAAACAACTGACGTCGCTTCTTGATGAAGCATTTCCCATAAAAGTAGGCCACACTCTCAAACGCTCTCGAAGAAGTGCGCATGCGCGCAGTTTACTGACTTGGCAGCCAGACGGTGCAGCATGCGTCGGAGGCTGTGGGCTCCGTTGTTCGCATTTCTTTTCATCCCCCCAGCTTTCTCGACAGTGTTTGAAGAACGATTTGCACTGTATCTACGCTGGTCAAGCGGGCAATGTTTCGAAGCCATTTCTGTCTAGCCTTTTTTTTTTTTTTTGCTTTTTACAACGCTGTTTCCTAGCAGCAGATGGAAACCGTTGCCAAGACAGTCTTTCGGTAGAGGTCAGAACGTACAGGTACTTTGTAATGATCGGCGGTAAAACGAAACAAAAACCTCGACATTTCTTTTTTTCTTTTCATAAAAGCGAAAGCTACGTTATCGAAGAGCATTAGCTTCGAACGCCGACCGCATGAATAGCAAGGTCGCTGCACTTTTTTTTTTTTCTTCTGTTACTTAAGCCGCACGGCACGATTCAAGTACCGTTGATAAAACCTTGCTCAACGAACGGGCAAGCGCATGCCGACGTGCGCTGCACAACAATGGACAATTACGAACTTACACACTATCTTTGAAATACACCACGTCGTTTCGTGTTCGCACACTCGATATGCGAATGACTGAACGTCAACTATGCAGTTCGCCGCTAATCTCGATCTGAACACTGTCGACCCGTAACCCGTTGACAGGCCATTAAAAGCAGCTCCCTGCCTACAAAACAACGAGAACCAACGCGATTAGAATCGCGAAAAAAAAAAAACAGTAATTGGTAATGATGTTTGCAGACGCCCTTTCAACGGAGATAAAATAAAGAGCTCCTGAATCGCGCGGACAGGCCGCTGAAAAGCAGCGGTATGTCTACAAAACAACGAGAACCAACGCGATTGGAATCGCAAAAGAACGCAATAATTGGTAATGATACTTGCAAATGAGCGTTGAACGGACTAGGACGACGAAAATTGCTCATTTTGGATGCGGTCTGTCTGCGCACATGCAAGCAAGGCGAAGCGAGAGGCCACGAAGGCGGAAGAACTCTCCCTCGCCGAGGATGGGTCTCGCGGAACTCGTCCGGACAGGAAACGACGCGCCTCTCGGAGAAGGAGACCTTCACACGACGCACCTGCGGTCTCCCCGCGGATGACACAATCGTGTTGTTTACACCGAGCACACATATCGCGTCTGCAGACGAACGAGGGCTGAAAGAGAAACTCCTACGGGCACCGGCGACTCCTTCGACAGCTGTTGTGCGAGTTATAAGTCGGTGATGCGGGCAGGGCGCCCTTCGGCGCGGTTTCGGAGGCCACTGGACACGTCGGTCAGACGTTCCCAAACTCCAGATTGATCATTGGAACTGGGCAGTTTGGTAGGCGATCGTGGGAAGTTGATAGACCCGGCGTTAGCGGCGGAGAACGCATACCGCGGGCTGTCGGAACAGCGTTTCCTTTTGTCACCCGAGGATGCCGTTCCGTTGGCAGAGCTCTGCGCAGCCTCGACAGTTTCGTCCGCGTAGCCGAGCTGCGCGGGAACTCAGACCCCCCAAAATGGTTCCGGAGTTAGGACTAACGGTTCCAACCAGCCCGCCCAGAGGACGATGCGTAGCGACGCGGCCGCGACTCTTAAAAAAGCCCAGGCGAGTCACCCACCTCAGCTGTTGGTGCTGCGGAGCTCCGTCGACGAGGCAACGCTGCTGCTGGCGCCCGGACTGCGAACGCATGCGTCCGGCGAAGCCGACGTTCGATCGCGAGCAACACGATCGGTGCACAATCCTCGGAGCGAAAACACCCGCTCGTCACCGCCGTCGTCGCACGACGTGTTCACGTGAAGTTCGGCTCCGACTGAAACGGCACACCGCCGCCACCCGATGCGCAGAGGAGCAGCAGCTGATCGCCGTTCGCACAAAACACACCCGTCCGCTAAACTGGATCACCGATTCTCCCGGGAAACCTCGCACGCGCGCGTTCGCGAGGGTACGGACAACCTTTCTTTCGGCCGCTCTCCTCTCCACCGTTGTTTTTATACGTCGCTCCCGCAGCGCCGCGCTCTGCCACGTGACCGCGCGTCACGGCGCGGAAGACATTGGTCGTTGTTTTGGCGCCTAGCGCGTCCAGGGTCCTGTCTCTCTCCGGCGGCGTTCGTTCTTGAGCCGCCTGCGATCCTCTGTCACCTTCCCAGAGATTTCTTTTCTTTTTTGCTCCGGTCGCCGAGAACTGGTTAAATGCACCGTCGATGGTACCTGGCGCAGCAACAACAACAAAAGAAACGCCGCGAGGAGAAACGAGCGAAACCGGTGCGTCATGGCCTGACGTGCGAGTTCCATTCGCCGGCCGTGCCGTTTGGCGGCCTCTGAAAGAAAACACTTCCCAGTAATCGCCGGTCATGCGAGGAGGAAAAGGCTGCAGCAGAGCTGCCAAGGAACGTTGCTCTTCGTGCGCGCTCTTACCAGTGCAGGAAACCCCCCCGTTGTTTAGTTTCTCCTGCCGCGGGCGCCATGTGCGTTTCGAGAACATGGGAGCGACCGACGCAAGGGCAGTTTGCGCACTGCTCGCACAAGGGCAGCCGTTAATGCCGGTGATCGAGCCGCACCCCTGGGGGCAGTCTTCGGTCCACGTTGTTGTTATTTCCTGTCCGCGACCACTACGGCCGCCCTTGCCCTCTTTATTTCATCTCTTCAAAGGGCCCTGCTTTGCCGACGTATGCTCGAAGGAGGCCGACCTAGGCGGAACTTCGCCGAAACTGGGATGCAGCGGTCATTCTCCGTTTAACTGAGGGCGGGAAGGGAATATCACTACTTCGTCGATAATCTCTTCCGTGTTTGTACTACTCGCCAATGCAGCTTACGCGGCAGGAACCCCTTGCTGATGGTTCGCACCCAAACTCCCTCCACGACGTTGTCCCTGTTGCCATTACCTGCTACTTTTGCCTTTAATCGTGATTTCACTTCACCTTCTAACGACCATGGAAATAGGCCCCCATCAATTCCATCCGGGCACACTTCATAAATTATCCTTACATTCGCTTAAAAACGGCCTAGCAGGAGTGCTGAATGCTGGAACTATACCCGGTATCGCTCGGTACCACTTCCACAGCTGAAAAGGGAAAAAAAAAAGAAAAGAAAAACTCCACAATACCCACGCAGTACTGTCTGAAGCTCATACTTTCTTCCCTAATCATTTATTCTCCCGACTCGTAACAACGGTCCTCTTTTGCCGATTTAAATAGTCCTACTACTGTTACTCCGTGTGTGTACTTCAGTGTACTTTTCTCGCTCCCTCCTTATTCAGTGCGACAGCTAGCGTGACTGTCGTGACTGTCTGCTCGTCATTTGTAACATGGTTGGCGGTTTCCGTTTCCGCCCTCTTTTCCGAGCCCCGGGAAATCCCTGCTCTTCTCCGCATCACCATTACATCCGCAACAGCTAAGCATGTCTGCGCACCTAAGGCAATTTGAACATCAGCCACGGAGAAAGTTTAGCTTCAAAGTATACGTTCAAGTTTTAGTAAAAATCGTCACGCCCCCCCCCCCCCCCCCCCTTTATTTCGCTCGCCTTTTTCGAACCAACAAACGTTGCTCTCCAAATGGAACTTCCCCCTCTACGCCCCCCCCCCCCCCTCCCGTGTTTGTTTTCCCCGCAGGCTATCTGCAGCTTTGAACAGTGTAGTCACACAATGTCGGAAACACCGTGGGTGGGTGAGAGAACTGCCGTCGTTGTCGTAATCGTCGTATCATGCAGTCACGGTACTAAAACACCGGGGCACTCGTTTACGCCGGGCGCTAGAACGTAACGCGTACTAAAAAAAAAAAAAAACCACCGGGGTACTCGTTTACGCCTCGCGCTGGAGAGCTTCGGGCTTCAAAGACGAGATACTTTTACAGCAAAGCTACAGCTCTACCCCCCAACGGTTTCATCTCCGTTGGCAAAAACGCCAAGGCGCCAAGAATACGCTTATACACTGCATGCTTGGCCCCTGCCCTATAGGTTTCACGTTAGTGGAGATGGCCCGGTATTTTTTTATGCAGGCTTTTAAAAGCGTCTTGAGTTCGTGGGTGTGAATGTGTGGGGGAAGGGGGGGGGGGGGGGGGGCAGGATTGTGTTCTTTGCAAGGGAAGTCCGTTTTAACCAGCGCGTCCATGCACCCCAGTAGGTCATTGGTGCTGTCACATGTCGCTCTGGGATTTCCAAAATAAGTCGAATCGGGTTTTTACGTTGCGAAGGCGCGCGTTGTGGAGATGAGTGTTACGGAGTAATGTAGACAACTTGCCGAAATCTTGCGCACGCGGCTGTTATCGTTCTTCGCCTCCATTATAAAAACAACCTCTGTGGCCGGGATGGAAACGGCGTCCGTTGGCTGCACTCCCTCACCAGAAACACTTGGTCGCCGAGTGAGAACGAATTCAGAGTATGCTCTAGATATACAAGGCTGGATTCAGTAACTGATATGCTCACTTCGTGCAATTTAGAATTACTAGAAATGAGAAGACGGAAACAAAAAAAAAAACATTATTTCGTATAACCCAAGGGCTATTAAAAATACCTTAAGACGAGTGCATACGCCTCCCCGGAAAATGCAGCGCCAGATTGAATCATGACGCTCCCATTAAACCTTTCACTGCTCGCACTGACATTTCTCGGTGGTCATGTTTTCCGGATGCTATAGAACAATTGAATCGCTTACCCCACCATGTTGTTAATAGTCATCATCATCATCACCACCAGCCTATCTACGCCCGCTGCAGGGCAAAGGCCTCTCCCATTAATCTCCAATTATCCCGGTCCTGTGCTAACTGCGACCAATTTATCCCCGCAAACTTCTTGATCTCATCTGCCCATCTAACTTTAGGCCTCCCCCTGCCACGCTTGCCTTCTCTATAGGATCCACTCTGTTACCCTTAATGACCAACGGTTATCTTGCCTTCGCGTTACATGCCCTGCCCACGTCCATTTCTCCTTCTTAATTTCTGCTTAGATGACCTTAACAGGCGTTTGAGTTGCTCTCTCTCTCTCTCTCTTCCCTGATAAACTCCGCTCTCTTCTTGTCCCTTAACGTTACACCTACAATCTTCCGTTCCGTTGCTCGCTGAGTCGTCCTCAATTTAAGTTGAGCCCTTTTAGTGAGCCTCCAAGTTTCTGCCCCGTAGGTGAGTACCGGTAAGATGCAGCTGTCACACATTTTCTTCTTCAGGGACAATGACAGGCTGCCATTCATTATCTGAGAATGCCTACCGAATGTACTCCACCCCATTCTTGTACTTCTAATTATCTCTGCCTCATGGCTGGGATCCTGGGTCACAACTTGGCCTAAGTAGATATATTCGCTTACCACTTCCACTGCCTCGCCACCTATCTCAAACCGCTGTGCTGTCCCGAGGTTAGTGATCATTAAGAGTTAATAGTTTCCTATAGTACCGATGTGCAAACTTTTGGCAGCGAAATTGATGCTTATTTTGGTCACGGTTGAACTACTGCCAATTCTATTTTCCTGTGTGCATTCTTTGTGATTTTCCTTTCTTTTTTTCGGTTTCCTGTTTTACTCACTATTGTACTCCCCCCCCTGTTATGACCCTCAAGCGAGGGTTGACAGAATCAATCAATAAATAATAGGGTTGAAAGTTGGGCGAGTTGGTAATGATGCAGCTCAAAAAACAAACTGCGCGCAAATTAGCGGAGACAGGAACGCATCAAGACAATACAAGCGCTTGTGTTGTCTTCGTGTGTTCCTGTATCCGTTAATTTGCGCGCAGATTGCTTTTTTTTTTTAGGAAATATTCGAAGCTTTGTTATTGCGACTGATTGATTGATTGAATAACTTTTTATTTAGACCGGCAAGGAACTGTTGTTACGGGCACCGTTTTGACCGGCAAGGACACCGTTTTGGAGGTGTCCTTATTCCGGGATACCTTGCTTTCTGCTGTCAGTCATATACTCGCCAAGGTGGACTGGATGTCAGGATCCATACCATGAGAAAGGGTCTCGTCATACACCATCTCGCCATAGGTGAGCTCGTCAAATCGGGCAAGTCGTCATAGGCCACACCCTACTAGGGAAACTCGTAACGGTGCCGGAAAACTTCCGATTCGCAAGATTTATCGCGCGGTCTCAGCGTGATTGGCTGCCCGGGTCGTTTTTCGTGACGCTGCTGGGCGTGCAGCCAATCACGGAAGACCGCACGAGAAATCGAGCGCATCGGAAGTTTCCTGGCACCCAATAGGATTTGCCCGTTTCCTATGACGAGTTAGCTGTGACGAGCGAGCCTGTTCCGCGTGAAAAGAACCAGACTGAACATCATCAGTGGCACCTTTCTGAACTCATTCATCTTTGAAAACACAGCTTAATCAGGCGAAGTAAATGTGATTGAAAGTAAGGTACACCAGTTACTTTCCTTTTGTGCGCTGAAGCACAAATGGAGCGTCACATTTGTCGACACTTCTTGAGCAGTGCTTCTGTCACGCATGCTTACTTTGCTCTCAAGGAAGACGTGAGGCTGGTGAATGTCGTCTGGGACATCCCCGTTAAACTCGGACTCTTCCTCGCGGCGTCCGTATACGGTATCGCTGCACGCTCATCGTCCATAACTCCACGCTGCGTGAGTGTTTTCAGTTCCGCTCTCTGTTCTAAGGAGTTTCGTGCTCGCAAATAAATGTTTAGAGCGCAGTCCCCAAAGGGGCCACAAAATTTCCGTTTGGATCTCGTGGCGTACGTGCACAGTTAACATGCTGCTAACATAGTTCATAAGGGATCCCTTCTGTTGCGTCACGGCTGACGCCGTATAGAGCGAAATTTGAAAGGTTCTCTTAGTATTCCTTACCTTTTTTACTTAAAAAAAAAAAAACGTCTTTCGGGACTGGAATGACGTTCTTTGAAGGGCCTAGACCTTTCAAATTACTCGAAAGGTGTATTTTGTCTTAATGGCCCCTTTAAAGCACCGGCCGCGCATTTTGGCAGCGGCTGTCGCCGTCGTCGTAACTGAGCGAATAATTTATTGGCACAGAGGAGGATGAAAGAGAGCGAACGCTGAGGGCAGCAGGGAAGTGAGGGATGCTGATAGCGAAGAGAGCGCGATAAGGAAAACGGAGGAGAAAATTAAGGGAGAGTGAGGATTCGCGTACGGTTATTCGTACACTCCTTTCTGCTCGTTCTATCGCGGAGCCGACCGCTTAAACAAACCCGTAACTCTGATTTCCAGTAGAGCGTGGGGAACTCAGCGCTGCATAGGCGGAGAACTTGTCTGTGGCGGAGAGAGAGCAGAGAGAGAGAGAGAAGAGAGCGACGAGCCCGTGACGGGGAGCTGTAGAAGCGGCTGGAGAGACGCGCCCAAACGTATAAGACGGCCCTGTCCGGGCTGCCTTGAGGGTCTGGTCCGCTCGTTCACAATGTGATGCACAAGCACGTCCGTGGGCCAACCACGCTACCCTCCAGAGGTCGTTTACAATACAATATTTGCCCGAATGCATCGCTTAAAAAAAGTCACCCTCGCTGCGGCTTTATCAGTCCCCCATTTACAAGTTCACGAATTCCGTGAAAACTTACTCATTTTGAGTTCTCCTTTTCTTTCAGGGAATTTTTGGCATTCGCAGCGAGAACGGACGCTAAAAATAGAAGTGTGGGTTACGCGAGAGTTTTCCCCCGCGATTGCACTATTTTTCACGTAGTGGCAAAAACACACTCGACCGGCCGTTCGCGAATAGCGTGCGAATAATTTCCGCCTGCGAGCCGTCATTGCAGGGAGATGAGCTTAATCGCAATGGAATGTTCGGCGCGTCGACTGCGCGATGCATCGGCGGAGAGGAACCCGGCGCCGTTCTGCCTGGCAAGCCGTCAATGGACACCACAAAACATAGCGCGAGACACAGCGCAGTCGCCGAGATGACGCACAGCGCAAGGAACGCGCAGAGAGAGGCGGCGCAGAGCCAGTATACGCTGCACTGCGCACCCCCATGCCGCTGTGTTTTCCGCGGCGCAACCCGAAGCCCAAACACGCGCGTGATTTGTTTTGCTCGGAACTTGGCGGCCGCCTCCTTCAGACGGCCTTGTCGCGCCAAGCGTGCCTTCGCTGCGGCGGGCGAAGCTGAAATTGTTTACCAACTTGCAGTTCGGCGACAAGGCGTCTGCGAAGCGTAGTTTTATAATGCCGATTGCGCCATCGGCCCTTATACGGTCACTGCCGCCTCTCTATAACCCTACCTTCGTTTATTCGACTTGATAGCTAAATATATTATCAAATTAAGGGTTCCTCGAGATGGGATATAACGATATGTATACACCTACGGGGAGTACGAACTATATTGTAGTGACCCGGCACAGTCACATTAAACACGGTTAACGCAATCATGATGGGCGCTCCCGTTTATTATAACTTTCTCTTCTGCGCACAAGTACATGGACGGCAGCTCCTGCGGTCGCAGTAATCAGTAAACTTTAAGCGATGTTGCAAGTATACCGCCATAATTATCGTTAATATGCAACATAAACATCAGAGGGCGCACAACGCGACCCTGGGGAACGCCTCAAATAACGGAAAAGAGATTTTGATAATCACATACAGACAAAATTCCCACGATAAACCCGGCGTACGTATACGTCAGCTCTAGAAACTTAGGCGCTTGGACTTTATGAGCTTTTAGAGAATCCCCGGGAACGGTGGAAATTATTTTGCGTGTTTCCACTGCAAGCGTTCAAATTTCCTCCCAGGCACAGGGATCATCCCGGGGGTAGCAGTGCGGAGACACCGCGTTCCCAATTAAAGAAACCTTGCATTGACGTCAGAGCAGCAAGTATTCCTGGAAGCACGCGGTGCACATAAAACCTGTGGCGACGAGCTTATCTGAGCTTATCTGTACAGTACGTCTCACTTTGACTGCGAGAAGGGGCGCGACATACAGCAGTGCTTCTGCTGCTGACTTCACGCGAAAACCTGAAATTAGGGGCTGAGCCTCTGTTGACAAGCGGCTACCAGAAGGCGAGTCGGACAGGCTTCCTCGCTTTCTCACGAAAAAGGAGTTAAAGGTTCTTTTTACTGTTCTTACTATACACAGTTCGGCCGGCGCCGGTACGGCGCCAGATAGTCGACCAGCGTGACAGCACGTGCGCACAGAGGTTAGACCGGTTGTGTGCGTGCATGGTACATGCGTCGACAGTGCGCCTGTCACCGTCATCTGCGATAACTTTTTTACTGCTGTGTTAAGATTCGCGGTCTCTGTACGTTCCTACTTTTTAACCAAATGTGTAACAAATCGCAGTTGCAGCTACTCGCCTAATTATTCGCTGTGCTAGCAAGCAGCCAACCTATGCAATTATTCGAGATAACTAGCTTTGTTCGGCGGGAAAACTGGGAAGGAATCTCAAGGGTTACAACAGCTGTGCAATGTTTTAACACTAAAATTCTTTTTGTGAGTAATAAAACAGCGAATTGAATTGAATTGGATTTCACTTTACTTCATTTTATTACCTTAAAGACCCCAATGTGGGAATTGAGAACGAAATCTCATTTATCGAAACAAATTACGACGAATTTCGAGTCACGTTAGCGTTTATTGCTATGATAAAGAAATGTACCGAAAGTGCGAAATTGGCTCTTGGTAAACAAGCGTAGAAACTATGCAATTATTCGATAGTTGCATTGCGCAGTAAAATTGTAGTGGAGTGTCGAGAATGTGCACTACCTCACTAAGCGAAGTCATCTGTTTCGTTTCAACAGCAATGGCTTTAGTGGCGGAGTATTACGTTCGAATCACCAATGTGGCGTCTTTATGCAACTATCCGTGGCATAATTCCGCTTATGCTATTTTCGTTTAGCAAGTGTCCATTGTAGCTTTTTTACCCGCACGCTGAATTAATTTCAGGGCTTAACCAGGCAACCGTACTATAAACAAGGCGTTGCTTATACGACATAGAGAATAGAGAGAGAGAGAGAAAGCCTTAGGTTAAACCGAAGAGGTTAGCCCCACTAACGGTATAAGGCTTGCCACTTCAAATGGCGGTGAACAAAGTGACACGAAAGAGCGTAGATGATGATGAATAGACTTTATTTGAGAGCGAAAAAAAATGGTGGGAGGGGGGGGGGGGGGGGGGGGGAGCAGGAGTAATGCATCGCGATAAACATCGGGATACGGATGGTGATAGACACGATGCTAAGCTAAATTTAAACACCGCGCCACATAAGACATGATGTCTGGAGAGATGTATACATAATTAAAAATATATGTTCAGAGGGTTTACAGGACCTCTTCCAGTTCTGAGTCCGCAAGAAAAGTAAACAGAATTTTTGACCCAAGACCCGCCTCCTCGTGATTAGCGCCAGGGTCCTTGGAAGTCGGAAGGTTCGACTCCGTGTTACGTGATGATAGCGACAGTGTGAGGTAAAACAGTGGGAGGGGGGCGTGGTCCACGTATCGGCCGCCACTTGAGCGAGCAACCGCGATTCCCGGGAGAATCCGTGTCCTGTCAGGTTCGTCGTCATCGATAGGGGCCTTATCTCAGTCGGCGCATTGTCTACCGGAGAGAGCTCGTGACGCGAGTGAGTGCTGCGTGGTGACGCGAGGGTTGCAGCGCGTGCACCGTTGCGTCACTACGTGATCACCCCGTGCGTCTCGTTCGACCCGTGACTCACGGACAATGGGAATGCGCACGCGCCGTAAACCGTTTCTTCATCGACAACCGCTTGTCGGTTGGCATCAACCGGCTGTCAGCCCGGAGCAGCCGCCGCGTACTGCGCACAAGCCTCGCACGTCTCCGTTGTTCTTTCCTGCCTAAACTCTATGGTTGGCACGCAATCGTTGTTTGTTGTTTGCCGACGAGTGCAAGCGAGAGACAGTTACTGCGTCTTTGTGAAATCACTTTGAAACATCCTCTAAGACAGGAAGCCGTCGAATTCTTTCTGAAAGAAAAAAAAAAAAATCACCCCGGAGCGGTCAGTTTTGTTTTCAAGGAACTTCGAAAGAGAGCCGCCCCGTATGCCTCCTTGGATGACGTCATATTTTTTAACGGACACTGGATTAGAAGCAGAGATATTTTGCGCCTAGTCCTCCAGTTCTTGAAGGACACATAAGCCTATGTAAATCTTGGTGATTTAGGCCGCGTAGCGTTAGAAGGAGCTGGTCGGGTGGAGCAATTGCGGCACGCCTTATAAGGCTAGGTCCACTTGTTAACTAACAACAGCAACGATGACAACACTCCGTTGGTATTAAAATTGCATCAAAATTGTACGTCTGCCCGTCTCTCCCCACCAGAATTGCCATTCTTAGTTTCAAATGATTGATATTTCGCGTTGCACTTCTCGGCGTGAATTTTCTCCGCATTTTGTGGGAGACCAATATAGGAAACACGGAGAATACCCGAGTAGTGCGCGTTTTTAAACTTTTATATAGTTGGTATACACTTGAACCGATTGGGGGAAAATTGGCCGCGTAAGCCCGCTTGCTTCGCTTCAAATGTCTAAAGACGATAGTTTTTTGAAGAAACACCCGCCCTCTCTCCTCCTTCTCCCACCCTTCAAGCTTGACGTAACACCCTCCTCTCCCTCCCTCCTCCTCCTTCTCCTTCCCCTTCCGTTCTTTCCCTCCCCTCTCGCCCCCTTCCAGGATGAATGCAGTGGAGGTTAGCTCAATGCAATTGAAATTTCCCGCGTTCTCACGTTCGAGCGCCATCTGTTGGTAACTTTTGTACCTATTTTGGTTGGAGTACGGCCGGGCTTGGAGCAGCTCAGGCCGACATCTTTTTGTTTTAGTGTTTGCTTCTACCTCGCCTGTCTTCGACACTGTTTTTATAGCGTTGGTTGTTTCATTTATCATCGTACAAAGCGATTCAACGAGTATTTTTATATATAAGAACGCTGCGACCCTCGGTTATGTGTTTATATGTATACTTATGCCTGAGGTCTATATACATGTCTATATACATTGCGAGAATGTATATAGACATGTATGACCAATGCCAGCAGTTTTATAGTTTCTAATGGTCATGCTACTATATATTTACTTTGGATACAAGTATTCCTTTTACTTTTTTTTTTTTTGCTGGGAGATCGCACCGAGTGGTTAACATACTAAAATTTTGGTGTTTAGGTGGCCCAAGAAAGTCTATCGTCCTCGTAAAAAAAGTCTGTCGTTTCGTTAAAGGATTCTGCAGAAATTCAGAGCATTGTCTACTGATGCTTAGCATCCTTATGTTGCTTGTCTAGACTGTGAGTTCTTTTAAGTTTTCACTTGTTTCTTTTAGCCAATCATGTAAATTTATACCATTATAGCGATGAAGTGTCTTTACTTTGGGAATCACGTTGTTTTTTTCGAAGATGCAAGGCGTACTGCAGCATTGGTCCGTTTACGATATTTTTTATTCGTATTTCCGACGTTCTTTTGCAGACTTTTGTTTATTCTTCGGTTTTGGGGGAGATGTATAGATGCATATTTCTGATTTTGTCAGATCGTTGTTGTGAAAATTTTATTATAATGTTTGTTATTTTTTGTTTTTCAAAATTCTGTCCTACCAATTATCTCCACTTACGTTGTTATAACGATTAAAGGTGAATTACTTCCGCTAAATCTGCATTTTTGTGGAAATGCAGGGCGTTACACGGTCCTGGCTGTGGGGGTACTTACTCGGCAAAGAATGCTACGCATTAAAAAACAGCTTGGCGTCGAGATTCCTGTACGCTTTCCGCGTTGCGTATATCCCTTCAAGTGACGCGACGGTCTGCCGGCCGCCTCCGCGTGCTTTGCATATTTACGGCAACGCATTCGGGCTTCCACGCCCCGTTTTATTTCTGTGTGTTTTCCAAGCAAAATTTACCCTCCTAATGGAGAGCACGTGTGACGTCCAAACGGTAGGGCAACATCGGTAGTTTTCACTGAAAAAAAAAGAAATAAAATACCATTCCTTCCGAAAGAAAGTCGAGAAAATCTGGATTCCTAAAAATGCATCCTATCGATCGCCAAACCTTCAAAGACCCAAATCGCGAACGAAGAGTGAACCCAAGCGACGGTTTTTCACGCACTAAGTAAACGCGTCTACGAATAAACTGAATGTATACCGATATGGAGTTTACGAGGTAAACGTATAGTATTGTGCTCCTTCTTCATAATAGATGCACGTAATACTGTATTATCTAGAAACCGTTCCTTTTTCGCGATTTTCGAGTAACCTTTTTGACACAATGGAAGCCCAGTTTCAGAGTCTATATTCGTGCTTTTCGGTCGACCTACCGGTCTATGGTGAAACGCATAAGCTTTTTGACAGGACGCCATCCGTCTCAATGGGAAAGCTTTCGCTTTAAAAGGAGCAGAAAAAGCCGGTTGCGGGCGATTAGTCGTGCGCGTCATTTTTTTTTCCCCGCTTTCATTTCCTAACCGTTGTCGTGTGTATAAATTTGTAATGGCCGAAGGACAGCCTTCCACAGGTAGTTTAATTAGGAGGGCACAATCAACACCAGGGTTATGGATAATGGCTATGCAGTGCCGCCTCGCTAATCTGTCCGTAGAGAGAGTTTTCCTTAATTGTTACGAATCACATAGGAAGAGCAGGGGGTGCTAAAAAAGATCCTAGCACTGATCTTTGACCAAATGTTTGCGGAGCAGCGCTGTTATGGGGGGGGGGGGGCAGTGAAAGCGGTTTGAAAAATGGTACGAAAAAAAAAATGCTAGTGGGAATGCAATGCTTGGAAAATCTTGTTTTATGCGTACGCATTAGACGCTGAGACCGACTGTATCTGTTTCTGGTTATGGTCATTGGCGAAGCCCGTGAAGCGAGAGAAGAACGAAGCCTCCGGAGAGGGACGCCACACCTTCGCAGTGGGAAGGCGTGACGTCAGCTGCCGAGCTGACGTCACGCCTCGAGTGGATGCGTGTCGTGTGCAAAAAGATGACGCCGCATGGTGCGGGAAGCGTTAGTCCGTGCTCATTCACTTATAACGCACCTGAAACAGACTACCCTCATTTTCTACTGCGTAAAATGGCTGGTGCGCTGCCCGTGACGCTACGTTACGATCATTTCTCAGTTTGCGAATGGCGATGTACCAATTAGTAAAGGATCCTAATGAAACTTGGTAGATTTTGTTTTATCCTAGTGGGAAGGCATGAGAGTGCTACCACCCATTTCACAGCTATTTTGCCAAACGTGGTGTCAGCACGGAACGACTTTGGGATTGGCGTAGTCATGGCCTTGTTCGCATTAAGACTGGCGCCGCTAATTATATATGGCCCCCGACTGAGATAAGACCCCACGTTTATGGAGTCGTCTGAGCAGTGAAATGTTTTATGACTTGTTTGGGATGCCTGTTGTAGTTAAAGCCGCTTTCTGAAACGATATTTCCCCGCAGACGCTCATCTATTGACGGCGGGCGAGAATTTCTAAACATTTACAACGCCACTGTAGACTTATTATAAGCAGCAGGCGAAACTCAGCACAGTTGTACAGTCGTCTCAGCAATGAAACGTACCGTTTTTTTTTTTTTCTGATATATTCTCAACAAAACGCAAGTTACAGTGTTTCCTCTGTAAAGTTGGCTTAGCCACAATGCGTATTACGCTGACGGGAAAGGAGATCGCTAAATCTGATTTAGGTATCGAAGGGACGGAAAAGGACGCAAAACACGAGGAGAGATCAGACAACACAACGCTGGACAGGCAACTGAAATTTAATAGAAGAAACCGACCAGCTTTGTGTTGTTTCGTCTCCCCTCGTGTTTTGCGTCCTTTTTCGCTGGTTTCCGTTGCTTCGATGTGTACCAACTGGCCCAGCAAGCTGCACTTCTGCAGTGATTTAGGTACTATTAACAGCTTCGCTGTGAAACGTAGCAATTACATTTCTGTGCACTGCAGTATGCACATCGACGATCGTTCGTCTAGGCGCCATAGTCAAAATCGCAGCACGGATTCAAGGGCGTAAGAGAACTGGGAGGCGGTGATGACGGGGTTCGTGCCGGGTGATATGCTCGTCGATGGAGCCCTAATTGCCCGTAGAAGTGTCAAAAGCGCTTTCGTTGCAGACTCCTTCGTGGAGTTCCTCCTCCACTTCCGCTTCATTATCTACGCCAAGCAATTGATCAAGGTCTGCTTCCGCCTTAACCGCACCCGCCGCATCGAGAAACCTCGAAGCATTCGAGACGCAACCCCTTATCAAACTCATTAAAGAAGCAAATACTACATGAAAAAAAGGAAGGCAGAGACAGGAGTGTAAAAGGACGAGCACGAAAATTTCCACGAGGAAATTCGCCCATGATGCGAGTCATCCATATATTATCAAATCCCGAAGGTCTCGTCGTGTTACTCTCCTGTTTGTTTATCATTTGTTCGCTCAGTATTTGTTTAAGACCACAACCCAACTAGTCGACAACTAAGTCTTATTATGCCTCATCAGAATCACCGTGGCGTAGGCGCTAACAGATACCGGAAATATTTCTACCGACATTCTATTCCTGCCAACTGTTCATACTAACGAGACATGGGCTCATATGAATTTTGCGGACGTACACCCCTTCCCTTTGTGCCGACCGCAGGCTTACCTAAACCGTAACAATGTTAACGAGCCGTAAATGCACTGAAAAAGTTTGCTCCAGATACACTGTCTTTAGTTCGAACAACTCATGCTATCGAGGGTCATGTTAACGATGAATGGCCCTCCAGAGTTGAATAAATTTGGCCGTTTCCGTGTGGTTTTTAGCATATGAGAGAGAGAGAGAGAGAGAGAGAGAGAGAGAGAGAGAGAGAGAGAGAGAGAGAGAGAGAGAGAGAGAAGAGAGAGAGAGAGAGAGCAGAGAGCTCTATTGTTGAACTGGCGTGCACGGTCCTTACGGCAAAAGAAATTGACTAAGCAGTCTGGCAAAGAGAAGATCAATCCACAGCGTCAATGCTTATACATGCAATTCTTCCTGTCAGCACCAACCTTAGGACAAGTTCCCTGCCGAAACTCAGTCCGAACACTGCCTGCGAAAGGAAATGCCCGCCCGTCGAAGCATAGCTCTTTCCGAAACATCCCAGCCGGGCTGACACGAAGCTTTTCTTTGAGACGGAAACTGTGTCACAGCAAGTACACGGCTGGTACCGCCTTCGAATCGGCGGCTTCCTGCACAAAGGAGGGGGCGGACGACAAAAGCGACGGCATGTGTAATGAGCTGTGCTGTTGCACCCGAGACTTTCCCGCGTCTATCGCGACAGCAGTAAACCTGAACATAAAAAAGACAAACGTGTGCTTTTGTGTCGGTACCCTGCTACGACGTGCATACAATTCAGTAGGCAAACCCATACGAGATTACAGAAGGGAGAGGGCAGTCTGATGACCCGGGTAAGTTGATGATACCGGCCTTCTTGGGGACTAAAGTACAGCTCGTGCGACCTGAGAGGCGCGAAAGAAGGACGTCGCGAAAAAAACACCGCCTGTCTACGTCTTCTGTGCCTCCGTCTGGGGTCGTTTGCGTGGTTTTGTCGAAAACAAAATGCACCGGCGCTGCAGCTTCATTTGCGAGCGGCGACTTGTTGACTGGAGAGAGATAATGAAGAAAATTTAGAGCCCTTCTTCCACTGCTGTGAGGATGAAAAGATTTGATTGATTGATTGATTGATTGATTGATTGATTGATTGATTGATTGATTGATTGATTGATTGATTGATTGATTGATTGACTTGCTGACTGACTGAATGGCTGACTGACTGACTGAATGGCTGACTGACTGACTGACTGAATGACTGACTGACTGACTGACTGACTGATGAATGGCTGACTGACTGACTGACTGACTGACTGACTGACTGACTGACTGACTGACCGACCAACCTATTGACTTACTGACTGACTGTGGGGTTTAACGCGCCGACGCTACACAGGCGATGAGGCGTGCCATAGTGGAGGGCTCCGGACTAATTTTGACCACCTGGGGATCTTTATAACGTGCGCCAAAATCTCGAACACGCGGGCGTTTTTGCTTTTCGCCTCCGCCAGAAAGCGGCCGCCGCGGCCGGAAATCCAACCCGCGTGCTTGGGCTCAGCAGCGCAACGCCTTAGCCACTAAGCCACCGCGGCGGAAGATACGATAACAGCGAAGTTGTATTCGTGGATAACTATATTGAGTTAGGTATGATTACTTATCGATCGAAAAAATACACATACACATAAATTTCTCGGATTTAATTCGAAATTAATTGTCACGCAGTTTGTTTGGTGATGGTTTTAGTAAAAGAAGAGCCACAACCGTTTCCTGTAACCCCACTCCCTCCGTACAAGCCCGTATCAATTGACAGCATCCTGGAATCCTGCAACCTTTGCAAATTCACTGTGAACTAACTAATTATGGCAAGTAGATGAAACTCGGCGTATTGATACAGTCGTCTTAGCGCTCAGTGATTTTTCCCAAGATATCTGTTTATTTATTTATTTTTATTTATTTATTTATACTGTCAACCCCAACTTGAAGGTCATTACAGAAAGGGAAGCGAACGATACGGAAAGCAAATACAGACGTTGACGCTTTCAGCAACGTAGAACAAAAACACAATCACATAATAGGCAGTTTTAGCATATCGGTACCGTGTTTGCGTTACCGCTTACCGTGTGAGTGCACAGCGCGAGAGTTACCGCGAACGGTTACTTACCGGCACAGGCTTCACCGTCGCCAGCGGCTTCCGGTAACACGGTAAACTGTAACGCAAACACCGTAACGATATGCTAAAACTGCCTATTAGAGAGTATTAGCATATCGTTACCGTGTTTACGTTACCGTTTACCGTGTTTGCGGGAGTCGACTGCGCAGCGTGAGAGTTACCGCGAACGGTAACTTACCGGCCCAGGCGTCACCGTCGCCAGCGGCTTCCGGTAACACGGTAACCGGTAACGCAAACACGGTAACTATATGCTAAAACTCCCTATTATTGCTGTGCGAAGTAAACGTCAAGAGCACATTCAAATTTCTTAATCTCAGAACTTTCAACAATATATAAAGGCGTACCTCAACATATAAAGATACCTCAAAGGTATCTTTATGGTTTTACGTATGTGTGGTTTTACGTAAAGTGTGGTTTTATGTAAGGAGTTAATATTAGACTGAGACCTTCCGAGCATTTTACACTACTAGCTTTGCAAGTGAGAGCGTGCGATTCTTTGGGGACGCCACTTAAGACGCACACAGCTTGGGTAGCTTCTCTGTTAAAAGAGAATCTGTCCCAGTGAACTTGAATTATCAGTCAATCGGAATGCCTCGGTCGCTGCAGGCGGCGGCGAACTTCGCGGGCACGACCACGCACGCAGTGCGGAGACACGTGCCCAGACTAGGAGACGGGCAAACGACATTCGCGAGATCTGGTTTCGACCGGCGTGTCTCGGGGAAAACACACCGAGGGCTTTTGTTCCGCGCCCGCTTGATTCAATGTACGGGAGCAGCGCGCGCGTGTTGTTTGCGAGAATATTCCAACGTTTTACCGGAGAACGTGTACCTTTTGTTTAAATGGAAAATCGGGAAGGTGGTTGGAATCAAGAACACGATTGCAAATTGTCATCCGATTTATTTTACTAACGTATCCACATTGAAAACCAGTACTGACTCAAGTACAAAGCCAAAATAATTTTGAAGACGATAGTGCTGCATGAGCACAGAAATTTTAGTTCGTCTGTCTGTCTGTCTGTCTGTCTGTCTGTCTGTCTGTCTGTCTGTCTGTCTGTCTGTCTGTCTGTCTAGGTGACTTGCTAGCTGTAGCATGACGGTACTTTTACGATCTTCTTATAGCGTTTTGTAGAAAGGTACGTCATAATGTACGCTCAGAAAATAAACTAATTAAACTTCTATCCAGGCCTCTTGACGTGGATAGTTAACTTACTTGTTAGGCGCACTGCAGCACTGAATTTGCTGTCTCCTTGCCCCCCCCCCCTCCTCCCCCCTGCCAAAAAATCACGGTATAGCTATATACTTTCGGAAAGCTTATAATATTCACCAGTTTTTCATTGACCTACATATATGATCTTTCTTCGTGAATTAACGATGACGACTCTAATATTCTTTCGCCATGCATGACTGATGTGTCTAAGTAATGTAACTTAATATTAACAAACTGGCAACCGTGGGCGTGATCGTAAAGGCGCGCACCGCAAAATGGCACGATAAAAAAAATCAGATTGCTGTGTTAATGATGTTGTTAGATTTAGTTGAAATTTCTTCATCGCAATTCTTGTTGCAGTGGCTGTTTTGCAGAACAGTAACGCGGGGTAGAGAGAAAGTTTCGTCTACTCTACGTTAAGCCAGGAAAAAAAAAAGAACAAAAAGAACTGCGTCGGCCGGGAATCGAACCCGGGCCACCCGCGTGGCAGGCGAGTATTCTACCACTGAACCACCGACGCCGGTTTGGGTATGCTGGAATTTGAAGCCTTTCCTCGTCTGATTTCGCAACGAATTCTCTACAACGAGGTCACCTACGCTGCGGATGCACTCCCAGCAACTGCACGCAACCTACTCCTTCGATGAGCACTGCGAATCTTGTGGCATATGTTATTAGAGCGACCAGACTGCACGCCTCGCATAGAAACGCATTATAAACATGTTGCAATTTCTAGTCCAAAAGGGACGATGCCAGGTTTTTTTTTCTCTCTTCCTCTCTGTACAGGTGGTATAGTCGTGGCTACAAGGGCTTGGATATGGATAGCCGAAGTTTTTTTTTTTTTGTGTGTGAGTTCTCAACCATCTCCCTCGTAAACTTGAGCCTCGGCCCAATATTAATGGGCATGCCTTGCTCCAGCTTTAGAAGCCCACAACGCAGCGTTTCTTGCACGCCTCTCGCATGCTGTGCCCAACCACACTCAGCAGCGGCATTAGGGAGTTTTAGCTTACTGTGCGTACCGTGTGTTCCGTATGTACCGTGTGTACCGGGACCCGACTTGGCATTTGCGAATTAGTTCCGGTAGAGTGGCTTTGTTTCGCTGATGAACGATCATCCCTCGCCGTGCCCTGGCGCGCTGCGCAGTTGGCTCCCGGTACACACGGTACGCACGAACACACGGTACATACGGTAAGCGAAAACACTCTACTGTTTTCCTTAATTTGTTGTGCACCATGTAGCGGCATTTCGTCGCCGCCGTTCCCATCCCATCCTCTTCTGCCGCCTACTCTGCCCTGCACCTGCCTCACACTGCACATCACGCCGAGCAAGGAGCCGCCGCTTCCCGAGCAAAGCCGGCAGAGGTTAGGGTGCCTGGATGTCCTCCTCGCCGCCGGGCGAGAGGAACAATCCAGGCACCCTAGCAGAGGTGCGAAGGCAGCGCCACCGCTGACAGCCCGGCAGGACGTCACCTCTTTCAGCACGTGCCCTGCCGCTGTCTGTCCACGGATCGACGGCACAAAATTTTGCCGACATGGGCCATCTATTTCTCACGCAATAATAGCTCTGATTGATTTTTTGTTTACCTGCAGGCGTGCCAGCAATGAAATTTATACTTCGCCTTTCTTTTTCAGTGGCCATTTTTAAGTTTTGAAGTGCTCGAACTAAACGCCACACCTCGTTAAAATGAGACAGTCTTTCTTGTTTTGCCTTCTTTGAATATTCCTTTCTTTCATTCAAATACTTCGTCAAGGATACACGTGGTAAATATTTGCGCAGTTTTATTAATTTTCCTTAGTTATATGCGTCACTTTTTTTTCTTCAAAAGGCAGTGGTTGCTTGAGAGTAAAGGCAGAACATTCCCGCCCTAACCAGGAAGTTTGGTCATTTCAGCGGGTCCACGAGTGACGCCAGTGGTGTAGGAAAAAGGCTGTGGACTTGTTTTTGTAAAGCAGGGCTATAGCACTGTATGGGACACCTGCTCCTTTGACGTAATGCTCGCGAGACACGCACGTAAGAGCCGCCAGACACGCAGAAAAAAAGCATCGTTGCTTACGTGGCATTGTTCTTTTTGTTCGACAGTTTTCAACCTCGCAGAGTTACTTCGACGGGATTTTTTTTTGTCTCGCTGAGTCTACCATTATACGAGAAACAATGCACGAAACTAGACGTCTGGCTAACCTTGATGTTTTTTTACGCGTCTTGTGAATGCACAATAAGCGAAACATAATTTCATCCACTTAATTCGACCGTAACTTTTATTGAGCACTCTCTATGGGGGCGAAAAGCGAGAACGCCTGTGTGTCGAGATTTTGGCGCACTTTAAAGATCCCCAAGTGGGTCAAAATTAATCCGGAGCCCTCCGGAGCTCAAGTGTATAGCTTCAGCGCGTTAAACCCCATGGTCAATCAATATTTGGTATTTTAGCTTTGTTTTCCTTTTTTCTTTTCATTAGCATAACGATGAAGCATTTGATTTGATTTTAAATTGATTTGATTTTTATTTCTTGGCAAAACCAAGGGGAGGAACAGTTATGAGTAATTTTATTGTACCTCCTTCATGTTTTCGTCACCGCAGTCAGTGAAATTTCGCCACGGACGCATACGCCCTTTCGTCGTTCCGTCTCTCTCTCTCTCTCTCTCTCTCTCTCTCTCTCTCTCTCTCTCTCTCTCTCTCTCTCTCTCTCTCTCTCTCTCTCTCTCTCTCTCTCTCTCTGCGTGTTTTCGCGCGCGTGTGCATGTGCAATTACTCAACTACACGCAGCCGTCTTAATCCGAAATGGAACCCCTGAGCAGCGATTGCAGCTCGCGAAATTACACCTGTTGAAAATTATAGCCAATAGTATGCATCGATTATAGCCCGAATTTCTCAAACTTTTGAACGCCGGACCCCCACGATCATGTTGAGCGGGACATATTTACTGTCGCGGCGAATTTGCGTAATGCAAAGCGACGCCGCACTTTTCGCTGAGTGGTATACATGTAGAAATATTCTCCCGGGCTTGCACGCAGACGAGGAGGAGAAATAACTTTTATTGATATACGCAGACGAAAAGGACACCAAGGACTGCAAAACTGTTTTTTGTTGTTGTTGCGTTATATCACGGCCTGTATGAGTAAGGCTGGGAAGCGAAATCAGTGTCAATGCGCACACGCCTAATCCGTATAGTCTGGCTTTGAGTAAGAATAAAGGAACTGTATAAGCTTGCCTGACTCCCAGACGGAATCTCCTTCGAAAAATGAACATAATCCCGCCATGAGCAGTCAAAAGACCTGGCGAGTTTTGATGAGGCCGGGCGCAGCAAACAAGTTAAGATAAGACTCAAAATGAGGGAACGTCTCATGGTCGTGAATTATGCTTCGTTGTGCACACGGGAAGAGCGCACCGCACCCAGCCGTATATAACTTAAGTACGCGTGCGGGCCGCACCCCGTCACTGTCCCTCCCATAGAACGTCACGATTGTAAGGGGGTAACGTGAAAAGAACGTAAGTGGCCGGGGTGCTGGCAATTCTTCGAAACGACTGCACTAACTACTCTCTCTCTCTCTCTCTCTCTCTCTCTCCTTCAACAAGGCACATAAGCGCTCCTGGCGTCTCCTGCAAACCAACACGTCTCTTTACCCGACCAAAATTCATCATCATCATCACCATCATCACCAGCCTATCTACGCCCACTGCAGGGCAAAGGCCTCTCCCATTAATCTCCAATTACCCCGGTCCTGTGCTAACTGCGACCAATTTATCCCCGCAAACTTCTTGATCTCATCTGCCCATCTAACTTTCTGCCGCCCCGTGCAACGCTTGCCTTCTCCAGGGATCCACTCTGTTACCCTTAATGACCAACGGTTATCTTGCCTTCGCATTGCATGCCCTGCCCACGTCCATTTCTAATATGTCCTTAACACGCGTTTGTTCCCTGACCCACTCCGCTCTCTTCTTGTCCCTTAATGTTACACCTATCATCTTCCGCTCCATTGCGCGCTGAGTCGTCCTCAATTTAAGTTGAACCCTTTTAGTGAGCCTCCAAGTTTCTGCCCCGTAGGTGAGTACCGGTAAGATGCATGACAGCGGCATCTTACCGACCAAAATTCATGGTGCTCGTATTCCGGCCCACGCGATACGAGCCCTGCACCCTGTATCACGTGGTGTGGGGGTGTCTGCTTAAACCCCGCACTTTTCTCACCACTGATATCGATCCTTCGGTCGAGCAGAAAAAGGGAGAACTGTCCAGCTCTATAACCTCGAAGGCCAGCTTCGGCTGATCTACCGGGCTGATGCGGCTAGATACTCCAACGGGATCCTATATTGAAGAAACTGGCAAGTTGACTCCATTCGTCCAATAACTTTTCTGCCTCTCTTCTCCCTCGCCATCTATTGTGCCTAAGCGAATGAGGAGGAATAAACGTTTATTCAGAGCAAAACGGAAGACGGTGCAGCCGTTTGCTCGTGGGTGACGTCCTCAGGCCAGGATGTCCTGGGCACGGGCAACCAGCAGCTGTGTCCGGGCGATCAGCCGAAGCTGATCCTCCAGGTGTCCGCTGGAAAGCTGTCCCTTCCACTGCTCTTGGGAGGAAAACATCCGTAATCTACTTAGTTGAATCCCGGCGTCGCTAAAAACCTGTGTATATACGCATGCAGGCTTTCGCTGTACGCGATTCCCTGTCCCTCAAGCAGACTACCAGCCATTTAGAGGACGTGGAAGGCGTCATGTATGCACGCCGGCGGGACTATCTCTCTGCTATTATTGTACGCAGCTCAAACACGCGCCGAGAGCAAACGTGAGTCGCGCTGCGTACCCCGCAGCCCCAAAACAGCAGGGGGGTCAGTGCGGATGCCTCGGGGCACACCATCGCCGTTGTGACGTCACTTTCCCTCTTTCCAGACTCGGGCAAAACATCGTGACGAGAGCCGCGCTCACACTCACTCATTCACAACGTATATCGCAAACAACGAGCTCCGGAACGCCGCTGCTTATCGAATTATAGCGGCAATTATTTCTCCTCTGCCGCTGGGCCGGCGAGACGGAGGCGGGCTATGCGAAGAAGCCGGGCCACCTTCCTGTTTATGCTTGCAACTTTTAGAGGTCCTCTACGACCTCCCCGGTTTTTCCGAAGCCATCAAGGGCTGCTGAAGGGCTTCTCGGAACACAATGTTTTCGTAGAGCGGAAGATCCGATCGTGATACAGGAAACTTGCCTTCGTTACGTAAGAATGACTCTCGCTGGTGCCAATTAAAGCGCCTTTCAAGGTGTTGTTTGTCTTGGCGTTGCGTCAGAATCTTAACGAGAGTCGGGTCCAGTTTGCCGCCCAGGTTGGCGGGAAGTGTTCCAGTCACTGACTCGCTCAGTATGATGGAGCCGAAGCGTGTGGCCATCGGACATGTTTTTCGCGCCGTTAGGCGACAGTGCCTGCCATGGTCTGCCTCTTGGAGGACGCCGCGCCTCTCTACCGGCGGTGATATAGTGACGTCACAAAAGGACGCGAGATGTGGCCAACAACTGTACACCTTTATTTATTAATCAGTTTCCTTTTTTTGTGTGTGGACCCTAGTACAAGACACTTGCCAAATAAATAATATCGCAGTCAGAGGGGGTACTGCACTGTGCCTTTCGGGTGTTCTAAATGCAGTGATGATGTGCCTGACAAAGATACGAAGTATACCAATCACGTGGCGACAAATACTAAAGGAAGGAATTTTCACATTTAAGTAGAGTCTAGTCGTAGATGTCTGCGGGAGCGGGAATACGTACAGCTTATAATCGATATAAATGTCATTTAAGCCGAACTCTATATCTCTGTGAGCAATTGAAAGTCAGTGATGTTCAGCACTTCGAAATCAGACAGAAAAGTGGGCAGAAAAAAAGAAGTGCAGATATTGAATTGAATTGAATCGCTTTATTTTCCATCAAATGTACATACTTTTATGGTGGATTCGTTGGGAAAAAAGCCGCCCTGGGCAGCTTGACAAGGCATAAAATCCATTGACAGAGGCAGCCCATTACCCATTACCCACATTACCCATGTGTATGCCGGACCAACGATTTGAGCTCTCCAAGCGCCCTCTACTTAGGTCTTGAGGGCGTTAGGACGTTAAAACAATGGCAAATCTCGCTGGCTGTTGCATACTGAGCTCCTAAAAAACTAAAACAAAGAGTTTGCTTCTCATTTTCCGAAAAGAAAAGTTGTGTTAATCTTCCGGTAATCGCCACACCGTCGACCTCCTCCCAACATATTGAGGGAGGGGGGGGGGGGGGGGGACGTTTACCTGCGACCATTACACAAGTCTGCACGGTAGTGAGAACAGGATGAATCTGAAAGAGTTCATTGAAAAGATGAGCGTTCATCAGCGACATTTTACAGCGTTTCCCATAGCTAAAGTAAGCCGCAAGTGTAAACCGAAGCCGTACCTACGAAGCCGTTGCAACTGCTCAAAACGTTGATCAGTAATAGTACTATTACTAGTAATAGTAATAGTAATTCCTAGTATTTGTAATAGTACATACTTTTTGTTTGCCCACAATTTAACGTTTTTTTCCCCTCACAATTCCCGGCCGATATAAACTTGTGAGTTGGGAATCAGTGTAGTTTGTATGTTTATGGAGTTTGTAATTCAGATGTACGCGTCCTGGCTCGCTTGTAGTATTTTGCCCATCATACATAACTTCCCGTTTTGACGTAGCCAATGATTACATGGATATAAATGGGACGCCTATAAGCCATCTATGCTGTAAAAAGGCGTAAAATGTTGACTAGTAGTAACGGCATTCGTGGTAGTAGTAATAGCAGAGTCCTTCAATGCTTTGAAGGACTCTGGTAATAGTAAAGACTTTTTATTCGGCCGAAGCTACAGGCCGAGCATGTTTTGTTAACTTACTACAGCATTGAAATTATTTCTATACCGGATATATTGCCTACGGATGGTTAGTGTTCCGACGTTCTTCTGAAACCTGAACTCATTCAGGGACGTTCACCGTTCTTGCCTCGCACGTGCTGACAATCGCGAGGCGGAGTAAATGACAACGGATGCGGGGGATACTCGCGAAAGGACACCTCGCCTCGCGAGGCAACTGACCCAGTAGTACGTTCGCTTTCGACATCCTACGAAACACATTCTCGGACCGGGAAAGATAACCTTAATGCTCACGTGCCCCAGCGTCTTTGCCTCTCATTGCTTTGTCCATTCTTCGTTCCCGACCGCGCCTGTCTTCCACGAATTCGTCCGCCCAGTATTTACGCCGTTTACCGCTCTGCAGGAGGGCGGCGAAGTTCTGATTGGCCGAGACTGAATGACGTCACTAACAGACGCCCTAAACGGCCATCAAGGGACCAGTTAACACCACGATGCCGTCTAGAGCCACGGGATGAAATGAAAACGTGTGTACGGAGAACATTGCCACTACGGTCGACGTCACGAATTACCACCATAATAATAGACGAGGGTAATTTCCTGCGGCATGCGCCCGGGACCTCTTTCTTGGGACATGGAACGCCTCCGCGTCCATTTCCTGTTTTTATCTTCGCTGTCGTCACTGTCGCGTCTTCGGTGGGTTCAAGCAACGCCGCCTCAGTTAACAAGGCCCGCGTACGCATGTACGCAGTGATAAACGTATCGCTAGCAGGCCGATTGCGCGTTTCCGTTGGCAGCTGTCTAAGCTAATAGCAGCTATCGGATACGGCGACTAACGGATAGCCTATAATCCGCCTAATTGTGAATGGAGGCGTTGTTGGCATAACTCGTGTTTCCGAATACCTCCTCCTGTCTTGGTAAAGGCGTCTGATAATTGTGATAAAGTGAGAGGGGGAAACATTTAGGCGCGCCATCTCTGTGCGGCGGATGTAACGAATTGCTGAGATAACGAATGCTAAGTGTTACTTCCTGTCCGACCACTTTTATGCGGCGAGACAACGCTTCACAAGTTATCCTTCCCCTCGTGTATTGGTCACCCCATACGAAACGACCCATACACGATAAGTGACCATAAAAAATTGGGCTGGTAGGCGATTGTGGGAATGAAATTCCACTAAAGGATTTTTGCGAGGGGAAAGATTTAGATGATGTATGTGCTCTTTGAAATTTCTGCGAAACAAGAGTTGGTTGAAATAAACTGTTTTAATCAGCTATGAAGCTATAGGTAAACGGACGTATCTTATTTTAACGTATTTCGCTATTTTTGTCTTTCGCGTGGCTTCACAAACAAACACATGCAATAATTTCTCGTGTTTAATTAGCGGAGAAAAA
The DNA here is from genome assembly GCA_013339765.2 of Haemaphysalis longicornis. Taxonomy (NCBI): domain Eukaryota; kingdom Metazoa; phylum Arthropoda; class Arachnida; order Ixodida; family Ixodidae; genus Haemaphysalis; species Haemaphysalis longicornis. The sequence goes on from CM023457.1 coordinate 30,955,521, forward strand.
GAAATCTGCAGAAATTCAGAGAATTGTCTACACGAAGCATTTTATGCCATGTCTGGTGTAGATTTCAGCCAATTTGTTGTGCTTTTTAAATCCTGTCGAAACAATTATTCGTTTCGCTATTATAACTGTTTTACAGCGTGACTTCCACGAAACTGCATAGGTTGCGAAATGCGTGAGGTTATACGGTTCTCCATTTTCTATTTTAAGTTTTTCGCTATTTTTTGTTTTTCGAATTTCGTGTCAGACCAATTATCTCTTACGCTATTATAAAGATTACAGGTGTAACTTGTGCTAAATCTGCATTATTGTGGAAATGCGGGGCGTTACACGGTTCGCCATTTTCCGTAATTTGTGTGTATTTTCCCTATTTTTTTTAGTTTTTCAAATTTCGTTAGACCAATTATCTCTTACGCTATTATAATGATTACAGGGAACTTCCGCGAAATCTGCATTATTGTGGAAATGCAGGGGTTACACGGTTCGCCATTTTCCGTATTTTTTTATATTGTTCCTATTTTTTAGTTCTTAAAATTTCGTTCGAACAATTCTCTTCTTTTACGCCATTATAAGATAGCGGGCGGAACCTTTGCGAAATCTGCATTATTGTGGAAATGCAGGGCGTTACACGGTCCTCGCTGTGGGCGTATAATCGGCAAAGAATGCCACGCATTAAAATGATGCGTTGTTAGAATTTTTTTTTACAAAAGCGTCGCTAACGTTTAAGCTACAATATTTTTCCGTTTTTTCACCTGTTGTTTTATTGTATACTGAAAATAATTTCTACTTATTAAAGAAAGCACTTTTGTAAGAAAAATATTCCAAAAGTTGACAGGAAGTTCAGGCCTAAATTAAACATCAAGTCTTTCCAGATAAACACAGGGTCATGCTCCCTTATATGAACCTATCGGGTAGCTCGTGATAAAAAAGAATTTTAATTGGAGCGAATTTTGTATAAGGCACGAAAAAAGATTTAAAGCTTACAACCATCCTCAGCTGTAGGCACTTCTAGACTGTGGCTTCACTGCAGAACACGCACATGCCACAATTGTCCTTTCAGCGCACTTATGAACTCCGAATGCATGCATCAAGGCTCAAGCTGCCTTATGCATTGTTAACGGCCGTAAATTATTATTTTACGTCGCGAAGGAAAGTTTGACATCCACCCGAATGCAGCCGTATACGGCTACAAAGGAAAGCTATACAGCTTTCTCAGAAACTTCGCAGTTGAAGAAAAATTCGTCCTGGTCCAGGATTCGAACCCGGGACCACCGCTTAACCGGAGCAGTCGCTCTACCAACTAGCCGTACGGCTGCGTTCAGGTGGATGTCAAACATATTTCCTTCGCAGAAACTTACTCCACCTTGGGGATTTCCCCTAAATCTGGTCGATTATTATTTTACGTTGCTTGCATGTTGACGCCCCCGAAGTTGGATTTTATGATAGTACATTTAGGTACAGGAAGCGAGTTTTCTGGATCAGCGAACAAGCTCGAGTAGAAGTTATCATAGTTCAAATTAACAAAAAGAAATTCCCTTGGGCTGGCCATGTAAATCATACCCCCTCATCTATGCCTGCACCAAAATAAACGCGCTAAAATGACAACCGGTTGACCGCCGGAGTAACAGAGTGGATACCAAGAGACGGGTCTAGAAGAACGGGAAGGCCATTAACTCGATGGACGGAAGAAATAAGAAAAATTCGCAGGCAAAGAAGGGACTCTGGCAGCGCAGGACAGGAGTGGTTGGAGGTCGATGGGAGAGGCCTTCGTCCTGCAGTGGACGTAAACAGGATGTTGATGATGATTATGATGTCTGTGTGATAAAAAAAATCAAATCCCCTTTCTTGGGAGATAGATGGTTAAAACACGAAGCTCTCTCCCATGCGACCTGAGTCAAAGTCAAAGTCGAAAATCCAAACTTGCTTCGACAGTGTCGGAAAGGCGCAGTGGGATAGACGTCGGCTTCAAACACCAGGGACCCAGCGACGCCGCCTCTTGGACCCAGGTTCGATTCCGAACATGGGAAGCGTTCCTTCTTCTTGAGGGGCCTGATGTGCCTTCGCTTATCGTGATCATCGTTTTGTGAAACCCAAAGTGTAAAGTTGGCTTTCCTGCACCAATGTTTGATGACGGGGCAGCACCGCGAGCCGGCCTAGTCGGAACTTGGAAGCAACCCATGGCAACGATTGCGCGAAACAGACAAGGACAGAGAAGCAACGACAAGGACGAGCGCACTCTAACAAGTGAAATCTCATTGTTTGTTTAACGAAAGGCCTATGAACCTTTTCATCTGTTAATCTTTAATAAAATCAGAGCATGTTCTGGGCTGTGTTGCGCATGCGCAGTTACTACCTCTTCCTGTCGAGTGCGCCAATTGTAGGGCCGCTCACACAACCCACTGATAAAATGGAAGCTGCCAGGACGGAGAAAACAAAATGGTCTATATGCCCAGAAAACTGCGCAACATCATCACAAAAAGTTTTACAGCGCACACACAATAAAATTTCGGTTGTTAGAGTGCGCTCGTCCTTGTCGTTTCTTCTCTGTCCTTGTTTGTTTTGCGCAGTCGTTGCCATTGATTACGGGACTGTCGTCATCGGTGAGGCGTAGAAAGCTTCGCTTTAAATTTTTGAACACGTAATCACTTATTACCAACCAGCTTAACAAGCCCCCTCGAACAACTGTATCCGCTGAAGCGCAAAGGAAGTCAAACGTACATCTATTCGTTATCCGTCACGCACGTCCGCCGGAGCGCAACGGAATCGCAGTGCAATGTAATAACGGGGACACCAGAGCGCCGGAAATTCCTCACCGCACACCTGGGAAGACGATCGATGTTCACAGTAAACACCGCGTGACAGGGCCCGAACCGGAGCAGCTGTTATGCTGCGCTCCGCGTGATCAACGCATGCGGCGGTGTCAGTGTCCCGGAAACCCGCGTCGCCTCGGTGCTCCGTCGCCGCTCAGACTGCGGGATCCGTTGTCCCTGACCGGAGCGTCGCCGTCGGAGCGGCGGGTTTCCAATAACCCTTCTCGTGGCAAAATGACGCGGACGACGATCACATGTTCGTGAATGGAAAAGCGCTGCTGAAAACGGAGACTCAGCAAGAACACAGGACGAAGCGCTTTGTCACGTGTCCCTGCTTAGTGTTCGTTTCCTATAGCGCTTTTTGCGTTTCTTCAGAAGAGAAAGAGAAAAACTTTATTATGTTTGTTGGTAGTTGGACGTGGTGGGTGCCCCTAGTCCAGGGCTCCAGTCTCCAGCTCTGGAGATCGTTCGGCACTGCTCGTCGTAGTGACAGTGCCTCACTCCACTGCTCCTCTGTTAGAGGGTGTTTGTGAATTTTGTGGCACCCTGCGGCCATATGGTAGACGGTGGCTACTTGGTTGCAATTGGGGCACAGCTTCGGGTATTGGGTTGGGTACAGTTTGTGTAGACGGGAGAGGTGAAGGAAGGTGTTCGTTTGAATTGAGCGGAGTGCTGTTTGATCCTGTCTTGCAACTTGGGATGAGGATGGGTTGCTTTGTAGTAGCTTAGAATTTCGGAATATATGGGCATAACAGGAACAGGAAACTCTGCTTGGGGAGTGTCAGCTCGGGGAAGGGAGGCGCGAGCCCAGGCGTGAGCCTGTTGATTGCCCTCTAGAGTTTCATGGCCAGGGGCCCATATGATTTTGATTGGATTGTTTGATTTGTAGCCGATTGCTAATCTGTGGGCTGTTTTGCCGATGCGCCCTCTCGCCCACTGCCTGCAGGCGTTTTGGGAGTCAGAAACAATGTTCATTCGTGCATCCTGCTGACCTGAAATGATAGCTAGAGCGATTGCCGCTTCTTCTGCTTCAAGAGATGATGATGTCCGCACGCTAGCAGTTATGGTACGTTGCTGTATTGGGTTGTGCGCACAGATGGCGGCTATGCCACCGGTACTCGTAATGGCAGCATCTGTGTACCACGTGTACGATGAATTCCCGTATATTCTTTCGGTATTACGGCATCTGTCTAACCTTCTGCCGTGGTGGAGTGTAGGGTTCATGTTTTTAGGTATATGGGTGCTACTTTCAGGGCCCTGGATATGCAATCAGGAATCTCGTGGGTGGTTGCGTGCATGGTGTCATGTATATGTAGCCCAGTCGCTTTAGGGTTTCCCTGCCAGTGTGGCTGGTTTTTAACCTCTCAAACTGGCCTATTCTATGTGCCTCGAGTATTTCTTCAACTGTATTGCTGATTCCGAGTTCATTTGATTTCTCTGCCGACGTCCATTGGGGTAATCCTAGCGCCGTTTTGATTGCCTTTTTGAGTGCGGTGTTGAGTGTTTTGATGTTACTGGGTGTTAAACGTAAGAATGGGGCTGTTTGCTACTCGTGAAGTTATGAGAGCGTTGACAATTTTTAGAATGTCCCCTTCTTTCATCCCGTTCCTTCTGTTGGTTACTCGATTAATCATTCGTAGTGTTTGTTCTATTTGTTTCATTAAATGGTTTAGGGCTGTTCCGCAGCCATTGTCCTGCTGTAGTCTCAGCCCCAGCACTTTTAGTGTCTTTACTGTTGGGATAGGTTTCCCGTCTAGGTTGATTGTCATCGGAGTGGGTGGTACGTATGTTTTTCCCGGTGTTCTTTTTAGGATTTGGAGTAACTCTGATTTTTCCACCGAGCATTGTAATCCGCACTGGGAGGCATGCTTTTGCACGGCCGTTGCTGCTGTTTGTAGGTTTCTTCCTTTTCTCCGTCTGACCCCGTGGTTGTCCGTATGATTATATCGTCAGCGTATAGCGTGTCGGTTATTGGGGATTTTGTTTAGGGTTTCTGGAAGCTTGTGCATTGCTACGTTGAAGAGCATTGGAGATATCTCCGAGCCCTGTGGTGTGCCTTTATTCGGTGCTTGTGTGCGTCTGTGCGTATACATTCCCAATTCCTATCGTGGCCGTCCGGTCCTCTAAGAAAGAACGCACATAGTTAAATATTCTAACTCCGCAGTTTAGGTCGTTAAGGTTGGATAAAACTGTTTTGGTGGGCGATATTGTCGAATGCGCCTTTCAAATCAAGGGCCATGATGACTGTTTGGTTTACACAAGAAGCTGCATCTAAAACTTGTTCCTTTATTTGGAGTAAAATTTCCTGGTTGACAATTTCGGCCTAAAACCGTATGTTGTGGTAGGAAAGATATTGTTAGTCTCTATGTAGTTCTGCAGTCAATCCAGGACTACATGTTCCATTATCTTACCTACACAGGAGGTTAACGATATTGGCCTCATGTTGCCTACTGACAATGTTTTGCCCGGTTTGGGGAGAAGTACCATTTCTGCGTGCTTCCATTCCGGTGGCAGGGTGCCTTCCTCCAGTGGCTATTGTGGTAGTCTGCGAGAGCTCCTATTGATCTGTCGTCTAGGTTTTTAAAGTATTTGTAGGTTATTCCGTCTTTGCCGGGTGTGGTGCTCTTTGTTATCTTAGTAAGGGCCCTTCTGATATCCGCTTCCGTAATTGGTCTGTCTAGGGTTGAGTTGGCGTCGCCGCTGTACGTGTAGGCTTGCGGCCCAGTCCGTGTGGGGTTTCGGAGATATTTGTCCACGAGTGCTGCTTTTAGGTTTTCCTCTGTTCTTCAGAAGAACTGCCAGTTGGGCGTGTTGGTACATGTTCATGAATATAAAAGCGCTGTTGAGAACGAAGCTTAAGTGGGTACACAGGTTGTGGGGATCCTGGCGCCCGAGCCATTGCGCGATCGCTAGGTTTCTGTCATTGCGCGGCGCTTTTCCCCCTCTCTCCCTTCGAGTTGCCGGCTCGTCTCGGCGCCACTGTGTAGAGCCGAGCCGTCTTCTAAACTCCTTCCTGATGTGAAGGCTACAGCGACCGTTGTGGCGATAAAACACTGTCACGCAGCGGGCGCTCCGCCCTGGTGTTGGAGCTAACCTCACCTCATTGGCCCGTTTGAACGATTCCCGAACCCACCCTCGCCGGGACGCGAACGCGCGCCCTGCGCGGGGGTCCGTTCGGGGAGACGCTTCAGGAGGACAGCCGAAGGTGCGTAACTATTTCCTCACCGCCCGGTCGCAGCTCTTTTGCGCCGGCTCAAGCCCGCTAGCCCTTCCGGCTGCCGGCCCGTGCCTTTGGTTGATCCTCAGTCCGTTCACTCACATATTAGCCGTACCTGACACTCGACGATCGCGCCGTGCGGTACGCGCCTGGGAACGGAAGGACAGTGTCTTTCTATTGTGAGCCCATCGGCCAGCTCCCCAGATTTTGCCCTTATTGCTGAGCCCACCGGTTCAGCGCGCCGAGGACGCGCACACTTGCGCGTGGCGCCAGATCGCCCGTCGCCCCTTTTCACCCACGGGGATGTTGAAATGTAACTGAAGGGGTTGGCGCGAATAAACCCCTTCTTCTGATGTACTACACTGGGCTTATTCCTTTGTCGCCCCTACTCCACCTGCCCAACAGAGGCGGTGTTGAGCTGGTGCGACGGCGTCTCAGTTCCCTGAGCGTTCTCAAATAGCTCGAACCCGCGGTGGCTCCTCGCAATGTGCATGAGTGCATGCCTTATGCAATGCTAGGGTTATGTATATTGTGAGGTGGAGAGACCACAGGTACACTTTCGAGCTGTTCAACAGCTTCCCCAGCTGGCGTTGTGTCTCGAACACGTTCCGACGACGCAGTTTCTCGTACCGCTGCTTGAGTGCGTTAGCCTCGGGACGATTCTCGCGCAGTGAGTCCCGCAGTCCATCCAAAACCTTGAGCGGCAGGTGGGCTTCCTGTAGCACTTGTCACGGAGGCGCCGCTTTGACATGTCTGGAACAGCTCTGCGCTGCGGCACAGCTTAAACTTGTGGATCCGGTACACGCTGTCTTCAAGTAAGGAGTGCTTTTGTTCTTTGGCGCCTCAGGACACTGCATGTTTTGCACTGCGGCGCCACGCCTCTGCTGCCTCGTGTGGCGACCGGAGGCAAACAGTGGCGAAGTATGTGGCAGGTTGCTCGACCTTCAGCTTATCTCGCAGCTTGCCCTTTACCCTCGCTGTGTATGGCGAAGCTTTCTTCTTTGGCGGCTCAGCAGCTAGGAACAACGAACGCTTCTTGTGTCGCTGCGCACGAACGCGTGGCTATGACTCTGTTGCTCCACAGGTCATGAATTTCATCGATCGTAACGGCTCGTCGTATTCCCCACTCCCAGGGATTTATACACACACCCCTAACCCCCCCATTTTACTTTTGAAGCTTTGGTTTCCAAACGCGAGCGCCCAATAGACGCTTCAACTGCTCGACAGGAATCTGTGATGTTGTATAAACGCCGGTTTATTATTTGAGACGCCGGTTTGTGTAATTTGATTGGGCTTATTTATTTAGCCCCCTTTCAACTGCAAATATTGCGCTGCCGCTTCCTCAAGAAATAAATGATGGCAATGCCGATGCTAATGATGACTTTATGTTTTTTTTTCTTTGGGCTCCGCACGTGGAAAAAAGGTCCGACCGCCCCTTTGATTCACGGGGAAGTGTTTTTTGTTCTTTCCAATTGGCTGTACATGTTATTCTTCCCCGCCGCTGCTAATCCCGTTGATGCACCAAATGACCTTTTGTTTTAAGATTAACGGCTTATCAATATTATTTTTAGGTGTAGACCCGGGGCGTTAAAGATTTTTCTCAGCAAAGACTAGTATATATGGCTGAAACCTTCGTACAATTGTGCTTCGTTAGCGTGAACCTCATTAATGGCGACTGAAATTGCAGGCAATGCCTGCGGAAAGAAAAAGCAACCTTTTTTTTTTCAATGCATTTGTGTTTCGTCCGCTGATATGGACATTTCTTTTTCGGACCGGAGGCTTATACAGTGAAAAAAAACAAAACAAAAACAAAAACGCAGCACCCTGTATGCAGGCCTCGTCATTGTATACCCGCATAATTTTCAACTTCTTCTGCCTCACCGCGGGCACTTCGATACATGAAACGAAGAAATCGTGTCACACAGAACGAACCGAGATTTCGTTTTATTTATTTCGGTTCAAGAGACATGTGGGGTCAACAGTGTTCAACAGTGTTAGTAAGAAAGTGAGAGAGCGTTGGGAGGGAGAAATGCTTTAATGATGCAAAGAAGTCGGCTTAGCAGTGAGCTTGGATTGGCTTGTCTTGCTACTGGATCTGTATGGGAATATGGAAGGGTGAAGATGATTGAACAAGGGTAGTAAGTTGTACATCAGAAATACTAGAGAAAGAGTACAGTTTCGAGTAAAACTGACAACAATAGATCAACTACATCGTTGAAAATAACATTACCAATAAAATAAAAAGAATACAGAGGCTCTAATTACAAATACAATGCACGGGTCGAGGGTGAGGTCAGCAGTAATGAAAAAAATTATGGCCAAGCTTTGTCGAAAGCATGTGCGGTCACTGCGTGAAGCTATATCGCCTCAAATGCAGGGTGCTCTGAATAGGTTATTGCGTCAGGAGAAAAAAATAGCAAATGTTGATGTTCGGCCCGATATGTGCGCTATTGGACGGGGAGCTATTCAAATGCGCTGAGGTTCGTTGAAGTGGCTATATTAATAAACGCCTTAATTTCGGACGATAGTAGGCGTCATATAGAAGGCACAGACGGGTGGTATGACGGCGCGATTGTAGTTTCGGGAAGTATAATTTTGGGAAAATATTGGGAGCTGATAAAGCGAGCCACGCGGTTTTCTATGGCTTCTAATTTGTGGGCAAACACGATTGTGTTGAACGCCATATTGATAAAGCATGCGAGCTTTGGTCGGATGAAGCTAAGATAAGCATTTTTCGCTTTTAATTTCTGCAGGTTTCGGATTGGTGCCCAAGCGTCCTGCTAGCTTCGCACACCCATGATAACGACGGTATCACATGAACGCCGAGGTAAGAAGATCTAGCGGGGCTTACGGGAGCAGAATTAATATTGTGGCCATGATGGGTAATGGTGCGTCCACGAGAAAGTGATATTAGTTGGCATTTCGATAAGATAAGGGACATGAACCATTTATTGAGAACCACATTGTGATTGTGTCAAGGTCGTCCTATCCTGCGGTGTGGTGTGATCGTCGAGACACAATCGCCACCAAAAAGCCTTGCTTTATTTTCAACATTATTACGCCAGCCGTGTATATATGGATGGAAATATTAGTGGCATAAAAATCAGCCTGTAGTACTTCCAATGCCACTAGGCCGAAACAGCCCAAATACAATGGTTTTATATAACCCAAATGTAAAAATATAAAAAAGTACAAAAGAATCGAAACGCTAAGAAACAAAATGGAGTCACAGCAGAGAAAAAGGAAGCAGGGCCATAAAGCAAGATCTTAAACCTCCTTCGTGCTTTAATTTGTTGACATAGCCTAATTTTCTACGCCTGTATGAAAGCCAGCAACAGGCACTTGTCCTGCTTCAAACAAACTCCTTCTTCCACATGAACAAACTCCAAATCATACACGGTATACTCCCCCTTCCCAATCTTTCGCGACGCCCCCAGTCACAGTCGTCAAAACTGTTAACAACAAAACACGAGGTGCCTGCCTACGCACAGAGTGGCAGCTCACGATAGCCACAGCCGCATCTTTGGCGCCTGGTTATCGGCCCTCACGATGCTGCCCTACTGCACTCGCGTGCTCCCGCGCATGCGCAAAGCCTGGCTTAGCAGCCCGAGCGCTATCGCAAGCTGCCGCTCTGTGCATACGCTGGCACCTCGCTCTTTGTTGTTGTTAACAGTGTTGACGACTGTACTGCCTACCGCGTTGTTTGGGAGTGCCACTCTAATCCCAATATAGCAGCGATCCCCAATCCTTCCTTCGAGCAATGGGATGGGGTACTATCCAGCCCCTGCGACGATACTTCATCTGGTCGACCTCCTGGACCGCTTACTCAGACAGAAAATTCAATCGATCACGTGATCAGCGAGGTGAAAGATCCACCGAGACAGAAGATCCAATCGAGCCTGAATATCCACCGAGTCAGAGGAACTAAATAAGCCTAATGTCCACCGAGACGAAGATCCACCGAAGCATAGGATCCAACCGAGCATGAATATCCACCGAGTCAGGACATCCAATTGAGCGCGAATGTCCACCGAAGCGAAGATCCACCGAAACAGAAGATACGATCAAGCCCGGATATCCTATGAGACTAAAGATCCAACCAGACAGGAGATACAATCAAGCCTGAATATCCATCAAGACGGAAGATCCACCGAGTCAGAAGACCCAATCGTTCGACCTTCAGGCCCAACGTAATCGCGTAGACGAGGTGCACGCCAGCTCCAATGGTGCACATGTCCTGGACACCACCCACTTGGCACTCGATCTCCGGACAGTCAGTCTCCTGCAGCAGCGCCACCCCTGTCTCGTTTCGATATCCGTGCCAGCTGCAAGCCAGCCCCGTTGCCCTTCCTCGTTACGACGATACCGGAGAGGGCAGCAGCCGATATCGGCTTCGGAGATCTGCAAGACCGCACAGCAGTCGTCTTTTGCGTACCGCAGTGCGTCTTTGAATTCCCAGTGCGCAGACTATAGCTATAGGTAGCAGCATATGCCATGTTGCTTCAAACAATTTTCGAGTAGCAGTTGACTTGAGTGCTGGGCTGAGTATAGTCTCAAGCGGACTAAAAAGGCTGGGAACACCAGTAACTGCGTGAAATTTGCTAGCTGCTTAAACTCTAGCTTATCGGTTGTAGTGCGTGGTTGTAGCGGTGTGGCGGTTGTTGAATGAAATTAAACATCTTTGGTGTCCTGTAACATTTCGCATATGGCCGTATCTGTGCACAGCAGTATGGGGTATACGCAGGAGTAAAATGTCCTGGATTGACAATTTTGGGCCTAAAACCGTATGTTGTGGTAGGGAAGATATTGGTAGTCTCTATGTAGTTCTGCTGTCAATCCAGGAGCACATGTTTCATTATCTTACCTACACAGGAGGTTAACGATATTGGCCTCATGTTGCCTACTGGCAATGTTTTGCCCGGTTTGGGGAGAAGTACCATTTCTGCGGGCTTCCATTCCGGTGGCAGGGTGCCTTCCTTCCAGTGGCTATTGTGGTAGTCTGCGAGACCTCCCATTGATCTGTCGTCTAGGTTTTTAAAGTGTTTGTAAGTTATTCCGTCTTTGCCTGCTGTGGTGCTCTTTTTTTATCTTAGCAAGGGCCCTTCTGATATCCGCTTCCGTAATTGGTCTGTCTAGGGTTGAGTTGGCGTCGCCGCTGTACGTGTAGGCTTGCGGCCCAGTCCGTGTGGGGTTTCGGAGATATTTGTCCACGAGTGCTGCTTCTATAGGTTTTCCTCTGTTCTTCAGAAGAACTGCCAGTTGGGCGTATTGGTACGTGTTCATGAATGTAAAAGCGCTGTTGAGAACGAAGCTTAAGTGGGTACACAGGTACACTTTCGAGCTGTTCAACAGCTTTCCCAGCTGACGTCGTGTCTCGAACATGTCCTGACGACGCAGTTTCTCGTACCGCTCCTTGATTGCTTTCACCTCAGGACGATTCTCTCGCAGTCAGTCCCGCAGTCCATCCTAAATCTTGAGCGGCAGGTGGGCTTCCTGTAGCACTTGTCACGGAGGCGCCGCTTTGACATGTCTGGAACAGCTCTGCGCTGCGGCACAGCTTAAACTTGTGGATCCCTTACACGCCGTCTTCAAGTAAGGAGAGCTTTTGTTCTTTGGTGCCTCAGGACACTGCAAGTTTTGCACTGCGGCGCTACGCCTCTGCTGCCTCGCATGGCGACCGGAGCCAAAGAGTGGCGAAGTATGTGGCAGGCTGCTCGACCTTCAGCTTATCTAGCCGCTTGCCCTGACCCTCGCTGTGTATGGCGAAGCTTTCTTCTTTGGCGGCTCAGCAGCTAGGAACAACGAACGCTTCTTGTGTCGCTGCGCACGAACGCGTGGATGTGACTCTCTGTGGTTGGGGAGAACGTACAACTCTCTCGTCGTACGTTCTCCCCCGCCCATTTCTCCCTCACGCCTCACCAAACCCGCTAGTGGCGACTCTTGCAAACATGCTCCTTCCCAAGCAGAGCTCGTCTACACCACATCCACCCCTCATCATTCCCGTCTCCCAACTGTCCCCAATGCGGCCAACGTGCCACTCTGGAACATTCCATGTGGGCTTGCCCTTACGACCCCTTCCCTCCAATCTCCAGCAGCGAGCTATGGAGAGAGGCGTTGGGTAGCTCTAGCCGGGAGATTCATGAGGTCCTGGTACGCAGAGCTACCGACTCCGCCCAGCCGCCACCAACCCTCAGTAACCGTGGCTCAAATAAAAGAATAAAAGTTCTCTCTCTCTCTCTCTCTCTCTCTCTCTCTCTCTCTCTCTCTCTCTCTCTCTCTCTCTGTTGCTCCACGGGTCGCTGAATTTCATCAGGTCGTAACGGCTCGTCTTATTCCCCACTCCCAGGGATTTATACACCCCCCCCCCCCCCCCTAGCACCCGCCCCCCTCCCCAGGAGGCTTTCGCCACACCACTAAAATCTAAATTCTGGATAAACCCCTGCCCACTCCCACCCGCGAGAAAATCCTTGTGGGGCTGAACAATTAGTCCGCAATCATAGTATATTGGTTTTATTTGAATAAGTTCATTCCTTCGAAAGCTGCCCTTAAATGTTGTCACCTCTTTTGCTTCCAGCGGTGAATCCGCCTTTTCGCAGATTTCACGACAGCCGAGCGCCGCCAAGCTGAAGCTGTCGACAAACAAATTGTGCTCCAAGCTCGATGAAACGTTGCCAGTCCCGTATGTTTACGGAAATTGGAGTACGTGACGGTCTTGTCGGGAAATTCTGAAATTTCTGCTGTTTCGGTAGCTCTGGTCCCGGGTTTCGGCACCAAACATTGCGGAAGAACGACGAAAGCGAGACTGGAGCCATGGCTGCCCAAAACGGGGACGGTCACTTTAATCTCCTGGTAATCTTCACGCTGATGGTGATTGACTGGCGCATACCCATCGGGAGATTTAACAGAGGGAATAGCTGCATGGCAGCATACATGATATTGCATGGTAAAACTTTTTTGTGCTTTTGATTTAAACACACGCGTCACGCAAGCAAAAATTCAGCCACTTTTTTGTGTGTATTCTTCGGTTTTTGCGGGAGATCTATATAAGATGCATATGTTTGATTTGGTCAAATCATTTTTGATAAGGAGTAATAAACGTTTATTTTCTAAAATTCAGAGTAGATTGGTGGCCGCATCAGTCCAGCTATACGCGTGCTGTCGCTACTCGGGTGTCCCGCTGGATCAGTTTTTGCTGGTCCTGCGTGACCGAGCTGGTCAGCGCGCATTCCCACTGCTCGGGAGTAGGTGAGGAGAGGGGGGCAGATGAATTCGAGGTGGAGGGTAGCGGCTGGGGTGTCGTAATCGGGGCAGTTGTAGGTGAACAGGCCGGGAGAGATAAAATGCTATTTTTTCTATTTTTCTTTTTGTGTTTTTCAAAATTCTGAACGACCAATCACCTTCATTTACGCTATTATTAAAGGTGGAACTTCCGCCAAATCTGCATTTTTGTGGAAATGCACGGCGTTACACGGTCCCGACTGTGCGGGTAGTCGGCAAAGAATGCTACACGTCAATAATTTTATTTGACTGAAAATGTTAGGCTGCGACGACTTCAGCCGCTCGAGTGACGAGCTCCTTAATTCTGGAGCTGGGGTTCCGAGCGGCCCAACGCCTCCGTCCACTGGTCAGGGGAATTAATGGTAGGGAGTGGGTCCTCTGCACAAGCCCACATTTGGTGTTGGACCGTGGCCCTTTCACCCAGCGGGGGCAGAGGGGGGACGGGTAGAGGGGGGGTAGATATGATGCTCTGCTTGGTATAGATTCGACGCCGGAGGAGTTCCTCCTGCAGAGTGAGGGATGGGCGGGGGGAAGCTTCCGGCGGGAGAGGCGGCAATGCTGTGTGCTCTATCTGAAAGCGAGGAGACTGTCCCTATTAGATCCGGCTCCGTGGAGGGAACAGTCCGCATCTTGCACCCGGGTGACAAGTGCTCGGGCTGCCGTGTGGACCGTCTCTATCCCTCCAATTCCCGTGTGAGCAGGGAACCATTGAAGTTCGACCGTGTCGGATGGCGAACTTAGGGAATTTCGTGTGCCAGGGCCGAAATGAGCTTGTGGCAAAGTTTCGTACGGCCATTTCCGAATCCGAGAATAATATAATTTAGGGGTTGACCTTCGGGTAATGCCAGTGCGACGGCCGCCTCTTCTGCGACATGCGGGTTACGGGTGGGAAAGGTGAGTGTGACGAGAGGAGGAGATGAATAGGAGTGCATAACTGATTATGCGAATGCCTCTTTATGTCAATATTCTGCGGCATCGACGTAGACGGTCGCTGGGGAAGTAAATTTGAAGTGCAGAGCACTTTATGGGCTTGCCTTGTCGTCGTAGCTCGCTAACGATCGATGCGACTGCCGGAATCAGGCGGCGCAGCGAGATAACGCACCCAAGTAGAGCCTTCTGTACTGTCGTCAGGGTGTCACGCTGAGGCTTAGAAAACCACGCGGTTTAAATAGCCATAGCCGTTCGAACCTAGTGAACCGCTGGCGCTCGTCATACACCTCTCCGTTGTTTAACGCAAAGAAAACTGCAGGAACATTTCAGGCAAAATCTGTGTACATAACCGGTAGCCCCCGCGTTCATGTAGTTAAGAACGCTCGTTGGTTTGGTTTTTACGATAGTAAGCGAAAAAAGCGGCCGCGAAAGAAAAAAATGGCGCCTTCGGAACTCCGCAGAAAGGCTCCAGACGCGCAAGAAAAAAAAAAAAAAATATGTGTTCGAAATCACGCAAAACAGCTCCAGCATACGAAATTAAAGCAATAAGCCCAAAGAAAACAGAACTACCGCTGGCGCAGTTTCAGGCAGGGGGTGCGCGAGCACTCCGAAGGCGGGAAATTTGAAATGCATTGGGTGGCAGCAGTGAGCGGATAACAGCGCTGCAGCCCATTAAGGCGGATCACTGCGCTGCACTTCCGACAGCTTTCGCATTGAGTGGAACGGCTTTAATGTTTTGAACTAGTTCAGCGGCTTTATGAATATTAAATCTGTAGGATATCGAATCTGAAATTCTCTTCCTGCGCGTAGCAGCACGAGGCGTGTTTCACCATGTGCTTCTGCGCAGAGACGACGGCGGGGGTCTTTTCTTTCTGGGGGCAGTCACGTGTGCGCTGTTGTCGGGCTGTCGCACTCGCCGGCCGGCGCTGCGAGGCCCTGAGTCACGCGACACACTACACCGCGGCACGACGCGGGGGATGCCCACGTGCTGGGCTCGTGGACGACTTCCGACGCTGTCTCCAGGCGCCTGGAGAGGAGGAGAGGGTTCCCGAGGACACCCCTGCAGTAGTAGCAGTACACGTCTGCATATATCACGGCGCGGGTATCAACTTGTGCTCGCTCGGGGCGCTCACATTTCCGCCAAAGACCCGGTCGGCGGTTACTTCATTCGCCAAGTAACGTGTCTTGGAGGATGTTGGCTTCAGGATAAAGTTACGTTCGTTCTGTCTGATAAAGCCTCTGACGCACGACGCAGTCACTGCTCGGGATGCTCGCGGTGTAAAGTTGCGATGAACGTGCTCAAGCACCTCATCAAACCCTGAACAGACGAAAGGGTCACGTTTTCTAGATGCAGAAAGCTAAAAAATGATTCTGCAAAAATTCTGAGGATTGTCTACTAATGCCTTTTTTCGTAAGTGAGTTCTTCTTCGTGCATTTGCACAGATTTGGCCAAGATGTTGGGTTATTTTGTTGTTCTTGGTTTTCTTTTGTGTTGTTCTCGCCGTACCGTACTTAATTTATACCATTATAGCGATGATGCGATGTTTGCCTTTTATTCCATTTTTTCTTGCAGATGCAAAGCGTAGTGAAAGGTTGGCCCTTCTCGCTATTTTTTTATATCGACTCTATCGAACTTGTTCTTTTTCGGGCTTTTTTGCGTAATATTTCGGTTTTGCAGGAGACGTACAAGATAAATATTTCTGATTCCGTCAGTTCATTTTTTGTAAAATTTTTCTTTTTCTCTTTCTATACTGCGGGGTTTTTCAAAATTCCGTTCGACCCAATATCTTCTTATTCTAGTATAACGATTACCTGGGTTGACACTTCACAATGTGTGCATTTTTGTGTGAATGCAGAGTGTTACACGGTCGTCACTGTTGGAATACTTGGCAAGGAACATGTATAAGATTGCAAAATTGAAACCCTCAAGTGGAACTGCTATAGCCGAGCCCCTGTAAATCGGCTTCACTACTTGACTCAAATTCATTGCCAGGGGGGCAGATTTCCAGGCGCCATATTATTATCATCACAATCGTCATCATAATCAGCCCATCTACGCCCACTGCTGGGCAAAGGGCTCTCCCATAGATCTCCTATTATCCCGGTCCTATGCTAACTGCGACCAATTTATCCCCGCAGACTTCTTGATCTCATCAGCCCATCTAACTTCTGCCGCCCCCTGCCACGTTGCCTTCTCTAGGGATCCATTCTGTTAGCCTTAAAGGCGCCATATAAGCACTATGAAACCAAAATGGGATAGGACTTCTTGTGAAATAAGATCCAGTGCGTCACTTAAAGCACTAGTACACAGCACTAGTGCTTTACTGGAAAACTTGTGTTCAGAAAAAAATATACGATGTATGCAAGCATGAAGACCCTTCGGTCTTCATAAATCACCACGTATCTTTTATACACTGACCTCCTTCAATGTCAGCTTCACTGCCATACACAAATGCATTGATAGGAAGGCATTTTTTTTTATTTCAAGGAAGATAGAAGCCGAATGTCAAACTCTTATGGCCCGGGGGTGTAATAATAAACACCTCCATAAGGCCCCCTGTATCCCTTTAAAGCGCTCTACACTACGCCCCTGTAAGTCAGCTTTACTTGTGTACACAAATGCATGCCGAGAAGACACGTTTCCAGGGTCATTGTGAGTAGTCTGGTACCGAAATATGTATTCCTTAGCCCCTTTTATTAATTCATATCATTTTCTTACGCGGTGAAAGCTTGACACATAAAGCGTTTCAGACGGTCGGGTGGGTATCCTCGTTGAATACACACGGTAGTGCATTTAAAATTTGAAATTTTGGGGGTTTTACGCGCCGAGTTGCGCTTAGGACATCAGGCGTGGCGTGGCGGGGTATATTTATTTATTTATTTATTTATTTATTTATTTATTTATTTATTTATTTATTTATTTATTTATTTATTTATTTCATTTATTTCACAGCAACCCGAAATGCCTTCCGGTAAAGTAGGGGGTGAACATCACTGTGGTGAAACGCTGTACAGTGCATCAATGTAAATGGAACACAAAAACAAAATTGGGGTAAAATAAATTACAGTGCATCACGTAAAAAACACACAGGGATGACACACCAAAAAATAGTTATCGTAACAGCATGTCAGAACCAACAACCACGAAACAGATACTTTTACTAGCGCGTGGGATAAAAAAAAAAGCGTAATAAAAAGAAAAGGAAAAGATAACGCTACAAGTGAGGCAGTGAAACGGTATTACATCTGCATGTTTCTCTGTAGAGCATCTGTACATTTCGAGGCATTTATTTCGGTGACAACCTGCTATGGCAGATCATTCCATTCTATCACGGTTCGAGGTAAGAATGGATGACCACATGCGAGGGTACGATGCGTGATGCGTTTGACTTTGCGCGGATAATCACGACGCCGAAAGACGGCTGAAGGTGAAGTCATTATGAAGGGACACGTGATTGTAAATCTTGTGAAACAGTCTTAAACGAGATGCATAACGCTTCAAGCTTAACTTAGACCAAGCTTAGACTAAGGCTTCAAGCTTAACTTAGACCAAGGATTATTTAGGCCGCCTGGGATCATCAACGTGCGCCGAAATCTCGGCGCGTTCACAACGAGTGCAGTATAAGGACGGTTGCGGTTTAAACACGCCACGAAGCAAACTTTCTTTTGCTCTTGCTTCGGTGCATCCCTCGGCGAGCGCGTTTCCTTGCCGCCTGTTTCTGCCATATATCACCGCGGCTCCACCATAAACATTCAGCTCTGACGTGCCTGTTTGCCCAAGTTGACGCCTTACGTACGCAGGAAAGGCGCGGTAGTCTATTCCTGACTAGCGCGGCACTCTTGAGCGAAGGCGACAAGTGGAGCCAATTGATGCGCGCAAACGAAGTGGCCTGGACGGCTCTCTCCAAGCCACCACTGCAATATATCAGTTAATAAATATTCTTTATCATCATCATTCGGCGAGTGACGGAACGTGCTGCCTGGCCTCTTTGGTTGAGCGCACGCTTCCCCCTTTCTCAACGTCTCATTCTGTCACCAAACAATCCATTTCAGATAAGTCATATCTCGTGCCAACATTTTCTTTGCTTGAACGACACATTTTTACAGACGAGCTGTGATATGCCAACTTTCCCGTTTTTTGGCGCGCGTAGACCGAGAAAATTCGCACTCTCTCTCGTCTTTTTTTCCCGGCAATGCATTCGTGTTTGGGTGTGAAGCCGACTTTAAGAAGATCTGTCAGCTTTGTTTTCTCGTTCTACTTTTTCTTTATTACATGACAAAAAAAAAAAGAGAGAGAGAGAGGTTGGCGCCATATATGAGCGCCGGCTACTCCTTCTGACGTAAGGTTAATGTTTCTAATGAAGTCATTGCAAGTTCTTGTTTGGTCTTTGTAAGGTGGCTTTCCCACATGGCGTGTTGCACAGTGAAGCCTACCCCTAAAGAAAAAAGAAAGGCAGTTATGGGCGTGAACTCGGAGGAAGGAGGCCACCGACGACGATCAGGCCGCGGGCGCCAAGCGGAAGCGCGATGAATACTGCGAGGCTGAAAACGCAAGACGTCGGCGTTTCCACAATGCCGCTGAAGGCTTGCCCGATGCAACGGCGCGGTTCGAGCCGGAGTTTGCGGCCAACCAATAACCCACGAACAGCTCCGCCGGTCGCCCACTTTCAAAAACTAGAATGGAACCGATTTTTTGTGATTACGGTGTTCTTAACTATCCAACTTGTAGAGCCATCGCTGGAGATGTTCTTCGGAACATTTCCTCATTTTCAAGGCGAGAGGGAAGTTCGCATTCTATCGCCTAAATGAACAGAGTAATTTCATGTCTGGCACACGCAATCGCATTTTATTTTGAAGCGAGAACCCAACATTCAATGTTTTAATGCTTTGTTTCCCCCTGACATGTCTTCGGATGGTGCGAGCGAAAAGCTGTAATTTTTTTCCCCATTGTAGACAGTGCAAAGGAGAAAAAGGTAAATCGACGAGACAAGAGATGACGGACGAGGCTGGCTGTAAATGTGTGACCAGCGGTATTCCCCACAATTACAAATCCAGCACGCCTTTGCATCCTTGTGAGCAACACGGTTACGCAGGGCTCGAAGCATTGCACTTGACTTAGTTCGGGATGGAATCATTCCCGTTTGCAGCTACCTACGACGGACAGACACGATCAATCCGGCCTACTGTACTCCCTTCCCTGTATTTATGGAAGAGCGTGTCCTCTGTCTGAGGTGATCGCCGTCGGTCTCTGCGTTGTTTTTAGCGGTGATTTTTAAGTGATTGATTGAATACACTTTTACTAGCCGACTGTTACGGGATGATGTTGGGGCACCCCCTTAAGGTAAGACCTCTCAAGCAGGGTCAGACATCTGCAGCGGTCCTGCGGGAGGAGGGGGGATCATCACATGATGATGATGATGCTTGTCTTTTAATGGCGCAAGGCCAAGAGAGGGCAAAGAGCGCCATAATCAGCCCTTCCACTCTGTGGCGAAGGACGAGCAGCCAAGCTGTTGTGTGTTTTTCCTCATTCGACACGCCTATGTATATACGGAACTTCGAAGGACTAGAGCTTTATACTGGCGGACAAACGTATGGTTGTCCGTTTCCCTCACGTACAAGCCCGTGTAGAGACAGCAGGCGGGAATTTCGAAATATTTACAGCTTCGCTGGGAACCACATAATTGTAGATAAAACTCGGCGTGATGTTAGAGGCGTCTTAGCGGCTAATTCTCATATATTTTGTTTCGGGATAGCTCTGATGAAACAAGAGTTAGAGACGCTTTCTGTAGCTATACTTCCTCTGTATGCGGTCATGCATCGACAGCAAACGGTAATTTTTTATCGTTTACGACTTCATTGTCAACTTATTATGACAGGTAACTGAAACTCTGCGTAATAATAGAGTCGTATTAACGGCCAATTCCAGTATGATTTTCTTTCCAAGCATGAAATGTTTCTTGTCGTCTCGGCGGGCTTGTCGCTTGCGCTCGGCTTCTCTGGCGGCAAATGCTAAGTCCTGGCTAGGCTGACGCGAGCGTTTGGCGTCCTGGACAATAACTGCTCTATTTAGGGACACTGGTCCTTCATAGCCTTTAAACATAATCTGAAAACATAATCTTTACAAGGAACAACATCAAAGTTCTTTGAACATCAAACATCAAAGTTCTTTGAAACGGGCACCGTACTCGCATCTGGCAATGCACTGCAAACAGTGCACGAAAAAGTGTAACCAAAACTAGAGGACACAACGTCATGGATAAACATGCAAAGCGATCCCAAGGGAGATCATAGAAGCTTCAAATTAGGAAGGGAGAACACTAGTGTCAGCAAGCCATCTGTGCAGCTACATAATGTCCAGTTTGCATTTTTGGAAGGGGTTTGATTGTGCTTAATCTTGGTATGTATTCCACGTGCCTTGTGATTATTTGCTGCTGTCTGCTGTCGATGTTTTACTCAGTCATGTATGTATATATGAATGGTTGAAATGTATTGTTGCTATCAATGTGTTGGTGGGGACGCAGATTCTTGTTCGTTTTTTCCTAGTATATATGTATGTTCGTTTTTCACAATAAAATTCAGTTGATAGTAGCGCTTCGTTTTGTGTTTCTTCCTTTGTCGTCGCTTTCAAGTAGCGCGCTTTTACAATCATGAATCTGTACCAACAAGCCCAACTGGCAGTTCTTCTAAGGAACACATGGTGGGGGTGGGGGGGAGTCCTGTTACTCACCATCCATCATGCGGTTCCAATGCTTGTGTTGTGGTTTTTTGAAACGAATACTGAGCTCTATGATGTATGCCTTATTAGCCTGACGCATGCGCTCGGCGTCTTAGGCGAGAACTGCTGGCTCCTGCCTGGGTCTTTTGCTTACGACACGAAATTTTCCGACCAACTAGATGCTAATAGCTTCGCTGTAAAATACTTTAGCATCCCTTCCTAAAGAAAGTTGCGAGCAGCGCGACAGCCTTCTCGCATCAAAACTGCGCCAGAAGTGCATCGAAACCTTCGATAAAAGTGCGTTCAACCTTCGCTGAATGTGCGTCCAATCGATCGTCAAACTTTCAAAGACCCAAATCGGAGACGAAGAATGAACACATGCGACGATTTCTCGCGCACTCCACGAACGACCTACATGCACACCGATACGTGGTTTAGGACAGTGGTTCTCAGCCATGTCTGCCCCGAGGACCCCTTTTGGGCTCGCAAAAGTGATGGGGGACCCCACGATGAAGCATATGTTGATCGGTGTCATAATTAGAAACAATTTGTACTTGCAGCTTACGTGGCCCACACACTTATCCAATGCCCGCCTTTTCTGTTTGACGTTAATGACGATGTGCCTCATAATGGTAAACAATTTCTCTTGAATCTAAAAAGTCTTCTAAACAGCGATATGCTGCCTTTTCTGTGTCTGTTTTTTTTTTCTCAGAGCTGGCGTGTTGTGCAAAAAGTAGATGTTAAAATATGTGTTACACGGAGAAACTAAGCTTACGTGTAAGCCCTCATTCCCACAGCCGTTTTTCACCCCGTCACGTCACCGTCACGTCACCGTCTTCCGTCATGGGCGCTGTTTTTCGACCGATTTCTCGCCGAAAACGGTGCGACGGTGACGGGAGGCCTAGCTCTACGTTTCCGTCACGTCAACGACGGGACCATGCCCCGCGCTAAACCAGCTAATCAGAAAACAAATTTTTACGGCTAAATTTCGCGAAAAGTGAGCACAAACCATTTTCTTTACTTTTCAGATTAAAAACGCTCAATTCTAGGCTAAACTGATCACTAGGCAGACGACCCTGTAATCTGACGGAGAGCTCCAGTACAAACGCTACTCGTTTACGTCTCCGTCGCGGTTTCTTGACGTGACGGTGCCGTGACGGAGAAGGTGACGGCTGTGTGAATGAGGGCTAATGCGGCGAGGCCACGTTTTTGCAGTGCAAGAAAGTGCTGGACAAATCGAGAAAAGAATGGAGGGTGGAAAAGTTTTGAGGGAGGCTCGCGGACCCCTGAAATGTTCTCGCGGACCCCCATTTGAAAACAACTGGTTTAGGAGATAAAGGTATTGCACTCCTTCTTCGCGATCGATGCACGTATTGTCTCATCTAAAACCCTTCGTTGTTCACAACTTTCAAGTAACCTTTTTGACACAATGGAAGCCCGGTTTCACGAACACGCCGCGTCTGTCCAGAGGTCTTATCAGAACGTTTCGGTCGACCAACCGGTCTACAAGGAAATGCATTAGTTTTTTTTCGACAGGATGCCATCGGTCCCGCTAAAAAAGCTGTCGCCAAAAAAAAAAAATTGCCTACTAATGCGTAGCATTCTTATGCAAAGGTCGAACTTCCGCAAAATATGAATTTTTTTATGAAAATGCAATACGTTACACAGTTCGCCATTTTCGCTATATGTGTTTATATTTTTCTTATTTTTTATTGTTAGTTTTCTTCGATTTCGTTCGGCTGCAGTTGTCTCCATTTACGCTATTTAACGACTGAGAAAGGTGTGCCTTCCGCCAAATCTGCATTTTTGTTGCGAATGCAGAGCGTTAAACGGTCCTGGTTGTGGGGGTACTCGGCAGAGATGCTACTACGCATTAAAACTACATAACGCGGCGTACGTACGTGCCGCTCTAGCCGGTTCTGCTCTAAGCCGCATATCTGCCCGCGAGCGCACGACCGTTCGGGCCGCGTGTCGCACTGGCGCGCACTGCAAGGTCGACGACGCGTCGACAGTTCGTCTTGTTGCGTCACTGGGCCCTTTCGCCAAGAACAGGGGGTGACAGCGGGGCTCCGCTACAACCCTTGTCGCTATACCGGGCGCGGACGAAACTTCACAGCCTGTTCGAAGCATGTGATTGTCTGTCTGTCCTGTTTCCAGGCGTGGACGGCAAGCACGCCAATTAGCTCCGCAATTCTTAATACTCAAAGGCAATGTGTTGTGTATGCACGAAGTAGTGTGTCGATCGTCGTGGCTGCAGATGTTCTTGGAGGCAAATAAAAAAATTGGCGCAGCTTGCACTGTACTCGGTTACAATTAAGTGGAACAACGCGCCGACTCACTCCGTAGCGATGACTCGCGCCGTACTGGAGGAACTCCGGAGTAATTTTGACCCTGGGATTCTTATCGTGCGCCAAAATTTCGTAGACAAGGGCGTTATTTACTTTTCGCCTCCTTCAGAAATCGCGCCGCCGCGGCCGCGAACTGAACCCGCGACCACCACGCGTGCTCAGCAGCGCAACGCCTTAGCCAGTCTGAGGAACCGCGAGCGGTACTCGCTCTTAATGCTTCCCTTGGATGTGTTTCACTTTAAACACGACCTCAATCATAATGTCTGTTGACTGTCGGCACTTGGTTATCCTGTAGATTCACAGAGAATTTCATTTTACTTTTGAAGCTTTGGTTTCCAAACGCGAGCGCCCAATAGACGCTTCAACTGCTCGACAGGAATCTGTGATGTTGTATAAACGCCGGTTTATTATTTGAGACGCCGGTTTGTGTAATTTGATTGGGCTTATTTATTTAGCCCCCTTTCAACTGCAAATATTGCGCTGCCGCTTCCTCAAGAAATAAATGATGGCAATGCCGATGCTAATGATGACTTTATGTTTTTTTTTCTTTGGGCTCCGCACGTGGAAAAAAGGTCCGACCGCCCCTTTGATTCACGGGGAAGTGTTTTTTGTTCTTTCCAATTGGCTGTACATGTTATTCTTCCCCGCCGCTGCTAATCCCGTTGATGCACCAAATGACCTTTTGTTTTAAGATTAACGGCTTATCAATATTATTTTTAGGAGTAGACCCGGGGCGTTAAAGATTTTTCTCAGCAAAGACTAGTAAATATATGGCTGAAACCTTCGTACAATTGTGCTTCGTTAGCGTGAACCTCATTAATGGCGACTGAAATTGCAGGCAATGCCTGCGGAAAGAAAAAAAAAACCTTTTTTTTTTCAATGCATTTGTGTTTCGTCCGCTGATATGGACATTTCTTTTTCGGACCGGAGGCTTATACAGTGAAAAAAAACAAAACAAAAACAAAAACGCAGCACCCTGTATGCAGGCCTCGTCATTGTATACCCGCATAATTTTCAACTTCTTCTGCCTCACCGCGGGCACTTCGATACATGAAACGAAGAAATCGTGTCACACAGAACGAACCGAGATTTCGTTTTATTTATTTCGGTTCAAGAGACATGTGGGGTCAACAGTGTTCAACAGTGTTAGTAAGAAAGTGAGAGAGCGTTGGGAGAGAGAAATACTTTAATGATGCAAAGAAGTCAGCTTAGCAGTGAGCTTGGATTGGCTTGTCTTGCTACTGGATCTGTATGGGAATATGGAAGGGTGAAGATGATTGAACAAGGGTAGTAAGTTGTACATCAGAAATACTAGAGAAAGAGTACTGTTTCGAGTAAAACTGACAACAATAGATCAACTACATCGTTGAAAATAACATTACCAATAAAATAAAAAGAATACAGAGGCTCTAATTACAAATACAATGCACGGGTCGAGGGTGAGGTCAGCAGTAATGAAAAAAATTATGGCCAAGCTTTGTCGAAAGCATGTGCGGTCACTGCGTGAAGCTATATCGCCTCAAATGCAGGGTGCTCTGAATAGGTTATTGCGTCAGGAGAAAAAAATAGCAAATGTTGATGTTCGGCCCGATATGTGCGCTATTGGACGGGGAGCTATTCAAATGCGCTGAGGTTCGTTGAAGTGGCTATATTAATAAACGCCTTAATTTCGGACGATAGTAGGCGTCATATAGAAGGCACAGACGGGTGGTATGACGGCGCGATTGTAGTTTCGGGAAGTATAATTTTGGGAAAATATTGGGAGCTGATAAAGCGAGCCACGCGGTTTTCTATGGCTTCTAATTTGTGGGCAAACACGATTGTGTTGAACGCCATATTGATAAAGCATGCGAGCTTTGGTCGGATGAAGCTAAGATAAGCATTTTTCGCTTTTAATTTCTGCAGGTTTCGGATTGGTGCCCAAGCGTCCTGCTAGCTTCGCACACCCATGATAACGACGGTATCCATGAACGCCGAGGTAAGAAGACCTAGCGGGGCTTACGGGAGCAGAATTAATATTGTGGCCATGATGGGTAATGGTGCGTCCACGAGAAAGTGATATTAGTTGGCATTTCGATAAGATAAGGGACATGAACCATTTATTGAGAACCACATTGTGATTGTGTCAAGGTCGTCCTATCCTGCGGTGTGGTGTGATCGTCGAGACACAATCGCCACCAAAAAGCCTTGCTTTATTTTCAACATTATTACGCCAGCCGTGTATATATGGATGGAAATATTAGTGGCATAAAAATCAGCCTGTAGTACTTCCAATGCCACTAGGCCGAAACAGCCCAAATACAATGGTTTTATATAACCCAAATGTAAAAATATAAAAAGTACAAAAGAATCGAAACGCTAAGAAACAAAATGGAGTCACAGCAGAGGAAAAGGAAGCAGGGCAATGTGAGGTAAAGCAAGATCTTAAACCTCCTTCGTGCTTTAATTTGTTGACATAGCCTAATTTTCTACGCCTGTATGAAAGCCAGCAACAGGCACTTGTCCTGCTTCAAACAAACTCCTTCTTCCACATGAACAAACTCCAAATCATACACGGTATACTCCCCCTTCCCAATCTTTCGCGACGCCCCCAGTCACAGTCGTCAAAACTGTTAACAACAAAACACGAGGTGCCTGCCTACGCACAGAGTGGCAGCTCACGATAGCCACAGCCGCATCTTTGGCGCCTGGTTATCGGCCCTCACGATGCTGCCCTACTGCACTCGCGTGCTCCCGCGCATGCGCACAGCGTGGCTTAGCAGCCTGAGCGCTATCGTAAGCTGCCGCTCTGTGCATACGCTGGCACCTCGTTCTTTGTTGTTGCTAACAGTTTTGACGACTGTACTGCCTACTGCGTTGTTTGGGAGTGCCACTCTAATCCCAATATAGCAGCGATCCCCAATCCTTCCTTCGAGCAATGGGATGGGGTACTATCCAGCCCCTGCGACGATACTTCATCTGGTCGACCTCCTGGACCGCTTACTCAGACAGAAAATTCAATCGATCACGTGATCAGCGAGGTGAAAGATCCACCGAGACAGAAGATCCAATCGAGCCTGAATATCCACCGAGTCAGAGGAACTAAATAAGCCTAATGTACACCGAGACGAAGATCCACCGAAGCATAGGATCCAACCGAGCATGAATATCCACCGAGTCAGGACATCCAATTGAGCCTGAATGTCCACCGAGACGAAGATCCACCGAAACAGAAGATACGATCAAGCCCGGATATCCTATGAGACTAAAGATCCAACCAGACAGGAGATCCAATCAAGCCTGAATATCCATCAAGACGGAAGGTCCACCGAATCAGCAGACCCAATCGTTCGACCTTCAGGCCCAACGTAATCGCGTAGACGAGGTTCACGCCAGCTCCAATGGTGCACATGTCCTGGACACCACCCACTTGGCACTCGATCTCCGGACAGTCTCCTGCAGCAGCGCCACCCCTGTCTCGTTTCGATATCCGTGCCAGCTGCAAGCCAGCCCCGTTGCCCTTCCTCGTTACGACGATACCGGAGAGGGCAGCAGCCGATATCGGCTTCGGAGATCTGCAAGACCGCACAGCAGTCGTCTTTTGCGTACCGCAGTGCGTCTTTGAATTCCCAGTGCGCAGACTATAGCTATAGGTAGCAGCATATGCCATGTTGCTTCAAACAATTTTCGAGTAGCAGTTGACTTGAGTGCTGGGCTGAGTATAGTCTCAAGCGGACTAAAAAGGCTGGGACACACCAGTAACTGCGTGAAATTTGCTAGCTGCTTAAACTCTAGCTTATCGGTTGTAGTGCGTGGTTGTAGCGGTGTGGCGGTTGTTGAATGAAATTAAACATCTTTGGTGTCCTGTAACATTTCGCATATGGCCGTATCTGTGCACAGCAGTATGGGGTATACGCAGCGGTAATTGTAAACCAAATCTTCTATCTATAAGCCAGAGATGCAGTCAATATGTCAGTTACACTACGTGCTTTGTGTCCTCAAGATAAAATGAAATGAGAATAGTAATATATCAACCGCAAGACAAACATTGCGGTGTTTTGCTCCACTATGCAAAAGAAGTCCATGCGTTTTTTTTTTTTTTAATTCATGGCGTTTGTTCCCGCGCGGCTTCGGAAATGCGCGTGAACTGTACTCCATTACTTCATCGCGATGAACGTTAAATGCGTGCGTACCGGTTTATATTTTTTTCCATGCGCGTTCGCGTGTTTTTCATGTTTGCTGTAAAAAGGCAGAAAGTGGAGGAAGAGAATCGCGTCACGTCCACTGCGTGCCGGGGATCGCCTGGAGATAGCCGGCGCTCGTAAAATTTTAACTTCCTTATAGACCTCCGCAGAATTCCCCGCGCCAAGTTTCGGGAAGCGATCGTAGCAACGACGAAATATCTCGCAAAACTCGCGCTGGTCGTTTTCCAGAAAACCGTGTTTTGCTTGGCTTTACAAAACGTGACGTCTCGCTTTTGGTTGTGGACAGCTTTCAGATGTACGCGTGCGCTGGCAACTTAATTGGAAATAACTAGAGACCGGCACATATCCAGGCCCAGTCGCGCTAAACGACCGAAAGAGCGGCTTATGGCCGCGGCTCTTAGGTGATGGGGGTGCTTGCGAGCACAATATTTTGAGCTGCTCTGCTTCATCCCAGAGAGAGAGAGAGAGAGAGAGAGAGAGAGATAGAGAGAGAATACTTTTATTAATTATACTATGCACGGGCGCCCTGCTTAGTCCTCCTTACACTCCAGGGACCCCTGGTAACGTCCTCGAACCATTGCCTGATGTACGCCGCCAAGAGGAAAGGTAATTGCCTTTCCTCTTGGCTGGTGCTTTCTGCGGTGAGCCATCCTTTGTAGAGTGCGAATTTATAGCGTTGTGTATGGTTTTTCACTTCCACAAGATGTGATCCTGGTCTAGAATGACGTTACATGTGGAGGGGTGGTATGAGGGGTGGAGTTATCTTCGTGATCTTCTTTTCCCCGGGGCTTCTCCTCCAAGCCGCAGTAGCGTTGAGGATCTCACTCCGGGTATCTTCAACCGACAAACTCAGCCTCTGATACAAAAACTGTACATTTATTTACAGCCCGGCGGGCGGCTAAGACAATGCTCGGGCCGAGCTCTCCTGCGCCCTTACCGCGTCTCCCTGTTCATTTTCCATTCCTCTTGCCAATGAGGGCCGAGGACGGGGGAAAAGCCGGTCGTCTTCGTCGGTGGCCCTCCCATGTGGTGGCGGTAAAGACATCTGGTGCGAGCAGGCGAGGCCTTCCTCGGAATGCGCGGCGTTTGAAGGCGCCGCGCGACACGTGCGTTTAATTTCCGCGCTGCTCTTCCCAGGGCCCGCGCCAGTTCGTGCGTCGAAGCGCCCGACAGGTGGTGTGTCAGGATCTCCCCTTATCTTGTGTATCCTAGTATCCAAGTTTCTGCTTGAGGTTGTCTTTCAAGGTGTCTTGGTGTCTTGCATAACTGTTTGTCGCGGTTGAGGTTCCATTTACTCATAACTGTGAGCGGTAGACAAATCAGCCGAGCGTGGTCTACATCGCTCGCACATGAGCTTAGCATTTACACGCAAGTTATTACACAGGGCATCAAGCATGTCCTGCGTGCTTGAGCGCGGTTTGGCTCCGCTTGAGCTGAACATCTGGCGTGATTACTGTGCTGCTGTCACTGGCGGAAGGCCGTGCCTTCGTTGGAATGTGGCGGCTGAAGTAAACGCTGGGTAACAGACACTTGTTGTAGTCGTTCCTTGAGGGCGCAGGATATTCATTCAACCTTTCGTTCTTTTCTGCCATTTGTAAACCAGCAGACACGCCTTAATATTTGTTTTTAATTACACTCCTTGCTTAATTACAAACTTAATTACAGTCCTTGCCTTGATCTTGGTCATCACGGGAGGGGGAGATGGGGGACGGAAGCCGGAGGATGGTCGGGGAGGGGAGTGCCTCGATTACTATGGTGTAATTGGCAATCACAGATTGCTGTCCGTAAAAATACGCCTAGTGTCTCCAAGCCTCTCTGAAACATGGTATACGAATCACGTAACACTGAAAGCCTACGTTGACATCGAATGGGAGCTTCGCGCATAGTAGCAAAAAGTAAAGACATGTTTCGAAATGCTGCAAATTAGTGCCAAGAAACTAGAGGTGAGGTTCCTGTGTTATTTTCTTATTGTTGCACTTTTTGTTTATTAGAGCACAGTGGCTGCTCAGTGCCTTAAGTGTTCTTCCGGCTGATAAATGATTCAGTGAAAGTGGATCTTCAAAAGTTGTCTCATAGCATGCTTCAGTGTTCTTGCTACAAGTGTATCCGCATTTCTTCAGTTGTGAGGTTACGGGACGGGGTCATGTTGAAAAAAATTAAGGAAGCTCACACTAGCGTGTAAGACTTGGATCTAGCGAAGCTGTACGCAACCTTCACGACCATCACGACGGTATAAGCCCATGATTGCAGCCGATTTGCTGCTTCTTCGCTGCCGCAACGACCTTTACTCCACCATTTTTGCTATAGGCGTTAGTTTCCTACACTTTTTTCTTGGAAGTGATAATCCTTAGACATCATCTTGGAGGGACGTATGATAAGACCTGTCTTTCTCAATCCGATCAAGTGTTGCCACGATTACGGCGAACGCTGCAGTTTTTTTTTCTTTTTTGCTAATCTTGTATACAATCTTCCAAAGTGGGTATGTTTGGCTTGACAAACGTACGCTGTGCGGTCGGCGCGAGGCAAGCACACAGGAGCGTTTGGCATTTTCTTGGTTTTGTTAACTGCCGGGCGGTCGCCGCAACCTTAGCCAATCTCATATATGCTCGGCTTGAGAAAAGTGTGCAGGGGACGCTGGGCGGTCGTCGCAAGGCCCGCGCTCACGTGCGCTCGCTCGGCAATTTCTTGGTATTTTTAACTGCGGACACAAAAAATAATATAGAAGATGATTAGGATTAATGTGTAGACGAATGATTGGTACGGATAGCAGTGGCGCATATTTTGAAAGTGTATATGTGAGAAAATAAAGTGGGTTGGGGGATCGAAAATGGTATCTGAGATGTAGAGGCCAAAAAAAGGCGAAGCATGACCCAATGATCCTCTACAGTATTCAACAACACGCCGGAAAGGGGGAAAAAAGAAAAAAAACCTTGAAGAAATCCATTCCGTGAAGGTGGATTACGAGGAAGAGAGAGAGAGAGAGAGAGAGAGAGAGAGAGAGAGAGACTTTATTACAGCAGGAAGGTGCTAGGTCAAGTGGGGGAAGCGGAAGTCGAAGGGTGGGTGTTTGTAGCTTGGGACATCTTGAAAATGGACAGCTCAAGTTGAAGCTGGTTGGCTCCTTACGAAGGCGGAAGAGGCCACGTGGGATGAGGAGAGCAGGCTCACGGCTCTAAACTGCTCGCGCTAGACCGCTTTCTAGAGAGTAGTGCGCAATTAAAGTCAGCGTGGAGGATTCCAGTGTACGAGGGTCGATGTATGAGGAGGAGGCATTTGGAGGAGGTTCTGTAACGCGTAAATTTCGGACAGTGCCAAATTAGCTGCTGGAGATCGGCGGGATCGAGGCGGCAGAGACGGGGTGTACCATTTACGGAATGTCTCTGGGGTTAAGCTAGCATTGGCAAAATATATGTTTATAAAAATTTCGGCTGGTCTTGGGAGCGGGGGCAGAGCGGATAAAAAGCCGGTTGGAGTGAGAGCCTTGGGGCGGTCTTTTTTTGTTTTGTTTTGTATCGTAGAATCTGTATGGCTGGCGGTAATGACTCAGGGGGTGCATGAGACAAGTCGGGTAGCAGCGGAGGACTGGAGGTTATACACTCCCGTGCAGCCGAGTGAAAAAAAAAAAAAAAAAACGTTTATTGCTCCCATTGAATAGAAACAAAGGAGCGCGCAACTTTTTAGCGCTACACAAAGGTGCGACACGGTATATAGGTAAAATTTTACTTCCCTTCAGCGTTGACGGCGTTCATTCATTCTTAAGGAAAACTCATCCATACACGCACACACTTTTCTTTTGGCTCTACTGATCTTAAAAATGGTGCATATTGGTGACTATTATACTCACAGTGCATATCAAAGTGAAAGCTTGAGGTCCAAGTCGTGTGTCGTGTTTTAATCTTACAAATGGCGCATATTGTTAAGTAACCTATTCCAGATGCATATCCAAGTAGTGAAGCGTATAATCTTGAGGTATAAACCGTCTTTTGAACTGCGTGCCACTTTGGTGGTGACCGCGTATAGCGCACACATCGGGACGTTAGTTTGCCAACGCCTTGCGTGTTTCAAATACACGTAGACACTATAGAGAGTTTCTGTTTGAAGTAATGAATAGTATACAGAGTCGTAGCTCTATAGGCTTCGCTTAAAAACTTCGCCAGTGCATCCTGAGCAACTGGACTGCGCAATGTCAGAAGAATCGCAGAGTTTTTTTGTTATTATAGAAAGGAACCAGGCCGTGTTTCTTGTTTCTCATTAAAGCCTACCAATCAATCGATTATAGAAAATATGGCGTATCTTGTTGTAGCGAACAGTGACGTAACAACAGCGATGACAGTGCGAGCCGTAACGTGAAACAACGATAACAAACGCAAGACATTTCAATGCATTCGATTGGTCGAAAACAATCTATATTTGTGTTGTTAGTGCAGTTCTCTAGTACAGCACTCTGGTAGAAGGCATGCATGCACAGATTGCGCGTGGAATATGCCAGTAAAGACGCGCAACCCAGCAGACCCCACCACACGTCAGACTGTAGACACGTCATGGACATTGGACACCTCTAATGGATGTCCGCTAGCTATGATCAAATTTCAGATGGATTCTTCTCTGACCATAGTTACTAAATATCACGAGCTAAACTATTTCCGACTACAACGTCTCTGCGTGCGGGAGTTTTTCATCGGCATCTTCGCCGCCGAGCTCCGTATGAAATTGAACACGCAAAGACCTCCAGAATAAGTTCAGGTGTTCCTCTCGCCTCCTCCGCCATATTTGGCCGCCGCGAAATCTTCCCGCTCGGCGTTCGTAAGCCGAGCCCGAGCTCTTTCCGCGTCCAGCATATGCTCGCACCCCCCGTGGTTGTCGTGCGTGCGCGCACTCCGCCCCCCTGCGGACAGAAGCCGCATCTCGACACACGGCACAGGGACGACCCCACGCGGCGCTCTCGGATTTGCTATAATTACCCCAGGTGCACGCACTCTTTTTGTTGTACTTGCAGACCGCTGTGCTGATAACAGATGCTCACAATGCTAAATCTGGGCTTGCACAGCAGTTGTGCTTGCTGTGGTACCAGAACAGATGGGGCGAATAGTCGTGAACGCCAGGGAAAACAAGTAGTACACTGTTCGAATTCGTCCGTGTTGCAGGATAAGTATAAAACGGGACTTCGCAACATTATGTGTGCCTTTATTGGGTGCTTTCGTGCGTACAGGTGCCGTCATAAGTAATTGGAGCAAGGATTTGCGAATATCATAAAATATTTGTCGTACTGGCTGTATGACTGCCAATAACGGTTTACACGAGTCCTTTTCTATACGGAACGACTCCTTTAAGCGCACACTAATGTAGCCAAATAGCTTACGGAAGAAGAAATTCATGTAAATTTACGAGACCGTGTTCCAATTACTTTTGACGGCACCTGTACATAGATGTGCCCTAGCATTGGGGTGGTTGCAGGCGCTCGATATGACTTCTAAAGCGCAGATGCGCTCGAATCGAAACAAACTTAGGTTCAAAGTTCAATATTTTTCTATAAAATTGCACGTGGACTTATCCAGAGCACTGGTATGTGAACTAGACTGACGGGATAGGTGGTATTTGAACGCCCTTGAAGCTCAGTTCACTTGACACATAACAGAAGACGTGGACCAGTGCTATACCTGCGTCCTCTATTATCTGGGCCGTGTCGAGTGCGCTGTGCTTCACGGACATTGTATTATCGCCGCCATTACGCCGCACGCCCTGACCATAAATGTGGGAGGTACTTTGTCGCCGCCACCGCTTACCGCAACACCCGTGTACCAACCATGGACATGGACTCACGAACCTTTTACCGTTTACGTTACATCTTTTGGAAATTTCATGCCACCACACCATTAAATTTATTAGCACGCCTGGATAAGTCGGCGTATGATCTGGTACTGCTTTATCAGACGAAATTAACGGTATTTAAGAGTGGGGCACATTATTGGTCGTGATTTCTATTGCTATGTCCGCTCCTAGGCAAATCTTCCATGTCCTTCTCTAATTTTCTTCCCGTATCGCTTACTTCCACGAAATGCAAATGAATGGAACGGATGCCTCTTTACCGCTTATCTGTGCAAGCATCCTGCACAGTTTTCGGTAGCCTATAGCTCCGAGCGCATGTGAATGGACCAGATACTCTACTGCTGCCTCCAGAATATTTTCTTCTTACTATTGGCGTGAGAACAGGACTATAACAGATCCTGACATTATAAGACAGTTGACACTGCCGTACGAAAATCAGCAATCGAAAATGCAGGGCACACTGGAATCGAAAGGGGGGCCTTAATTTCCTTTTTGTATTAAATGTTATTAAATTAAATTCCAGTGCACATTTACTTTGCTCAAAGTCCAACTTCTTTGTAAGTCATAAGCAGGAGATTTCTTTGAGTCAGCTCAAATCGGCGTCCCACAAGATGCCGTCCT
This sequence comes from Haemaphysalis longicornis, assembly GCA_013339765.2. NCBI lineage: Eukaryota > Metazoa > Arthropoda > Arachnida > Ixodida > Ixodidae > Haemaphysalis > Haemaphysalis longicornis. Next base: position 30,989,447 of record CM023457.1, read on the forward strand.
AGCCCCCAGACAGACAACCGATTTTTGTGAAGTGCATGTCTCCTAGCTCACACGGTGAGATGTTTGAGTGGCGCCCCCTGGCTCTGACCAACGTTTTGCTCTGACGTCAGCAGGGACTCGCGCCGCTGTCGTCTGCTACACTTGCGCCGCTGCTACACTCGCTCCGCTGTGGTCCGCTTGTGATGGGCAGCAACGCCTAAGCGAAAAATCACCCGCTTTGATTTTTTAGGGCATTAAAAAGCATATTTCCGGTAATTCAGTTATTTTTCCAGCTTCTGACAACTCTTAATAACATCAAGCTGTATACCGCACAAGTTTGCAACGAACGAGGAGAGAGAGACCAACTTTCTTCAGAGCATCGGTCGATAATCGTGTGTAACTCGTCCTTTCTAGCTTATTTGCGAGGTTTAGTGCTCAGAGCTCCTCGATGAGTATGCAAAATGCGTAGGCTCCCCGAAAGTATTTTCGAGATGCTCTTATGAAGACCCAACAGTGTAATGCTACGCACCAAGCAGCGCGTCCTTAACAAAACTTGTTGCTGAGCTAGTTGGTACATAGTCCTTACACGCGCACCGAAAGCAGGAAACAAAGTGGTTGTCTTCTATTTTTTTCGTTGTTGTTGACTTGTATCAGGTGAATGTTTTTTTTTTTTTGTGTGTGTGTCCAATGCATTAATTTTTCTGCACCGCCACACACGTCTTAATAGGAGGTCTGCGGATGTTTGAGAGGCGCACATAGTTCGTGTGGATATTTTCTTCAGGCTGTAAGGCATACATTCCCTTCTTCACAAATTGGCTTTCGTTATGGCCGCGTATAAGAATGGGCATGTCCGCAGCGTGCGTTGTTTATTCACATGTAAATGCAATGAGAAGGTTTGTGCTACGCCACCCCGAAACGGCGCAGACGACGTTGTCCAGAGTACTCGAAGGCGACTTTTCCGCCCCGAATTGCTATCGTACTAACGAACTGAATCTCAGCCCAAACAGTTATTAGATGATTACAGTGTTTAAGGCTTGATATACTCGCTAAAAACGCAAGAAATAGTGTACGTGTCGGTTTTCAGTATTATGAAAAATCATGACCAATGAATATCTCCAAGCAGCTATTTATGGTTTTCCAACTCCTTCAGGCGTAAAGAACAAATACTGGCCTACTCGGGATGATCTTCCACGAACTGAAGAAAATGGCTCTTACTCTCTATCCTGGACTGAGGAACCCGCCCACTAACCAGCTCGGTTTTACTGCTAAAAGTTTTCTCCTCCTCCACCTCCTCCTCGTACTCTTGAGTGCAGTGTTACTATAACGCATATCTGAATATTATGAAGGCATGGCTGTCGTAAATGTACCGAAATGTCCCTTAAGGTCTGAAAAAACATATTGTTACTGTATTTTACCGTACACGTTACCCGTTTTGTTCAATAAGCCTCCATACTTGTTAGAAGCCTGCACCAGCACGCGCCTATACAAACCGTAGGTTATTTGGAACTCAACCTACATTTTTTGCGCCCCACAGTGCATGTCGCCACACTTTCATGCTATGGCAACGTAAAGTGATGTGATACAATACTTTCGAACGTTCGGCAAGGTGGCAAAAACTGTTTTACCTTACATACGATTACCAGGAATCGTAGTGCCTTCTGCCAAAGCCGAGAGCCTCGAAGGCCTGGAATTTGTTTTGGTCCTGCATTTTCGCTGTTGTCGGTTTTCAGACTCTTGATGTTCCCTTTGTTCGAAAGATTTCTAAATACAGAAGCTAACGCCTGGCTCCAACTCTCCGCACAGGACCGGCTTCGCAGGAATGGGGCCACGCCGGCAATGTTTCTTCCGAAGCGGTGTCGAAAACTATCTGTAAATCACGCTTTGAGCTAGTGTATGCGATTTTAGGTCTTTTATTATGATAAAAAGTTGCGCATACGCAAAATCAGGTGCGGTCGAACATCAAAAGTCAACGAAGCGCAAAGAAACAGCAGGGAGAGCGATCCCGAGTGAAGCAGACGACAAATGCGAGAATCCCTAAACGAAGACGCCCTTCGCAGCGCCGCCAATGGTCGCGCTCACCGCCAATACTGGTGTAACCGCGAGGAATTTCTTAATAAACAGGCGGAAATAATTTTAATTTACCACCAAAATTTCTGAAGTATGAAAGGTGGCGCCATGTGGTGCCCAAACAATACACTACCTTCGTGACCACAACTCCGTCGGTTTCAACGCGTCATTCAAGAACCGCGTAAAGGAATAGGAAAGGTCGCACATTATTGTTGTTTAATTGAGCCGGGTAAAAGCTTTTAAATATCTCTTTCATCTCACGTAAAGTTCAAAGAATGTTACTAATATTCTAGGGACCATAATGTTGCCGCACGACGCACTGCCATGGTTGCCAACATTACTTTTGGCGGGACACGTATGGCTGGTAGATCTGAAAATTCTAATTTCAACAGTTCTAGGGCGCTATCAGCAAAACCATTTCGGGCTAAGGTGTTTTAAAGGGGGCCTGAGATGGATTTCAAAGTGTTTTTGTTTGTGTCAGAAATCTACTCTATAGTTCTTGTAGAAACAAGTCCCAAAATAGTAAGCATATTCGCTCACGCTAACAAAAGTTATTACCCCGACGAGACAGAACTATTTGTTGGCTCGGCGGCTTGCGATGACGACATAGTCCGACCTCGTCCGAGGCGAAGCACTCATTTCATGGTTGGCCGCCGGAATGTCCGCGATTTTTGACGGCGGCGGTTTGGTTTAGAGCGTCGTCGTTACCATGGTTACTTCAGCGAGTCGGTCGCACATGAGACGACGACGTCCTTTTTTTTTTTTTTTTAATCTACCTTTTCAGTCTTTACGGACTTTGGGCAGGAGATGCTGGTGATTGCGGAAGTCGACCTTGCATGCGCGAGAGTTTCCGTGAACGGTAACTTATTTTTACCGTCGCTACATAGCGATACAGAGGCTAGAATTTCTACCGACTGTAGTAGCGAGCCCCCTGCGCCGGCGAAATGTACGCTCGCGTTTTGATTAGATTACCGGAAAGTTCCGAGTGAACGCCCTCCCCGAAACATCGCCCACCCCCTTTTACGGGTGAAATATTCAATTTACTGAAAGACGCGCGCCCACCCCGTAAAATCCATGGCTTTAGCGCCGATGAGTGAACAAAACAAACCCGAATCATCTCTTCATGTATAGATGCGGTCACTTATTCGTCCTTTCCGCGCTTGACCCGAAATTTCGCCCATCTCGTATTTTTCACTTGATACCACTGTACTTAAATTTGGGTGGGCGTTCTTCCGGAACTTTACGGCACAGCAAATGCGCTGTGCTCTGCGCTTCATGCAAGCAATCTTAGTTGATGTTGTTTACTACATTCTTGCTAAATGATGATCAGGAGCACGATAAATGACAATTTTTTTAGAATGAGCGAGCAAAATTTCCGCCCCTACTCCAGCTTCCCACGCTTCCAATGGTTCTGATGCCTTTATGAACTAGCATAGCTCTTTTATGCTTTCAAAATCGTCTTGGGCAAGGTAATATATACGTAACTGCGGAATCATTACAATATATTTAACTCATTTTATATCGAAATATTTAGCGGTGGCGTGAATTCTGGTTAATGCAATACTTGGTCCTAATTATTCCCACTAGATGGCGGCGTCAACGTCATGTTTTCGATTTTTTAAGCTCTACAGTAGAAGCATACGGCTCTTTAAAAAAAAAAATTATTGTATTGTGAGAGTTCAATCTAAGGCATCTAAGATTCAAGCCATTTCAAGCGTAAGCGAACAGTTCTGGGCAACAAACGTTTGTGTCATTTGCTTTGCGACAAATTCGCCAGATGTCGCTACTCGGCAGAGCCGGTAAGCCCAGTGTTGCCAACTGTAGGGTTTTCGCCCTACATGTAGGGCGTTTTGGGAAATTTTTTCTTGTCGTAGGGCCGTAGGGCCGTTCTGCCATTTTTCCGCCGAGCGTAGGGCGATTTTAAACTTTTCTGTTGAACTTTCCATTTTGCGCCACATGAAGCCGCGAAAGTCTGAAATTATGTCTTCAACTAACTGGTTGTAATGCAAATTTTGACCGCTAGGTTACGCTTCCGCATCCCGATCTTTCGGTAGAGAGGGAGTGGAGCATGGAGTGGAGGAAGCAAATGAAGAGCCATGTAGGAAAGAAAAGCTTGCGAAGAGCAGACGCAGCAGAAAGGCACAAAATATCAAACTCTGGTGTTGCCCTGTGGATGCCCTGTGGCATGAACACGCTGCTGCGTTGCAAAGTTGGTTTCCACCGCTGGTAGGGTGAGGGCATGGCCGGGCTGGCGCGGGAGGCGCGCGCGCGCGATTTGAATTGCTACCAGCGCAGCGGTACAACGGTTGCTATGGGGGCTAGCATGCAGGGTGCCTCCATCCCCCACGGTGGAGCGCGTGTTTTCGAGCCAGCGCCGCGGCCAAACATGTCGAAACCATTTCGGAACTTGTGTTCCCGTGATAAGGCGCCGATTGGAGATCTCGCAGATCGCGGGGTGACTTTCGATTTTTACAGCAGTTGTTTAAAACTGCCTCTCAGAAAAAAAGGTACCTTTGAAAAACATCCTGGGCCTGGCATGTGGCAACGCCAGCGTTATGGTTGGCGAGCATATTTCCCTGGCCCAAAAATTTCAGCACAAGGCAGACAGGAGTTTCGTGCTCATTCGCTGCATGTGCCATTCCACCCACACTGTTGCCAGCAAAGCTGCAATGAAGCGTCCCATATACCTGGAAGATCTTCTGCGAAACATCAAAACAGCAAGAGACAAGCACAAGTACCTGCACTACAGGAGTTCCTCCAGACTGAAAAGAGGAAGATTCTGCGGCCATGCGAGACCCGATGGCTCGTGCTTTATACGTGCGTTGAGCGTGTACTAAAAGAATGGGAAACCCTGCGACTCCTTCTCTTTCAAGACTCCGTGGAAGGCCGAATAGTGGCCGCCGAATTCATTCTAAACCGCATGAACTATAGTGTCACCGGTGCTTATTTCAGGTTTATGAAATTCGTGCTCAATTTTTTTAACAGGCTACGGAAACGGAAGGCAACGGAAACCTCATCGGAGAACTCCAGGCAGAGAGAGCCAACGCATCCGATGTCTGCTGCAAAATTTTGTCCAGCCGTCTGCTCTGGAGAGGGATGACATAAATACCATGGACTCAAGAGTTCTGCTGCCCCTTAAAGAAATATACCTGGGCGAAGGGTGCAATTCTGCGCTGAAGAAGTGTGCCGGTTTGCGACCTTCGTATTCGCTGTCTGTCTTTTTATCAGACAGCCGCCGTTGAGGTCAAAAAGAGGCTTCCAGTTTCCGGGCTCTTTGTCATGACCCCGGTTGCCATGACTCTTTGTCAGTTCGTGACCCCGAAGACAGCCCTCAGCACAGAAGATGGAGGGAAGCTACCTGTCTTGCCGACGCTACAGAACCGCTACGCATACAGTGGAGGAAGAATGGAGAATGCTGCCTTCCTACTTCAGCAAAGATGAGAAGTTGTCATTGGAAGTGAAACCACCTGCTTTGTTTTGCACCGATCTCCACCAAATGAGAACGTTCGGAGACAAGCAGGAGTTTCTCAACATCGTAACCTTGGCTCAGCTGATACTATCTTTGCCCCACTCCAATGCTGTTACTGAGAGGATTTTCGCACATGGCCGACGTTAAAACAAAAAAGCGCAATAGGCTTGGAAATGAGAATCTCAACTCCGTGCTGGTCATCAAGTCGGCATTCGCAGCTAGTGGACGCACTTGCGCTAACATGACCGTGGAGCACGGGCACCGAAGCTCCACAGCAAGCAGATGTATTGATTATGTAGCCGAAGCTAAATAACTAACTAGTACAAACAAAAATTTTAATATTAGGAAACAAAACAAAACCGTTTAAAATAAAAAAAATTGCAATTTTTTGGCGTAGGGCGGGGCGTAGGGCTATTGCGAATATTGTGTAGGGCGATGTAGGGCTTTTTGATGTGCGGTGTGGGGCGATGTGGTCGAAATTGGTTGGCAACACTGGGTAAGCCGGAATGCAGAAACCGCAGAGTGCAATCCTTTCATTTTCAGCGGCAAACGGCTACTCTTGCTTCATTTAACACGATAAACGGTAAAGCGCGCTAAGGACACTAGGCAACAGGTTCATTCAGAAGGCCGGTGCAGCAAACCACACTTTCTGCGATCATGACTTGATGGGAAGCAATGAAATGAAACTCTTTGGCAGTTGTCGTTACGGGATGAGCATGCTCTTGCCCTTGTCGCGACCGGCGCAGAGAATCAGCTGCGACAGCGTTTGGTCTTGAACTGATTTATTCAGCCCGCGTGAGCGCACTTGAGCGTGCGCCTCGTGATCACGAGCAGTGCCCGGCGTCGTACAAGCGCTGCGTGCGGAGCTCCTCCTTCGCAGTCGGCGCGGCGCTCCCTTGGCGCGCCGTTCGTTACCACCTCTGAAACAACGTCGAGGCTACGCTCGAAACACAGATGGTGCAAAGAATCCTTTCGGGTACAGCGTCCAAGAAAGCAAATGCAAAGAAAACTGATGATACTCTAACACCAGACACGGAGCGCTGAGCGATCACGCTGGCTGCAAGCGTCGTTGCTCCTGCGCTCACTGTATCCTTCCGCCGAGAACGGAGGAGCGTCAAGCCCGGTTTGGCCCGGTGTGTAAGTGCTTTACACTCCGGTATAAAACAAATATGTGTGACTGTGTAACAGCACCCACACACAAAAGATGTTTTTTGTAGCTTTCTGATGTTTTTACGCTCGTAAAAAATTGATTAAATCAAGAGCGCACAAACACGTCACGATTAGTTCAAGAAATAGCCGTTGCGCTCCGATACCATCGACCCCCCAAAAACCCCCATCTCAGGGGCCCTTTAAGTGATGCCCTTTCATTTGGAACAGAGAAAATATCCTCAACAAAAATATTTGTATGTCCCTTTAAGCTTCGCAATGGCCAACCTTTCCATGCATCTTGTCGATATTAGATTTATATGTAGTACTTTTTTTATATGCGAAAATTACGTAACGTTGTGATGAAACACAGGCTCGTCAGGAAAACAAGATTACACATGCGTTTGAGTTGTACTAGTGGTGCTACCGATTTATTTTGCTATGTGGATGTGCTAGCTTGCATCGCCATCATCAAAGACCGCCAACGGCGGGCAGACCTCAAAGGTACCGTGCTCACACTCAGTCGTAACACGTACTCATTTTATTTTATATCCACACAGAAGATCGAGATGTCGTACGAGTATAGCTCCCCATTTGTTGACACAACGTTGCCGTTTCCTCTTTGGTACCCGGCCATGCTCGAATCCCCCGAAATGAGGGGACTTTATCCGATTTCATGTGCTTCCAAGAGAATCCAACAACCTTGAGTTACGCCAGTTTAACATTTTCTGCTTCGAATATGGCTCGAGCAGCACCGTGTTGCCGTCGAACTACGCGAATAGTATTTATTTATTTATTTATTTATTTATTTATTTATTTATTTATTTATTTATTCAGAGTACCTTACAGGCCCAGCAGGGCTTTGGGTAAGGGGGGACTAGCAGAGCAAATAATCACAAAATAAGAACAAAATTTATACAATAACTAGACATATAATCTACCAACAAGTCAGCGCATAAAAAGGGCATAATCACAGCGAGCGTGGCAAGAGAATTAATGCAAGCAATAATTACATCAAGTGAAACACCTTGTGGTAATTGTAACTGCACAAAAAAAAAGAAACCTGGTACTTGGTACTTCTATAAAACTACTTGGTACTCTATAAAAATAGCCAATATATTTATTTCAGCTCCCAACAACCTTAAATTGACAATGAAAACAAAATACAAGTACGATTCATTCAAAAGACCGTCACTGCTTGACAGGCCTTGCAGGATCACTGAATTAATCGCAACAGTGCAATTGATTTTACTCAAGAACAGCTGGTGCTACACCAGTCGTTGCTTGAGGAAAGGGCGGAGCCTGAACGTACTACGCGCCCACCCAACGTGAAAGCTGTCAAGTGCGGAGCAGTGATTCGCCGAAGGATCTGTGGCGCCCTCTCTTGACTAGTTTCAGTATCAACCTGGCGCTGATACCGAAAGTAGTCAAGAGGGGGCGCGCTGGCCCCTGAAAGGGCATATAAAAAGTCACTGGATTGAGTTTAAACGTTTCATTAACCTGGGGTAATTAATGCGTTAATTCGCGATTTTTTCTTTATTTTATATTATTGTGTGCTTGTTTGCAGCCTAGCAACGGCAGCCCCCGTGGCAACGGCACAGCGCAAAGATCACCGCCAACACTTAGCATATAAAGAACGTGTGGCTCTGTGGAGCGAGGGAATTTACATCGGCTTCGTACCGCGAGAGGCCCGATTTCGACCCCGACCAGGGGAAGCGGTGATCTTCTCGAAACCTCTGTTTGTGCGCGTGACGCCGCATTACGCGTTACTATGGTGGCTATGTAGCATGACAGCGGACGAAC